>OZ010597.1:20971735-21071735 GCA_963932145.1 Acanthosepion lycidas
TCAGAAGCCACTGCTGTTCTCATGAAAACTAAAACCATAGATCAAACTTGTCAGTGATGGTCATATGCATTTAATGCTATTAGATATGCATGTAAATCCTGAAATATGGTCCTACATCACTTCTAATACCAATGTGAAATGAAATAGAAAAGACATGTCTGTTTTATAGTATTTTCATTATCATCATTGGTCATGTACAGTAACTTCAAAAAAGTAATTAGTAGCAAAATAAAAAAAAAAAAAAAAATAAAAAAATAAAAAATAAAAAAAAACAAAAAAAAAAAAAAAAACAATTATTTCATTTGTTCCTGGTTAATTTTCAAAGCAGAAATTAAATGAAAAATAAATAAAAAATATTAGATGAAAAAATCTTATTCTGTAAAATTGCTTTTGAAAAAGCATACAAATATTTTCCTTGTGTAGAGATTAATAATAAAGGAGAGATTATAGACTAGTTGAACAAGGCTACCAACTAAAAAGTATCTTAATTCCAATTGTAAAGAAAATTTGTTCTTTTTAATGAAAATAAACATTGAGAAGTCTTTTGTGAGTTAGTTTTAACATATTTCAAATTGTATGTTAATAGGACGTGCCTGGATTATACCAATGGATTACTACCTGTGTATGTATATATATATATACACACACACACACACTTTAAAAAATATTCAACTTTTGGCAAAAGTAATATTTGCAAAGGAACACCTTAAAATAATAATAAAATAGTAGTGTCGAATACAATTTCCCAAAAACAAAAATGTTGAGCAATTTAAGACATAAAATAATTGAAACACTAACCTTCCTGCTATTGTGGTTTTGATCAATCGATATTTGTTATATAAGAATATGATATATAAATTTTATAAATCAGACAGCTAGAAAATTGAATGGCAACATGGAAAATCCTATGTAACATGTTTTATCTTTCAAAAGGGCTTCTTCAGGCTAGATAGTGTATTTATTGATGGAATCTCCTATGTTGGCAGAAGGTTCAAACATATAGATGAACTTCACGAGAAATGGTAAAGATGAAGAGATACTTAACTTTAAATTTGTTATATTTCAAAGCAACAGAAATAAAAAGTGAAGCAGAAGCTGCAAGAAGCTGAATGGGATTTGGCTTGGCTGTACAGAAAGACACATCAGATGCCAGAAGTTAAGTATTTCATGCCTTACTTGACTTGCACAAAGATCTTGGTATTATGTTTAAGAAAAAAAAAAGGATCCTTAGATAACAGTCTTATTATGACAAATGCAGACTTTGTTGACAACTGACACAGTATATCAATGCAATTACTTATTTTATGTGCCATGCCCCTTCAGGACTTTGGTGATCATGACTACAATTTTCTGTTCTTTGGAGCTCTTAATAAATGATCTCTCTCTTAAAACCTGTTTCTGCCATCCATTTACTTAAACTCACTAGGTATATTATTTTTTTTGGTTATTTCCCTCTTGCCTTCAATCTGTTCTGTGAGTATTAAATTTTCCAAGCTCTCTTTCTTCGTTATGTGCCATAGAAATTTCAACTGTCCCTTTATGTTAAGCACAAGTGTCCTTTTTGTTTCTGAATTTTTTAAATATATTTTTTAAACTAATTTTTATTACTGCAAATATCATGTTTTTGTTTTATATTTTATTTTAAATAGTGGGTATTACATCTATTGGTCTGTGAAATCAAGAAAACTTAAAAGAAAATGTGCCCTCTGGCAGGGATTGAACCTGTGTCCTGCTTTGTTGGAGAAACCAATGTTTGATTTGGTGTGCCTTAGACTGGTCAGCCACAAATAGTGAACAGCTGACTAAGGTTCTATTTTCCTTTTAAGCAAACTGACTCCCAAGAGGATGCTTCCTTGATCACTACAATTTTAAACGGTTCAAGTTAGGGTCGGCTGTTATCTTCCCCATAAACTGTGCCACTTGCATTCTAATGTTCTACTTTGAGTGGGGTGGCTCTTGAGCCATGTACCGGATAACCATCATTATAAAAAAAAAAAAAAAAAAAAAAAAAAAAAAAAAAAAAAAGAAGCACATTTCTTTATTCAGATTTTATTCTCAGGAGACTGTATCTGCTCAGTATCGTATCTGTGGCATAAACAAAACAGTTTCCCCAAAAATTTATGGATTTATTTTTAAACCACTAGAAGTAATAAAAATGTCATATTAAACTATATATATATATATATATATATATATATATATATATATATATATATATATATATATATATATATATATATATATATATATATATATATATATATATATATATATATATATATATATATATATCCTGTGGCCAAGTGGTTAGAACATTTGCTTTCTGATCATGAGACCCGGGTTCAAATCTCACCATGCCCGATTTGTCAGGAAGGAGACTTCCTGATTTTATTGGTCTGGGCTGAGGTCAATCCCAGCATGTGGCACCTTTGGGAAGTGGCTGAAAACCAAACAATGGGTTAACCCAAGCATTGTGAGTGAAATTTGGCAGACGAAACCCTTTTGGGGGGGGGGTCATTGATAGCTGTGCTAGCACAAAGCCAGAATTCATCATGGCTGAAGGCTTGAGTGTGCTGGCCTGTTCAAATTGTTGATCATGTTAGATAACACACACTCTCTCAGAAACTGTAATTAAGGTCTGCTCAGCATAGTTGTAGTATAAGTGAGCATCTGCAATAGGGATTGGCTAGCCACCCTAGTAGACGGGTATCCTCGAATAAGAGTGGCTAGCTATTTTTTATATATAGGCGTGTGTGTGTGCATGCAAGGGGGTGTGGGAGGCTGTATACAGTAGAACCTCATAGTAAACTTGCTTTAATAGCTGCCATTTTTGCATTGTAAGATGAGTAAAAGTTCACAGTATAAGCAACTGTTCTATATGCAGAAACAGTCGGTGGCTGAGGTAAAGGGAAGCATTGCCAGCTGACGTCATCTAGTTGTAAGAAACATCATGATCATAGGCAAGGTGAAGCACATCTGCAAATGCCTGATGTTCTTCAAAATACTTATCACAACTAATGTCACTTATAAACGCTATCGATTGCCTCCCTCTTCCCCAGGAGGCATCAACACATGGAGGAGGTAAAGGAACTAGCCAAGGAGGAAAGTATGTCAGCGGTTGTCCCGACAAGTGAGATCAAAGAAGTGCTGGCGATGTGGAAAAAAAGTGCATGACTTTGTAGAAAAATACCACCCACAAAAACTAAGTGCGAATCATGTGGCTGCTTTGTTCAACAAAAATTGTGTTGACTGTTTTCATGACACTTTGAAATCCAGAACAAAACAGATTTTCTGTTGATAAGTTTTCTAAAGAAATGACATGCAGGTTCCAAAAGCGAATCAAATGGCACAAAAGTTCTTAAGTTCTGAGTGTAAACGCCAGAAATTTTCTTATGAAAAGTTTGTAGCTTAATAAAACCTGTTTATTTCTTTCATTCCCTCTTATGTCCTTATTACATGTACTTTTGGGGGATTTCATTTCTTATTGTCCATTTTGTATGCTTTAAAATTCTAAAATAGACATTTTGGATGCTTTGGGGGAACTTAAACGGATTAATTAATCTTCTATTAATTTCACTCGTGGGGGGGGGGGAAATGCTTTGTAATACATGTAATTTGCAATACAAGCTCGGTCTGGAGACTAATTAAATACTGTGAGGTCCTACTCTACTTGTATTACAGATATTTGATGAAACAATACTAGACTGGTAGTTAGGTCTCATCATTTACATCTGAAATTGTTAGATATAATCATGTTCTATAATAAGAGTTTCTTTTCTCACACTTCTTACTTGTGGACTCTTTTCCAGCTTCTTGCTTTCCAATCAACATTGATCACCCAAAATTTAAATGCAATGTCAACTGGCATCTCTCCTCTTAATTCCTGTTATTCTATTGTTCTCTCTTTCTCTCTTTCCTTAATAATGTTTTTCTCCATCAGATTCTTTCACACTCACTAACCCCTTGTGTCTTAATGGCTTTATTGTCTTGCTTGGGGTGAAATGATTAAGGTAAAAAAAAAAAAAATAAGACATCTTTAAGTGTTGCTCAGGTCCACAAATGTGGGAAACTTAGTGAACATCAAACTAGTAGTTTTCTTGAATAGTAGATTAGCTATTAGTTAATGGTGAGGTAACCTTACACTAATATGAAGCACTGTACATGCATATGTGTCTACACATACACACACCTGTATATATCCAAGTTAAATCCAGTCATGATTTGTAAAGGTGTAATATTCTCCTGATAGACGATATTCGGAACATGACAGTACATATTGTCTTCTGATATACAAGATTTTCAATTAGACGAACATATCTACCAAGTACTCCGTGACACTTAAAGGTTGTTGGCATTCCGATAATAATGTATATTCAAAAAGTAAAGAGACACCTACTTTCACTTACAGGTCATGGATTGAAAATGTTTCATTTCCACTCTACAATCTCTCCCTCCCACAGACACAATGTCACAAACCACTTGCTAGTCTATTGCCATTTCCATGTAAAATGTTTTGATGAGCTACATACCCTCTCTCTATTTCTATCCTTTCAGACATTTACAGCTAAGACCCACCCTGCCATATACACAAGAGACGAACCATCATTATTTCCTTTGCATTTCATTTGTAAGAAAGAGTGGATCCACTCACACAGCTTCTTCCCAAGTGTGACTACTTAATGATCTCCTGAGAGGATGCTTTCCCATCACTACAATCTTAACCTCTTCAGATCTATTGCCAACTGCTATCTATCTTACATATTCTCATAATCTGCACTTACTTGACCCTCCCTTATTTACTAACCCCCTACCTTGAGTAGCACTTGGGTTTTGTTCAATTTGCTTATTTAAAGGCATATCAACTCCTTATGGGTCATTTGATTTGATTTTCTTCTTGGGTCTAATCACTGGATCTAACCAACAGCTTTATCCAATGACTAGACCCAAAGAGTTGTGAATTCAATACCAGGCTACAATAGTGGTGAACGAAATCTTTGAGAGTTGAATTAAAGAGAAATAACATACATCCAGAAGAGGCATAGCACGTGGAACTAGAACAATCTACCCTGGTGGGTGAAATAAAGGGTTCAGTTCAAAATTCCGATCACCTGAAGAAGGCTGGGGGCATACAATGTCTGAAACATTGTTTTTGTGATATCAGCGAACACTCATTGTCACTTTTGTAATGTCAACGAATACTTGTAATGCTCGTTGTAGTAGAGACTTATAAGTGCAGATACAACTACAGAAACACCATTGAACAATACTTGCACTAATAGCACTTGTTCAATAATACTCACTCTAATAGTAACCACCGAATAGTGATCCAAATTGCTCTCTGGTGATCTGTGTTCAACACTTTATTCTTTTATAACAGTTATGAATATAGCAATGAAGATGAAGATAACAGCCCAAATAATGTAAATAAGGTAAGATTGTTATATGTTTACCTAAAAATACCAGCTCAGGCTTAGGAGACAGAATCTTTTTGTCAGCTGAAGCAGCTGGTTTGCTAAAAATCTTTTTAATTTTTTTTTTTTATCAATTTCATGTTTTCATACGACATAGCTGGACGAGTTGACTGCCACCTCTTATTTTTGTCACATACATTCACTTCTGTCAACAAAAAAAAAAAAAAAAAAATGGTAAAAGAAATGTTTGAATTGCTTCTGGCAAGTGAACATTAAAAAGTCCAAGTCTATGATATAATTATACAAATTTTAGCAAAAAAATCTGTTATATTCATATCTGATGGAAAATGAAAGTTGTAAAACTCTTTAAAAGGCCAAATATGCACGTGCATTTTGGTTTCTCATAAATAGCACAATTTCTTGATAATATTTTAATATTTTTGTGTGAAACATCCTCCAGTGTTAAATCTTTAACACAATCTCTGTCATGTCCACTAAGGAATATGATAAGCTTCTGGGCCTCATCTTTTTCCTCAAGATCAGAAAATGATTGCCATATCTTTAAATCATTGTCTTTTTTCAGTGTAATATTCTTTTCTTTCTAAAATTAGGGGCATTTTCAAAGTTGAAGTCATTTTTTGGGGATGCAAAAAAGTCAGTATATAGTTAACCCAATAGGAGTCCAGTTCACACTCCTCCCGATTCTTTTGAACATAAGCAGAGGTTTATCCCTTGTTTCCTGTATAGGATTGGGTTTCCAGTTTCTTCTAAAGTCTTTTCATTGTCTTTCACTCTCAGTAGCCTCTTGTGTCTTAGGGGCTTTATCACCTTGCTTGGGGCAGATGAACAAAATAAATTCTACTGTCAAACTTTTTTTTTTTTTTTTTTTTTTAAACTGTGCTCCACTACCAAATTGTTCATGTTCATTGTGGGTGAAGAATCAAAATATGATACACACCCTCACAAGGAAATTCCCAACTAGTGTCCCGTTGGCAGAAAAAAAAAGAAAGTGGGTTGTAAGTCAATACAGGCAGCATTCATGACTGATATTTATTAAGCACAGTATCCACACCAAAGTCAGCAGCCAATCAGGATCTAGAGAATAGGTTTACCCAAGTATCAGAATTTAACATCCCAGTCTGTTATATAAACCACTTACAAACTGGGCCAAAGACAGGCATTCAGAGCAGACAGGCTCAAGTTCCAAAACAATCAAGTACTGTCTGTTGTCCTACAAAATCCTACAGTGAGAATCAATTCAATACATCCAAGTCCAACTACTTCAAGGGTAGGTAATCCCTCCTTCCCTTCTTTTTTTTCAAGCCAAAGTAACCAAAATATCATTTTATGTGCCATGCAGGATACACACATAGGCGATCATGTATCTTTTGATACATGACTGACGAAGCAGATTTTGTCCCTCAGTAAGTTGCCGTTTCTTTCTGTGGTAGACCAGTTGCTATCCAAGGCTATAGAACCCAGTCTGTCCAGGTATTTATGTATAGCTGGATGGAGAAGAGAATCCAAACTTTTTACAAGGGTATTAGTATATAAGTGAATGTAACGGATTCGACTTTCCGATTCCTCAATCCGAGCCGCTATCCGTAACTCCACCCAGCCTCTCTATGATGATTTATATTGTTTAAAAAGATAAGGCATGTACTTAAACACATGCATCCACCAAAATAAAATGTTTAAAGTAATAAGAAAGGATATGATATATAAATTCTATACATCAGAACAATGGCGAATAATTTAATGACAAAAAGGAGGAACCCATTTCGTCCTTCAGAAGGATAACTTCTATGATTTTGAAAACTTGTGCCACTCATAATCTTTCATAAAAGTAGACAGAGTGACATCAAGTGAACCTTTGAAGAGTGAAGGATACCTGTGTCGTTCCATCAAACACAGGTGAGGCAGATATGTTATCTTTTGTGACACTGTCTTATAGATAGCAGATAAAATAATGAAAAGAAAAAAAAATAACAGATGCAAATCATGATTCATTGTTTGTGTCTAAGAAATTTTCCTTGGAAATGCATTTACTGAGCTTTAAAGAAAATCTGTTTGTCTTTTAAATTTAGTTTTCACAGAAAATAGGTTAAAATTAGTTAAAAAAAAAAAAAAAAAAAAAAAAAAAAAAATTTATAATCTTTTTAGTTTTTCCCTTCCTTCCAATTAAATTATCAACTTTTTTTTTTCTCATATTTTACTTTTTTCCCCTCTGTTCCAGGCTTTTATCGATGAAGTAACGTTTGAATTTAAAGCTAGAAAAAGTTGTCTCTGAATGAAGACAAATTATTTTTGCTTACCATTTTTATTTTTTGAAAACTTGAAACAAAAAAAAAAAAAAAAAAAAGCCAAGAATTGGAGAAATAAATTTTAAAAAAAGAAAAAAGTGTCACAGGTTTTGTTTTGTCGTTTGAAGAAAAAGAAAAAAAGGGAAAAAGAAAAAGAGCGAAAAAGAAAAAAAAAGCGATAATTATTATTTAAAATAAAAAATCAACAACAAAAATAATAGACATGAAACGGGAGGAAGACAGGAGGTAAAAGAAATTTTTAAAGAGGAGAGAAAAGAGCAGAAAGGAAGGTAGAAGATAGGGAGGAAATGCAAAGAACAAGTGAGGGAAAAGAAAGAGAGGGAGAGGGATAGAGAGAACAGAACAGATGAAGAGATGTACAGAGGAAAAGAACAGAGGCAGAGATGTAATGGGAAGGGGGGGGAGAGAGAACAAAGCGGGGAGAGTGAAAAGAGATCCAAGGAGGGAGAAAACAGACGTACAGATGCACGGGGTGGGGAGAAAACAGATGTACATATGCAAGGTGGGGAGAAAACAGACGTACAGGTGCACGGGCGGGGGAGAAAACAGATGTCCAGATGCACGGGAGGAGGAGAGATGTAAAGGAGAAGAGGGGTAACAGAAGAAGCTGATTTGAAAGGGAAAGAGTAAAGGAGAGAACTTGTTCAGAAATATCTAAACTGTCAGCTGTATACAACCATTTTCTCAGGTAAGTTGTTAAAGTGGTTTTGAGTAAATGAAGCCTGTAGGTCTTAGTGAGGACCATACTTTTTTGAACCTCATTCTACTACAGAATCACAAAGCAGTGTACTAACAGAATCCACATCACTTGTGGACTACCAACAGCAGCAACAACTAAAATGAATAGCACATGTAACTCAAAGAATAAATAATGACATTTGAAGATGTTGACATTCCAAATTACTTCCAACAGCAAGTTATAAAGGAAGCACCTCCCCATTAATACTAGAAAGAGTGACAACAGTTATTGGACTTTCAAAATCCATTTTCCTGATAAATTGTTTTAATAGAAAGATTTGGTAAATTTCAATCAATGGTAACGCTGTCTAATCAATGAATGCTAAATGTTTTCTTATAAGGAAACTTCTAATATTACCGTTATCAATATTTTGTTCTTTTGATACCATTTCAGCTTGCTTTGTTGAACCAGATCACTGCCTGGGCCAGGGATTGAAATCATGAACACCAGATAAAATGCAATACTTAATCACCACTTTTATTCATTCAGATTATCATTTTTTTTTTTTATTGGACTCCATGCATGCCTTAACAATTTGAAGGAAAATCTTTTGTATTAAAAATTGTTTCATGTATACAAAATAGATTAAGTGATATGTATGTCTACCAAGACAACATCACTACCCCACCCTTTATGTTTTCAGAGAAATACAGGACAAAAGTGAAATACAGGCTAAAATATCATGAAATATTTATTCCCTAAAATAGATATAAAATAAAAGTTTGTCTGTGGAAAAGGTACACATTTTGGTAACTGCAGAATCTGAATGCCTACATTACAGAAACAAGAAAAGTACTTCTTACATGACTGGATGCAGAAAAGCACTTTTCATTAGGGTTGATGCCCCAACACATTAAGAGAAGGAAAAAAAGAGGGAATTTCTTTTTGAAAGTATAGATTTTTAAAAAGTAATAGTCAACTGGTATTGCTACTATCTTCTTTACCGCCAGTCACTGTGGCCTAAACTTGCTGCATAGACAGGTTACTTCAAATAGCTTAATAAAAAATTCACAAATAAATGATGACAAGAAAGTCTTATATTTCAAATTATAAAAAATTTAAAATCATATTTGTTTTCTAAACCAAGTTGGGTACATGGTCAAATGGTTAGAGTGTTGGTGTTCCAACCATGAGTACAAGGCTCAAATCTCACCGTGGTTGATCAGCCTGGGAGGTTATCCTAGTATGAAGTACCACTGGGAAGTGCCTGAAAAACACTCATAAGGCTTGAGTAAAGATTGAAAATGGATGGCTGAAACGATTTGTAAGCTGTTGATGTTTGTACTATCAGGATATTTTTTGATTTGATTTGTTTGTATAACAGCATATCAACACCTTATGGGTCATTTAATGCCGAAATTTAATTTTCTTGGGAGCTAATAAAAATGATATGTTATTCTGCTTTCACAGTTGAATACATGGTAGCCGATACTCAGCTTTTGTGCAGATACATGCTTGTGTGGTCGTAATTACTAGAAGTTATATTTTGGAATACAATTTAAGAAATTATATTAGGTCGGTGCAAAAATAAAGACGGTTTTTGACGTTAAAAATACGTCAAAAACCGTCATTATTTTTGCACCAACCTAATAGGATATATGGATTAAGAGAGATGTGGTTCTTCAAAAAAGATACTGAAAATTCCATTGCTGGAGACAGTAAGCAATGAAGTTTTAAGAAAATGTCAACAAAAAGAGGCAGCTGAAATTTCTTGGTTGCATAATGAAGAAAGAGGGCTTGGAGAACTTAAGCCTTACAGGACAACATAGGGGAAGGCAATGAGCCACCTAATTTACAAGCTTGTGTGAATTAGGCTTAGCAAAAAGACAAATGCTAAAAGGAATAGAAGATTGTGGAGAGCTATGTTCGCCCGCATACTGAAGAAATATGGTGTACAGAAGAAGAATGTTTTATTTCTTAATTTACTTACAAAGACTGTTTGTCTTAAAACTTGTCAGCCTCCAGAAATACACTGGTTGACATTTTTTTTTGAAAAACAAAATAAATATATATATATATACATATATATATATAAGAATAACAGAAAAAAAGAACAAATAGATCTCCTTTTTTTTTTTTTTTCTCCTTTCCTTCCTTCCAGCTGGTTTTATTTTTGTATGGATAGCTTTAGAAGAAATGATCACCTGTGAACACTTGTGCTTTGAAAGCTTTTGTTCAAGATTTTTTTATTATTATTATTCTTTTGTTTCTTGCACAGCTTCTTGCAAGTGATTATTCAAAGCTCCAAGTAATCACAGATCAATGGGAAAAAAATAACAGAAAAAAAAAGAAAAAAAAAGAGAAATCAATTTATTGCTTGCAACGAAGACATCTTACCCAGTCCCTACTGATATTGCATCTGTTAGCACACACAGGTCAATAGATCAAATTTCAAACAGGGTCAATAAACCAACATTGAACAAACAGCCATCTATCTGCTGTAAAACATTAACCACAATAGTATGAAATATTTCTCTGTTAATGATTCGAACCAGGGAATGTTTAGCTGTGTGTATGCACAGATAACAATGTACACATATAAACATTAGTGTTTCTGTGTGTACATACTACAGTTAAAATGAACTTACTTCTTACTGTTTTATGGTATTTGGCCTACTTTACCATTTCCTTATACACATATACTTAAAAGGATATTAAAAGAGAACATAACTCAAGAGTGCTGCTATTGAATTTTATCAAAATATAAATCTGTGACCTGGATTTTAACAAATATTTCCTTTCCAAAAAGGATATACTCCTTTCCCAACCCATAACTATAAAGGTTTTTTTTATAAATTCAAAGAAATAAATGGTTAAATTCAAAACTTATTTAAAATATAGAAATATATAATTTCTCAAACTAAAGTAAAATTTACATTAGAAAATATTAGGTTGGTGCAAAAATAATGTCGTTTTCTCACATGTGAGAAAACGACATTATTTTAGAATCCTCCATACTTTGACTTTAATATTCACCATTATTTGCAACAACATATTGCCACTTGTCAGGCATCTCTTTAATATTTTTGGAGTAAAATTCTTCAGGTATTGAATTTGTTTTACATTAGAGAAAGGACGCAGATATGCTTTCGGTAACTGTTGAAAAGCGAAAGTGAAGATTGGGTAGCTCCTGCTCAGATACGATATCAGTACTCCAATTTCGGCCTGATCTGGCTCTTGTAAAGTTAGAGGATAGCAAGAGGAGTAAGACACTTGCTGGAGTGATACAGGGAACCAACCATTTTTACAGCATCTTTAGTGATTGATCATATATATGAGCCCCACTTAAGAGCTGGGTATAAGTCACAATAGGTGCTCTTGGCATAGGGCTTCCCAGACGGAATATCGATTCATTAACAAACATTGTATTAAAATGTGCACTTTTTGCTATGTTATACTAACAAACAACAAAACGTAATCAAATTAGTCTCATATCTAGTGTTCCCTGTCTCTTTCAAAATAGTTCTTTTCTATTTGTCAGCAATGTAGTTTGAAAAGGAAGTTAGTCTACAAAAGACCAGACAATACGACAAATACAACATCTACAAGCTATTTTGGTATAATATGTCACCTAAATCTGGCCAACATGAAGACACTGTACCACACAGAGCAATTTACACATACCAATGGAGACATTCTAGAGTTAGATCATATTTAACACACTGACTGGCCTGAATCTATACAGATTGCAGAGGAGCCTGCTGCATGACAAAGTGGACAGAAGGAATGATACCTGGGTGCAGTCGCTCAACAATGTTGAGGTGGATGGTATGCAAAGTCATATTTTTGACCTTAGAGTGATTCAGGAGGATTTAGAGAATGATAGATACAATGGGAGAAGTTATGAGGCTCAGCCCCAAACATTACGGAATTGCAAAGAGAGCAACAACTGCCCAGATGGATGGATGACTATGTAACATGAGATGTGATCATGAGATCGGGGGGGGGGGCGTGTAGTTTGAAAAAGGAAGTTAGTCTACAAAAGACCAGACAATACGACAAATACAACATTTTACAAGCAATACTAGCTTACAACAATAAGATGCAATAAAAGGTGTAATAAAATAATAATCATCTCATATTTAGCCCTGTCTTCAAAGTTGTCCACCATCTGAAGATAACTGACTCTGCTGGAGTAACCCATACAATGACTGTTGTTCTGGTAGAGGTCCTCTTCCATGAGATGTAAGTTTTAGCTGGTTCATCGAAGAAATGTAGGCAGTTTCTTGAATGGCATAAGAGAGCAAACTAAAATTGAACTATTGCTGCCATACCTTGGGTGGAGCTGCACAGTCTTCTCTTTCAATCTTCAAAAACACAGCTTTGTAGGTGATGAATTTTTTTTCTATTCTACATCACTTTTCTCACAGACGAACTGTTGCAAGCCGATAACTGCTCTATCACTATTTCAATGGAAAATGTTCTGATGAGCTAGACTCCCTAGTTCCACCAATTCAGACCTTTATTGCAAAGACACACTATGCCATGTACACAGGCATGAATCATTTTCATTCCAGTCATATTCTACTGGTAAGGAAGAAGTTCCATTTCATCAGCTCCTTCCAAAGACTTCTGACAGAATGTTTTCTCAACCACTAAAATTTTAACCTTTCCAAATCAATCATTATCTATCCTTCATAACATACTATTTTTTAAAATTTAAATTTTAAAATTTTAGTCTTTTCAAGTCCAGAGACAACCATTATCTATCCTATATATTATCATAATCTACTATTTTTACATTTTCATCCCCCCCTCCCCATTCATCAACGCTCAAGACTTAGTTACTCTTAGGTCTTGTATTGGGCAAACAATAGAAAAAAAAAAGATTTTTCAGCGAGTCATGAATTGATAAACAAGCAAATGTAAGACAAGCCCACTGACCCTCAATAATAAGAAAGTATTTTCCATATACATGTAAGTGTAATAATGCTTGGAACAATCTGTTTTTGTAGAACAGAAAACACCTTAAGTGCCACTGTTGTATAATGTCCAAATTGTTTAATTCTTGAATAACAGCTTTTCTATTTATGGCTACCTGCCAGGTGACGAGACAGACGACCTGACACCTGCTGGATATTACTTTACCTGAAAGATACCATCAGCTTGATAAGTCAACATTTAAATAAACAAACCCAAAACAACTAGGCATCTGATTATACAGCAAAAACTATGTTGCTATCATACTTTTTTTTTTACAAAAGGAAGCAGGGTATGTTTGAACCCAGTAGGTGCCTTTATATATTTTTTTTTATCAAGAGAAAAAAATCAGCTATTTATATAGGATCGGAACTAACAAGAATTATCTTGAATACTAAATGGCCGGAAAAGGTTGCATGATCGTGCACATCAAATTTGTAAAAATAAAATTCATTTTTTTTTTAAAGAGCAGAATTTAATTTGAAATTTTGCAATGAGGAGTTCTCATTATTTACACAAATTACATTCAGACTATTCTAGTCCCCATCTTAGTTGTTGTTATCACAAGATTTCAGCCATTGTACTCTCCAGCCTTAATCAGGTGTATGTCAATCTGAGTAATTGGTAGGGAACTCTGAATCAAAACCATTATTTAATTTATGCATCTACACTGTTCTTGTTACACTGCCCATGTTTAAGGATATCTTGTCTAGTTCTTCTTTCTAGTAATGCTCAGTTATTGCTTACCCTGTTTGCACTTAGTTCAAGTACACAAGTAGACCCAGCAATTGAACAAACAATTACTATGTCACCAAATTGATAACCAATGTTTTAAGCCACCTTGTAAGTAGATTTAAAGTTTATTTTTGCTTTAATTATATACAAAAAAATATATTTTCACACTTTTAGATTGTAAAAATAAAGAAAAATTAGATTTAAAACAATTGTTAAATTTCTAAACTGTCTGCCTTTTTTCTTCCAGCTTTGTTTTTGTTTGGTTTGTTTTACGGCATCTCAGCCTCAATAGGTTATTTAAATCTTTCAAGACTTATTGCTAGTAATATTTTTTTTCAAAAATGTATTGCTGCTAATGTTTTTTTTTTCAAAAATGTATTGCTGGTATTAAAACCTATTTTTACATAGTGTTTTGAACACCAGGGGTTAGCTACTTGAACATAGCTGGGACCCTAACAGGTGCTACCACCCAGGTCAGAGTGGACCTGGGAACACCAGCAATTAAGAGGTGGTTTCACGCTCCTCAAAACCTCCTGATCAGAGACCTTGATGTTGGATGTAGTTCATTGCCATACCCAGGACACGAATGTAGTTTATCGCCATACCCAGGATTATCTTCCAGCTTTATTTGCAGGCAAATGCTACTGAAGGCTCTTAGAAGAGTAATGAATTTCATTCTCTTTTTTCTGATTTCAATATAAACAGGTGAGTCCTAAAGTTTTTAATAAATTTGAACTTGAATTAAGGATGAATGATACCTTTATCATTGGAGAAAGTTTAAATCATCAATTAATTGTATTCACTGATTTCCAAAGACATTTCATTTGATGATGCCGACCAATTAAGAATTAAAAGAATCATCTTCATGAGGAAGATGACATCCATCTCTTTTTACCTGTCCCTTTTATATGTGCACAAGCACACCCTTTACACAAACACAGTCTTTACACGAACGCATGCACACACACACACACTTTACACGGATGCCCGTACACACACTTTACATGGACGCACGCACTTTACACGGATGCACACAAACATGCACTTTACATGGACGCACACAAACATGCACTTTGCACGGACGCACACAAACATGCACTTTGCACGGACGCACACAAACATGCACTTTGCACGGATGCACACAAACACACACTTTACACGGACGCACACAAACACACACTTTACACGGACGCACACAAACATGCACTTTGTTATCACTATACCTACTACTTTATAAGTCAATAACTTTAATAATCTGCATGAAAACATTAAATATTTCTGGACGTAAAGTTGCAGGAGAAGTGGGGTTGTGTTTATGTAATTCTAAATTTCACAGATTTAGAGGTGGATTCTGAATGTTTCAGTTAACCAGAATCAGAATATAAAGGTAGTCTGTCCACAGTTTCTGACTACTGAAAGCTCTTACAACAGCAAATAAATTTTGCTCTCTCATTTCTGATTTCTATATAAACAGATGAATACAGAAGTTGTTAATTAATAAATTTAGACTTGAATTAAGGATGAATGATGCCTTCATGATTAGAGAAAGTTTAAATCATCAATTAATAGTATTTGCTGATTTCCAAAGACATTTCAATCGATGATGCCGACAGATTAAGGATTAAAAGAATCATCTTCATCCAGAAGATGGAATTCATCTCTCTTTATCACTTTTATATACACACACATACATACACTTTATACGAATACACACACTTATATGAAAGCACATAAACACAAATGTGTTTATGTGCTTTCATATATCACTATCCCTACTAATTTACCAGTCAGGAACTTTAATAATCTGTTTTAAAACGTTAAATATTTCTGGAAGTAAGGTGACTGTGGAGGACTATGAAATTCTGAATTTTCAAATTTAGTTTGGGGTTCTGATTATTGAAGATTGTTAGAACAGCAATGAATACAGAGCCCCACCCCTCTGTCTCAGGGTCCCCTCTCAGATATGATTACTGTATAAACAGATGAATCCTAGAATTGCAAATTATTCATTTAAAGTAATATCCAGCTGATGTTAGGTTATCTGTCTTGTCACCTAATAAGTGATATCTGTACCAGAAAGTTTAAATCATCAACTGATCATGTTTGATTGTCACCAATGAAATATTAATTAGTGATACCTTCTGGTTAAGAATAAAATATAAACTTATAATAAAAATATTCTTTTGGGTTCAAAGTGAATACCCAGTGCAGCGTTGCCAGATTTGCCTGCTCGTAGTAAATAGGCACACATTTGATAACCCAGTATTACTAAATTTTTCATTTTTTTCTAATTAATTAGACAGTTTCCCAAGTGAGTTTAATTTATCTATACCAATGAAGCTGAAAAAAAAGGTTATATATTTACCTATGTTTATCTATTTGCTTACTTAATATCTCTGGAATTTATAATTTAATTCAGCAACATTTTGTGGTAGGACGATCCATAGGTCTTTGAAACAACTGATTAAATTTTAGGGCAAATACAGGCATATATAAGAATAAGCATCTGAAAGAAAAGCAAAATGAAATGTACACAGTATTTTTTTTTCCTATCTTTTTTTCATCCCTTAAATTTATTGCCAAACACAACAATTTTTTTTCCTTCGAGTGCTTTCTACTTTTAAAAGTAGCCCCAAAATATCTCAAGTAGTGGAATTAAACATTTGTACCTTTTCTATAAATACTTTCATTATAATTGTTCAGATGAGCTCTTTGATTTGGTTCCTAGATTTTATGAATTTAAGTGCAGTGCTAGATTTTCAACAAGGTCTCATCATTTTACAGTTGAATTGGCTAGAAGCGACCATAAGTTCTATGCTAACTGATTCTTTTCTCGCACTTTTCACTTGTGGAAATCTCTTCTGTCTCCATGCCAACTTTGATCTTCAAAAATTTAAATGCAACATCAACCATTATCTACTCTTTTCCTGACTACTCTTCTATTGTTCTCACCCCTTCATAATGTTTTCTGTTTTGTAAATCTTTCACATTCAGTAACCCCTTGTATCTTAGTAGCTTTACTCCATTACTTAGGGTAAATTTGATACAAAGAAAAAAAAAAAGGAAAAAAAAAAAGGAAAAAAAAAAGGAAAAAAAAAAGGAAAAAAAAAGGAAAAAAAAAGGAAAAAAAAAAAGGGAAAAAAAAGTAAAAATAAAGGAAAAAAAAAGGAAAAAAAAAGGAAAAAAAAGGAAAAAAAAAGGAAAAAAAAAAGGAAAAAAAAAAGGAAAAAAAAAGAAAAAAAAAAGAAAAAAAAAAGAAAAAAAAAAGAAAAAAAAAAGAAAAAAAAAGAAAAAAAAAGAAAAAAAAGGAAAAAAAAGAAAAAAAAAAAAAAAAAAAAAGTTGTTCAGTTTTGTGTTAACTCTGCTATAGTGTCCACACCTTGTTCAAAACATTATATAGAGATAGATATTTATAATTTATTGTCAACAGTGTACAATATGGTAAGATATTATACCCAATGAATAAATACTACTTGTTATAATTGCGTCAGAGGTAAAAAATATTTGCTTCTGATTTCTTGAAAGAGAGAAAAAATAAAGAACTAACCATCACAAGTAAGACAAGAGAAGGACAGTACAATATGTGAGCTACAATTTGGTTGTATCAAAATCAAGATGTCAGAAATTTAACAGAAATCTGAGGGCATATTGTAATAGTGAAATATACCTTCCCAAAGTCAAACAAAGTATTAAGAAACAGGAAGATTTCATTAAAAACAAAGTGTTGCACTTTTATGCAATATCAATCCTCCTATATAGCAGTGAATGCTGGAGAATTTACTCACAGATGAAATGTTGTTCTACAGAAGGAAGCTGAGAATACCATAGATAAACCATGTTAACAACAGAGATGTTTTCAGAAAAATAAGAAAAAGGACACATACTCATTATCAGAAAGAGATAGTCGAAATTTCAAGGATGTCATGAGTAAAGAAGGCTTAGAGAATTTGACACTCACAGGATATATTGAAGGCGAGAGGCACAGAGAGGAAACTGTGACAAAGTTGTGCAAATGGATGGTAGTACAGAGACTGTGAGCAATAGTAAAGGGACAAACCTTACTACGAACTAAAAAATATAGGATGTTGTGGAGAGCCACAATTGTCCAAGTCCTGAACGGACATGACCCATACAATAAGAAAACTTTCACTAACTATTCATTTACTAAATGTCTGCCACTTTGTTACAATTTGAATCTTTCTTAATCTACATATTCGGATTTTAAAAATCATTCAAATCAAGCGCATAAAATTATATTTGGCATGCTTTGAATAATTCATAGATTTTCACCTGTTTTTCAACGGACATGATTCAGAGTAAATTTTGATTGGTAAACTTTGCAGGATATATTGAGAATAAAAATGTACAGTTCTGATTGAGGGTTTTTCTTGAGAAAGAAAAAGAATGAAGACATTTATTGACTCGTATAAATTAATTTCGATATATGATGGAAAGAGAATAGGAAGTTGAGCAAGGATGAGCTTTCTTCTTTAATTAAATAGTGAAGCCATTTTGTAAAGAAAGGCAGAAACATTTCTGACAAGCTGGACACTTTCTATTTATTTTCATGGTCAAGTCCATACAATTCTGATGTATACCAAAATCCTGTGACCAAACTTTTCTCTTATTTGACCAGATGACATGCCAATGTGCTTTATTCAATAATACTCTGTTGATCTTCCTAAGTTAGTGGACATGAGGTCTGTCCAAAAATATCTGATCATTTAATAATAATTTTAAAAAAAAGATTGATAAAAAGTCTTAATGGAGTAATGGTGTCTTTATCCTTTCAAATTACTCCTTTGGTAGTTAAATGCATATCCCAGCATTCCTCCCACATCTGAACATACTCTTCCAAGTCCTCTTTTCGATCAACATTATCTACTCCGTAATATTCTCATAATGTCACTCATGTGTTTTAACAGCAATTTGGCCAATATAAGAACTTGCAGAGAGCCAAATGTGGATTGCAAAGAGTACCATATCTGGTCTGGTGCTTCTCTTATATATCTTGAGAATTTTGACAAAATCCAAAGAGTCTATAATGTAATCAATCCTGAGCTGGCATCTCAACTTTGGTCACTTTGCCATTTCTGTGACCTGGATTTCCTCTGTCTTTTCTACAAATATTTTCATGGTAATTGTTCTGATGAACTTTCCATCTTGATGCCTTGACTGCATAAAATTAAGCTTATGACTAAATTAGTAAGTAGGTCTCACTGTTGCACTCACTAGATGTAAATTCTATTGTAATATTTCTTTGCGGGAAATGACATTGGAACGTTCTTTTGTGGGAAATGGCATTGGAACGTTCCTTTGCGGGAAATGGCATTAGAATCTATATCTCTAAGGCTAACTCTATGGTTAAGATATGTAGATGACACCTTCATACTCTGGCCCCACCAGGAAGATGTTCAGGTTCTACTGGACCATGTGAACTCAGTAAGATCTTCGATACAGTTCATGGCGGAGAAAGAGAGTAACAACACACTCCCATTCCTGGATGTTCTAATATCGTGAACAGAGCATGGGTTCAAGACACTTGTATACTGCAAACTGATATTCACCGGACAGTACTTCAATTTCAATTCCCACCATCCATACAGCATAAAGAAAGGGATCATCCGCTGCTTACAATATCGAGCAAAACTCATAAGTGGCGACCCAGAGACATTAGATAAAGAATTGGTCAGTATAAGCAGTACCCTACAATGTAAAAACTACCTTGGGTACATGGCAGCAGCCCCAATAAATTGGGATAGGTGGGTACGAGGAGGACAACAACACTCAGAAAACAGTCTGCTCGCCTTATGTGAAGGGGTTATCAGAGAAAATACAAAGGATCTGTGGGCCATATAACATCAGAACCTTCAAAAGCTGGACGACACTTTACAGATACCTTTCCCCGAGTAAGACCACCCCATAGAGGAAAATATTACTAAAGACTGTGTATGCCATCCTCTGCAGCTGCGGAAAGAAATATAAAGGGGAGACAGGCCACCCCCTTAAGGTAAGGTTTCAAGAATGCCAAAAAGCTGTAACACGAGGGGAAGTGGAAAAATCAGGTGTGGCTGAACATATATGGAGAGAAAAGGGAGATCACCACACTCTCTGGGATGTGGTTGAAATCATAGGCAAAGAACATCATTGGAAAATTCATAAACTTAAGGAATCAGCACATATGCTAAGTCACAAAAATGTCCTGACCAAGCATAGAAATGAATACAATATGGAAACCAGTAATAAGGAGTGCCAGAGAAAAGCGATAATAAAAATGAAAAATGCAATATGAGCTCTGGTAAAAACATGATGTGATAACAGCAAAAATAGCAATATGAGCACTAGTAAAAATGATTGGTTTATAAGTCCCAGAAATTCATACACAGATATCCTCTAGGACACATGGCACAATGGATAAAAGTGTTAGTTAGATCCATTGACAGGACACAAAGAGTTGTGAGTTCAATACCTGGTGAAGAAGTTGGAGAGGGGAATTAACAGGATAACTGATAACTGACATCCATTAGACATGGCACATGAAACCAGTGAGTGAAATAAAGGGTTCATTTTGAAATTCCAACCACCTGAAGAAGGCTGGAGAGTACAATGGCCAAAACATTATGATAAAAAAAGATGAGGACAATAGTTTGAAAAATGTAAATAGTTTAATAGTTCTTTTCTTGCCTGTGGAACTCTTCTAATTTCTTGTTTCCCAGCTACAATAAAATCAGCTACCTACAATCTTTAAAAATTTAAATACAACAGCCTTCCCCATCTTGTCTCCCTCAGAACAAGCTACCAATTTTTTCTCCATCTTTCTAAATCCCTTCACCAAACAAAATCTTCTCATTGTTTTTCACTCCAAGTAACCCCTTGCATCTTAGTGACTTTATTGCCTTGTTTAGAGTGTAATAATTAAAACCAAAAAAAAAAATTTGATGGCACATGATCTTTATTCTGAAGGCAGCTTCCTGATCAGAATCCTTAAAGATCAGTTTCACAGCTGAAGAAAGCTCAGAGAGCATGAAAGAAAATATTGCTGAAGAAAAAATAAACTTTGAAATTTTGAAAGCTTAAAAAAGAAAAGAAAAACAACTCTATGAAGTAAATCAGCAAGAAGTCAAGGCTTGAATGATAAGCCAGTGACATTTCATCAACAATGCAATCAGTTTCATTGAAATCTTCTAACTTACTATTCAATAAATTTTTTTCTCTCTCTCTCTCTCTCATACATTTGTAGGGATTTAGGGAGTAATGCCACAGTAGTTCTTTTATTATTTCCTTTTTCTTTTTGTAATTATGTATTTCAATTATAACTTTTAAGCACTTCTTGACTTTGTACTAATTTGGATCAATGTACACAGTTCAGTCATCAATAGAATTGATTTAGCAATTGATTTTTCTATTATATTCCTATGTTCTTTGTTCTATTTGGCACAATACTTGCATTTATAATACTTATTGATTATTGATACAATAAAATGGAGCAAATCAATTCAGAAACTTCACGGAAGAGAATTCACTAACCATTTTTGAAAAAAAAAAAAAAAAAAGGTTTTGATTTTAACTTAAAACAATCTAATTATCAAACCATTATCTAATATTAATTACAATTATATTAATCACATAATCATTATATCAATAATTGAATAATATATAACAATAATAATCATATATCAATTATAATACTATAGGGATACAGGAGGCACCTATCTTCCTTAATGATGTCACTCCACACAATGACCATAATGGCAGTCAATTCAGTTTGTTTACAGCAGATAAACTGTAGGGTTGCTTTCTTTAGCTAGAGTACCCCATGGTCTGAGAAGAAACTAAATATGCCTCTCCCCTACTCCCAGTAGCTTACAAGTCTATGGAACTATTTATCTTCAGGAATATATCTTTTCCAGATATAGAAAGAAACTCCAGCTTGCAATTCCCAATTTGGGAAAACGCAAAACTTGCTCTTTCCACATTCATGGAATACATCCTCACCTGATAACATCTACTCATGTCCAAAAGACCAGAGAGGAATTTTATCTAGATGATAAGCAAACCTATCTACTCCTATTTAGGAGAAAAATTAAAAAATAAATAGTAAATAAAATTTCAGAGTTGAGGTGGACATGTTAGAAGTATAGAATTGAAGTAGACATTAGAAGGAAATGCAAACTCAATCCTAAACAGGAAGCAAAAGACTGGACAGGAGTGTGAACCAGATATTTTAATGATAATAAATTTAATGGTCTGGGATTCTCTGCTAAAACAGAACAAAAACAACACATTTTTTAAAAGAATTATCACAGGTGATGAAAAATGAATTGTTTACAACAATGTG
This sequence comes from Acanthosepion lycidas, assembly GCA_963932145.1. NCBI lineage: Eukaryota > Metazoa > Mollusca > Cephalopoda > Sepiida > Sepiidae > Acanthosepion > Acanthosepion lycidas. Next base: position 20,994,203 of record OZ010597.1, read on the forward strand.
TAGCAAAAAAGGGCCAGGCAAAAAAAAATGAAATGAGCCCTTGTTAACTACTCCAAAATCTAATCTGCAATTAAAGAATTTGATGCTTTGTATCTGGTAATATTGGCAAGTACTGTGAATTCCAAGCTCCTTCCACAAAGTCAGACAAGTACTGTTCCCAACTGGAATGATTAAAGACAACAAGTGATGAAAAGAGACAGATGGGATTATCTTACTAAACCCATTATACTCAACAGATTTTATACCTACAGATTAACACCTATTTTGATCCTTACAAAATTCTCTTCACAAGAAATTCAATTTATGGATGAAATACTAGAGTAGACTGCACTCTCATGCCTACAGTGACATCCAGGCTCAGGAAAAAAAACCCAAAAAAAAACCAAAAAAAAAAACCTGTATTCTTATCACATTTGTCTGGGGAGGGTCAAGTATTAAAATCTGTAACAATAAAGCAAGAAGACGTCTGTTCAGAGAGTTTGTCACACACTTTTGTCAACACTGAAAAGTCTGGCGGGTTCTACAAGTGCTTTCACCATTAAGATAAAATCATCTCTGAGAGTAGACCAGCATTTCAACTCTTTCCTGAACTGTTGAGCCATCATCTGCTGCTGACATCAACAGAAGATTTCATCAGAGATAATTATATTTATTAATTATAATATTAGTTACAAGTATATTAATTAATATTAATTACCAAACCAATAATTATTTAATATTAATTATTAAGCCCTTACATTTTTCTGATCATGTATGTCAATGATAAATGAAGACAAGTGTCATTTAATTAGTTATTGGGATTAACCTACCTTTGCTCGGGATGGCACAAGGTCCTATGTGTGATAGTGACAATGAGGATTAACGCAAGTAACTTTAATAATCCAAAATATAAACTAGCCCATCATTTTGTTACAAAGAGATATTTAATAATTATACGTTAGTCTGGTACAAGAGTTTGTGTTTTGAGACTCCATGTATATTTTGTGTGTTTCGTACTATTTAACACTTTTTGTTATTAAATGAGGTTTTCTATGAGTAGCTTCCATTTTTCCAAGGACTTTCTGCAATTCCTATATAAACTTTCTTTTGAAAAAGAAAAGTTATATGGTTTAACCTTAAGTACGATTAAAAATTAAAACAAATACAGGTATAAATAGTTGTAGATGGAGACCTGTTCATTGAATTGAGTGACCATGTCACTTCCGGATAAACAGATGCTGACCAAACCATCTCTTGGATACATGTTCCTGTTAGTAGTTCTAGTCTTGCAGAAACTCCAAAATGAGTATATTTTTCAATAGCTGTTATCTAGTGATTCATTGTGGCTCACTTGAACTCCCTTCTAGGATTGTGGTTACTTGTTTCTCGCGTGATCCTCAAGTTCAGTGCTTGAAAGTCAAAGTTAGGTGGAAAATCTTTTTAATTATGAATAATCACATCAGAAAATCCAACAATTTATTGATGAGGAATATTACATTTGTGTTGGTTACATATCTAGACAGCAAAATGGTCATTTGTTTAGTTCTGAAGTGTTTGCTTTCTGAATTCTTCAAGTCTCCCTCATTCTAGCTGCTACTGACAATGTAGTAGTAGTTACCATTTTAACCCCACAGTATTCTCTTGTGTCTGTGTGACAATTTCATTCACAGGATATGTGTATGTTCCTGTCTTTGAGCAGCAGAGATTTTAGCATGCCATTCTGAGCTCTTCTTGGTGACTCCCTAAGCCAGCACCCTTTTTGACATTAAGGTATGTCAAAATTTATGCCTTCATCTGGATTATCTGAAAGAAAAACACAAGCCCCAGTAAAACAACATTTATTCAACTTTTAATGAGAATTACCTTATGGCTTAGCATCGTATTATTAAGAATTTGCCCCTCTTGGATCAAATCTCAGCTCAGAAACCCAAGCAAATATTTATTCTTATCAGACAACCTTTGAAAAATTCCAAAGTTAATTACTTTTCACCGAATTTGTTCAGGGTTCAACTCTCTCAGATTCCCTCTGCAATTGCATTTTATAGATCTGCTGTAATTTTAATTTTCCGTTTCTTTTCCCATTTCCTTACTAATTATTTAAGACATCCCTTGGGGAGTTTTTGCAATTTATTTCAAATTTGTAATCACTTCAAATTGCCATTTTTCATTCTCACGGAACTAAATGTCAAATAATGTCTGGTAAATAGGTAAATTATTCAAACTCAATGATGAAAACTTTCTAAAATCAAGTACGGAGCATGCAATATTAAACAGGGATACTTCAAAACTTAGCTATAGCTGCACCAGAAACATATTATAATAATAAACAAAACAGTAGAAAATCCCCAGTCAACTCCACAACCTCAACCCTTTAAGTTAGTTTATAGATTGTTACTTTATATTTATACTTTACAATCCAAAGAAAACCCAGAAAAAACTATAATAATGGAATGACAGTCCCTAGAAGGAGAAAAGATATTCACACAAAACAACATAACAGAAAAAATATGCAAATAACACAACACGCTTAAAACTGATATCTAAATTCAAAAAGCACCAGACAAAACAGTCTAAAAGTAAAATCAAAAATTAGTAGAAAAAAAAAAAAATGTTCAGCTTACATCACCTTGAATAACAAACTAAACTTGCCACCTTCTCCCTTCCCTCATTTCCCACCAACCTTCAGTAGTCGAGATATGGAGGTCACAGAAAGAGTGACAATACATGATATGAGGCATAAAACTGACAGTCGCCGTGCAGTGTTGATTTCTATGTCCAAGCTACATAATGTGTATCCATATATATGTAGAGGAATAAGTGAAGAAAAATGAAGAAATAGCAAGATCTTCAATATGGCTCAACAAATTTAAATAAATTATTAACTCTTAGTTTTCTTTCAAATTAAAAGAAATAAATTGTGAAACAACTTCACACAAAAATATTTTTGTCTTTCTTCCCAATACAACTGAATCAACTGCAAGTAGCAATTCTTGGGGAAAAGATGTCCAAGTGGAACTTCCTCTTTACATTTGGAATGTGGATGTGTGGGTGGTGTAATGGATAGCGGCTCAGGCTCAAAATTTGGAGAGCAAGTTTGAATTCCAGTTTTGTTAGATTCACTTATATGCAAATACCCTTGAGAAAGGTATGAATCAATTTCCTATCCCCAGCTATGGATTAAATAGAATTTCGATCTGAAAAAATCCTTGTTATTCTCAAAAAAGTGTTAATGCAAAATTAACTTGCAAAAAATAATTATTGCAATCAAAAAATGTTTGGGCTTTAAATAAAGGAATAGGTTATTTTACCAGTCTCAGTAAAATAGACCCCCAGGCTATTTTGCTGGTAAATTGAGATTGTCAATGCAGTGGTTGTGTGAGTAGTGTAAGTGGGCATTGCACAACAGATTCTGTGGTCTGTGACTGTTGTCTTCAGTGGGTGCATCTGAAGTGTATTGGCAAGAGAACCATGCCCAAAAGCAAGTTTTGGATTTGCAGACAATTACGCCTGAAGTGTTTAAAATAGCCAGAGACTTCTATATTTGTTTTAATAATTGATAATGAATAAATGATTTTAACTTGTATTTTAACAATTGATAATGCAAAAGATTTTAAATTGTCTTAATTGATGGTGAAAATAAATAAACTTCTTTGTTAAACCTGCTTTCATAATACAAATATTTTCCTGCAAAATAAGACTGGAGGTCACAATAGCCTCCTCCTTCAATAAACCACAAAGGGTTGATAAACCATAAAAAAAAGAAAATCAAATGAGGATGAATCAACTCTGTGGAAGTAGCATAGCATAGCATATATTAGTTATATAGATCTGAACTGGTGGAACTGAAGAATGAAGCTTATTTGAACATTTGCCATAGCAGAAACTACATCACTTGAGGACTACCAATAGCAGCAACAATTAAAATGGATAGCACATATAAATCAAAGAGAAAATAATGATATAATCAAGATTTTGACATTCCACAATACTTCAAATAAATGGTTAATCCATACTAACTTATATGGCTACTGGACTTTGAGAAACCTATTTTCCTGAAAAATTCTTTGAAGAGAAAGGTGTCTATAAAAAAAATACATAAATAAAAATTTAATTATATTGTCACTTTGTTGTATCCATAAAAAATAAAAATTTATAATGTCAAAAATAATTATAATAATTATAACAAACCTACTTTTCTCTTCTACACACACAAACACGTTGCATTGTCACTATCAGACCGACAGTCAACGTGTTGGTCAAAAAAAATGTTGGCACTTTTCCTTTTTCAGGCCACAATCTTTTCACACGCAACAAAAATTTGAGGTAAGAAAACTCCAGACACTTATTTTCCAACTAAATTATCTAGACACTCATTATACACATCTATATAAAAAAAAACAAAAAAACATGAGAAAGATCGTATACAATTTACTTACTATTTATCTTATAATTCTGTCAGATTCTGATCTACATTTGATCTCAACTCACACTTTTACTCAATATTACTGTCTCTCGTGTCTCCAACACCACAATACAACTGGATAATAAATAATACTTGTTCTGTTTCCACATCTTGTTGTTTCTCATTTTCTACAAGTAGTTTTAATTATATAAATGTCAGGGTTTTTTTTTTTTTAATTATTTACTCAGGGTTCGGGTGAGATTATAATTATTTACTTGGGAGGGTATAATTATTTACTCTCAGTTATAACAACAGTAGTGCTCAGTCAGTTGTTTCCAATTGTTTCCTTGTAGGGAAATGGCTAATATTACCATTATGATAGTCATGGTAGGCTTGTGATTTTGCATTGGTAGGAAAGGAGTGGTAGGGTTGAAAATAAGTCATTCCTCACAAGAAATAAATGATTTTGAACTCTCCAGAACTGGAAAGTGAGGATTAAGATCCAGAACAGTAATGGCAACCCTCCATTTTTGGTTTAATCCGAATCTTGTAAAGATCCCCACATGCATGCCAGGAGGAGCCTAGTACTTTCAGGAGCGCATTAGAATATGCTGACCATTTTCTTAACATCTTTAGGAAAGGATCATCTCCATGCCATATTTGAACAGGAGCTGCCCTGTCCTCACTTTCCAGTCTTGTTAGAATTCAAAAGCATCTCTAAATCCTTGTTGGAGAATTGTCTTCCATCCACTTCCATGGAAAGTTCTCAGACAAACTACATTTCTTGGTTTCGCCAGGTCTAACCTTCACAGCTAAGACCCACCATGCCACTTACATAGCAACAAACCACCCACATTTCCTCCCTATTTCATTGGCAAGAAGTAAGTTTCACTCAAACAGTTTCTTCCAGTGAACCACTGCCTTGTGCAGATGTTTCCGCACTCACTACAATCTTAACCTGTTCAAGTCTAGAGTTAACCATTATCTTCCCCTCCTATCCATATAAATTACTCTTTAATATAACCCTCTACTTCAAGTGGCCTCTGTGCCTTGTAGAGGGTGAATCTTACTGTAAAATAAAAAAAATAAAAAACAATTTGATGTCTGGAGGGAGTCGCATTTGAGATTTTTGTCGTACCACAAAAATGCTCATTGGTTAGAAACTAAATAATAAAATTATATTACTGTTTTCTCTTCTTTACTTAGTATTGAAGCATGAATTCTTCTGTAGTACCTGTGTTGGAGTAAGCTAGTGTTGCAGCATATGTTATAAAGAAGCCCTAAATTAAAAAAAATACACTTCAAAATTAAATCATAAATTATTTACTAACACAGTGATAAAGCTTATAAAACAGGCTTTTGGATACACCTCCAAAAATCAAGATGATTAGAGCCTGGCAGCTGATCTCCTCTCTGATTTATCTCTAACAGCTCAATGAAGGAAAAACTGTCCAAAACTAAGATAGTAATGTTCTATTATTACTAAGCAGACCTTGAATTTCCTCCTGTCATGATGAGCAGTTGTATACTCAATAAGGTTCTATTGGAACACAAGTTTAAGTGAAACTCATACATACGATCCATCACTAAAGATGTGGGAAAAACAGTTGGTTCCTTGTGCCACTCCAGTTAGTACCCGACTCCTGTGATAATTTATCTTTACAAGAGTCAGACCAAATCAAAAATGGAGTATTGCATCCATGTCTGAGGTGGAGCTGCTCAATGCACACTTTTCAGCCTTGACAGAGTTCAAAAGCATTTATGCAGGCTTGTGGGTGATTAATTATTTTCAACCCTACAGCTCCTTTCTCACAAATAAAATATCAAAAGCTTATTGCTACTCTATTGCTATTTCTGTGGCAAATATTCAAACACACTTCATTCCTTAGTTCCACTAGTTCAGACCTTTACAGCTAAGTCTCTTGTTACTCTGCTATTTCCATAGTAAATGTTCAAACAAGCTATGTTGCTTAGTTCCACCAGTTCAGCCCATCACAGCTAAGACCTCCCATGCCATGTACACAGGCTGTTGTAACCCAGTGAAGGTTACTGAATAGAATAATCACACAAAAGTTGGTAATGAATGATAATACGTAGGACAAGAACAACACATATAAGATTTGCCAATGTCATGTAGAAGAAGTAGTCAACTGCTAGAAGTGAATCAAGTGAATTCTACAATGAATCTTTAACTGCAGGATATCTATCAACCACCCTATGAGGTCAGATGTGGCACAAGGCTGAATTTAATGTGGAGTACCTGAGCCCAAAGGCTTGGTCAAAAATTCCCATAGACCCTGTATAAAATGTGGTTGAGTAGCTGTTTCCTGAGACAAGACTGCCCTTTGACATAGCCTAATCTGGGGATCCTTTCTGCCCAGAGGTAGAGAGTTTGACCAGCACAGCTAGAGACAAATCTCCAACTGCAGACCAACATATAGTATTTACTACTGTATCTATGTGAATGAGGACATACCCATTATCATACGTAGGTATGCTACAACACTAAACCTCTACCTTGAATGGTTCTTGGGCCTTGTATTTGGTGAATATTTAAAATTTTTACCCGAAGAAAACATTTTTTTTTTAAGTTAAATATCTAACTCTTATCAAACCCAGAAAAACATGAAGGAAATGATCCTAATAAGATATATGAGTTGATTTAACGACCTCGATGTAATGTTACCTGCTGAATAATTAAAGATACAGCTTTCCTGATGTGTAATTGCCAGACAGCCTGAAATTATTTCATGTGGGGCACTCAGAATTCTTAATTCTGCTACGAGATTAATCCAGTACTGTTTATTAAATTAAAGGTTTGACTCCAACTTGCTGGTTACAGGAAGAACGTGAAAATATTCCTGAAATCTCCAACTAATATTTTTCAATGTTTCATTAATTATTCTTTTTCATTCAGCTGTAGTCACAAGGTTTCTTTCAACAGGAGCCCCACCCTAGTGCAGACACCTCCCCAACCCGGTGCATACTTTTGGATGCATGTCCGTCTGTATTACAGCCGAGATCTTCATTAATATAAAAAAAAATAAAAAAAAAATACATTCTACCTGTTCTTGAAGAACTGACATTGATCAACATCAACATCCATCACTGATAGATTTAGGCAGTAAAGCCGAATGTAGTGGTGTGGGTGGGTGTTATGATAGGGTGGCGGGAAATTATTTCTCTTCGATTCATCTTATTTCTGTTTTGTTGGTTTTAACGTGCTATGAAACGATCAATTTATTGATTCATGGAGAGATCAATCGATTGTTGTTCCTGTAACACAATTCTCTCTTCATGATTATTGCCATGACTTTTCTCGTTTTGTTTTTTTTAGTTTTTGCAGCATGCCTGTGTTATAGAAAAATTAGAAACATGGATTTTTTGTTTGTTCTTTCATGCTGGGAAACCTGTTGTTGGGTGATTTTTTTTTTCTTTTGCTGTACCAGTAGGGAAAGTAGATGTATTTAGTTACATAAAAACTACAAATTATTAATAACTAGTATTACTAAAATTGTGTTAGAAACTATTTCATTTGATTCCTAATTAGTATGTTTACTCAATGTTCAGGTTACATAATGTTTATTATAGTAAAAAGTAAAATTGGTAAGCTGAGTTCAAATTCCCACCACCTCTATTGCATTCACTTTCACACCAATACAGAGCTCAAAAATGGCCTACAATCTGTCATTAACTGGGGCAACAAATGGCTTGTTAATTTTAACACCAAGATAAAACTGATCTCTTTTAATCGTCTAAGAGAACCTTTTTGGCCTTCCATCAGTATGGCTGATGTTAAAGTGTTTTGCTGGCATGAAGTTGAAGTATTATATTGATTCAATTGCTAGGTCTGCTGCTATATTGGTTCACTATGATGCTAGACAATTTTCCTCACCAGAATCTGTCTTGCACATTTATAAGTCTACCATTCATCCATGCATTGAATATTACTGTCACATTTGGTCTGGTGCTTCTGCTATATACTTAGAGTTTGTTGATAAAATCCAAGAGAATCTGCAAAGTTATTGGTCCTGACCTGGCATCTCAGCTTTAGTCACTTCCCCACCACTGTAACATGGCTTCCCTGTGCCTTTTCTATAAATATTTTCATGGTAATTGCTCCGATGAATTTTCCTCTTTGATAACTTTATAAATTTAAGCACAGTACTTGATTGGCAGCTAGGTCTCATCATTTTATAGTTGAAGCATATACTAACAGTTTCTTCTCACGTACTTCTTGCTTGTGGAAATCTCTTCTGGGTTCTTGCTCTCAAGTCATCTTTGATCTTCAAATATTTAAATGTCATGTCAATTGTTATCTTTTGACTTCTTAATTCCTGCTTTAGTGTTCTCTCCCCTTAACCTTTTGAGCCCTGAATTCCTGAACAATTTTAATCCTTATGACTGAGCTTCAAGTCAATATTTGCAAATAACTGGTATGTAATGCTTCACAGTAGGCATAAAAATAGGTGCAAGTGTTTACTCACCGTTTAGCTAGTGACTGGGTATTAAGTCATTTTTCCCTACTACTGTTCAACAGGTAGTTGGGCATTATGGTGGTCAGGGTTTAAAGGTTTAGTAATGTCTTATTTTTCTTATATTCTCTCTCACTCAGTAGTGTGTGTCTTAGTGGCTTATTTTGTTTAAGGTGATATGATTAAAAAAATGTGGGGGAATGCCAGGTATGGGATAAGTAGCAAGGTAGACCGAGTTCTCTCTCCTTGGGTGGCAGTCAGTTTAAGAGTGTCTATACTGAATTCAAAGCCATAGAGAAGGCAATGGGAAACCACTCTACAATTTTTTTCCCAGAAGTCATGGCAATTCATAAATGATAAATAAAATTAACTTGTAGAGAGACATGATTACTTATATTCTGAAAGGAAAATATATTAAAAATAAAAAATAAGAATACTTTAAGTCATACTGATCAGTCAGTTATGTACCATGTATGATACATGCTTAGGCGATCATGTATCTTTAGATACATGACTGATGAGGCAGATTTTTCCCACAGTAGGTTGCTATTTCTTTCTGCAGTAGACCAGCTGCCATCCAAGGCTAGAAAATCTGGTCTGTCCTGCTATTTACCCATAGCTGGGAGGAGAAGAGGATTCATGTCTGGGTATGAGCATCTCATAAAGGAGTGTTGTGGTGTTAGTCAATTATTGGTCATAAATTATTTTAGCATAAGACATGGTGAATATTGGAATTTTTTAAAAATAATTGTCTGAAAGAAAATACAGTAAATATCAACACGCAAATAAACTTACTGAATTTGAAGAAATAAATGTTTACTCAAGTGAGATGCAATATTTAAAAAAAAAGTTTATTATTGATGATTCAGAAATATGAGGTTCACCTTGGCAAGGAGGTTCCCAACTAGCATCCAGTTGGCAGACAAAAATAAGGTGGATTGTAAGTGAATACATGTCCCAGAGATTCACAGTGTACTGATACTGATGGCTATTTATTGAACACAGTATCCACACCGGACTCAGCAATCAATGAGGACTTTCAGATTAGGCTTGCCTAGGTATCAGAATCTCCCAGGCTGCCATACAAGCCACCTACCAACTTGATCAGAGGTACGCCTTAGTCAGTCAGACTCAACTTCCATTACAGTCGAGTACTGTCTGTTGCTATTACCAAATTCTACACATGCCCAGTAAGATTCAACTTCTCTTATAGTCAATGTTATTTGCCACTACCAAACTCTACAGTTATGAAAGGGTGCTTCATAGGTCTTGAACTATCCAAGAAGATGTTTAACAAAAAAACAAAGAATAAAAAAACAACCCTGAAACGTTTAACAAACATACACACAAAAAACTGTCAAAATGACAGTTTTTTTTCTTGACACTGTTCTTACTCATTGTTTTTATGGGTACATTTGTTATAGTTAGCTAAAATATTTTTGGAAATAAACAATCTAATAGTCTTTAACATTTTTGTTGTCAGTTCTCAAGAATAGATGTCTAACTTCAGATGCTCTTAACCTATTTTAGTAAATTTACATACAAAAAAAAAAAAAAAAAAAAATGAAAGAAATGCCTGTGAAATGCATTTTCCTATTACAGTTATTCATTGCTGTGTGTTCATTAAAATTGTCTTGTTCCCTTGTTCATAGACATATGATTTATGAATAAAAAAATGTTTTCACAGTTAATTCTTTATAATATGGTAAATAAATATTTCATTTTAGTTGGTTCACATATTTTTATAATCCTGTAAATACAAAATTATTCTTATAAATAAACAGGGTAATAGTGTTTAACATTTTTGTTGTCAGTTCTCAAGAAAGAAATTTATACAAGTTTCCTCTTTCCTCATCATATGTTGTAGAAATTTCAACTTTCTTTCTGATATTAATATATGCATATATAATTTTTGTTTCCACATTCTCTAAAACTTCATTGCTCATGTCCTGTTCATGGTATTCTCAGTATCCTCCTGTAAAACCACATTTCTGTTGTTTCAAGTCATTTCGTCATCTGTGAAGATTATCCAGCATTTACTGCTATATAGGAGGACTGATATTATATAAAATTTTAGTAATCTTTTATCATTTCTAATGGAATTTTCTTGTTGCTTAATACATTGCTTAGCTTTTGGAAGGCATATTTCGCTATCCCGTTGCACTGTTTTCTGTTAAAAGACTTCCCAGATATTTAAATTGTACTTGTTTGACTTTAGTATCTAAAAGCTACAACCATGATTTATAGTTGTAGATTTTGTAACAGTTATGAAGATGATGCTGAAAACTAAGTTAACTTCAAGTTCTATCCTTGTCTGATGATTTCAGTCCGTATGGATGTCATGGGGGGGAAAAAATTAATCCATTGTTTCTTCCTCCACACCAGATGTAGTTTAAATAGCAGGAGAGACTCGGCTCTCCAGCCTTGTTTGGCAGCCAGTCTAATAGGAGAGGAACTCTGAATTCAAAGAGAAGACAACGGGAAACATGTAAAATTGCTAACCCCAGGGGTACAAAACACCTTCACTCAGTTTAGGACTGAAAGTTCTTAGTACTATAAGCTCTGGAATTGCATTCAATACAATTGCCATTTTAGTCTGGCCTTTACATTCTGTAACTGTCTCATTAATAGAAATGTCAGAAGATGGTACTTTGTAAAGTGTTTGTCACAAAGAATTCTGGCTAAAAAATCTTCAAACAACGTCCAGAAATAAATCAGTACCAAAATTATAAAATTTTGACAACTGTCTAATTTTGCAAGTTTGGATTCTTGATTGTTAGATATTCAAAAACAAAAATTCAGAAAATACCATTGACAGAAAAAAAAAAAAAAAAAAGCTGTTCAGCTGTGAAACTCTAGTCTCTTTTGATTGATAAGATTGTAATAGTGTGAAACAAATAAACAAACAAATAAAAAAAAAACAACTTCAACTTTTTCTTTTTACTAGCACAGTACTCATAACAAATTATTAGAGTATTTACAAATGAATTGGCTGTCATGCCTTGGATCAGAATTTCTGTCTACTCTGCCTAGAATCAGAAATGTTAATCTCTGGCTCTTTGATATAGGATCAGTGTAATACCTATGCACATTGTGAAAAGGATTCCAAACATAAACCTATTGCCTTTTATGTGTTCTTAGCCCAATGACTTAAAATTGGAACTAGTGTTGTACTTACTCAAGCAACTACTATACAACCTATTACGACCAACTCAATTCATAGATAATAAAGAAAATTTATTTGTGAATAGACAATCCCCTATGTCCTGAAGGAACATGGTATTAAAAAAAAATAATTTAAAAATAATATATATTTTATTTATATATTTATTTATATTCAGTCTATTGTCTTCAGCTTTTTTTATCTTATTTTATTTTATTTTTTTTTTACAGCGGTGTCTACCCTGTACAAGTCCCAGATGCCACTCAACAGAGTGTTACAGAGTAAGAGATACAGCTTATATGGATATGTGTGGAAGATAATTGTTAACCTTAGACTTGAACAGGTTAAGATGTTGTGATCAGGGAAGCAGCCTCTTTGGAGTTGGTTCTGCAAGGCAGTGGTTTGTGGGAAAGAAGCTGCTTCTCATTAGGGGGAATATGAATAGCGTGAAGATGGCTTGCTACAATGTGCAGGGCATGGCGAGTCTTAGTCATGAAGGTTAAGACTGATGGGAGTAAGTAGTGTAGTTCATCTGAACACTCTCCATGGAAATAAGGAAAGAGCATTATTTGAATGTTAGTCTAGTTCTGCTAACCCAACTATTACAGTATAACACAAGATGAATTTTGGATGATTAATTTTTTTTTTTATATACAAGAAATTGTACTTATATTGTAATAAATATGTAGCATAAAAGGATGAAAATAAATGAATTTGCCATATTTCAGTTCAATGAATCAAATTTAGAAACCCAAAAGATGTCTATGTTATACATGATGCATAACTTTTTAGCACTGTTCAAATCAAATATATATTGCTTTGCAAGGGCAATGGAATTTCTTTGAGATTTAAAAATGATAGACATAATTATTCAGAATTCCAAGATTCTGATCAGATGGAATAAACTTTACTTAAGCAGATGAATTTTCCTCGGCTGTTTTGTTTTACTTGTAGTTTTAATTTTATGTTCATTTCTACCACTAAAATATTTACTTTTTACAGCGTTGCTTTTATTTTTTTAATGAATTTTAGCTGAAAAGTTAGTGTGTAAGGACATAGCAAACACAATTAGATCTTGTATTTAATTTACTTTTGTTGTTCAATGGAATTAATTCATTAGGAAATTTTTAGAATAGCTACAATGCCAGTCTCTCATCACAGTGTTGATCACAGACATATTCTTTGTCGAGGAATGCATTGAAACAATACTGCTCATCATGCATCATCAGGTCTTGTAGATTGGCACTATAGAATCACAAAGACCAATAACAAAAATCACATCACCTGAAGACTTCCAACAGTAGCAATAACTAAAATACATATGACATGTAATTAAAAAGAAAAATAATAATACAATGAAGATATTGACTTTCCCCATTACATGAACCAAAAGGTAAGGAAGGAAACTTGTGTTGTTACTAGAAAGAGTAATAACAGTGGACTTCAGAAATCTAATTTCCTGAAAAACTATTTGTTATATACTCTAAAAAGTAATGGGTATGTTCCAATCCTCATAAATATATTGGACACTATTGTAAGTCGGGGTAATATGCTGTCTAAGTAGTGCACCACGAGCAGTGGTTTACCTACTTCACGCCGCTGGCGAGTATTGTATTTTGTTGATGTTATAAAGATTACCATTTCTTTTCCAACCTCCGTTTTGGTTATTCTTTATTCAGTAACCCTTTCTAGATTATAACGCTATTTTAAAAGACAGATTTTATAAATTTTAACCAAGTCTAAATTTTAAAATGTTAGGTCAATGAATACTGAATGTTTGCTGGATAGAAATGGTTAATCTCACTATTACTGTTACCATAACGATACTAATATTACTGTTACCACAACTTCCTAAAGGCTACTAGTGTTGTAAACATTGAAATATTTCAGAAATTTCAAATGTAACATTGTCTTTGAAAATATTTCATAGTGTCTACAGAAGCCAAGATATAATGGGTAGGACATAAAAAAAAAAATCAATTTCTTTCTGTCTCATTATTTGAATCCTGACATTCAAGGACAATAATTCTTCTTTAAAAACATAGGCAATAATAGTTCTTCATAGCTTTAAGCTATATTTGTTCCCGTACTATTGCCCCAGATTATTAATATCATATACAAATTATTATTAATATCATTATTAATATCACATATAAATTATTAATATCATTAATATCACATTATTATATGTAAATCATTATATATTATTAATATCATGTGTAAATCATTATATCATTAATAATATCATATGTAAATCATTATATCTTACTTACTATAAAACGCAGATTGTGTGTGTGTGTCTGCACGTTTACATATTGGATCGGATTTTCTACATTTTTCAACCGATTTCAACAAAACTTCACAAGACTACGTAAAATTACCTTGCGGTGGTTCTGACAGCGCCAAAATTTGGAAAAACAATTGTTTTTGCACAAAATCAATTTGAAAACACAATAAAACACGATTCTGTCGCCAGAATGAAAGGGGGACAACTCATATCGAGCTATACTTATAAAACCCAGGTTGTTTTGTTCGTTTATATATGGGATCGGATTTCCTACATTTTTCAACCGATTTCAACAAAACTTCACTTTTTTTTGGCAGGTAGTGTTTCTTATTGTCTTGCACACTTTTTTCTTTATTTTTACATTCAGAATGCTTTAAAAATTCCATTTACAAGACAATTGTTTTATAATAAAATTCTGTTCAATCGGTAGACTCATAACGATTGAAAACAATGTTTTTGATTGAGTTTGACCAATTCTTAATAAAAAAAAAAAAAAAAAACGAAACAAAAAAATAATTAAGACATGCGTGTGTCTGTCAACCTTAAACAATAATCTTTGTCAATTTTATTTTTCAGTCTTTATGATGGTCGATACTTGATCTATCTCTTACTGTTACTTCCCCAGGCAACGCCAGGCTCTCGTCATTAATAATATCATATGTAAATCATTATATTATTATTATTATTAATAATATCATATATGAATCATTAATTATTAATATCATATACAAATTATTAATTATTATTAATATCATATATATGTTTGAGTGTGAATTCAAATGAGATCTTCCAAACATCACATTAAATGTATTAGTTGTCCACCACAACAAGACTGACCACAATTTTGATTTAAAAATTTGTGCTACTCCAATCAAAAGAGGAAACAATTTATTAAGATGAAAATGTTTAGAAAATATTTTAATAGCAAGATCATCCACAGTAAATTTGCACCAAAGTTCTTAGAATGTTTAACCATTTTTGGCAGATCTTCTATTATCAGAATCTGGGATATTTAGTAAGAAAAGGGACGGAAAAGAATCTAAATGAAATTGGGCACATTATACCCCACCAAAAAACATATATTAAATTGAAAAAGTTAAACTTTTAATTCTCACAGTCCCTCTTTGTTTTATGTGCATAAATTGTCACATCAAAAATGTAAACATAAATTTAGTCTAATGAAATCCAAAAGGATGAAATGAGTCATAGAAAAAACTTTTTACATGGTCAGACATCTTTCTCCTAAAATTGTTCTTGAGATATATATATATATATATATATAATATATATATATATATATAAATGTAAAAGAATGAAGAATAAGATTTCATCATTCAAAACATTAATTTAAAACAGGGCTAAATACAAAAGTAGAGCAATAAATATTTATTATGCACTGTTACATTAGAACATGGACATACCCACTACAAAACTGTACATTATGTTTCCATGTTAAAAAAATTGGGTATGTGCATGTTCTAATGTAACACTGTATAATATATATATATATATATATATATATATATATTTTTTTTTTTTTTCCAGTTGTATGGATATTAGTTTTAACCCTGGGTTTCACGTCTTGCGATCATCAGACAGACTGGTCTAATTTTTTTTTTTAAATGTTAACCTATTTATGCTTATTTGTGTTTGATTATTTGTGTGTGGTGGAGGGGAGATTATTTGTGTGTGGTGGAGGGGAGATTATTTGTGTGTGGTGGAGGGGAGATTATTTGTGTGTGGTGGAGGGGAGATTATTTGTGTGTGGTGGAGGGGAGATTATTTGTGTGTGGTGGAGGGGAGATTATTTGTGTGTGGTGGAGGGGAGATTTTGTGTTTGTTTGGGATGGTATTCACATACATACAAGTGTATGCATTTTACTTTGTACGAATACACCTGTATATATGTGTGTGTCACTTGTATTGATTCTAAACAGCAAATTATGGCTTTAACCTGTCTTGAAATGGTTAAAAAAAAAAAAACTAGCAAAATTATTAAGGCCCTTGTATTTTGTACAGATTTGCTCTAAAGTTTTGGTACTGTCTATGGTGATTAGATAGAGTATTGTATTAGTAGACTGATGCACTTGTAAAAGTTAAGGACATAGATTTGTCAGCGAGTTGTATTTTTTATTCCTTTATTTCTCAATTTCTCTTTTTAATCAGTTCAACCCACCAAAGTAAGATGAAAATGCCACTAAGATGTAAAGAGTCACTAGGTTTCGTTTGGTTTGTTTTACAGCATATCAACCTCAATGGTTTATTTAATGTCGACCTCATTTTTATTGTTGGTAATATTTTTTTCAAAAACTATTTCTAGTAAGATTTTTTCCTTCAAATGTGTATAGCTAGTAATATTTTTTTTTTTTCAAAAATATATTGCTGGTAATAATTTATCAGATCAGAGACCTTCCTGTTGGATGTAGTTTATCATCTTACCCAGGACACAGATGTAGCTTATGGTCAAACCCAGAACAGAAAGAGTTACTGGGAGTGAAAGATTATTAGAAGACTTCAGAAGGAACTGGAAACCTAATTCTAAACAGGAAACAAGGTATAATCTCTACTCCTGTTCAAAAGGGGGAGGAGTGAAAAATGAACCTATTTCTATTGAGGAAAAAAAAAGTAACTAATAAATAAAATTTCAGAGTATATTCAGGGATTTTAGGAGTATAAATTTGAAGTAGACATTAGAATAAATAGGTCACCCAATACTGACCAGGAAATAAGGGATAAAACTCTACTCCTGTTCAAAAGGCCAGGGAAGAGTGTAGGCCAGACCATAGTAAAACAAATAAATTTTGTATTTTATTCTTAACCCTTTGTGCCCTGACCACCGCTTCACCAGTGGTAGAGAAAAATGACTTAATACCCAGCCACTGGTTGAATGGTGGATAAACACTTGTAACTATTTTTATATCTATCATGAAACATTACATACCAATTATTTGTGAATTTTGATTCAGGAGCTTAGGCAAAAGGGTTAAAATTGTCCAGAAATGCAGGGGTCAAAGGGTTAAATAACAAAAATAGACCACAGTTATTTTCACACATACCAAAATTAAAGAATTAAATATTTTAAACTATTTTTAATAGAGTTATTTATTCGCAAACTTTGAGAAGAATAATTCAAAATCTAGGCACTACCCTCTGCAACATTAAAAATAATAGAAGTTAAAGAATAAAAAAATACAATCGCTCATTATGAAATAAAAAAAAAATAAATATTGGCATGCATTTTCTTAGAATTTCTTGAATCTGGTTATTTTAAAAATATTTAACCAAAACAACCAATATATTTCCGATATATTGATGATGCTCTAACATATTTCTGCCAAGCTACTTTACCTTACCTTCTAGATAAGTAAACTTTGACTTTGTTTAGCTTATATAATGGAAATAATACTTTTCCTTTTCTAGACATCATGTTACCCAGCATAAAACTGTGCCAATCAAAAATCCACTAATAGAAATGATTTCATAAATTCCTATTCTCACCATAACAGTAACAAAAAATTAGGAATAATAATTGGATTCTATTTAAGAGCAATCAGAATTTACATGAATAAGAGAAATATATTGAAAATACTTTCAAGCCCCTCCAATACCCTAATTATTTAATATTTGACGAGAAACAAAAGACTCATAAAATATTCCAAAATAGAAAAGTGGATCTTATAGACAAACCCAAATTTATTATTCTACACACAAAATCTAACACAACTACAATTGAAAAGAATTTATCTAAGCTTAAACTAAATTTGTTACAACTACATTTAAAACAGAAAACAAAACAAAATAATTAGCTAAAACTTGAAGAATACATAAAAGTTTAAATAAATGAATACAAAAGGGATCTTTGACAAAACAAAACACCCAGTGGCTTATTTGCTCACTGCAATGAGTCTAGTAATAATTTTGATCTAAAAAATGCTTCTCTCATGAAAAGAGAAAACAATATATATAATAACTCATTATCAAATTAAAAAAAACAAATTGGAAAATTGGATAAATATCCCAACTTTTCACAAAAAATAGTTGAACCTTACAAAACCTAAACACAGGTTTCATTTTACTGAGTTTCACTTCCTCAGTAAACCTTAGAATAAACAATTCCTTAGTTTTATTAAATAAATGGTCCTTATAAATTCTGGTTATTTGGATATTTCAAAGAGAATTCCTCAAGTGTTCCTTAAACAGAAATAGTAAACGTTCATCATATGAAAAGAATCATATACCGAGATCAACAACCATGTTAAGATCAATCTTATCTTTGGTTATAACTTATCTACCTATATGATAAATTTATTTAGATACTTTTGTCTGTAATGTAACTTTTTGCTGTACTACAGTTACCTCCCTTTCAGTAGCAACACTAGTTTCATGGTTACAAAATCAGGTTAAAAAAAAAAAAAAAAAAAAAAGACACTGTAAAAGAGTACAAAAGTAATAAAAGGAAAAAAAACATTTTCAGAAAATATAAGATGTTAATTTCATATATGCCAACATTTCTAATGGCATAGGTAAGAATATTTACATTGTTATAATTCTTCTCTTTTATTATTTGTTATTTTTTAAGCTTTTATTGTCTAATAAGATCTACTGTAAGAATGAATTTTTTATCAATCACATAACCTTTACTGCAGTCTATTGTTATAATTATTCTAATTTATTATTATTTATTGTCATTAATTGTGTCTGATATCGAAAGTAAAAACAAATCTATCCATTATATAACTTTTATTTCAGTATATTGTTATAATTATTCTATTTTATTATAAGTCACTATTTTTAATCTTTTATTGTGCCAAACAAGATCTACAGTAAGAACAAATCTGTCACATAAATTTTTAATACAGTATGATATAATATGGAGGCATGTTGGTGTAATGGATAGTGGCTTGGATTGAGAAATCAGAAAGCTGAGTTCAAATTCCACTCAGATTCATTGAATTCATTTACATGCTAATACCCTTGAGAAAGCTAAGGAATCCATCTCTTCTCCTCCCATCTATGAGTTATATAGCAGGAAAGATTGGGTCATATAGCCTTGGTTGGCAACCAATCTAGTAGAAAGAAAACTGAATTTAAACAACCTGCTGCCTTGCAGATCTGACACTAACTTCTGAGAGGAGGGATGGGAAAGGAACCAGTAATCCATTCCACTATTCTGCCTTGAATATTACCATGAACCAGATGGAGGAGGGGGAATTGTGACCATAGTGGCACAAAATGCGCTAACTGAATAAACGAGTGACTGTTATAATTGTTCTATTTTAATATTAATTATTGTGTTAATCTCTTATTTGTTTAATAAGATCTAGAGTAAAAATGAATCTTCTATCTGTCAAAACTTGTTAAATTATATTGTTATAATTTTATTTTTAGTTATTGTACCCAATAAGATCTATGGTAAAAACAACTATGTGTCAAGTTAATTTTATTACAATATATTGTTATAATTACTCTATTATTAGTCATTGTTATTAATTGCTTATTGTTCCTAACAAGATAGTAAGAATAAATCTTCAATCTACCACATAATGTTTATTACAGCTTATTGTCTGAATTGTTCTGTTCTAGTCTATTTGATATTGTTGTTTATTTCTTATTGTACTTAATTTCTAAATTAAACTTTATCATAAATATACATATATATAAGCAGAAAATCCATATATCTCATGTTCAACATGATGTGCAGTTTGAGGCAACTGCTGCAGGTCTTGTTACATCTCCCCAAAGATAAAAGACAACTTCATCTGTCATAATTTAATAAAGTGATAATAATCAGTGATTCAGAGGCTGAAGAAAGGAGGAAATTTGGACATAACCAAATACGAAAAAAAAGATAATGTTGATACATATTTTTTTTTTTTTTATTACCGAGAAATGTTCTGCTTATATAAACAAAATTGAATCTTACTTGTGTTAAATGCTGGGAATTTCCTTGTTCAGTTTTCTCAAAAACAGAACATGCAGATATTGGGAGAAGAAATTGTTAAAACCATGAAAATGTAGCTTACCTGGAAAAGATAAAAAAATAAAAATCTTATGAGATACAAAAGCATAAAAAAGATGCAAAAAGCAAGAATAATGAATAATAATTGGAAATAAGCCTTATTTCTAACACAACACACCATGTTAAAACCTGTCCAAAATTTAACAGACAATATTACAAACATGCCAAAAAGATTCCACAATAAACACACTCTTTAAATCAAAGTGTCCATTGGTTAAAAATTATCATTTTGACCAATCAGCGTAAGCTAAAATACTTTTTTTTTTTAACCTACTTTAAGAAAAATTTCTTATAAAAACCCACACATTTTGACTTTGAGCAATAAGATATGCAATTGTCTTTATACCATGGCTACATAGCTTTTTCCTTTGCTCACAAGGCATGCTGAAAGAAATATATATTGACAATTTCAAATAAACATCATGAACAAGAGTGAGTGAATCACTGCTAACAATAAAATCTTTTACAATCACAGCTTTGACTGAACCAATTACTAAATGTTTTGTCTAAGCTACAACTTTTTTTCTGCGTACCAACTACCAGAAGACTGTAAATCAACTAAAGACTTATTATTCCATCTTAACTCTTAAATTCATATTTTTAAATACGAATTATTTATTTAATTCTTTATTTTTAAATTATTATTGTGTGGAATTTGTATTCTTAATATAAAAAACATGGATGACTGAATTTCCTACATAATGGGAAATTTCATACAATAAAAATATTTAATAATGAAGAGAATTTTAGAATATTTAGAAGGTTTGATATCACTGTATCTACCAATTAATTCAGTTTATAGTCAAGGGATATTGGTACAAAATGATATAAATATATTGGTCTTGTTTAACCTTTGTGCACCACCACCCCCACAAAAAAAAATAGGGCATGTCAAAAGGATGCTTATTCTCTTGACATTACTATTACTGTATACACTTTTGACTCCTTCAGCAATGTTTCCCGTTTTAAAAAGAAATGATTACAATTGTAATAAAATTAAAACTCATGAAAGTGGATTTATACCTTTTCTTTATTCTTGAGAATTGACAACAAAGTAGTCAAACATTATTTATTTATTTATTAGATTGAATAAAAAATTCTTTTCATAGTTATTTGTAAAGTGGTAAATAATGAAAATTGCATTGTAGTTCATTTACATATTTTGATAATTTTCTAATTATAAATTTTTAAAGAATAAGTATTTCTTTTCCAGTTTCTATATACAATGGTAAATAATAAATCTTTATTCAAGGTAAATAATAAATATCGCATTGTATTTGGTTCACATATTTTTACAATCTTGTAAATAAACATTGCCGAGAGAGTCAAAAGTGTATACAGTAATAGTGGTGTCAAAGGAATAACCATCATTCTGACATCTGTTTTTTTTATGAGCGCGGAAGTTAAACATTGCCAATATATTAATATTTAGTATATTAATTCATTATATTCACTTATGCACAAATACACTTTGGAAAGGTACGAATCCATTTCTTCGCCCCACCCCATCTTTGGAATGGATTGTAGGACAGACTGAATCCAATAGCCTTGGTTGGCAACCAATTTACTGCAGACAGAAACAGGAACCTACTGCAGGAAAATCTTTTGTCATGAGTTGAAAGAGACATGATCACCATATCACACATTGCTTTTAAATGTACTAATGGTCCAAAAGATCGACTTAAAAAATACTCTTAATAAATATCCACCAGGTTTATATGTGAAAATGAGTTTGCTAAGTCACTTTGTTTTCTCACATAAATGACAGCAGTATTATTAAAATTGTTTGTTTTTTTTCCCTTTGTGGTCCAATTTGCATGTTCTGTAAATGGTTGTTTTCTACTGTATCACAGTTACAGATTTTACTAACATTAAATATTTACCTGTAAATATACAATTTATTTTTCTTTTTATTTCCTGGTAATAGGTGGCATATACAACATCAAAAATAGTAAATAAGAAAGAAAAAAAACTTTTCAATCTAATTGTGTGTGTGTTTATATATATATATATATATATATATATATATATATATATATATGGAGGTATAGTGGAGTAATGGATAGCAACTCGGATAAAGGAATTGGAAAGTCAAGTTCAAATTCCAGTCTGATCTATTAGATTCACTTACATGCTAATTCTCTTGGGAAAGGTATGAATGCTCTTCTCCCCCCACTCCAGCTATGGGTAAATAGGACAAGCTGGCTTCTATAGCCTTGGGTGGCAACCTGTCTAGAAGAAGGAAACTCTGAATTCAAATTGACCTGGAGAGGGTTGGGCTCAGTCAGGCTATCTTACGCAAGAAACACTGCTTCTACTGTGGCTGTGGTGCATGTTGATGCCCCTACGACCCTAATGAGTCATGTGATTTGTGATTATATATATATATATATATATATATATATATATATGGGAATGTGATCAAGTGGTAAAAATGTTTTCTGACCATGTGGTCCGGGTTCATATCTCACCATGGTTGATTTGTCAGGAAGGTGACTTTCTGATGTTATTGGTCTGGTGGAGGCTATCCCAGCATGCAACACCTTTGGAAAGTGCCTGAAAACTCATACCATGGGTTAAACCAAGCCCTGTGAGTGAAATTGGGTAGACGGAACCCCTGAGGGCTGGTGATGGTTGCGCTAGCAAAAAGTCACAAGTCATCATAACTGAGGGTTTGAGCATGTTGTCCTTGTTCAAACTGTTGATCATGTGAGATAATGTGCTCTTTCCCAGAAACTGTAACTAAGGTCTGCTCAGCATAGTTGGAGTATAAACTACAGGTGGGCTCTGTGAATGTTAAACATAAATGTGTGAGTGGGCATCTGCAATGGAGATTAGCTAGCCACAGGTCTCCTCTGACACAAGTGTCCAGTCATTATATATATATATGTGTGTGTGTGTGTGTATAAAGTCAAAGAACAATTGTCATTATTCTACAATGCTTCAGCCATTGTAACTTCCACCCTTCTTTACTTTTCTGTCTTCACACTTGATAATCTTTTTGGAATCTGAAATCCATGAGAGTAGATTGTTTTCCATGATCAAGGAATAATTTCATATCAATACTTACTAGTCTTTTTTTTTTTAATCATTTCATGACTAGTAAGGCAGTAAAGTCACTAAGACATGAAAGGTTACCAAGTGTAAAAGAATAAGAAAATGGAGAGAAAACAATAAAAGGAAAATAATCAAGAAGACATTAAGTAACAATTGACATTGAAGAAGTTTTGAAGATCAAAGTTGGCTGGAAAGCGAGAAGTGTGAGAGAAGAAACTATTCACATAGAAGTTGCATTTACACCTAGACAATACAGCTGTAAATTGATTAAATCTTATTGCCAATCTCACTACTCTTAAATTCATAAAGTCTAGGTGCCATAGTGGAAAGTTTATCTGAACAATTACCAATGAAAGTACTTATAGAAAAAAAGCACAAGAGCCTATATTACGGTAGTGGGAATATGACTGAAGCTGAGATGCCAAATACCTATAATATTGCAGATTCTTTTTTGGATTTTATTAAAAATCTCTAAATACATAGTAAAAGAACCATATGTGGCAGCGATATTCAAGGCATGGATGAATGATAGACTTATAAATATTCAAGATATTTCTGGGGGAGAAAAATTATCTAGATCAACACAGAGAACCAACTTTCTTAGCAACAGACCTAGAAATTGATTCAATATAATTTTTCTATTCGATATCAGAGAATATTAGCTTGAAAAGGTACAATGAGTCACTCTCCTGGCAGTTAGCATCAGCCATGCTGATGGAAGGCAGAGAAAGTGCTCTCAGTTGATTAATAGAGAAAAATTTCATTTTGGAGGTGTTACAATTAACAAACCATTCCTTGCTCCAGTTAATAAATTTAATCACTTTTGTGTGAGTTTTCAATTTTTTTCAATTGAAGGCGACCAGAATGAACAATGGCTGAAATGGTATGAGTATAACAATCAAAATGATAATACTGGCTCCATTAGTGGAGTATATAATAATAATTTCCTCATCTAAAAATTTCAAACTAAAAAGCTATTGTAAAAATATTTTCTAAGGTGACTCTAGAATATTGGTTAGCTTGCCAGTGGTCTAACACACAAATAGGCAAGTGTAGCCAAAGCTAAAACTGACTTGAGTCATTCTATGCAGAAATATATATGTGAATAAAGACCACTCATGCAAATGTATTGGGCAGGTCCATTCTAGCAAAATGGACCAACCTAACTGGTGTATTAGGCACTCTCCTATAAAATGAGGTAAAATCAGCTGGCTTGCTTTATAAGGAAACAGAAGAAGGCAGCCATGTTGTCAGGTATGTCACTTGACTTCTACAGTGATCAAAAAAAAGTTAATTATCTTCAGCATCAGTCCCATGTAGTTGTAGGGTCATTGAACAGGTGAGGGTCTGACCAGTTCCCTCCACATATCTGGGTTAAAGATCAGGTATTGTTTATCATGTCTTGGTCAAGTAGACGTTGTGGATCACCTTCCACCTACTCTAAGTCAACTCATAGCTTATCTCCCTCAACTTTAAGGCTAACATTGGTCATTGATTCTAGAAGGGGAACCCTCTCGCCTGTTCACTGGCTTAAGCCCCGGAAGCCCTCCACCAAGTGATTCCATATCATCACAACACTGGCTGTATACCTGGCTACAGAGCAGAGTCTACCCCATTGTGCTAGATAGGTGTTGGCCCCTATGAGAAGAGTTTATCTACCTTTTAACAGGTCTTGTTTTTAATCCTGTTGAGTGAGTAGCCACCCTCTTCACCAGATAAATCTAGTGGAGGGACAGGTTTAGTCATTGATAACCTGAGAATGTGTCTATAGTACAGGGTCACAGGGTACTATTAATGCTTGAAGAATGACCTAATGTACATACAGTTCTGTATTTCTCTCATGTCAACATTGACAAAATACAAGAAAGTAGTTCACATGGAGGGTATAAACTGGTGACACTTATCTCTCAGTAAATCATGTATTAACATCGTTAAAATGCTTACCGAGTTGGAGGAAATTTTTCTGTGAGATGTTTACTAACATTCAAAACGTTTTCATCTTAATTAAAAAAGAGGTCAACTAAAAGAACATTGAAAATGAAAAAGTTTTTTTTCGGTCATCTGAGATATATACATATTAATGACATTTGGAAAAACGTTCATGAAAGTAGGTTTTGAAAATAATATCTCACTATGCATTTCACCTCTTTGGCTTCACTAGATTAAAGACAAAAAAAAAAAAAAATGTGCTGCATTTGTTTGTGTTTAAAATAACGAATTCTTATATTTTTAAGAAGGAGGCATTGCCTGTGAGTAAAAAAAAAAAGAAAAAAAAAAAACTTTTTTTTTAAAAATCACTTCTTTCTCTTTTTTTAGTCACGAGCAATGACAGCTTGGGAAAAAAAAAAGATTTCATTATTTTAAACACATACAAATGCAACACATTTTTTTGTCTTCGATCTAATGAAGCTGAATAGGTGAAATGCATTGTCAGATATTATTTTTGAAACATACTTTCATGAACATTTTTCCAAAATGTCATTAACTTACAACTCTGTTGGGATTATATACCAAAATTTATAACACGCACACACACACACATATATATATATATATATATATATATATATATATATATATATATATATATATATATAAGTGTATATATAAGTCAAACTTCAGGTGGGCAGTGACTGCTCACCACTTCCAGTTTCATGTGCTTTCACACAATCATCAGGACAATGCAGTTGGTAGCTGTAGTTTGGAAATGTTAAAGCTGTACCATTTATTATAGCACTGAGCATTCTTTTCCAATTTGCAATCTTAGGCAGACTCTTTTGGGAGCTAATTTTTCTTATCTGTTATATATATATATATATAAATTCACAATGATATTGAATTATACACAAAATAATAAATTTTCCAAATGTCACCACATCATCCATGTGTAAAAGCATTAATTCTGATCTGATATCTAACTCTCTAACAAGATTCTGCATATTTCTTTATTACTTAACGTTTTTTTTTTAAGTCATGACTTGGCACATTCAACAGCTGAAAAGTTCTGTGCTGCATTCATTCAGGATGTGGGTGATCATTGGCTCTTCACAACTTTCTGTCCTTTGTAGCCCTTTCTAAAATTTGTCTTTTTAATATTTCTTCTAATCTCTGTTCTGCCAGCCATTTACAGAGGCTTCTTCTTAGGTACGTCATATGCTGATTTTCTGTCATACCTGCCCCCCTTCTATATGTCCCATGAGTGGCAAAAATTTTCAAAGTTTATGGATTTTACTCATTTTTTTTTTTTTTTTTGCTAATTTTGGCAAAAAGCGCTGTAGAAACTTCTAAAAAAATTTCAACTACTTTGAATAAGTATAGCTAGGAATCCAAAGTCAAGTAAAGGAAAGAATAATAAAAGAAAAAAAAAAAGGTCATTTTCAAACTGGAAATGACTTGGCAGGTCAGATGTTGTCGGCATGTTGAAAATATTTGTTTTCTAATATTGTACAGTTAACTCATCATGCTGAAAAGTTAGAGATGTTAAAAAAGTAATGTAAAAGGCATGACTGTTGTTGTTATTTATTATTTACTTATTATTATCATTATAATAACTTATTTACTTGTTATTATTATTATTATCATAACTTATTATTATTATCATAACTTATTATTATTATCATAACTTATTACTTATTTACTTATTATTATTATTATTACTTATTTACTTATTATTATTATTATAACTTATTATAATAATAAATAAGGAATAAGTAAATAACTATTATTAATTTATTTATTATTGTATAGGTTTAGTCACAATACTGTCTGAAATCATTAATCAAGTCATTTTTCCAGGATTTGTTCAGACTAATATTCGTATTGGATTTTCTTCTGCCTTCATTGAATTAAAGAAAATGGTTCCTGTAGTCAAATTGTAATACCAATTTGCAGAAGTATGTCAAAGAAAAATTGTCACTGCCTTCAAGAATCTCTCCCACCAAAAACTCAAACTACAAAAGTACTGAAGTTACAGCAGAAAGGCCCAGGCATCTAATCACTAAAAATAATGAAACTGTCAAACATGTAAATAGAATAAAGCAGTTCATCTGAGGAACTTTGCATTAGTCATTTGCAGCTCTTCATTGCTAATTTATTCCATTACACAATTTCTTTGAAAATAGATACTAAACCAAAATATCTACAGATTGGGTAACAGTAAGTGGCCAGGTCTCAATTTTCAACAAGTTAGTAGCAAGATCATTATATTACTGGATTAATTCCACCTCAAAGGAACCCATTGTTTTAAATGTTGTAAGGCTGAAAAGTTCATGAAATATTGATTGTGAGGATGGAAAACATTTCTGAGTGGGTTTGAAAATTTTCCTAAAGCAGATAGCAATCTCAAGTTCGGAGATTTTGTTGGAATGTGTGTGAAAAAAAAAAAAAAATGCAGTTTGAAATAGAAAATTATTTCAAGTTGACAGGGAAACAACATTTGACCAAATGAAAAACAAATTAGTTAAAATAGAGTTTTAAATTAGTTTCATTGAAGTAATTTAAAGACAATTATTTCATAAAAAATTAACCCTTAAAGATTCATGCAGAGAGAGAAGGGCAAAAGACACGGAGGTGAAGAGAGAAGCGCGGCGCAAAGAACATGGAGAGAATATTAAATAATAATAAATAATAATAATAAATAAATAAAAATTAATAAAAATAAAATGCATAATAACTAAAGTGAGGTGATTTTCAACTGATAAAGAAAAAATAAAAATAAATAAGAGATAAATTATAAAATGAATGTGTGAAGTTAGTTTCAACTTCTAAAACAGGGTGTTTAGAGAGTTACTGTGCACTTTTCTAATCATATATTTTATATTTCAGATTTCAGCCCAACAACTGAAGAACATATATTTTGAGAAGGTGGTAGACACACGTTTGATGCATAGGTGTCTTAATGATAAATTTTCAAATGCACCTGTTCTACATCACAATGCAATTTGAAACCTTGTCAATAAATTTTGTGAAACACAATCAGTGGACAATACCAAACATTGTGGAAAGACAGCAAAATTATTGAAAGAGAAACTGTTGGATTGCAGCTAAGTCCAAGAAAATCATTATGAAAGTTAGAAGAGCAGTTCCAAGATATTCATCTTGGAACTGCTCATCAGGCAGTCAAAAGAAAAAAAATCATTATGAGTTAGAAGAGCAGTTCCAAGATATTCATCTTGGAACTGCTCATCGGGCAGTCAAAAGAAACAAAATTAAAACTAATAATAACAATACAAGAACTGAAAACAACTGATCATAAAAAGTGAGTGAATTATTGCTGATGGCTTAACGGATTTATCAAAGAGAATACTGCTAATGTGTTGGATGTGACGTTTCTTTTACTGACAAAGCATCTCTTGGGTTACGTTAATTCATAAAACTCAAGATTATGGTCCTTTAATAATCCTCACAGTTGAATGAAATATCCCTACATGATTTTCAAAGTCAGAGTGCGAGTTGCAATTTTCATACGTCAAATTGTTGGGCTTACTCTATTTATGAACACAATAAACAGCAAGTACAGATGACAAGTGAGAAAACCAATGACTCATGGTTTCAACAAAACAGTGCTACTATCCACACACGCACGCACATCAGAGATCCATGAAGTTTTGAGAGAAAATTTTTGCAGATCGCATCATTTCCAAAGACATGTAGTCCCTATGCTCACCAGATCAAAATCCACCAGACTTTTATCTATGAGGGAGCAGCAAAATTAGCAGTATATGAAGATCACTCACACACACTGGATAACATGAAAGCAGTGATAACAGCATTCATTCAATCTCTTTCATGAGAACGACTGATAGTAATGTTCAGAAACAAAAAAGGATCCAAGCATGTACTGTCACTTTCGACATCGTTTGTAATTTTCATTCATATTTACATCATGTATTTGGGATTGAAACATGTCTTAAAAAAATTTAAGTAGAAAGTTACTTTCCAAATACAGTGTAACCCGGATATAAGAGAGTTGTCGGGACCGGAGAAGTCTCTTATATCCGGTTTTCTCTTAAATCCGGGTTTGGTCTATTTCGTTTAGGTAAGTATGGTTCTAATTTGGGACCATAGAAAATCTCTTATATCCGGGTTTCTCTTATATCCGGGTTACACTGCACACTGTATATATCCGGATAACCCCTACTTTTGGGGGGGAACTCCTAGAGGCCCTAATCAATGCTAAATTGATTGCATGGCCTTTTCTCAGATAAGCAATATGGTTTTTGTTTCTCCAGGTCAACTGCTGATGTACTGCAGAAAAAGTTTATCATGCTTTAGATAAAAATGGTGAAGCCCAGGCTATAGCATTGGACATCTCAAGTGCATTTGACAGGGTCTGGCACTTGGGTCTTCTCCACAATCGGAAAAGTTACAGTGACTCCAGAAACTTTTTGAACTGATACAGTCTTTCCTTTCAAATCATGAAAGGAGAGTTATTCTGAATGGCCACCTGTCTGAATCCTTTAGTACTAATGTGGGCATCTCCAGGATTATCAGTCTGACAATGTCAAAATGGAAGCGATATCCAAATTGACCTCAAGTCCGTAGTTAACAGGAATGAAAGATGGCTTGTTAATTTTAACACCTCCAAAATTAAACTTCTCTCCATTAATCATCTGAGAGACCTCTTGCTGCCTACCATCAGCATGGCTGATGCTATCCTCCAGGAAAGTAACTTGGTGTGCCTTCTCGGCCTCAAGTTCTTTGCTGATATGAAGTAGAAAGACGATATTGAATCCATTGCTAGGTTAGCTGCTAAGAATGTCAGTTCACTATATTGAGCAAGACAATTTTTCTCTTCAAAATCTATCTTGCATATCTGTGTCTACCATTCATCCATGCTTAGAATATTGCTGCCATATATGGTCTGGTGCCCCTGCTATTTATCTTGAGCTTCTTGATAGAATCTAAAAAAGAATCTGCAATATTATTCATCCTGCTCTGGCAGCTCAGCTCCAGTCACTTTTCCACTACTGTGTGGTTGCCTCTTTGTGTCTTTTCTAGAAATACTTCCATGGTAATTGTTTGAGTGGGCTCTTTGCTATGGTACCTAGAGTTTTTGAATTTAAGCGCAGCACTAGACTGGTGTTGAGATCTCATCAATTTATAGTCGATTTGGCTGGATGTAGCCATAAATTCTATGCTAATAGTTTCTTCTCTCATACTTCTCGCTTGTGGAACTCCCTTCCAGTCTCATGCTTTCCAACCAACTTTAATCTTCAAAAATTTGAATGCAATGTCAATCACTATCTACTCTCCTCCTGATTACTCTCTTTTTTTCTGATCATCATTGTGTTCCTAATTCTTCCACACCCCTTGTTGTATAGCAGCATTACGACCTTCCTTGGTGTGATTATGAAGAGACAGAAAAAAAAAAAGTGGTGTGCTAAAAAACAATCCCTGCAACCCCATTTTCTTTTTTTATTTGTTATCTTTTATCATCATGCTTCCATTTGCTATATATATATATATATATATATGATCAAAATTATAATTTTAAAGTATCCTATATTTTCTCAAATAGTCAACGGATAATAAATTTTTTAAATAAAAAAATAAAGGGTATTTTTTTATTTCAAAAATTTATAATCCATTGACTGAAAAATCCTGTAAATTTAATTTTACAAAGTGAAAATTCTTTATATAATGGTATCTTAATTCTGATTGTATGAAATATATTGCCCTGTTTATTATGAAAACATTGAGCACTATGTGTGAATCAGTTTTAATATTTTATATTGTGTTAATAGAATTCATTTGGATTATATAACAATAGATTACTACCTCTGTGTGTGTATATATATATATATCTTTGAATCATCCTCAAATAAGCATTATGTTGAATAGTCAGATTCAGTAATCATATTTTACATCTTCAATCAATGTGTACTTGATAGAATTCAAATTTCTGCTTAAGGATGGAGGCTCTTTTTTCTTTTCTGTTTTATAGAAAATATTTTCTGATATGAAACAACATTCCTTGCAAGCTGCATTACAATTTTCTATTTTTTTTTTTTTTTTTTTTTTTCAGTCATTTTTCATTTTAATACTACTTGGTATAACAATGATGTTCACCCTGTAAAAGGCTCAAGAGCCACCGGTGTTAGAGGGTTACAGAGTAAGAGGTACCACAAGTTGATAATGATACCAAGATGCAAAGGGTCACCAGCAGTGAAAGAGTAGGAAAGGACTTTAATGGAAACTGTGAAGGAGTGTGAATTGGACAATAGGCAAAGTTTGAAACAAATTACTGTTCCACGGTGTTAATATACAAGGCAAATTGCACTGACTCATACTAATTTTGAAAACTGCCTCGCATGTTCCTCATTTTTATTCATGTTTTGTCTAATTTAAATTATGCATTTATTTATTTTGGTGGAAGCAAAAAGAGGAAAAAGAAATTCTTCCTAATTATTATTTCATTAATAGTCTTATTATTGTTACTTTTTACCATAACCCTTTGGGTGAAGAATCTTCATTATTTTCATTGATTAGCATCTCATTTTTAAAGTGTGGAAAGATATATACCTGTGTGTGTGTGTGTGTATATATATATATATATATATATATATATATATACACACACACACACACTAATATATTATATATATATATATATATATATATATATATATAGTGTGTGTGTGTGTGCGAACACGATTGAAGATATGAATAGAATATAAAATATATTAGATATATAGCATTGTATATTTCTAAGATGAAGTATTGTAAATATTTATACTGTTTGGACTGTTGTCCGCCTCTTTATTTCCATATTCATAATGTTTCAGCCATTGTATGCTCTGGCCTTTATCAGGTAATATTAGTTGGAATTTTGAACCAAACCCTTTATTTAGTCCACAGGGGTGGATTGTTGTAGTTGTATGTGCCATACTTCTTACAGATATCTCACTTTCAGTTATTTCCCTTTAGTAACTCAATAGTCCAAGTTTTTTTTGTTATTTTTCGTTTTTTTTTTGTTATTTTTCGTTTTTTTTTGTTATTTTCTGTTATTTTTCATTTTTTCTGTTATTTTTGTTTTTTTCGTTTTTGTTTTTGTACACCTCTCTTGTAGCCAGGTATTGAACTCAAAACTCTTCAAGTTACTTCAGCCAACATCCCCAATGGATAAAGGTGTTGGTTATGGTGACTTAACCCAAAGTGTTGCAAGTTCAATACAGCAGAAGTGGGGGGAAAAAAAAAAAAAAACTTTGAAAGTTGAGTTACTAGAGGGAAATAACTGAAACTGAGATATTCGGAAGAGGCATGGAATGTGGAACTAGAACAATCTACCCCAGTGGATGAAATAAAGGGTTCAGTTCAAAATTTCAATCACCTGAAAGCCAAAACATTGTGAACATGACAACAAGTGTTACAACAACAACAAGGTAGTGTAAAAAGAGATAATAGCGTTAAATAAATATATAAGCCATTGTTGTCTTGATGGCAAAATGATAGAAAATACATGGGTCAGATAAACTGATGCAAGAAAATTGACTTGCTGATTTTACCCTAAACTAGACAAGGTTAGATTTCTTTAATACCTTATTCTCAAAAAGTCATTGATAAAGTCGATGTCCGCATAGAATATAGTTATTGTTACCGTAAGTGGAATTAGTATAGAAAGTTCTAATTCCAGCCGAAGCCACTACATTCACTTTTACACAAATACCCTTGTGTGAAAGTGAACACAAATGACGAGACTGGAATTTGAACCGAGCTCATTAAATCCATTTTCTGCAATGATAACCTTTGTTACTCATGCATATGCATCCAGATCTTTGAATACTCTATGCCAAAAGCAAATTTGCAGAGTTGAAATAATACAGCAAAATATTACCATGTTCATCCTAATTATTCACAATTTTTGCACAAAGTAGTGACAGTCTGCATCATGCTTAAATGCATTCTTCAAGCCAGTAGGTTGTGTTCAAGTTTGAAACATACTATCGACACTTGATGTTGATTTTAGTGTCCATTTTTATTTATATAGGCTATATCCATGATATTTAGCACTTTCACTCAGGAATAATTTAATTCAAGGTAAAAATGATCATTTACATAATGGTATCTTAATTCCAATTGTATGAGATATATATATATATATTTTAATGCCTTGAGATAAGAGTTTAATTCATTTTAAGACCAAGCTTGTAACTCAAAAGACATGTATCTCAAATCATAATAATATATGATATTTTTTATTCATGATATAATTTTTTTTATCATTCTAATAATCTTTTGAATTGGATTTCAACTCTTTAAATGGATTGTACACTGTTTTTCCATCCAATTTGAACTCAAGACCTGCACTGATGAATTATCTATCAAACAAAAATTTCATCGAAATCAGATGAAAACTGTGGAAACACAAACATCCGATCACAAACATACACATTTTAAGAATTATAGATACAAGATATTTTAATGCCTTGAGTTTAATTCATTCCAAGACTGAGCTTGTCACTCAAAAGACTTGTATCTTAAATCAATTTTCTCTATTGAAATTGATGCAAATCCATCCAGGTCCCTAAAATCACCCTTATTTTCCTAAAACTCATCCATTCCAGGCCCCTAAAACTCACCCCTCTCTTTGTATTTATGTTTTATTATATATTTTTTTAAAAGCAAAAACATATGAATAAACAAGAAATGTAGTTTAAAAACAATAAAATTCTTTTTTATGTGCCATGTCCTGAAAGGACATGGACGATCATGGCTCCCCTGTCCCTTGTGGCTCTCAATAAGTTTTGTGCCTCTGCCAGACCACGTTCTGTCATCCACTTGCTTAAGCTCACCAGCTGTGTTATGCATTGCTTTCCATTCTCTTTTTCCCTGTATTTGACATGTGCGTATTAGATTCTCCAAGCCCTCCTTTCTCATTAAGTGCGTGAAAACTTAGCATTTCAATGCTTCGATGTGTCATATATTTAATGATTCAAACTGTCTATTCTTTATATGCAGCATGTCCTTTCAGGACGTAGGCAATCATGGCTCTCCACCTCATTCTATCCCTTGCAGCTCTCAACAAGTTCCTTCCCTCTGCCACCCCCCCAAATCATGTTCTGACATCCACTTGCTTAAACCTATCAGGTATGTCATGCATTGCTTTCCCTTGTCTCTTTTCCCCCTCTATTTGACCTGTGACTATCTGTGTGTGTGGGGGGGGTATATATAATCTTTTTTTTTTTAAAGTAAAATCAAAAATTACCTCAACATGGTGAGGTAATTTGTTTTTTTTTGCCATAAAAAATACATATGCTCTGTTTTAATAAATACATTGAGCTCTCTGTGGATCAGTTTTAATAATTAATATTACTAGGGTACTCCCAGATTATATACCAACGGATTGATTACCTGTACTATATATATATATATATATATATATATATATATATATGCGTGTACATACATACTTTTTATCTATACCATGTTTTGTGATTCCTTGCAAATCCTTGCTGCCACTTTTGTGATATTGGATGGCTTCGCTTGTCACTGTTGCTATGTCAAAGCTCGTTACCACTTCCAAAATGCTCATGATATTCGATTCTTCATTGACACCAGTACTATTAGTAACACCTTCCAATAATATTTGCACTAGTAACACTTGTTCAAGTGATAATTGCCAAATAGTATAATGACCAGAAGAGAATTGTAATCCGTATAGTAATAGAGTAGAGAGAGTGGACGTATAGGAATAGTGGATAGACAAGAAGAGTGAATAATGATCATTCTGCTACTTCCTATTTATTCACTTCCTTTATGATCATGTGATCTACTTAATAATGGAATTGCCCATGTTATTCACTGGCGATCTAGTTTCAAACCACAGTGTCAGCAGCGGCACTTAGACAACACCATGTCAATATTTTTTGTTCAAATCTACGCACGATGACATTTTATATATATATATATATACACACACACACACACACAATGGTATTATATATATATATATATATATATATACATATACACACACACAATGGTATTTTATATATATATATATATATAATTCATACAAACACCCTTCTGTTTTATCTACATCCCTATCTTTTATATCTACCATCTAATGGAGTCAAAGGACTACAAGAGTAAAAATAAACAAATGCCATAAAGGCGATATAATTGCATCTGACTTTATGATTGCGATGAAATAAAAAGAAAATGAAAAGACAGATAAATCTAATTATAAATTTGATAAATCTAATTATAAATGAAGATTTGAGTGCACATGTGATGGCGGGGGAACAAATCAGTTTTAAATGCACATCTGTCTCAGGTGAGTGAAATTTCAATTTGTTATGCACAATTAAAGATAAAAAAATTAAAAACCTGTTCGTAATTGTAAATGCTGATAAGTAAATCAGATTGAAAAGCTTTTACACTTACCTCAGGTGAGTGAAACTTAATGGCAGATATACGAAATTCTTTCTTACAAACAAAGTACCAATTTAATCTATCTATTGTTACCCTTCACAAGCAACTATATATATATATATATAGTTTATCTTTGACATTTTTGGGGGAAGAATGCTCAAAATTAGAGAGAGAGCATTTACAGAGTGAGTATATAGGAATCAACACTACATGGTCACTGTCAACACTTGTTTTAAAGTCACCTTGAGACAAAGTAAAACTTTATATATATATATATATATTTTATTAGGTTGGTGCAAAAATAATGACGTAATGTCATTTTTGATGTTAAAAAAACGTCAAAAAACAACATTATTACGTCATTATTTTTGCACCAACCTAATATATATATATATATATATATATATATATATATATATATATATATAAACAGTGTGTATCAAATATAGTTTTACAAACTTTGGGAGTGGATTCCTCACAATAAAACATGGATAAAAGTCTATAAACATATATCTGCAAATCCTTCATTTTAGAGTTATTAAGTTTAAATTTATGATAAGATACAATCCAAAAATACTTTTACAAACTTTGGAGTGGCCAGGTTCCTGACACCAAAACAAAGGTCAAATGTCTATTTAAACATATAGTCATCATTGTATCTCAACACTGTAACTCATAACAAATGTTCAAAATATCCTCTGCTTGTTTCTACACATACATGCACCCATTAGATCATTGACTGGCAAACCCTTTCAAATACTCCCACATGGTGTTGAATGGCTTTGTAGGCCCCCATGACATGTTGATGAAGTGTCTCTGCATTATTAATGGCTGCTGCATAAACCATTTGCTCCATCATGCATGAATCACATGCACTTTCGTATTAGCAGGCGTACATCCTCTAGCAAGTCTAGAAGTGTGCTTGAAATAAAGTCCTTGTAGACAGATCCTGTAAGACAGTTCTGGGAGAACATATGGACCTAACAGTCACCTACAATTTCAGCCCACACATGAATCATAAACTGGTGTTGGTGTCTAGCCTGCATTCTACAATGGGGATTCTGATCCACCCACAAATGTTGGTTGTGTAAATTTGTTTTTCCACCTCTTCCAAATATTTCCTCATCTGTAAACAAACAATGGATAGGTAGATTGTGCAATAAACCATCAGCAAAAGTTCTACCATGGTAAGTGATTAAAGGCTGAAAGATTCTGCACACGTTCCAAATAATATGGTTACAGGAGCTGATCTTAAAGTACCCTCCATATGGCACTATGAGATGCTAGGGCCATTTGATGTGTATTGATACCTGGATCATCTCCAACAACCTGTAGACTGTGTTCTTCATGGTGAGTTTGTAATGACCCGGATATTGCCTCACCAACGTAATGATAAACAGCAGGTTAGATGACTTGGCCGTCTTCAGTCTGGAAATGCAATCTGATACAGCCATGCAGCCTCATGTCATATTTACCTGCTCATGACATGAATATCCTACAACTCTTTAACTACGACACAATGTTGAGATCACAAATGTAGACAAATGTAACCTAGTCTACATAGCAACACAGTGCCCTCTACCGTAAACTTTCTTTAAACTTAATAACTTAAAAACAAAGGATTTCCGTACATATGTTTATATGGAATTTTGTTCTCGTTTTGGTGTGAGGAACCCACCTCCAGAGTTTGTATAGTATGTTTGATACATTCTCTCTCTTTCTTTCTCTCTCTCTCTATATATATATATATATATATATATATATATATATGATAGTAAAGAAAATTAAAAAAAAAAAAAATATTCAGATTCTAGGTTTAAATAGGTATTTAAGCATCCTCTGGGGATAGTTTTTACAAAAAGCCTTCTACAAACCCTCTACAACCCTAATCATGGCAAACAACGAGTTCAAATCCACTATATTTCATCTGTAATATAGCACCCATAAAAAAAAAAAAAAAAAAAAAAAAAAATTTTCTCATTGAAAAAGGACACAGGCATGTTCTAAAATCATGAATTTCTTTTATCAGCACATATGCTAGGCCACAAAAATCTCCTGAGCTGACCAAGCATAGAAATGAATACAATATGGAAACCAGTAATAAGGAGTGCCAGAGAAAAGCGATAATAACAACAAAAATTGCAATATGAGCTCTGGTAAAAACATATGATAACAGATAAAATTGCAATATGAGCACTGCTAAAAATTGAAACTGAATACATTAGATGTATAATATCCAGAAATTTATACACAAATGTCCTCAAGGACATATGGCACAGTGGATAAAGGTCTGAGTTAGATCCAGTGACAGCACCAATAGAGTGTGAGTTCAATACCTGGTTAAGGCGGTGGAGAACTTGGAGAGGGGAATTAACAGGAGATAACCGACATCCATTAATCATGGCATGTAAAACTAGAACAGTCTACCCTAATGAGCAAAATAAAGGGTTCAGTTTGACATTCCAACCAACCATCTGAAGAAGGCCAGAGTGTACAACGGCCAAAATGTTGTAAGAAATATGGCTACAAAAATGAGGACAATAGTCCAAATAATGTAAATAGAGTATTTTGTATGTTAAAAAATAAAACTTGATTTTTAAAAAAAAAATTCATCAAAATTTATTGTACTAAGCTACACAACTTAGTAAAACCAACTGTACTTTGCACCCACTGACTTGTTTGTACTTCTCAAAATTTGGTTTTGATCATTCACTGTATGATTATTTTAAAGGGTGTGATAGACAGGTTAACGGAAATGGCAGAACTTTATATATAGATATAGAATACAAATAAATTGGAATGAATTTGAATTGTAATAGTCTCCCTTTCTGATGTTAAGTATAATTTTTGTTTTGTCATCATTGTCTCCAGAACTTCGTTGTTTCTCCCATGCTCAATCCATAGGATTCTCTGAAGAAGGCTGGAGTGTACAATGGTCAAAACATTGTAATAAATATGGCAACAAAGATGTGGTCAATAGTCCGAATAATGTAAATAGTGTATCAGCCTACTATATATAAGGAACTCCAGGAGTATCCTTTGCTTGCCTCCATTGATGCCACTCCATTGTTAGTGAGCTTTGCAAGATGGATGTTGAAGTCAACTGAGTATTTACATATTTGTTTTGAGTGGTAATGCTGTGTGTCGAACCTTTCACAACTTTTGTGATGCAGATAATAATGATAGATGCAAAGTATGTCACAAAATCAATGAACTGCAGAACTCAGGCTATTCTTCTAAGAAGTTTCCATCCCCTAGGCAGTGCGCCAACCAAGACTGTCCTTCTATGAGGTGAATTCTGACAAACACTAACCTTATATATATATATATATATATATATATATATATATATATATATATATATACACACACACACAAATAGTAAGAATAAAAGCTAAATCTTAAAATAAGATAAAAGCATAAAATAAAACTGTGGGCCCAATGCCAAAGTTCACAGAGCCTAAAATATAATATTATCAATACCAAATATCTGCTACTGAGAGTTTCATGTAGCAACAATCATCAGAAGAAACAAGAGTTCCACCTGAAGATTGTTGTTGCTACATGAAACTGATTTTGGTATTGATTATATACACACACACACACACGTGTGCACTGAGGTGAACATCAAGTCTGTTTCATGATTGAAGGTAATCTTCAGAAACAATTCAGAAAAGTCTCATAGCCCAGATATTCTTGGTGCTGAGTAGGGCTAATACAGATTATCACTGGACAGTTTTGGAATCAGAGTATATATTAAGTCCTACCAACCGTCCCTTTTGTAAGCACAAGAAGTGATTGGGGGAACTGAAAGCTAATTTAATTAGCCTTTAATATCATATTTGTTGTTTATATATAACTTACTCTGGGGTGGTATACGTTTGTGGTGATGTGCACATTTTCTTTTGTACTCAGTTTTTACTCTGTTGACAGAGAGCTGATAAACCACTTTAAGGTAATATATATTTTTTGTTACCCTTCATTTTTGTTATGAATGACCTTTCAATTGCTCTAAAATTTCATACTCTTCTGAAAATATTTTTTCAAAAGTTCCAAGTGTCTTTTTTTAAATCTGGTGGCAGAATACACAATAGATAGTCATAGACTAAGAGGACAGACTGGGCTGATTTGCCATGGCTAGCAGCCAGTCTAGGACAAGAAAAAAGGATCATGCTGAAGTGCCTTTACTGCCCTTAGACTTTAGGATTAGAGAAGTTAGATTCAGTGACAATAAAACAGAAGCAGAGTTCTTGAAATTTTTTTGGTATACTTCCGTTAGCCGTTTGTCTGAAAAATGTAACTGGTTCTCTACAAATATTTTCATCACTAATTAATGTACGTGGAGATTATTATATAGCAGTTCACTTTTATAACTTAACTCTTTGGACCTCACATACATGAAAATCGTCAAGAGAATCTATCAATGTATGATTTATTTTATCTGCATCGTTATTGAAACCTGATTTTAACTAATTTCACCTCAGCATTTATTGTTATTTGTTTACCTTTTTATTATCTCTTTTTCTACCCTGAAGTTTACATATCCCACATTGTTTCTGTACTAACGCCATAAGAATAGGGGGATAAACCATAAGAATAGGGGGATAAACCATAAGAATAGGGGGATAAACCATAAGAATAGGGGGATAAACCATAAGAATAGGGGGATAAACCATAAGAATAGGGGGATAAACCATAAGAATAGGGGGATAAACCATAAGAATAGGGGGATAAACCATAAGAATAGGGGGATAAACCATAAGAATAGGGGGATAAACCATAAGAATAGGGGGATAAACCATAAGAATAGGGGGATAAACCATAAGAATAGGGGGATAAACCATAAGAATAGGGGGATAAACCATAAGAAAGGCCTATTTCAGGTTATTCTTCTGTTTTGAGTAAATGATTATCAATGAAATACTTTGAAAGAAAATCGATAAAAAGTGAATAAAAAGTGAATAAAAATAAAAGCTGAGATAAAACCACTGAAAATCTAAAATCTATGACACCATAAAATTAAAAAGCAAATAAATCATGTTTTTTGAGATAAAAATTTTCTTCAGGATGACACCTGTTCATCGGTAAAACATATCAAAGCAGGAGTTTTTTCAAATTGTCATATATATATATATATATATATGAAAAAAGACAATATGTTTTGTCCACTGAGGGGAAAAATGCATTGAATAACGTAAGTTTTTCTTTTTTTTTTTTTTCATATTGTCCTTTCACAGATATATTCCATCTGAAATTATATATATATATATAATGGAAGCACCCCCCCCAAAAAAAAAATTATAACCAACACTTAACTATGAACATGGCCACAAAGTGCTGAACATGTTTGTAAAATAAAAAAGAACACATTCCCATCACTCTAGAAACATGAAAAAATCTATACATTCATACAGTTATAAGAATGTGACCGTATTACAAAAAAAAAAAAAAAAACACGAAACAAAACGAAAACTAGAAACATACATAAAACAATGCATGTATTCAGTTGAAAGTAAAATAAAATTCATCCTTGATAGGGTTAGGGTTGATAATGGCCAAAAGTATAGCTGAAAGCACTTGGAAAACATTCAGAAAATTTTTATATAATTCATGTCCTGAAGAGAAAAAATTAAACGGACACTCGACCACCACACCTTGTCAGTCGTTTTCAGCAAAACATATATATATATATATATATATATATATATATATATATATATATATATGACAAAAAAATTGATTGTTTTTAATGGCTTAAACCTTTGCAGGATATTTAAAGCCAGAAAATTTTTTGTAGGTTATTTAAAGCTAAAATTTTTGGGAGATAATAATGATTTACTGATATAAGTCCTACTTATTAAGCCATTAAAAAAGGTAGGAACATAAGAAAAGCTATACATATATAAATATGAATGACACAAATAAAGCACAAAAATACATTGTCTCTCACAAAAATATAAAAAACACAGTACATGTATGCATGCAATTTGAAGCAGGTAGGTAGCTGGTTGCATATGAATCTTAAAGAGTAAATGCTTTAGCT
Organism: Acanthosepion lycidas; assembly: GCA_963932145.1. NCBI lineage: Eukaryota > Metazoa > Mollusca > Cephalopoda > Sepiida > Sepiidae > Acanthosepion > Acanthosepion lycidas. The sequence continues at coordinate 21,036,003 of OZ010597.1, forward strand.
CAGATGATGTTCGATGAGGACAAATGCATGTCATAATATTAGATTTAAATGGATTTATTTTTTCCAGTTTCTTTAATTTCTTCCCATTAAGAAATCTAACAAAAACAAAATGTAAAAAAAAAAAAAAAGAATTGATAGCAAGGGGAGATAATTAGCATTCTGAATTGAAAAACTACTAATGGCAACATTGCACATGGAAATAGACTGCACAAAAGAATGCAGAAATGAGACACGCATAAATTGCATGTCTCATTTCTGTGAATTAAAAGCCTTTCTTGGTATTTCTTATAAAGGAGCAAAGTGATGAGAGATAGTTATTAAAGATGAAGGCAAAAGACTTTTGTGCATTTACTTGCATTAAGCCTGACATAGCCAATTCCAAGCATTATAGAAAGTCGAACAGGACCAAAAAATCCAAGAACATTTAGCTCTGTTGGTTACAATAGAAATGAAATGTTCTTTCAAACTGAAAAGGAAATTCCCATTATCTTCATGGTTGCTCAAAAGACGATGATGAACACAAGGAATTAGGTAATCTGTGATTGTCAGAGGTTGACATGACGGTGTCAAACATCACCTTTTTGAAAGCATTGTGAATATATGAGAAAAGAAAAGACATGACAATCAAATATACAGGTTTACAAAAAGGTATGAAAACATATGTATGCAAAGGACTAATCTTTTCAGCATTTATGGATAACAGAGAGAGAACATAAGTGTGCCTGTGTGTATGTGCGTATATATATATATATATATACACACACACAGAGTTGTTGAAAAGTAACCCTATTTTATGTAAGATGGACTCGCCACCATTCTTCTAAAAACTATTGTTAGATAGGAGAGTCCATCATATATAAAATAGGGAGTTACTTTTCAATCACCCAGTAGATATGAATGTGCAGATCGTTTAAATGGAATCACCCAACTGAGTTTAAAATCTGGTTGATTCCATGTCATTGCATTAATTCTTTTGGAAAAGGTTTGAATCCATCCAACTTGATCTACAAGTTAAATAGCAAAGTAGACAGGGCTACAAAACTTGTCCAGCTTTTGTGTGAACAATGCTTTTTCTTTTTTTTTTTTTTTTTTTTTTTTTTTTTTAAAAGAGTTGTATAGTACTCCTCTCTTCAAAAAATTATTTCTCTTTGCCTCAAGTTTAAATTATGAGGGTTTCTTCTCTCTGAATTGTTGCTGGCACACCATTTGCTACTTAATTCAAATATTTTGTTTCTATTGTATTGGTGAGATTGTTTTCAGAACTTTGGAGAATGAGATATTCTGACAATTCTTTTGCTGGCGAGATTGGCTGGAATTGTCCAAATGACACTATTGACAATAATTTGATATTCACTGCCGGTCTGCACAGATGCAAAGACATCTGATTTGACCATAACTAATATCCTGATCTCCCACTGTTTATACAAGAACAAGTGAGGCATTCAAGTATCATATTTCAAACCGATCCCTAAAATTATGTGACTCAAATATTCATGCGTTTGACCATGACTTAGTCTTAGTGATCAATTTTGAACACTTTGTGACCGATATTGGAAAGAGGAACAATATAAAATTTGTTGCACAATATTTGGAATGTCACATCCTTTCATTATTTTGGGGAATTAGTTCTTTAGCCAAACACAAAACAGGGGTCTAATATTATATCAAGTTCTTCAGATCGCTTTTTATGAGTTTTCCTTTAGTTATTTCTGGGTTCAAATCTGGCTGCTAACAAATCGAAGAAAATTTTCTAATTTTATTTCTTTACACACACTGAATAAAACTATTTTTGTCTCAAAAACCCGTTATGAGAAAAATTGTAGTCTATCTAAAGTGCTCATACGCCATCAAATCTAGTTGCGGATAAGCTAATCTCTCATTCTATGATCAACAGAAGTATCAGCAAAAATTCTGTAATATACCCCCTAATTAAAATTCCGTAATATACCCACTAATTAAGCTATTATTAAATGTAACACCAGCTGTGGCCACTCATCGAATTATTCTGATAACCATGTGAAATTCAAATGCATGCTTGTAATTTTGCATGGATTAGAAGAGGTGTCAAACTATCAGCTGTCAGAAAATTAGTAGCGCATCTTGACCAAATGGTCAGAAAGCCAAAAGAGTTGACTTAGTATGCAGGATCTAATCATGACAAGCAGAAAGAGGGGATGGTACTGGAAAAACTAGAGCTTCCTCACTTGTGAGCAACAAACCAACACATTTACATTATTTGGACTATTGTCCTCATCTTTGTCGCCATATTTATCACAAAATTTTGGCCGTTGTATGCTACGGCCTTCTTCAGGTGGTTGGAATGTTGAACAGAACCCTTTATTTCGCTCACTGGGGTAGACTGTTCTAGTTCAACGTGCCATGTCTAATGAATGTCAGTTATCAGTTATCTTCTGTTAATTTTCTTCTGAAAGTTCTCCACCACCTTAACCAGGTATTGAACTCACACTCTTTGGGTTCTGTCACTGGATCTAACGCATGCCTTTATCCACTGTGTGAGTTCAATACCTGGCTAAGGCAGTGGAGAACTTTCAGAGGGGAATTAATAGGAGATAACTGATAACTGACAATGTATTGATAAAAATCACAACAATGATGTAGATTAAAGTCTGAAGAATTATGGGAATAATAATTATTAATAATACTTTATCCCAGAACTTCAGACCACACAAAGTTGTCCAGAGGAGACACTACATCAAAAAAAAAAAAAAAAAAAAAGAAAAAAGATTGGCTGTTGTGTATATACATAGTAGTAATTTCATCTGACCAGGACCTTTAAAAACACTTTTTAAAAAAGAAATCTTTTTGCATCGCCTTCATATAGGCTCACAGAACCTAAAGGGAAAGCAGTTCTCTCCAGTCCATCAGTAAGGAAGATGTTTCTTTGGTATGATTGATTGATTAAATTTTCTACAGCTTATCCACTCTTTGCAGGTCAAAAAATTTTTACAATCTAAAAATATTTTTAGATTGTAAAAAGTTTTAAGGAGATAATGGTTTAGTCTTTCCAATTAACAATTCTGAGCCATTATTCATTACACCACTTACACATCCAAGCTTACAGCACCTAGTATTCCCAAGGGGTCACCCATCTGGATACTAACCTGTCTCGATGTTGCTTAACTTCAATGATCATTTTCAGTGTGATGGAGCCATAAACTTTACCATCCACACATCCAAGCTTACAGCATCTAGTATTCCCAAGAAGTCACTCATCTGGATACTGACCTGTCTTGACATTGCTTAACTTTAGTGATCATTCTCAGCAAGATGGAGCCATAAACTATACCACCTGCACATCCAAGCTTACAGCATCTAGTATTTCCAAGCGGTCACCCATCTGGATACTAACCTGTCTCGATGTTGCTTAACTTCAATGATCATTTTCAGTGTGATGGAACCTGGTATTCCCAAGGGGTCACCCGTCGAGGTAATGACCAGGCTCAATTTTTTTTTGTTTAAAAATTGTGGACAATTGAAAATGAATAATGTTTTTACCAAAGCCTTGTGTTTTCTACATGTTGTAACCTAGGAAATGTCACACAAACGTTGGTAATGAATGATAATGCTTAGGAAAAAAAACAACACATAAGATTTGCCAGTGGTGCAGAGAAGTAGTCAACTGCTAGAAGTGAGTCAAGTGAATTCCTCAGCGAATCTCCAACAGTAGACCAACATACAGTATTCACTATTGTATTTACGGGACTGGCGACATACAGCACACCTATGGATGATAATGGGTAACACCATAACAGGACTTATTTTTTATTTTACGGAATACATTTTTCACAAACTTTCAATATGTCATGTATTCGCTTTCATTATATATTGTTTTACTGAAAACATTTTAAGTGGTATGGATACTTTCTTGATGGATATTCATACCACTTCAGATATATTAGCATCTAACAAAGCAAGGATGAAGATACAAGACTATGTAATTCATGAAATAATGAAATCATCTTCCAGTTTCAAGAAGTACTCAAGGTCAGAGAGTACTGCTATTAAAATGAAAGGAAGCAAAAAAATACTAATTCATGTAATAATGACAATACATCATTTTACAATTTCAAGCAACACTTGAGTCAGAGAGCACAGCTATTGAAATGAAAGAAAGCAGCAAGTAATGACAATCCTTCATTTACAGATAAAGAATTTGATGACCCTTTGAATCTTGGTGCACTAAGTTGTGGAAAAAAAAATCGGCTTCATGTGTAATAAAATTTAGGTGTCTTTAATAAAACATTTTAATACAATATAAATTCTTTGTGTTGAGAAAAATGTTTGTGTTGAAATTGGTAAAATAAGAGAACAAAGAACGTTTTAAATATTTGGACAGAGTCTTTTATTGGAAAGCAAGATAAAAGAGAAGTAAATTATCTGGGATTCTTTTTTTTTTTTTTTTCTTCCTCATTCTCCCCTTACTGTTCAAAAAAAAAATAGTGTGCTTGTGTGTGTAGTGGTGGGGGAAACTTGATGAAAGACTTGTCAAAAATTTAAATTCTTTTATTGCTTTTACATGAAGACACTTGTGCTCTTGTATGAAGACAACACATGAATAAATCACAGTACAAGAGACACAGAGATAAACATGCATGCACTCAGCTGAATCAATGTTTGAAACCTAACATGAAGGTAGGCGCTGGATTCTAACCTGAAATTTTCACTGGTTAATCTTTTTTGTGTATGTGATTAATATTCAAAATTGGATTAAATGCATTAACAATCATAAGATTACAGATTAGATGACATAACTATAAATTTTTTGTTTATAAAATTGTAGTGTATGTCACTGTTTTCCTCTCTCTTATATAATATATATATATATATATATATATATATATATATAGGCAGCAGTCCTTCCTTTATGCATGTTTCATTAAAAACAACAGACAGCGTACTATAGTTAAGCTTTTTATTTAATTTTTCTTGTGTTCGAACAAGAGCTTACTTTTCTGGACAAAGAGTGCGTAAGAACTGTCCAAATGTTTTATATTTCTGAGCACTTTCAGCTATACCTTTAGCCATTATTAAGGATGATTCAATTTTTCAGTTTAATTTAATGTATGTGTTCTGTATACCCTTTGTCCAGAAAAGAAAGCTCTTGTTCGAACACAAGAAAAGTTAAATAAAAAGCTTAACCGTAGTACTTTGTCGTTTTTAATGAAACATTATATATCACATAATATATAATTTTGTACATCAACAAACCATATTTAAAAAAAATATGACAAACTGGAAAGGTTTTCTAGTGACACAGTTCATCTGTTAGGATTTCAATGGACTGGGCATTTATGACGTTGCCATGTGTACATATGCGCACAAAACAAGAGACACTGGGAGTTTCAAAATCTTTTGAAAGAATTCTTTTTTTCTCAATCTAGGTGAAATCATCTGTATTCTTTTTCTTTATCTCACCACAACTTTTATTCCTGATTATCCCACACTGTGACAAAATAAAATCTACCAACAATGGTGATATATTATAAAAGCCTGGACACAAATTTATTGTGGCTGAAGTAGTGATCAAGCCACTTTCCAGACATTTTCATCTCAGTAGATTATTTCATATGCATATGTAGACATGACAACGTCATCAAAGCCCAATCCAATGAAATCCTAATGGATGAAATATGCCGCAAGAAAAACCTTTCTAATTTGTCATATAGTGGACTCTCCTATCGCAAACGATAAATGAGCGTCAGCATTGGATACAACCTTTCATTTTACACTTATGCATGATAGCAAGGGCTATTGTGGAGAAAATCAGGTAAGGGAAAGACATTTCATTTGTGTTTTCTTAAGTCTGTGAGCAACAAAGCCACACTGACAGATGAAATTTGTTAAAGCAGGATTTTGATGGTATATATTATACATACAATTTTTATATTACTTATATATGCATGGTACTTATTGGAAAATGTTCAATATCACTGACAGAGCTAACATATATAGTTGGATTGATATGAGTTTGTGACACTGGGTTTCATGTTCTCTGTGATTATCAGACAAAGAGCAGGAAACCCAGGGTCACAAACCCAAATCAATCCAACTATATATATATATATATATATATATATATATATATAATCTAAAAATAATATATATATATATATATATAATCTAAAAATAATATATATATATATATATATAATCTAAAAATAATATATATATATATATATATATATAATCTAAAAATAATATATATATATATATATATATAATCTAAAAATAATATATATATATATATATATATATAATCTAAAAATAATATATATATATATATATATATAATCTAAAAATAATATATATATATATATATATATATATATAATCTAAAAATAATATATATATATATATATATATATATAATCTAAAAATAATATATATATATATATATATATATAATCTAAAAATAATATATATATATATAATCTAAAAATAATATATATATATATATATATAATCTAAAAATAATATATATATATATATATAATCTAAAAATAATATATATATATATATATATATAATCTAAAAATAATATATATATATATATATATATAATCTAAAAATAATATATATATATATATATATATAATCTAAAAATAATATATATATATATATATATATATAATCTAAAAATAATATATATATATATATATATATATATATAATCTAAAAATAATATATATATATATATATATATATAATCTAAAAATAATATATATATATATATATATATATAATCTAAAAATAATATATATATATATATATATAATCTAAAAATAATATATATATATATATATATAATCTAAAAATAATATATATATATATATATATAATCTAAAAATAATATATATATATATATATATAATCTAAAAATAATATATATATATATATAATCTAAAAATAATATATATATATATATATATAATCTAAAAATAATATATATATATATATATATATATATATATATAATCTAAAAATAATATATATATATATATACTAAAAATAATATATATATATATATATATATATAATCTAAAAATAATATATATATATATATATATATACTAAAAATAATATATATATATATATATATAATCTAAAAATAATATATATATATATATATATAATCTAAAAATAATATATATATATATATATATAATCTAAAAATAATATATATATATATATATATAATCTAAAAATAATATATATATATATATATATAATCTAAAAATAATATATATATATATATATATATATATAATCTAAAAATAATATATATATATATATATAATCTAAAAATAATATATATATATATATATAATCTAAAAATAATATATATATATATATATATATATATATAATCTAAAAATAATATATATATATATATAATCTAAAAATAATATATATATATATATATATAATCTAAAAATAATAATTATATATATATATAATCTAAAAATAATAATAATATATATATATAATCTAAAAATAATAATAATAATATATATATATATATAATCTAAAAATAATAATAATAATATATATATATATAATCTAAAAATAATAATAATAATATATATATATATATAATCTAAAAATAATAATAATAATAATATATATATAATCTAAAAATAATAATAATAATAATATATATATAATCTAAAAATAATAATAATAATAATAATATATATATAATCTAAAAATAATAATAATAATAATATATATATAATCTAAAAATAATATATATATATATATATAATCTAAAAATAATATATATATATATATAATCTAAAAATAATAATAATATATATAATCTAAAAATAATAATAATATATATATAATCTAAAAATAATAATAATATATATATAATCTAAAAATAATAATAATAATAATATATATATATATAATCTAAAAATAATAATAATAATAATATATATATATATAATCTAAAAATAATAATAATAATAATATATATATATATAATCTAAAAATAATAATAATAATAATATATATATATATAATCTAAAAATAATAATAATAATATATATATATATAATCTAAAAATAATAATAATAATAATATATATATATATAATCTAAAAATAATAATAATAATAATATATATATATATATAATCTAAAAATAATAATAATAATAATATATATATATATATAATCTAAAAATAATAATATATATATATATATATATATATAATCTAAAAATAATAATATATATATATATATATATATATAATCTAAAAATAATAATATATATATATATATATATATATATAATCTAAAAATAATAATATATATATATATATATATATATAATCTAAAAATAATAATATATATATATATATATATATATATAATCTAAAAATAATAATATATATATATATATATATATATAATCTAAAAATAATAATATATATATATATATATATATATATAATCTAAAAATAATAATATATATATATATATATATATATAATCTAAAAATAATATATATATATATATATATATATATAATCTAAAAATAATAATATATATATATAATCTAAAAATAATAATATATATATATATATATATATATATATAATCTAAAAATAATAATAATAATATATATATAATCTAAAAATAATAATAATAATAATATATATATATAATCTAAAAATAATAATAATAAATATATATAATCTAAAAATAATAATAATATATATATATAATCTAAAAATAATAATAATATATATATATATATATATATATATATAATCTAAAAATAATAATAATAATATATATATATATATATATAATCTAAAAATAATAATAATAATAATATATATATAATCTAAAAATAATAATAATAATATATATATAATCTAAAAATAATAATAATAATAATATATATATAATCTAAAAATAATAATAATAATAATAATATATATATAATCTAAAAATAATAATAATAATAATATATATATAATCTAAAAATAATAATAATAATAATAATATATATATAATCTAAAAATAATAATAATAATAATATATATATAATCTAAAAATAATAATAATAATAATAATATATATATAATCTAAAAATAATAATAATAATAATATATATATAATCTAAAAATAATAATAATAATAATATATATATAATCTAAAAATAATAATAATAATAATATATATATAATCTAAAAATAATAATAATAATAATATATATATAATCTAAAAATAATAATAATAATAATATATATATAATCTAAAAATAATAATAATTATAATATATATATAATCTAAAAATAATAATAATAATAATAATAATATATATATAATCTAAAAATAATAATAATAATAATAATATATATATAATCTAAAAATAATAATAATAATAATAATATATATATAATCTAAAAATAATAATAATAATAATAATATATATATAATCTAAAAATAATAATAATAATAATAATATATATATAATCTAAAAATAATAATAATAATATATATATATAATCTAAAAATAATAATAATAATATAAATAATCTCTCAATCATCCAGTATAGGTCTGACCAAGCACCACTCTTTCTTGCACGCTATACATACCTTCTTCAAGCCTGAATAAGGCATGCATAGTACACAGAAGCTGACTGTTGTGGTCTGTCAGAATTATACTGTACAAACAATATGAATAAAATAAATGACAAGAATACCTTTTATGCCAACATGTCCTGTTTATTGACACAAGGAATGACACACATTGGCATAAATATATATATATATATATATATATATATAAAATTGTATATTTAGGCAGCAATCCCTCCTTTTATACTAGTTTTGATAAAAAATGACTGACCAAGTACTGCAGTTGTTTTTATTTAATTTTTCTTGTGTTCTGATATTTTTTTTCTTAAATTGACCTAAAATGATTTAGTAATGATAACTATCTTAAGCATACTGTCTTAAAGAATAAACATTATCTAGAGAGGAAGTGTGACGAGGCTAAATTGCAACTCTTCCAGTTGCCTTGTCAGAGTCCTGAACTTAACCCAATTGCAAGCCTTTGGGCAATAATGAGCAAGTGTGTCTGTAATAGGAAAGTTAACACAGCTTTTTTTTGTGAATTAAAAAAAATGCTGGAGAAAATACCAAATCATTTTTTGACTTGTATAATGTACACATATACACCTGTAGTAATAAACAAATTCTATTACTCACTTGTCTTGGTAAAAATACAAAAATCGACTTTCTACAGGTGCATCCAATTTTTTTTTGGCTTGTACTATATACAAGAAAGATAATATCAAATCCATAAGTGGAAAAGATAGTCAAAATAAGTCTTTAATACAAAATATTAAAAAGATAGGTCCATGACGAGAGCTCAATGTATAGTATATAGAGCAATGTTTTTTTTCCTTAATATATATCATCATATGTAGGCATATTAGATATGTTTGCATCATTAGGTAGTTATATATGAATTGTATTAATACATTTTTCAGAGTGCATGCATAATATATTAATGTTTGTACCTTTTAGTGGATATAAATGAAAGATAAACTGTGTGTTTATGCCTTGTGTATGTTGCATATGTGTTTGAGAATGTATGCAGCACCTATGTAATTGTATGTGTGTATACAAGTGAGTCACTTTTTACACCTGTGTACAAAGCAGATTCATGCCTGCATTTATTTCTGCATTTCAAATGTTTTAATGGTGCCTGCATTCTGCTGATCAACTGTGTGTATATTCCCAATTCTATAATTTTCACCCGTGTACATGGACACATATTAGTCATACAAAAATTAAATATGTGTAAAAAATAAACACATGTCATTCATACATAGCTATGGCAGGACACAAACAATTTAGAATTATATATATATATATATATATATATATATATATATGTGTGTGTGTGTGTCAGCATTTTATTAGTTACACATAAGCTAAAAGGTTATTCCTTTTAGCAAACCATGGGGTTCAGCATATGCCAATATTTGAAAAGTCTCTGATCTGAGCAAATCCCTCAGGGCAAAGAATTCCATTCAAAATTTCTCAACCAACCTACAGTAAATGAAGTGGCCTACAAAAATGTATGGAAACCCGTAATCTCAAAAAGAAAAAAAAAAAGAAAGAGAAAAATCAAAGTTTCAATCAAATATAGAAAAAATATAGCAGAAATGAAAATACAAAAAATTCCATGAAAAGAAAACATCCCCCCCACCTGAAAAAAAAAAAAAAAAAACAACCACCCTCCAACAAATGAGAAAGCAAAACAGAAAAAAAATGGAAACAATAAATATCAGTGTCTTCTGGTGTGTGTTGAATAAAAATCCATATAGCTATTGTTCAGAATTCGTGTAACATAGCAGATGAAGAAACAAAAAAAAAAATCAGGAAAGAAAATGTTCAAAATAGACATAGAATTTGCATCGAATACTTTTCTCTTCTGTACAACTATTATGGTTAACTGAACTGAAATGTTTTACTCAGTGTGATTTCATTGGTGGGAATCGAAGGAGAAAGGATTTTGTGCATACTTTGGCACAAGCCTCATTTCAGTTTCAAAATGTGTTAATATATTTTCACCTTTTTTTTTTCTTTGATAAATACACAAAAGCAAGTGTACAACCTAAACCCTGCCAGAAATGAATCGGTCTTTATAACAAGTGGGTGGTAAACAAAGTTTTTATCAAGGACTTAAGAAAAAAAAAAAAATCATGATTAAAATAAAAAATTTTCAAATAATTAAAAAACATTCATCATTTTCATGTCCTTAAAAATTTATAAAACCCATTCTTCATGATTTACAATACAGAGTGGGTCCAAAAGTAGGTGGACAGCAAATGATAAAATTTGTTTGAGGTTACATATACAATTATATTTACTAATGCAATTATCTGAAAAAAAAAAAAATTAGTAAAATTTAGTTATAAAATTTAGAATAATATACCACAAATACCATAGTTATAATGAACACCATTGTAATGATATAACTGATACACTGACTTATTCCACCTACTTTTGGTCCACTTTGCATATTTCTATGATAAATACTACAAGCATTACTGGCTGACCCATGTTATTATTGGTGGATAATGTAAATACATTGCTAATGATTTTATAGAAAAACACTGAAAAAAGGAAGACTGTCTGATCAGAAATTCATGCAAGCAGTAGTAAAATAGGGGCTATATGGTTAGTAATACAATGTGTGTGTGTGTGTGTGTGTGTGTGTGTGTGTGTGTGTGTGTGTGTGTGTGTGTATATATATATATATATATATATATATATATATATATATATATATATATATATATATATATAAAACAGCACTCAGTGAGTGCTGGTGGTGATAAAATAGTTCTTGATGTAAAAACTTTGCTAAAATTTATAGTAATATAGTTTTGTTACTCACAGGTTGATACTGCTGAGTATCATGCATGCACAGACACACATTTATATATATATATATATATATATATATATATATATATGCAAATGTCACTGTGTCACACTTTTTCAACTTTACTCCTAGAAGCTGTAGCCCAGCATATCATAACATTTTGGAATCAAGCTGACTCCATGAGCAAATTAAAAACATTCCAGTCTGGATCCAAACCTGCAATCCTGAAATTTTGGATTTTCAAGTTTCCATTACTGCAATTGTTTTCGGATTGTGCCATCTTGGCTACTGATAAAAACAATTAAAGGGACACAACACTTTCGATAGCTCATGTTCAAATGAAAACAGTAACTGTTCTCAAATTATGGGATTTCAAAATAAAATTGTCCGGGTTTTCAACTTTACTGTTAGAAGTCATAGCCCAACATATCATGCCATTTTGGAATTTGGCCAACTCTGAGCAAATTAATAACATTTCAGGCAGGACATGCAATCCTGAAATTTTGCATTTTCAAGTTTTCGTTACTTCAATTGTTTTCAGCGATTTTTTTTAATGTAATTTTTATAACTTTGTGAATAATTAAAATTAATTGTGAAATCCAGTGAAAGTCACCCATGAAATTAAAAAATTGTTTGCACAGAAAGTAAAGACCTACATACATCAAATTGTCTTTAAATTAAGTGGCAGCAGAAGAATAATTGTTAAACTTTTAAAAGGTAAGCTTAAATATTAATGCAATAGGTAAATGCAACAACCAATTTTGAGTTCTTCTGCAGTTTATTGCAGCCTATTGCATCAACTTCTCCCTACCTATTGTGATGAAGGCCCAATCTTAAATGCCACCAAAGAGGGTGGCTTATAAGCTAGTATATATGGATAAGGGTTAATAAGTTTAAAAATGAAGGAACAATGGAGAGGAAAGCTGATTCAGATGCTCATAACAGCAAGAGGGATCATCATTTCAACTTAGGGCTAAATACATGGCAGAGAAAAGAGAAGAGAGAGAGAGAAAAGAGAGAGAGAAAAGAGAAGAGAGAGAGAGAAGAGAGAGAGAGAAAAGAGAAGAGAGAAAAGAGAAGAGAGAGAAAAGAGAAAAGAGAGAAAAGAGAAAAGAGAGAAAAGAGAAGAGAGAGAAAAGAGAGAGAAAAGAGAAGAGAGAGAAAAGAGAGAGAGAAAAGAGAAGAGAGAGAGAGAGAAAAGAGAAGAGAAAGAGAGAGAGAAAAGAGAAGAGAAAGAGAGAGAGAAAAGAGAAGAGAAAGAGAGAGAGAAAAGAGAAGAGAAAGAGAGAGAGAAAAGAGAAGAGAAAGAGAGAGAGAAAAGAGAAGAGAGAGAGAGAGAAAAGAGAAGAGAGAGAACAGACAGAGAGAGAGAGAACAGACAGAGAGAGAGAGAGAACAGACAGAGAGAGAGAGAGAACAGACAGAGAGAGAGAGAACAGACAGAGAGAGAGAGAACAGACAGAGAGAGAGAGAACAGACAGAGAGAGAGAGAACAGACAGACAGAGAGAGAACAGACAGACAGAGAGAGAACAGACAGACAGAGAGAGAACAGACAGACAGAGAGAGAACAGACAGACAGAGAGAGAACAGACAGACAGAGAGAGAACAGACAGACAGAGAGAGAACAGACAGACAGAGAGAGAACAGACAGACAGAGAGAGAACAGACAGACAGAGAGAGAACAGACAGAGAGAGAGAGAACAGACAGAGAGAGAGAGAGAGAGAACAGACAGAGAGAGAGAGAGAGAACAGACAGAGAGAGAGAGAGAACAGACAGACAGAGAGAGAGAGAACAGACAGACAGACAGAGAGAGAGAGAACAGACAGACAGACAGAGAGAGAGAGAACAGACAGACAGACAGAGAGAGAGAGAACAGACAGACAGAGAGAGAGAGAACAGACAGACAGACAGAGAGAGAGAGAACAGACAGACAGACAGAGAGAGAGAGAACAGACAGACAGACAGAGAGAGAGAGAACAGACAGACAGACAGAGAGAGAGAGAACAGACAGACAGACAGAGAGAGAGAGAACAGACAGACAGACAGAGAGAGAGAGAACAGACAGACAGACAGAGAGAGAGAGAACAGACAGACAGAGAGAGAGAGAACAGACAGACAGAGACAGAGAGAACAGACAGACAGAGACAGAGAGAACAGACAGACAGACAGAGAGAACAGACAGAGAGAACAGAGAGAACAGACAGAGAGAACAGAGAGAACAGACAGAGAGAACAGACAGAGAGAACAGACAGAGAGAACAGACAGAGAGAACAGACAGAGAGAACAGACAGAGAGAACAGACAGAGAGAACAGACAGAGAGAACAGACAGAGAGAACAGACAGAGAGAACAGACAGAGAGAACAGACAGAGAGAACAGACAGAGAGAACAGACAGAGAGAACAGACAGAGAGAACAGACAGAGAGAACAGACAGAGAGAACAGACAGAGAGAACAGACAGAGAGAACAGACAGAGAGAACAGACAGACTGACAGACAGAGAGAACAGACAGACTGACAGACAGAGAGAACAGACAGACTGACAGACAGAGAGAACAGACAGACTGACAGACAGAGAGAACAGACAGACTGACAGACAGAGAGAATAGACAGACTGACAGAGAGTGAGAGAATAGACAGACTGACAGAGAGTGAGAGAATAGACAGACAGAGAGTGAGAGAATAGACAGACAGAGAGTGAGAGAATAGACAGACAGAGAGTGAGAGAATAGACAGACAGAGAGTGAGAGAATAGACAGACAGAGCGTGAGAGAAAAGACAGAGAGTGAGAGAAAAGACAGAGAGAGTGAGAGAAAAGACAGAGATAAGCCTTCTTCAGGTGATATACATTGAAATTTAAAACTGAGCCCTTTATTTAAAGTAGATTGTTCTAATTATATGTGCCATACCTTTTTTGGATATTACAATTTTAGCTAATTCCTTTTAGTAACGCCACTCACCAAGTTTTTGTTCCCTCTGCTTTGGCCAGGTATTTAACTCAAAACTTTGGGTTCAGTCACTTTTTGGTGCAACAAAACAAAACTTTTATCCACTGGACTATGGCACATGGAATTAGAACAATCTACTCCCATGGACTAAAAGAGTTTAGTTTGAAATTCCAATGTATATCACCTGAAGGTGCCACAGTGTACAATGGCTGAAACATTGTGAATATAACAAAGACGAGAACAACAGCCGGAACAATGTAAATAATGTAAATTATTACCTTATAGGTTAGTGATTCTCCTCATGGGTGGTAATGTTTCCTTGAAGGCTTTATAAAATCTCAAAGCAGTTATATTTTAACAGGGAAAAATTAAAACTTGAGAATTCTCCTCTATAGCAGTTGGACAATCTCCTCACAGATGAAGATGCAACTTGAAGTAACAGAAATCTGATAGAAACATACTGAGAATCCCATGGATTGAGCATGGGAGAAACAATGAAGTTCTGGAGACAATGATGACAAAAAAAAAATCCTTTAAGAGAGAGGATTACAATTTAAATTCATTCCAATTTATTTGTATTGTATATCTATATATAAAATTCTGACATTTCTATCACATCCTTTAAAATAATCATACATTGAGTCATCAAAACCAAATTTTGAGGAGAAGTACAAACAGGTCAGTGGGTGTAAAGTACAGTTGGTTTTACTAGGTTGTGTAGCTTAGTACAATAAATTTTGATGAATTTTTTGGGAAAAATCAAGTTTTTAACATACAAAATACTCTACATTATTCAGACTATTGTCCTCATCTTTGTCGCCATATTTATCACAACATTTCAGCCATTGTATGTTCTGGCCTTCTTCAGGTGATTGGAATATCAAACTGAACCCTTTATTTCACTGTGTTAGACTAGTTCCATGTGCCATGTTTAATGGATATCATTTATCTCCTGTTAATTTCCCTCTGAAAATTCTCCACTGCCTTAACCAGGTATTGAACTCACACTCTTTAGATCTAACTAACACCTTTATCTACTGTGTCATATGTCCTTGAGGACATCTGTGTATGAATTTCTGGGTATTATAAACTTAATGTCTTCAGCAATCTTTTTACCAGTGCTCATATTGCAATTTTTGCTGTTACCATTACATATTTTTACCAGAGCTCATATTGCAATTTTTTGTTATTGCTTTTCTCTGGCATTCCTTATTACTGGTTCCCATATTGTATTCATTTCTATGTGTTGTAGAGTGGTTTCAAAGTGGAGGATTATATTTGTACTAAGTCGGTCCTAAAATAGGTTCGACGTATCAAATGTTAGGAACTTGATATAATAGGTAATGATGCAGTAATCCAGTTGTGGTGGCTGATACTTTAATATCCGACTAACGGTCGTCCGACATCAACTGACTGAACAACTCTCTGAGCAACTCCTACTTATTATAGGTGGGAGAGTCTATTAACTATAGAATAGGTGTGTTCCACTATAACTCTATGCTTGGTCAGCTCAGGAGATTTTTGTGGCCTAGCATATATACTGTTTCCTTAAGTTTACAAATTTTCCAATGCTTCCACTATTTTAATAATTTAATGATCAAAATACTTATTTAATAAAAATGCAATATTACTTTTTTTTTGCATAGCTTTTAAATTTTTATATACAAGAATACAGTTTCCTATTCATCTGGTGTTTGTGAGAACTAAAAACAACTTACAAGGCCAAATGCTTCAAAAAGTTTGAATTTGGCTCCAGAAAGAAATATTTACACAAGGCCAACTGTATGAATTTATTCTTTGCTGTTAAAAAGGAAAAAAAAAATTTTTTTTTAATATTGTTTACCATGAATTCCTATAAAATCAGATTTTAAAAATTATTAAACCACAAAGTCAGGCTTTTGTTAAGGTATATTTCCAAACAAATCAGCTTATTCAAATTTCATTGATTGGGTTGCAAAATTGAATGAGACAGAGTTTGTAAATCTCAACAAAAAATTTTAGCAATAACTTCAACAATACTAAATACTGTGAGGATTTCAGCACACATCAACATGTTTCAAAATAATTATAATATCCAAAAAGTGGAGAGAAAAAAAAAAAAAAAAAAAAAAAACAGCTACTGGACTTGAGAAAACTATTTTCCTGAAAAATGTTTTAAGAGAAAGATTTTATAAATTTCAAATGACTAGCTGCTTGGTCTATGAATAATGAATGTTTCTTTATAATGAAACAGCTAATATTACAATTACCAATCAAATTAATTCCACCATATTTGTATTGTATATATCCCAAAAGAGAACAAGACAAATATGAAGGTCACATACGAGAAGCATTAATTATAGTTTGAAAATTTTCATTTCCCAAAATAAAGTAATCTTATACCATTATTTCTAATATTAAATCTAATGGAAACATAGGTGTTAATATTTTAGGGCTTAAATATCAAATTTAACAATCAATTTTGTTTATCATAAATCTCCATAATTCAGTTGATTGCTTTCTATGGGTTCCACAGAGAACTTCACTACAAAGGAAATTGGAGCATCACAATGATGGCTTTGTATTACGCTAATCTGAACTTAATAAAAAATCTACCATGCTAATGAACAATGAATGAATGAAATCAATTCTCACAATAATGGCTTTGTACAAGTTTCACAATGATGACAATTTAACGATGATTGTTTTATATTAGTCTGATCTGAACACAATAAAAAATATAATAAAGTGTAATGAACAAGATCAACTTAGAGACCATTTATGCTGTAGTACATCTGATCACTGATCACATTTGGCCTTGTGTCACACAAAGTTCAAATTTAGTTAAAGCTTGAGAAATTGATTGTAACATGTCATCAGTTGAAGAAGTTAAGCTTTCAAGAAAGAAATGGCAGAGAGAGGACAAGAAAAAAGAAAAATCAGAGGAAGAATAAGTTGTCACTGAAGAGAAAAAGAAAAAATCAAGAGAACAAAGTGCCATTAAAAACGGAATAAGTTGCCACTAAAGAGAAAAGTAGAGAGGATAAGGTGGCATTAAAAGAAGAAAAAGTCGAGAGAGAGGGAGAGAGGAGAGTCGGGAGAGAGGGACAGAGTCGAGAGAGGGAGAGAGGAGAGTCGAGAGAGGAGAGTCGAGAGAGGGAGAGAGGAGAGTCGAGAGAGGAGAGTCGAGAGAGGGAGAGAGGAGAGAGAGGGAGAGAGGAGAGGGAGGGAGAGAGGAGAGGGAGGGAGAGAGGAGAGGGAGGGAGAGAAGAGAGTGTTGAGAGGGAGGGAGGAGAGAGGAGAGTGTTGAGAGGGAGGGAGGAGAGAGAATCGAGAGCAAGAGAGGGAGAGAGAATCGAGAGTCGAGAGAGAAAAAGAGAGTCGAGAGAGAAAAAGAGAGTCGAGAGAGAAAAAGAGAGTCGAGAGAGAAAAAGAGAGTCGAGAGAGAAAAAGAGAGTCGAGAGAGAAAAAGAGAGTCGAGAGAGAAAAAGAGAAAAAGTCAAGAGAACAAGGTGCCATGAGAAGAAAAAAAAGTTGAGAGAGTAAGTTATCAATAAAGAGAAAAAAGTAGAGAGAAAACAAGGTTCCATTAAAAGAGAGGGATGGTAAGAAGTCACTAAAGAGAGAAAAATTCAGATGGTGGGCAAGGTGCTATTAATATTAGGTTGGTGCAAAAATAATTTCGTTTTCTCACACAGTAACATATGTTAGAAAACAAAATTATTTTTGCACCAACCTAATAAAAAGAAAGCAGAGAGTAGAAAATGCCTGTGTTCATTTTGTCTGGTTTTCCATAAGTTGAGAGCACTCTCTCTCGACTGAGAGAGAACTGGTGTTATATAGCTCATCCACTCCCAGACTCATGCTGACTATCGGCTAATAATACTACCCAGTATTGATCATATGCAAATAGTGCCACCTACTCTAAGTAGAAGGTCTTCTCTCAACAATCCATTGTGGAAGGGGGACATAATTCCTGGTGTTTACAACACCACACACACAACCACCTCCGAGTCTTATCGGGTTGAACCGATTCTGTTACAATGCCATTAAAATCGAGAAAGCAGGGGGGGGGATGTGCCATTAAAAGAGAAAAAGCAGAGGGAGGGTAAGGTACTATTACTACTATTAAAGAAAGAAAGAAAGAGAACAAAACACCATTAAAATTAGATCAGAGAGAGAGTGCACAAGATACCATTATAGAAATTAACCAACAAAACATTCTTGTGTTGACTTATAATGAATCACAAATGTACAAATATATAGACTAAGTAATCCTGTGCCTCCAGCATCCATACAAGAACCAAATTGGTACTGACTTATAATAAACAGACTCAACCTAACACAAAACTACAAAGCCATACAAACTTCACCTATCATATAATGAAGCTAATTGTGATTGATGTAGTTGAAAAATCTATGGAATCATCACATTGCCTTTTAGTGTCGTGACAATTTAATTGTAAATGTAAAATGTTTGGATTATTTATAAATCGTCAATCAATAAATGACGAATGTTTCCTTATGAGGAAACGGTATTATCATTTTGAAAATATAGTGTGCCAATGGGATTTAGATGCACCATTACTAATTTTCAAGGTTGTTGGGGATCATGGCTCTCCCCAATTTCCTATTCTTTGTAGCTCTTGATAAATTTTGTATTTTTGTTCTCTCTCCAAAACCTTGTTCTGATATCCTTTTACTCAAGCTCGCTATGCGAGTCATGCGTTGTTTTCTTCTGTCCTCCTTGCCTTCAATCTTTCATGTATCAAAGTTTCCAAGCCTTCTTTCCTCATTACATACCCTAGAAATTTCAATTGTCTCTTCCTGATGTTAAGTATAAGTGCCATTTTTGTTTAGATATTCTCTAAAACTGTAGTTGCGCACAGGTTTGGTCCATGGTATTTTCAGCATCCTTCTGTAGAACCACTTTTCTGTTGCTTCAATTCACTTCTTCATCTATGAGGAAATTGTCCAGCATTCACTAATATATAGGAGGACTGATATTACGCAACAGTTCAGTAGTCTTTTCATTATTGCTAATGAAATTGTTCCATTTCTTAATACTTTGCTTAGATTTTGGAAGGCATCTTTCAGATTTCTGTGTCACACTTTCCATCCTCTGTTGAAATACTTCCCAGATATTCAAATTGTCATACTTGTTTGATTTTGGTATCTCCAATTAGTAATTTGAATGTTGAACTGTTCCTTTTTCTCACACTTATGCATTCTTTCACTACCCACTCTAGCTCTTGCAGTTTCTTTTCTGTATCATCTTATGTTTTAAAGATTGTGGCCACCAATAATGGAACCCAGCAGGACTTCTAATTCTCTCAAGATTGCCTTGTATGTATGTTTAATACACTCTCTCACATATGCATATTCTATTTTTCTTCTAAATAAATAAACGGCAAATTCTGTTTGTTTCTTCATGTTTAAAATCCCTCTAACTTGGGCCACACTCGGGATGATCCCAGGATTGAAAATCTGCCCTTCATCTGGTACTTGAATTGGAATTTGTTTCTGGATTGTAAAAGTCAAGTGACTTACATGCCAACATGGCTGCCTTCTTCTGTTTCCTTGTAAAGCAAGCCAGCTGATTTATTTATGTAATGGTAGGAAGGAATAGTTATAAATTCAACTTTTAAGATAACTGGGGGGGGGAGGGGAAGTGATTTTTAAAAAAGTTTTAAATTTATAATGAGTTTAAAGTAACAAAAACTTTGTGAATTTAAAAAAAAAAAAATTGTTTTAAGTTTAGTCTAAAATATCTCCAAAATTTTGTGAATTGAGGAAATCAATTTTATTTCTTCAAAATGCCAAGGAACCAGAGTTAAAGTGAGAGGTTTCATGACATGAGGTTTTGAAATTCTGCAGATTTTGTGATTTAAAGAACTCAATTGTTGTCCTGAATTGGAATTTTGGCCCAAATTGGTCTTTTGGTTGGAATTGGACTTATAGACATAAGAGTTAAAGTGATGTTCCAGTAGGTGAACTGAGAAATTCAAAGTTATTTCTTCAAAATTGTCATTGCTGTTTTTCTAAGCTGGATGAGAGGTCTCTTTAGTTTTGGGATGGAGGGCCAATTAGCCTTCTGCAGGAACTAGATTAAATCTCCACATGGAGACTGGCTTTTAAGCTAGTTACATATGTATATATATTTCAGTTTTCTGTATGTATGTGTCTGGAATTTATGAAAAAAAATCTAAAACATCAGTCAAAATTGTAAAATCATGTTCTGAATTAGCACTGTCCAAGTTTATGATAATACTACATCTCCTTTTTATGGTTATAATTTTGTAGCAGTAAAAATACCTCAAACAAAAATGGCCACCAATTGTGTGTACTCTCTACTAGAAAGAAGAAAAACAGAGTTGTATTTCAAGCTCTTTCATCCAGAATGTATCTGAAGTGTGTATATATAAATTCTTAAACTTTAGTTCCAAAGAAGTGTAATTTGTTGCTAATATATGTTCATATGCCCTTGGCTTTTGTGACCCCATATGAATAAGCCCACTTACTAGTATACTCCATTTCCTTTCATTCAGCTTTTCTTTTCTCATTCACTCTTCCTCTGGCTACAATTTCTCCATCATCGCCTTTTCCATTTGCTATTGTTCATATCATTTTCTGCATTTCAACATATTCGGAAATTCTGGCGCTTAAACTTGAAATACATTTGTTGCTTTTGACAAGAACAGTTTCTTTTCAATAAATTTTAATAAGCAGAATATTCCCTGATAAAAATTTTAATGCTATTTCTTTAGAAGCAAATCTGATATTAATGCTTAACATTAAAATTTGTCTGATATCTGCTTGTCTGAAACATTTTTATTTAATTAAAATACGAATATTTATTAGTTTTTATTATTATTGTTTGTGTGTTATGTTTCCTGTAGAGCCAGGCTCAAACTATTGTCCTTAGGCTCTATAGAAGAATTGTCATTTAATTGATAGTACTTTTCTTAGTATATAGGATGACTACTACTAGGGTGATCTTCTGGGCAACTTATATTTTGATGTTACCTAAGACACTGTTAGTAAAATTGTCCATTCCTTTTCTCACGAGGCCCAGAGCACAGATTACTATTGGTACAATTTCATTCTTCATTCCCATATTTAATAATAATAATAATAATAATAATAATAATAATATGTAGTAATAGTAGTATGTGCAAAGGAGTTTAGTTCAATACAGAGTGTTGTTTTTAAACCGACACAAAATTCAGTCATATCTTAAAATACTCCTATTGCATGTTAGTTATAACACAAGTCCAATTTATTTTGCCTTGTATTGTTTTCTTATAACATGTCTTTTTGTGTGCTCTTTGTATAGGTCTTACATAATTATTCTTCCCTACATGAAATTCACTAGTGGCCCACATGTGGGCCGACAATGGCAATGACAGTAGTCTTCTGGTAGCAGCCACAGGTGGGCCACTAGCAGTCAGCAAGTGGTAACATTGCAGAGACAAACATGCCATTAGCAGTAGACACTAGTTGCATGCCACCCAGTGGCAGATTAGTGGCTTGCATGTAGGGATGTTATTCATAAACTGTAAAAACAAAACATGTAGTTATTCAGCTTAACTCATACAAGTATTTTTGTAGGAAAAGCTTAACTCATACAAGTATTTTTTTCTCTCAATGAAAGCATACCTTCTAAGAATATAAGAAGGTTTTTACAGACCAAAAACCTCTCAGACAAAATCTATAGTAATAGTGTGTTAATCCAATTCAAAGTATTCCTTTAGAGTTCTCACAACTATCAGATACTTTGCTACTGGAATCAACATCTTTGTTGTTAGGCAATATTTCAGGCTTTATACTCCCCAGATGTTTGTGTCCATTATATTTTATCAAGATTTTTGAAATGGTGAATTATCATTATTATATGTGGAACAGATATTAAATGTTTTCACTAGCCATACATGAGTTGATAAACCTGTCTGTAGCAACAAACCCTTTCCAGATTTTGGGCATGTATAAATGAAGAAAAAAGTGAGAACATGTATGTTGTGAATGCATAGATGCTAGCTCCTCATTTTTCATTTTGGGCTGAAATCAAGATTGGACC
Organism: Acanthosepion lycidas; assembly: GCA_963932145.1. Lineage (NCBI taxonomy): Eukaryota > Metazoa > Mollusca > Cephalopoda > Sepiida > Sepiidae > Acanthosepion > Acanthosepion lycidas. The sequence goes on from OZ010597.1 coordinate 21,059,447, forward strand.
CTAAAATTAGCACTCTGTGACATAGATGCACATGGCATAGACTATATTACGTCATTCATCCTTTAATGCACCAACAGAGTACATTCGACTTTATCTTCCTTTTAGAGACTTAAGAATGTCTCTCTAAACTTCCTCTACAAGAAAATGCTCCCAATAGAATAAAAATTTATCTTATTTGGTTTCACTATTGTTTGTCTAATTTCTTAACTGATTCAACACTTAGATTTTGTTTATCAACACACAACCTCTAACCAAATTCAAAAGACAACCTCTAACCAAATTCAAAAGACAACCTCTAACCAAATTCAAAAGACAACCTCTAACCAAATTCAAAAGACAACCTCTAACCAAATTCAAAAGACAACCTCTAACCAAATTCAAAAGACAACCTCTAACCAAATTCAAAAGACAACCTCTAACCAAATTCAAAAGACAACCTCTAACCAAATTCAAAAGACAACCTCTAACCAAATTCAAAAGACAACCTCTAACCAAATTCAAAAGACAACCTCTAACCAAATTCAAAAGACAACCTCTAACCAAATTCAAAAGACAACCTCTAACCAAATTCAAAAGACAACCTCTAACCAAATTCAAAAGACAACCTCTAACCAAATTCAAAAGACAACCTCTAACCAAATTCAAAAGACAACCTCTAACCAAATTCAAAAGACAACCTCTAACCAAATTCAAAAGACAACCTCTAACCAAATTCAAAAGACAACCTCTAACCAAATTCAAAAGACAACCTCTAACCAAATTCAAAAGACAACCTATAACCAAATTCAAAAGACAACCTCTAACCAAATTCAAAAGACAGCCTCTAACCAAAAAGAGCAACGCAGTGCTTGACTTGTATATTCTTTGAAATGGGAAGTAATAACAAATATATTTTTGTAAAGAAAAAAAAAAAAAAGTACTTTACAAGCAAGATTACAGTAGAAATTTTTTTTTTCTTACCGACCTGAAACTTGTTTACACTATTTACATGTGGACTATTATCCTCATCTTTGTAATCATTTCAGCTGTGTTCTCCAGTCTTCAACAGGTGTACCTCAACCCAGGTAATCTACCAGAAATTTTGCACTGAACCCTTTATTTAATCTACAAGAGTATACTGTTCTTGTTCCACCGTCCATGCCTGAGGACATCTCATTTAGTTATTTTTAATTCTGCCCAGTTATTTCTCACCCTGATTTCAGTGTCTAAGTACACACTACCCAGCAGAGGGATTGAACTCCTAATTACTAGGTCAACAAATTCATGAACCAACACTTTAATCCAGTCTATTTAAGTCGAGATAACAAGGACAACATGAGCACAATAGTCCATGTGTAAATAATAACTCTTCATCTGTAAATAATGGTAATTCTTCCTCCCAAAAATTCAGACAGAATTTAACTTATGCTTTACACAAAAATCTAATAAAATAATTTTCTAATCAGTTTATACACTCTTATTTCCTTTTCTAAATTTTGATATTCAAAACTAGAGTTGTGAATTTAGCAAGATGGTGAAAAGTCATACTTTTATTAATATTTATTGGTTGATAGTGGACACATTGAAGAATGAATATACAAACATACAACTTCTAGAATTCTTTTTTGTCTTCTCACTTTCTAGTAAAGTTTGATCTTCAAATATTTAAATGTAATGTCAATAATTGTCATCTGTTTCTTCTATTGTTCTGCAATTTCTTTTAATTTTTCAAAATTCATAACTCTCTGCACATTAGTAGCTATGTTACTTTGTTTGGGTTGAAATAATAAAAAAAAAAAATTCTTTATTACTATAAGCCTTATTATTTAGACAACCTTTCCTTAGAACTTCTCAATTTAAGACGTCCCTGGGTATGACGATAAACTGTATCCAACAGTGAGGCCTTTGATCTGAAGGTTTTGGAGAGTATAGAACCATCTCTTGATTGCTGGTGTTCCCAAGATGGTGGCACCTGTTGGGGGTCTCAGCTACAGGCTAGTTGTTAACCTCCAAAAAGGGGTCAAAACTCTATGAAAGTATAAAAATAGGTTTTAATACTAACAATACTATTTTGGAAATAGATAGTTATCAGCAATACATTTTTGGAAAAAAAAAAATTACCAACAATAAAAATCTTGTTCGCATTAAATAACCCATTGTGGTTGATATGCCATAAATCAAAAATGAAAATCTAGGCCGGGTTCATTAATCTCACTGTTTAAGAAAGGAAAAAAAAAAAAAAAAAAAAAAGACAAAGACAGCAATACAAACATCAACTAAAAATAATATTTATCATAAAGAAATAATGTCGGATAAAAAATTTTTTTATGAATTTAAGCATGGTACAAGATTGGCATTTAGGTCCCACCCTTTTACTGATAAATAGTTAAATGTAACCACCACTTTTCTACTCCAACAGTTTCTTCCTGCCTGTGGAACTCCATTCCAAATTTTTGCTTCCCTGCTACCTACAGACTTAAAAAATTTAAATGCACCATCCATCGCCATCTTCTACTGAATTCTGATCCTTTGTCTTTGATTAACTTCTCCCTAAAAGATTTTCATTCTCTTTTAGTCCCTGTAACCATTGTGTCTTAGGGACTTTGTGTTGTTTGGTGGAAATGATTACAAAAAAAAAATTCAGTCTTTAAACACAAAGTGAGGCGTCATAGGCATAATTATTAAATACACATCTCTACTGCCAAATAAATATACCCTCCGGATTCCAGCAGTGAAAAGAATCTTCCACTTGAACAGCTTCTTCTCACAAACCACTGCTCTGTGAAAGAATTGCAAGCAAATGTTTCAGGCATTAATGAGTTACATGGGACCAGTAAATAATTTTCTGCATTTCCGTAAAGGTTTATGCAATGTGTGACATCAGTACAGTATAAAGAAGAACAAGAACGAGAAGAAAAAATATAACTAGAAAAAGAACAACTTGAAGAAAATGGTAAAGAACTAGAAGGGCAAAGGGAAGGGAAACCTAGAAGGGCAAAGAGAAGGGAAACCTAGAAGGGCAAAGGGAAGGGAAACCTATAAGGGCAAAGGGAAGGGAAACCTATAAGGGCAAAGGGAAGAGAAACCTAGAAGGGAAAAGGGAAGAGAAACCTAGAAGGGAAAAGGGAAGAGAAACCTAGAAGGGAAAAGGGAAGAGAAACCTAGAAGGGAAAAGGGAAGGGAAACCTAGAAGGGAAAAGGGAAGAGAAACCTAGAAGGGCAAAGAGAAGAGAAACCTAGAAGGGAAGAGAAACCTAGAAGGGAAAAGGGAAGGGAAACCTAGAAGAGCAAAGAGAAGAGAAACCTAGAAGAGCAAAGAGAAGAGAAACCTAGAAGAGCAAAGAGAAGAGAAACCTAGAAGAGCAAAGAGAAGAGAAACCTAGAAGAGCAAAGAGAAGAGAAACCTAGAAGAGCAAAGAGAAGAGAAACCTAGAAGAGCAAAGGGAAGAGAAACCTAGAAGGACCAAAGGGAAGAGAAACCTAGAAGGACCAAAGGGAAGAGAAACCTAGAAGGACCAAAGGGAAGAGAAACCTAGAAGGGCAAAGGGAAGGGAAACCTAGAAGGGCAAAGGGAAGAGAAACCTAGAAGGGCAAAGGGAAGGGAAACCTAGAAGGGCAAAGGGAAGGGAAACCTAGAAGGGCAAAGGGAAGGGAAACTTAGAAGACCAAAGAGAAGGAAAACTAGAAAATGCGTGAGAAAAAAAAAAATCCATTCAAAAACATTGTGTTGTCCAAACATTTTGTTTGCATTAAATTCTCTTCTGATTTTCTTTCCACTTTTACACAAGGCCTCTTTGATATATAGTATGATAAGATGTTACTGTAAAGTAACCTCATAATGGGAGAGATTTGGAAGAAATGTTTATTCTCCTATTTGCGTTTTCCCCCATTGTGGGCATTATTAATGATATAACACCAGATTTCACAGATGGAATGGCTTAAAGGAAAAGGAATGACAAAACTGCTTTGTTATCAGAGACTTTTATACCAATAAGATGTACACAAAATTATATATACATAATTACATGTATACAATGCAGAGAAAAACCTAACATCTACACAGCAAGCAGACTTAAAGAAGAACAAAAAGATAGTGTCTTACATATAATATGGAGATTCTTCTGTGTTTCTTGAGAAGCCATGTTTAGGACTCCAGATTCAATCAGGCTAAATTCATCTATATCTTAAGCAAGAACATATTCTGTGAACAGGAAATAATGAGTCTTGGGTTTTCCCAGATTGAGGACTGCTAGCTGGAAATAGTTTGTATATATGGGGGAAGATATATTGTCAAAGAGAAACAGCACTATGTGCTTCTAATCTTTAACATGTTCTGGCACTGGCAGATTTAGTTGGTTTGGTGCCTGTAAACCAACTGCAACTGACTGACACTTTAGTCAGTGTATGGAGTGATGTCACTAAGTGGACGCCACGTGACGTATCTCAACCAAAGGGGGGATAATCGCCTTTTGCATCCCTACACCACTATCACCCACTATATATACTCAAAGACTCAGACATTTCTTCTCACATTCTTGATTGTTTTTGAAAATGAATGAACTGACAAAAACAATACTGTTTTGGGTTGTTCTTGTTGAATCATAAGAATCCTCCATATCAGTTTTCATTTGTTTGTCTGAAATGACGACTTATGTTCATAGAAATTCTCTTACCTATCAAATGAAATATTAAGCAGGGGGTCATAGAGGAGGATATTATTCATAATGTACACCCACCAGGAGGTGTTAGATATGGGAGGCCAGCCATTCACAATATATACAGTGATGCATCAGTTAACCAACCAAAATTCCAAGGTTCTGTGAACATGAAATTTGGGACCATCTGAAGAACAAATCTGTTCAAAATGATGGAGTTTATTGCTGCTCTTCTGTTTGCAATGAATGAGTGTGACCCCACTTCTGAGAACTGCTGCTGTTGAATAAATGAATTTGTGTGGATTACCATAGTCTGTCTGAATGAATGCTAGATGTTCTATGAACGGCTGTAAGAAGAAAATACAAAGACATGCTTTTTTTTCTGCTCCAGAATACAGTTGGTAGAAGATGTGTCCAGTCTTCATTTTTGAGACAACTTAGTTGCATCACAAGCTGATTACTTAATTTCCCACAACCATATGGCATATCACACAGCCATTTTCCTTTCCTTTTGAACTATCTGTATGCATATAAATATCAGTTTCTCTTATTTTGTAAAATATGTTGTTCATAATAAATAAATATACAGTAGCGTCCAAAACTAAGGGACAAAATTTTAAAACCTAATATTTGTTAGAAATAACAACTGTGAAAAGCTGAAATTTTGACAACTGGTAGTCATTATCATCCATAATAACATACTAAAATTTGAATCATTTGCAAAGGATAGAAAAAGAATTATAACAATTATTTATTTATTTTCAAATTTGGAACGTCCAAAAGTAAGGGACAAAATTGAGAAAAACAATGTAAACAGGAAAAAAAAAATTAAAAATACATGTACAATCAATATTTAGTAAATTTAGCCCTTGCTCTCAATGATAGCTGCACATCTTCGACTACAAGAACGAATCAGTTCTTGACAATCCTCAATACTAATTTTAGACCATTCTTCTTGAAGCTTCACCCACAAATCCTCCGTGTTAGTGGGATTTCTTTCCATAACTTTCACTCCTAAGGTCTTCCAAAGATTTTCTATTGGATTTAAGTCAGGACTTTGCGGTGGCCAATCCATAATTTCCAAATCTTGCTCGCTAAGGTAACTCATTACCACCTTTGCCTTGTGACATGGGGCATTATCTTGCATAAAGGTAGCCCTATCGAAACCTGAATTCTGTATGACTGGCACAACATGATCTTGAACAATGTTTTTATAGATCTGTGCATTTACACGAGTTTGTAACCAGACAAGAGGCGTTGTACCTTGGCTAGAAAACATTCCAAATACCATGACGCTTCCGCCCCCAAACTTGACAGTTTTCTTAGTACACTTTGCAATACATCTCTTTACATTGTTTTTTCCATCATTTCCAAATAAATTAAACTTGCTTTCATCACTGAAAAATACTTTTGCCCAATTTTCATATGTCCAAATTACATACCTGTTCGCAAACTCTAATCTCTTCTTATTCTTCGAACTAACAAGTGGTTTCTTCCCTGGGGTTCGATTAAACAGCCCTATTTCTTGCAGTCGTCTACAAACAGTCTGTCTTGACACATTAACACATGAGGCACTATTCATAACCCTTTTAGTTTCTGTGCAAGACTTAAAACGGTCCTTTAATGACATACGCTGCATTATTTGATCTTCTCTTGCCAAAGTTTTGCGGGGTCTGCTGGTTTTAAAAGCACTATTTTGCCAGTATCATTGTAGGATTTAACAACCCTGTCTACAACACTCTTGAAACGTTTCACTTTCTCTGAAATCTCTCTAATGGTGTGCTTTTCCTTGTGTAGCTTCACAATAGCTTGTCTCACAGAGTAATCAAGTTTTTGGCGTTTCACAATGGTGCTGGCTGATGCAACGTTTACAAATGACTAAGTAAGACTTATTCTTTAGAGGAAATCAAAAAATTTGAATATAGCATACTGTTTACGTTGTTTTTCTCAATTTTGTCCCTTACTTTTGGACGATCCTATTTTGAAAATAAATAAATAATTGTTATAATTCTTTTTCTATCCTTTGCAAATGATTCAAATTTTAGTATGTGATTATGGATGATAACGACTACCAGTTGTCAAAATATCAGCATTTCACAGTTGTTATTTCTAACAAATATTAGGTTTTCAAATTTTGTCCCTTAGTTTTGGACGCTACTGTACATGAAAAACATTTGTGTTGAATTTATTTATTTTGAAAATTTGCAAACATCAGTTACAAAGTTGCACTTCACCATTAAAAATTAAAGATATTACATGATTTTATATTATTTACACTATTTATATTGTTTGGACTGTTGTCCTCATCTTTATTGCCATATTCACAACGTTTTGGCCATTGCATGCTCTGGCCTTCTTCAGGTGATTGGAATTTCAAACCGAACCTTTTATTTCTAATTCCACATCCCATGCCTCTTCCGGATGTCTCAGTTATAATTCTCCAAGTTTTTGTTCACCACTGCAGTAGACAAGTACTTAACTCACAACTCTTTGGGTCAAGTTATTGAATCCAACCAACACTATTCTCCACTGGGAAATGTGCCCTTGAGGATATCAGTGTATGAATTGTTGGGACTAATGTTTTATTCATAATGCAATTTTTGTTGTTATTCATTGCTTTTATCAAGCGCTCTTTATTACTGGTTTGCATATTGTATTCATTTCTATGCTTGGTCAGGTCAGGTCAGGTCAGGAGATTTTTGTGGCCTAGCATATATGCTGATTCCTTAAGTTTTCATATTTTCCTGTGAAGAAGGCCAGAGCATACAACAGCTGAAACATTGTGAATATAGCAACAAAGATGAGGACAACAGTCTGAACAATGTAAATAATTATAATACCACTCAGAAAGATTTTCTACCGCAAGGAAAATTGGTTCTCTGTATCATGCCAGATGGTTTTTCGTCAGCGTTCATCCTTCAAATCTAACATTTGCCCTTGCATTGAATACTGTTATATGGTCTGGTTCCCCTGCTGTTCATCTCGAGGTTCTAGACAAAATCCACAGACAGATATGCAGTGTGATAGCTCCTGTCATAGCATCTTGACTTCAGTCAGTTTCTCACAGACATGATGTGGCTTCCCTCTGTCTTTTCTACAAATATTTTTATGGCATCTGCTTTGACTAGCTATTTTTCACTGGTGCCCAACTGCATGAATTTAAGCATGCTACTAGTCTACTCCAACAGCTTCTTCTCTTGCACTTCCTCATAGTAGAACTCCCTCTTACTTGCTTCCCTGAAAACTATAATCTTCAAAAATTTAAATGTTAATAGACATCTTCTGATGCCTTGATTTTTATCTCCATTCTTCCCTTTATTCTTTCCTCAAACACCCCTCTTTACTCTTTGATATCTGTCTATATTTCTGAGATGAGGTATTATGTACATTATTTGGACTATTGTCCTCATCTTCGTCACCTTATTTATTACTCTTAACTCTAACCACCTTGCTTGGGGTGAAAAAAAAAAAAAAAAAAAAAAAAAAAAAAGAAAAAAGTGATTTTATAATATCCAATAAAAAAGAAAAAAAAAAATTTCATATTTGTTCCGATTATCATTCTGTCAGATTTAATCAATACTCAATCAATATAAATTTGAATATATTTTGTGTGTGTGAACCCCATGATTTGGTTGAAGTCAGTTTGCCCAGAGAAAGTCTCCACAGAGGGAAAACTGGACATGTCACTACCACATCATGTGACTGAAAGAGCAAAAACAGAGCAAAAATGTTTATATTCTTTCCTTTTATGAATTTAAATGTGTCACCTGGTGTTGGGAATTTAAGAGACATCCCCTGGCAGACAAGGTGCATTAGTCATCCCACATTCGTAAAGAGAAAGTAATTGGTTGACAACTTTAAACAGTGTTTAGATAATTTTAACACAAATAAAATGAAAGAATGATCACCAACTACATTCGCTACGTATTTATAAATATCACTAATTTTAAAGCTGCATCATGATTTTACTTATTTCATAGATTGAAAACAAACTCTTTAAAATTGATTTTTCTTTTTCAGCTCATTCATTATGGCTGACATTTTCATGATCAGATTTCGGAACAATCATTTATTCAAAGAAAATATTAGTGGCCAGTCTCATTCAGATTACTTTTAGTCTTTTTTTTATAACAACAACTAGTTGATAGCATTAAGTGAAGGAAAAAAAACAAATAAACAGAACAATTTGTTTTCATTGTTATAAATAACTTTATATTAGAATAAAAAAACATCTTTATAGTAAGAACATATTTAAAATGAATTAAATCTCCAGAGACCACACTGATTTTGATAACAAGCTGAGATCATAATAAATTACTTCATAAATATGATGGTTGCTGAAAAATTATTGGCACAATTGCAGTGATCACTATCCTTGATTTGGACCAGTTTTTGTAAAACTGAACTGCCAAAGCACCCAATGTTGAAAGTTTGTATTAAACAAGCTTTGCCTTTCAGAAGTAATGTGAACAACTAAATCATTTAGAGTATGCTACAAAATGTCCAAAGAGCCTTAGGTTCTGAATTCAGGGATTTTCTTCCAGAGTGGAAACCAAAACCAAACCCAACAAAACCAAAAACAGAAAAAAAAAACCCCAATAAAACCAAAAACAGAAAAAAAAACCCCAACAAAACCAAAAACAGAAAAAAAAACCCCAACAAAACCAAAAACAGAAAAAAAAAACCCAACAAAACCAAAAACAGAAAAAAAAACCCAACAAAACCAAAAACAGAAAAAAAAACCAACAAAACCAAAAACAGAAAAAAAAACCCAACAAAACCAAAAACAGAAAAAAAAACCCAACAAAACCAAAAACAGAAAAAAAAAACGCCAAGAAAATCAAAAACAGAAAAAAAACCCCAACAAAACCAAAAACAGAAAAAAAAACCCAACAAAACCAAAAACAGAAAAAAAAACCCAACAAAACCAAAAACAGAAAAAAAACCCCAACAAAACCAAAAACAGAAAAAAAAACCCAACAAAACCAAAAACAGAAAAAAAAACTAACAAAACCAAAAACAGAAAAAAAAAACGCCAAGAAAATCAAAAAAAGAAAAAAAAACACAACCCCCACCCAAAAAAAGACCCTACAAAACCCCCAAAAAACACAAAACAAAAAACCAAGAAAAGTTAGGCTCTCATTGGTCAAAATCAAGAGAGTTCACTACATGCATGCACATCCTCTTATATATATATATATATATATATATATATATATATATATATATACACACACACACACACACACAGAGATAGAGAGAAAAAATGGTATCTACAATTGAAACTGGCAAACATAAATATGACTAATTACACTTTAATATTGATAAAATATTATTGTAAGAGTTTTAAATTCTGGTGTCTACCTGTAAAATAGATTTTAAAAACCTTGGAGGATCTTTTTTTCAGCTTCTGCAAACCAGTAATAAAAATGGAAAAAAACCCATCTTTTTCAGTGGATATTGTAATATATTTGAAGAGGGTGGGGAAATAAAATCTCTTATAATAACACAGGTTTTACTAAAGAAAAAAAACTTTAAATCCAGCAAAATCAATTTCTACTCTTTCTTAGCAAAGCAATAACTGGCTGAGCAAGTTATCCAAGTTACACATAAAAATCTACACATGGGAAAACGATTTTCCTTCAGGGTTTCATACTAAAAGATCTTTTAAAATAGTTTCTTGCAAGCCATGATGCAGTGTCTTTACTTCTTTTTTTTTCTTTTTATAAATTTTGATAAAATTCTTACTTTTTTTTAAGCTGATTTTCACTTACTTTAATACTGCATGAAGAATTTCCTTTCCAAAAATTTTTTTTTTCTAAAAGGTTCCCTACACTTTACAAGGTCATTCTTTTGTTGTTGTCATATTGCAAATATTCATTTTATATTTTGGGGAAATGTGACTTTTTTTTTTTTTTTTTTTTTTTAAGTGAGAAAGCATTTTATTTATTAAGTATGTCATTTAGCTGTGAAAAAGTCCATAAAAAATTCAGTAATATTGTCATTATTTTTCATTTATTAGCTCTTGCAACATTATAAAAAAAATTGCTAAAAATAACTGTTCAGGTCAATCTTTAAAATGCTGCATAGTGGAAAAAGCTTTTTTTGTACAATATTGAGCTATTCAATGTCATTTCCATGAAATATCAGATTTCTGCTCCTAAAAGTCAAGGTTTCTCAGAGAAAAAAAAAAAAAAAAAAAATGTCAACTTTATGCTTTTTAATGTAATAATCGTCCCTACTACAGGTTTATATAAATATTCAAAAGGTAACATGATTGGTTAGTGGTGAAGAATGGGAAACAAGTGAGAATAGTTCAAATTCCAGCCCAACCTGTTAGGTTCACTTTCAAACTGTTGTCCTTGGGTAAGGACATGATTCTGTCTTTTTTATTCTAATAGGCTATACAGGGCACTGAAGACTTGTATGGCATCTCATCCAAGAAAAAGACAGCTTTGACTTCAGAAGCATAAAGAAGACAATAGAAAAATATTCCACTAAGGCTTTCAAGAAAAACAAAAAGCAATCATTAGAGAGTTAGGATTAAATCATGCAATATAAAAGTGGAATTTTCAGTTAATTGCTGTTGGTTTGAGAACATCAAAAAACCTTCCAGTTTATCTACTTCGAAATGCAAGACTTTGCAACAGGTCACTGTCAGTCAACTAAAAATGACTGTTCATTTATACAAATGACTAATGATTAAGACACTGACAGCTACATGTCATCTTTATAAAAGTTTTTCATCCGTCATTATTCACAGTTATTAAAATATATGACTTTTTGTCAAAACGTCTTAACATTTGAAATAAGACTTTACTATGCACTGAGACACACATTTACATAGAAATACCTTAACTCTTAAATAGATTTTTTTTTTTATCTGATATTTCTTCTTACTATAAATGTTATTTTTAGTGGGTACATGTATTTAAGTTGCTATCCCTGTGTTTTTAGTTTATCAAACAGTATAATTAATAACAACTGGCCTACATTGAGAAGTCCAACTAAAGAAAAATAGTGCCTCCAATAGGGGTTGAACCTGCATCCCATTTTTTCAATCAGGGAAACCACTTTTTGAGCCAAAGCATGCCTTCTCTAGTATGGCCATGGAAATAAGCCAGACAGAGGTAAGTTGGAATGACCTATTAAAAGGAAAGCACATTTATTTGTTGGGATATCCACGAAACTATGTCTGCTAACTCCACTTTCATACTTGAAATGTAAATAGTAATTTTTCAAAGGAATTTTGTCCAACATAAATTCTTATTAGATAAATGTTATTTTTAGTCAGTACATGGGTTTGTGTTGCTATGCCTCATGAAGAAAATAGCAGATGTAGCAACTCAAACATATGTACCAACTAAAATAACATTTATACTAAGAAATAGAATAACCATTTTTAATCATTTCACCCCAAGCACAGTGATTATATGACTAACAAACAAGAAGTTTCTGGGAATGAAAGAGAAGACTTTAGTGAGGAGAAGTGAGGAAAAGGTCAATAAAGGAACAGGATTCTGTAAGACAGATGATGGCTATAATGCCAGTGGGACACAAGGGGTTTCTGGGAGTGAAAGTGAAGACTTTAGTGAGGAGAAGTGAGGAAAAGGTCAATAAAGGAACAGGATTCTGTAAGACAGATGATGGCTATA
>OZ010597.1:21094258-21139258 GCA_963932145.1 Acanthosepion lycidas
CCCTAACATTTCTAGACCAGTGGATTGGAAGGGATGGCCCAATTCCTTGGCCCCCCTCGTCCACTAGATATCACCCCCACTGGACTTCTTTCTATGCGGTTATGTTAAAGATATTGTGTATCGAACAGAGATAGGGGACATCATTGATCTAAAGCAAAAGATCACTGATGCCAGTGCCACCATTGATGAGGCTATGCTACATTAAACATGGCAAGAAATCAAGTACCATCTTGATTTGCTTCGTGCAACTCATTGTGCCACTATAGATGTGGGTTAAATTAGTTTAAAAAAAAAACAAAAAAACCCTTCAATATCTACTCCTGATTTTGAAATAATTTACACGTATTTGTCTCTTTATTTCCTTTTGTGAGAAATTTTTTAAATTGTAACCAGTTTATGGACACCCTGTATATGTATTTTTTTTTTTTTGTTAAAGTAATACTTTCATTTATTTCTGGTTGCTGGCATTCCCCTTGTTTCTTTTTTCAATGTATTTCTGCAATAAAATCATTAGTAATGCATGTAGTTTCTATCTTAATTTCTGAGATGAAACTTAATCCTGATCTATGTTCACACTAGTGTCCTCATCTTTTTTGTTATTTTCAGCTACCATGGCTTCTGGCCTTCTTCAGAACTCTTGATCTGAGTAACATTCAGAAAATTTCAAAATGTGATAATGCTAACAGTTTAAAGATGTTAGTCTGAATGTAAATTGATAATGTATATAGATTTTCAGTATGACAGCCCAAATCTGTCAAATACATTGCATTCATTCCTGACCACTGACAATTCCTTTTTAATGCAATGATTGCTGAAAATGCCCCAACAAATTTTTTAAATAATGCAAAAGTCAAAGCTTTATCAAATTCTACTTTTCATTATCAATCTTGTTGTAACTTAGGGAAGGTTACTGAATAGAATAATTACATGAAGTTTAGAAATGAACAATAATACTTAGGACAAGAACAACACACATAAGATTCCCCAGTGGTGTGTAAAAGTAGTAGTCAACTGCTGGAAGTAAGTCAAGTGAATTCCACAATGAAGCACCAACTGCAGGATATCTACCAACCACCTCACGTGGTCAGATTTCACATAAGGCTAAATTTAATGTGGGATATCAGAGCCCATAGGCTTGGACAAAATTCTCCATAGACCCTGTATAAAATGAGATTAGTAGCCGTTTCCCAAGACAAGACTTTACCCTTTGACATAGCCTCATCTGGAGATCCTCTCTGTCTAGAGGCAGAGAGTTTGACCAGCACAGCTGGAGACAAATCTTCAACTTCAGACCAACATACAGTATTTACTACTGTATTTATATGAATGGGGACATACCCATTATCATCTTTAGATATGCTAAAACACTTATGTTTGTGATTTTAATTCAATCAAAATGTTAATGATCCCTGTTGATTGCTATGGTTTCTTTCTTTCCCTATATATTCAGGTGAATCAAAAATTTTGGCTTTTATAAACAAACTTACTTATTGTGCATAAATACATCTATATATTATTCATAGACCTCTACAGACTACAATGTCACATTATTATAAATTGGATGAAAGCAACATGACAACAAAGAGATGCTAGGTACAAAACCCAATATAGCCATTATGACTTCCAATTTGATAAAGCTATACTCAAGAGTGCATGCCTTCAAAGTAAGAGGAGAGGGAGAGAGTAAGTGGTCTTTCTTTGAATATGAACCAATAAAATCCTAAAGAACAAGTGAATTTATGTATAGGTTGCTGTCATAGTCAAGCAGACATTTTGCATATAGTCACAAGTTTTAGTGCTGAGTTCAATTCCAAGAATAAACATGGCAGCACAAACATAATTGATATAGGATTATAATATAAATTACATATAATAAGAAATTTCTATTTTGCATATCTTGTCCTTATTGCAGACGATTTACATTTCCAATTAGAAATATATCAATTTTTTTGATCATGTAAAATCTGTTTTAATGACTGATTTGAGAATAAAAATAAAACCATTTTGCATTTTTATTTTACTATAGCTGCATTTTTTAAAGGTTATTTTTCTTCTATTTTCTTTCAATTTTGCCCAAAAGGAAAATCTACTTGTATTTTTTTTTAGCTCATTTGCTCAGCAAGAGAAAGGTGATATAATATAGCAATAACTCTAAGTAGAAGTATATGAAGCTTTTTTGACAAATTCAGCTTTAGCCCTGAAATCCTGAAAATGTTTATTTTATTATAGTGGATGGCTACAAGCAAGAGGGGAGATGGAATGTGTTCATTTTGTAACCACAGGCAAATTTTTTTTATTACTCCTATGATTGTACTCATTTTTATGTGAGCTGAAAAAAAAATTTATAAGATTTGCCCAGTTAGGTTAGGAAAAAAAGTAAACATTTTTCATTAGTTAATAATAAGCACTATTTAATAGAAATTTTTTTTTTAATTAAAATCTAATAATAACATCACTCCTTACTTTAAATTGAACAGGGCATTTTCTGACTAAATTCAATAAATTATTACATTTTCCTCCATAATCTTCTGCATAATTTAGTCATCATTTTTCCTTCAAACCCAATTTGAATACAGATTTGTAATGTCATTTTGACTTGAAATATTGGCAAAGTTTATCAAATAAAGGATGTGCATATAATGTAGCAATTATCAGAGAAATGGAGATTAGCATCTATAGAAACTAGCTCACTTGTTGACTTTTGTGGCATGTGAAGGCTTCCTTACTTTGCTTGATTCAGCATTAGCAACAATAGAAATAATCAGCAGGATAAAACCAAAAGTCCCAGAACCCATAAAAATGCTGACCACGCCCTGTTTAGTCTCTTTCCCACTTTTCATTTTCACTGGCCTCTAGCTTCAAGCTAAAAGGGCTACTTACAACTCTCACAGCAGAAAACAGGGCCTGTCCTAGCTGTTTCACACTCAGATTTCTCATTCCTCCTGTGGAAATTAGCAGAGAAATCTCTCTATACTCAAACATTTTCTTAACTGGGAAACCTTAATTCCCCGCTCATGCAAAAATACTATTTAGCACACTCTTTCAACCAGAAATAAAAGCTGTTGAACAGTTACTTCAAGCCTTGGGTTTTGTTCATTCCACTCTCACTGCCAGGTAACACAAACAGGGAAACATTTCCACACATCTCAACTTCAGAATCCTGCCAAGGTTGTGGCATTAGCTTTTGCACAGATACTCTTGGGAAGGGATGACTTATCCTAGTTCTTTCTTCTGTTGTGTTAAGGTGTTAGTATTTCACTGATATGTTACTAATGCCTAATTGGAGCATTCCCAAGTGGAAAACTAAGATATTTACTTTCACTTTCCAAACAACCCCTTAACACATCAGTGCAGCCAAAAGTTGACAAGAACAACCAAATATATGGTTAAATCCTAAAAATAAATTGACAACCTTTTGGCTTTTAGAATTTTTTAATACTAAAGTTCACTCCCTACAGGAACGAGAGCCACTCAAGTTAGAGGCTTACTGTTAAAATAGTAATGCCGAACAAAGTGTATTATATGAATGAAAATGGAGGTGGTATGAATGGAAAATTATGAAGATAGATAATGCCTGACATTTGAATTGATTAAGTAATTGATTAAGTAATTGATTGGAATGTTCAGAGAATTGCTCATGTTGGAGTCTGTTGTTTCACAAAGTGGCAGTCCTTGGCTGAGTGAGGAGGGAAAGATATCTAAATAAACCTTTCACCTTACATTTGGAATGTGAATGAATTGAGAGTTCCCTGAGAATATGAGGAAAAAAACCCCAAAAAACTAAAACTTGCATAAAAGCATTCTAATATCAGATATAATCAAAAATTATGTTCATGGCAGATGTTCAGTAAAGTCATCAGTTCCACAGAAGCAAACCTTCCCAATTAGGACCTGCTATACCACATATACAGAGTCAATTCATCTTCAATTCTCTTTATATTCCATTGGTAAGGAGGAATTTTACTCTTACAGCTTCTTCTGGACCAGATTCCCATGAAGATGCTTCCCTGATCACTACAATTTTGACCTCTTTGTCCAAGGTCAACTGTTATCTATACTACATATAATATGCCTCCCTTATGCTCTCCATGTATGCACTTACAAACAAATTCAGTAACTCTCTACCTTGAGAGGATCCTTGTACTGGCTGAAGCATAGTATAAAAAAATACTTTCTTGGAGGAAATTTTATTTTTTTTTTTTACTGTTTGTCATACAGTATTTTTCATTGACAGGTATTTACTGATAGGCATATAACTATACACTATGTTGATCAATATGAAAATGTGTGGAAGTACTATCTGATAACACGTGTGTGTGTGTGTGTATATATATATATATATATATATATATATATATATACACATACACACACATCTATATATTTCTCACTAGTAGAACAATCGAGTTTCTTCAGAAGCTGAATTGAGACCACACCTGAAAATTGGATAGTACATGAAACTCGGAGTCATGCCACTGGTGAGGAAAAAATAAATGTTTATTCATTAATACATAATTTATAGATCTGTTATATTACATTGAGCACTATTTTATTAACACCAGCACTCAATGTGCAATATATATATATATATACACACACACACTGTATTTAATGGAAAGTGCTCAATATGTGATAGAGCTAACATATGCAGATATATGGATAGTAGTTTGTAACAATCCCCACCCCCACGTTTCATGCTTTCAGAATCTTCAGATAAAATGGTTTATTTTTCAAAGTTTTCTTTTTTTCAGATTTATTTATACTTTGTGTTTGATTATTTGTGTATGGTGGAGGGGGAAAATTTTTTTTTCTTCCACGTTTCTTTGGGATGACACTCACATATACTTAGACACAAATGGGGCACCTTGAGGCAGTGTAATGGTTAGCAAGCTTGTCTTGCTAGAACAATTATGACGGAATAGTGAGTTTGATTCTCACTGGGTGCCCCATACATCCGGCCTTGTATCACATCTAAGCTACGTTTAGAAAATCAACACCTCAGCGTGATGTAATGGTTAGCAAGCTTGTCTCACTAGAACAAGTACGACTGCGTAGTGAGTTCAATCCTCACTGGGTGCCCCATACTTTCAGTCTTGTGCCGCATCTAAGCTATGCTTGGAAAATCACTATACCTAGACACACATGCATACAGGCATATGCATGTTAATCTGTACATACAGATCCATATTCATAATCTTGGGTTAGGTGTAGTTACATATCCATACATACAAGCACATGTGTTTACACAACTTATATTCTATTTTGGTGTCAGGATTGTAGCAGTTCATATGTAGCAATGTTTCTTTAGAAAGAATCAGGTGGGGATGGCTTTGACGTTTACAAGTCAGCTGTTTGTGCCAGCAGACATACTCACATGCACTCACGCATACACATATATGTTGATGTATTGACACATACACACATATTTAGAGTCATTGATCTGCGTCTACTAGCACCATGTAGATTAAGTTGGGTTCTGTTGGTAGACATGGTGATGATGTTTGTATTTTTATAAACGATTGTGATCATTGTTAATCATGTTAACTTTTTGAAAAAAAACAAAAACAAAAAAAACTAGCTTGTCTGAAGATCAAAAAGTGTGAAACCCACGGTTACAAACTACTATATATATATATATATATATATATATATATATATAATCTCATGCCCACATGCAGTCAAAATTTATAGAGAAACTTTATAGATATTTCTTCTCATGAAAACATGCCTGTCATTTTTGTCATTATTTTTAAATAATTTCAAGAGACAAACAAAATATTCTTGACCAAGTCTAATTACTATGAACTTTTCTCCCAGAAGTAAAAACATTATCAGTATTTACTCAGGTAAATGGAATTACATATTTATGGATGATACTTTTAGGATTTGTCATCATTCAATAAAATAAATATTTACGTCTAATAAATCTTTATGACCTCAATACAAGTTATCAATATTCTTTATTAGTACACCTATCATAAACAAAAACTAATGTTACATACTTATTTTATACTAATATTCAACCAATACAAGGCCTAACAGTCACTAAGGCAGAGAGCATGTGTGTGGTGTTATTTGAACATAAGGCAAGAAGTGAAATATACAGTGTTATGCATGAAAGATAATAGTTAACCCTAGACTTGAAGAGGTCAAGAGTGAAGTGATTGAGAAAATAACCTAGCAAGAGTTTGTTCCACAAAGCAGCAGTTCTTGAGAAGAAGCTTACTTCTGATTATTAGAATATAAAAGAAATGGAGAGGATTCCCACTTGTGTACCTGGTGCATATAAAAATATTGATAAATTATTAGAAAGTTTTGAATTTAGGAATTTAATTTTATAATGCTGTCTATTTTTCATATCCCTAACAATTTATATTCAATATCCCTTTTTTGAGAGATGGACTACGTAAACTTTATTTTCCCCTGAAGGTATAATTTGCTTCATTTCCCTTCTCTTTCTGATCTCTGATAAATGAGGATTGTAATCTTGTTACCTTTTGATATTACCATTTTATAGAAATGATATTCTTTCGTTATTTGACTTTTTTGTTATTAATTTTTCTTCTGATTTTAACATGTCAATTTTTATCACTTTATTAATATTTTAAGAGCATTAATTTTTATTATTTTTATCACTAATATACAGACAAAACGAAAATTTAACATGTTCTTCCACATGTTAAAATACAATTTATAACAAATTTTACTATGTTCCAGACACAAAAAACAAAAAAATATACAAAGCAAAAACAAAGAAAAAAATACACAAAGCAAAAACAAAGAAAAAAATACACAAAGCAAAAACAAAGAAAAAAATACACAAAGCAAAAACAAAGAAAAAAATACACAAAGCAAAAACAAAGAAAAAAATACACAAAGCAAAAACAAAGAAAAAAATACACAAAGCAAAAACAAAGAAAAAAATACACAAAGCAAAAACAAAGAAAAAAATACACAAAGCAAAAACAAAAAAAAAAATACACAAAGCAAAAACAAAAAAAAAAATACACAAAGCAAAAACAAAAAAAAAAATACACAAAGCAAAAACAAAAAAAAAAATACACAAAGCAAAAACAAAAAAAAAAATACACAAAGCAAAAACAAAAAAAAAAATACACAAAGCAAAAACAAAAAAAAAAATACACAAAGCAAAAACAAAAAAAAAAAATACACAAAGCAAAAACAAAAAAAAAATACACAAAGCAAAAACAAAAAAAAAAAATACACAAAGCAAAAACAAAAAAAAAAAAATACACAAAGCAAAAACAAAAAAAAAAAAATACACAAAGCAAAAACAAAAAAAAAAAAATACACAAAGCAAAAACAAAAAAAAAAATACACAAAGCAAAAACAAAAAAAAAAAATACACAAAGCAAAAACAAAAAAAAAAAATACACAAAGCAAAAACAAAAAAAAAAAATACACAAAGCAAAAACAAAAAAAAAAATACACAAAGCAAAAACAAAAAAAAAATACACAAAGCAAAAACAAAAAAAAATACACAAAGCAAAAACAAAAAAAAAATACACAAAACAAAAACAAAAAAAAAATACACAAAACAAAAACAAAAAAAAATACACAAAACAAAAACAAAAAAAAAATACACAAAACAAAAACAAAAAAAAAATACACAAAACAAAAACAAAAAAAAAATACACAAAACAAAAACAAAAAAAAATACACAAAACAAAAACAAAAAAAAATACACAAAACAAAAACAAAAAAAAAATACACAAAACAAAAACAAAAAAAAAATACACAAAACAAAAACAAAAAAAAATACACAAAACAAAAACAAAAAAAAATACACAAAACAAAAACAAAAAAAAATACACAAAACAAAAACAAAAAAAAAATACACAAAACAAAAACAAAAAAAAGTACACAAAACAAAAACAAAACAAAAAAATACACAAAACAAAAAAAAAAAACAAAAAAAAAACAAAACACTAGAATTTCAGAAAACATATGCTAGAGTTCCAGGGTTGGGGGCATCCTCCCAATATCTCTTCTCCAGAAGAGGTATGGGGTCATTACCTGGCAGCTGAGGCATCCCAAAATAGGAAGTGCAATGGGAGCTGGAGCAATTTTTGAATGGCTACAAGAATCCCACTTTTATCTTGAACTTGTGTCACAATCTGTGAGTGTACAAACATTGATAAAAAAAAAAAAAGAAAAAACTAATGGCAAACACAGGTCAGCCCAACCAATGCTAAATTTTAAAGCAAAGCATGTCATGCAACCAAGTCTATATTTGCTACCCAGAGCAACCATACAATGCTTGTCTTTTTAAACTGAGGATACTACTCAAATTTAGTAAAATAAATAAATAAAAATCCTCCTTGCCCTTTGCCTTGTGACAAGCATGAATACACCTCTCCCACTCACTGTCACAAAAAAGGCATGAATCCACATTTCCCTGCCATGTTTTATCTCCCATACAATTCTGCCTAAGCCTGTTCCCCGAAGAGGACACTAATGTGTAACCTTACTGTAGCAGCAAAACATGAACAGTAGCATCAACCTATCTATTAATTGGTAAGCATTGAGCTATTGCCCCCAACAGATGAAAACTCTCTACATGCACATACATTGTCCCTTGAGATACATCACAGATATATCTGACTTAAACATTATTTTTAATGGATACTCATATTTGAGTAGACACTCCGTTTATTTATTAAACAGTATATTTATTTTCTTCTACCAGCCTGAATATTTGATAAATCTTATTAAAGGATTTTAATCTACCTCCCCTTGGCTGAGAAAACTGTCATTAGATCCAGTGTGCATTTAGACTGTCTTGGCCATGGAGTGCATCGATGATCAAGCAAAGATAAATCATGCCTTATAAATGCAAATCTTTCACAAAACTGCACCATTTCTCTATAGTTTAGATGTTTCTCCAAATTGCAATGAACCCTTGCCCTTATCTTACATTTCATTAACTGTCCCTGTTTTCATCTAAATGTTATACAAGCTGTAGACTATTTCTCTACAGTTTTTTTTTCCCAGAAAGTTGGTTGGTTCTAAACAAGCTTTTATGACTATCATCAGAACATTTGTGTGGATAGTTTTAGTGGTTCAATTCTATAACTATTGGACTCTATACGTCAAAACCAATGGCAAAGTCCATCACCACACAAACTTGAGAAAGATTAAAGTATTCCTCTCTGATAAATAAAAAAATATAAATCCTATATTTTGTGAAAGACTCCTGAGATGTCAATTCCTTGATCTCTATAATCTTAATCTCTCGAAGTCTTCATTCAAGTGTTATTTATCCTATATATCCTCATAATATGTACATCTTACTTCCTCCCCTTTTTACTCTTATACTAAACTCATTCAGTAACCATCTACTCTTGGCGATGTATAAAGTGAATTTTGTTTATTTGTATTCCCTTTTGTAATATTGTAATATAATGGTTTCAACCTTACATGAAGTTTTGTTTTCCAAATTTTAAGTTACTCACTGTCGGCCCCAGAAATAAATAATTCATGTGTTTTACTTAATAATCATCCCCAAACAAGGGTACAGACACTGGGAATTCCTATGTGTCAAGGAGAAGCCATAAAGTGCTTTCTTTAAATCAAAAGGTAAAGATTCTCAGTTTAATAAAGAGAAAAAGAAAGACAGAATTACACATATGTCACTAAGATCTGCTGTAAGAATGAATCTTCACTTCAATTATAAAAATATAATTCTATTTTACTAGTAGTTATTTTTAATCTGTCATTGCTCTTAAGATCTCTGGGAAGAATCAATCGCTTATCCCTTACATAACTATTACAGTCTCTTGTTATAATCTATTTTGTCATTAGTTATCATTAATCTCATATAAGAGCTGCTGCTCCTTTGTGGAACACACACCCAGCAAGACGTTTTCCCCAGTCACTAAAATTTTGACTTTATTCAGTCTAGGGTTAGCTGTTATCTTTCCTGCCAATCACCTTGACTTTTATTATGCCCATACAGCAATACACGGTAACACTACCTTAAGTGGCTCTTAAGCCATCCTCTGGGTGAACATTAGTATAAAATAATGAATAAGATCTACAGCAAAAAAAAAAAAATCTCACCATCATATTAGCTTTTATTGCAGTATAATGCTCTATTTCATTATTACTTATTGTTAATCTCTTGTGTCATATATGATCTACATGAATGAATATTCTGTCACAAAAGTTTCATTAAAGTATATTATTATAATTACTGTTATTAGTCATTGTTAATTGCTTATTGTTCCTAACAAGATAGTAAGAATAAATCTTCAATCTACCACATAATGTTTATTACAGTTTATTGTCTGAATTGTTCTATTCTAGTCTATTTGATATTGTTGTTTATTTCATATTGTACTTAATTTCTAAATTGAACTTTATCATAAATATACATATAAGCAGAAAATCCATATATCTCATGTTCAACATGATGTGCAGTTTAAGGCAACTGCTGCAGGTCTTGTTACATCTCCCCAAAGATAAAAGACAACTTCATCTGTCAAAATTTAATAAAGTGATAATAATCAGTGATTCAGAGGCTGAAGAAAGGAGGAAATTTGGACATAACCAAATACAAAAAAAAAGATAATGTTGATACATATTTTTTTTTTTTTTTTATTACTGAGAAATGTTCTGCTTATATAAACAAAATTGAATCTTACTTGTGTTAAATGCTGGGAATTTCCTTGTTCAGTTTTCTCAAAAACAGAACATGCAGATATTGGGAGAAGAAATTGTTAAAACCATGAAAATGTAGCTTACCTGGAAAAGATAAAAAAATAAAAATCTTATGAGATACAAAAGCATAAAAAAAGATGCAAAAGCAAGAATAAATAAATAATAATAGGAAATGTCAGACTATAAAACAACTATCTAGACACCTGGAAATTTCACGAGCATAGAAAATTAAAATTATCCATAAACTGGTGCCTGTGCTTTTCCTTAGATCTTTGTATTTTCTCATTCTCTTCCAATCCTAATGTAATGAATGTGTGTCAGTACAGACACCATCTCATGTGGACATGTCTGTCAAAACCAGTTACATCCAGGTTTTTCTACATTAGTGGTAGAGTGGCTTGGCATGCCCAGATACAGGCCTCTCTGTAACTTGTCTAGATCTGGGTTTCTGTCAAATGTCTCCTGTGAGTAAACGTGATGGGAAAAGCAGCAGTCAGGATATGTCAGTTAGTACAACTAGGTGTCTTACGAAGTCATTCCTTTGGACAGTTTATTCCTCAAGTTGCATGCTGCGGCCTCCAAGGCAGTATTATTTTGTTTCCTCACATCTATTTCCCTTCTCTGCCTGTTACCCCATAGTTGGTGAGTGAGCAATCTGTTAGGCGTTTCCCCCAACCTCAACACACCCTTGCCATATCTTACATTTCATTCGCTGTTTTGTGAAAATAAGCAATTCGCCAATATTTTCTACTGAATTGTCTTGTCTTTCTTTTGCGATATCTCTTAATAATTTTAATTTATAACAGTTTCCATGCCATTTGAGCCCAATCTTCCTTTCAAGCTATTAATATCTGGCCAACAACCCTGTTCCTGAAAATCCTTTTTGCATTACTATCCTTATACTATATATATATATATATATGCCACCTGACGATTGTGTCCAGTATGAAACAGCCTGTCACCTCTGAGAGTTGACTTCAATGTTCACTTTTATATTTACATGCGCTCTATCTCCGATATTGATATCCCATAAATATAGCACACCTTAAAACTATATCTCTAGATCTCTATCTCTCTCTATATATATTTATTAAAGACATTTTTATGTTTAACGTTATAGATACAAGTATTTAAGTAAATGCTCTGTTTATAATAAGCAGTATTATTAAATAACATTTACCGGCCTGAATATCCGAGAAATTTTCATAGAAAATATTCGTTCTTTGACAGGATTCGAACCTGCATCCTATATGGAACCGTCATTTACGCTGAATAAATGTCTTTAATAAATAAATTGTCGGACTTTGTCCATTTCGTAATATATGACGTCATTTGTTTACATTTGATACGCCATGAGCAGTTATGAATATTCGAGATTCATGGAAGATTGAGTTTATAAGCAGTAAATTCGACCTTGTCTACCGAACGCTTCTTTGTAGCCTAACGGTAAGGCACGTCAGCGTAAATGACGGTTCCGTATAGGATGCAGGTTCAAATCCTGTCAAAGAACGAATATTTTCTATGAAAATTTCTCGGACATTCAGGCTGGTAAATGTTATTTAATACTGTTTATTATAAACAGAGCATTTACTTAAATACTTGTATCTATAATGTTAAACATAAAAATGTCTTTAATAAATAAATTGTCGGACTTTGTCCATTTCGTTATATATATATATATATATATATATATATATATATATATATATATGTGTGTGTGTGTATATATATATCTGTATGTGTGTGTGGTTATTTATTCCTTTCATCTGGTTTCCCTTTCATTGTTCTCTACATTCATTAACTGTACTCCTTGATAACCTCTGGGCACTCTTCAATCCTTTAATATTAGAGAGTTTTCTTGGTCAGAAAGCCAACTAATTTGAGTACAAGACAGCTGATATAGCATTCAATTTGGATCATTGAAGTATATGCAAACAAGCATAATAATTTGAAAAACAAGAATTATTATGCTTACTTGTTTATGTAATCATCAGTAAAAGACCTTTGATAAAACAGTATAAAAATTTATAATTATTATTTAGGAATTATATAAATTTTAATATTAGTCTTCTCAAAACTCTGATACGTCTATCCTGATGCCATATGCATCATAGAAATTTTGGTTTTGTATATATTAGGAGACACAAAGTGACACCCTGTGTGTTCCTACCATTTCTATCTGACATATATGAGGTCTCAACCATTGTCTAGTATAAAAGGATTTTTTTCTGACACTGTTGCAGTTCAATGACAAATCTGTTAGTGTAGAATCGATGCAATAATCACCTTTGCAAGACAGTTCCAAACTAGTGTCCAGTTGGCAGACAGAGGTGAGCTGTAATTCAAAACAGTTCTTTACTCAAGCAAATATAATGATGGATATTCAACTATCAAAATATCCAAACTAGAACAAGCAGCCAGCTAGGATTCAGAATGTAATTGCCTAAGTGGCAGAATAGAATAGTCCAGCTTGTTCTAACCCGTGACCAGAAGAGCTTACAATACAGCAAAGCACTAATCTGGTTATTCAATAGTTAGATTCTACCACTGACTATATCTAACATCGTATTGCCAAAGTCTTTACTGTAATCCTGGCAGGGGTGGCTTCTGGGTGCCATGCTTTGCCAAAGGTCAACCCTTAATTTGGTCATTACAGTTTTGATTTCAGAATCTTCCTTTTAGACTTGTTGCCAGTTATTTCTGGTGATATTTAATCCATAGTTGAAAGCAAAAAAAGATGGATTCATGCCTTTCTAAAGTGTATTTTGCATGTGAGTGTATGCCACTGACTTGGCTGGAATTAGAACTTAGCTGTTTTCTCAATCTGAGGCATTATCCATTAAACCGTTATGGCTATCTATTAGACCACACAAAACTACAGCAAGTAGATAAAAAAAACAAACAAACCCGACTTTACCTGACAAGTGATAGGGCAATTGAAGCCAGCTTTCACAAAATGCCAAGAGTTGAGATTGGAGATTCAAAGAGGACTTGCTGTCACCCTGTTAAGAGGTTTTTGCTTCTTTCTTTCTTTCCCACCTCGCAATTTTTTCCTCAGATGCCAATTTGTTTAAAACTTGTGCTATCCAGATTTTTTCACTCATATTTTTTTTTTACATTAACTAAAATTACTATATATATATATATATATATATATATATATATATTTTTAATACAGATAGAATTACAGTCAAATTATTTACATTCACTTTCATGTAAATACACTTGAAAAAGGCATGAATCCATCTCTTCCTCTAGCTATGGGTTAATTGTAGGACGTATCTCTATAAGTCATTGGTATTCTCAAAAATTGTCAGAGCTATATTCACTTGCAAAATTATAAAACTATTCTTATAATCAAAAATGTTTTGGGTTTAAATAACCTGCAAAGGGTTGGCAAACCATAAAAAAACAAAGTCAATCCAATATTCAAACTATGCAACTTACCTTCTGCTTCACACTCTTGATATATCATGTGTTAAAGTCTTCTTTCCTCATTATCTGTCCAAGAAATATTAGCCATTGCTTTTTTTTAATTCCTATTTTCCTTAACTGTCTAAAAGCAGATTCTGAGGTACAATTATAAATGAAAATGAATTATGCCGAAGACTGATTGATTTGCTTTTTATGGTTTATCAACCTTTTGCAGGTTATTTAAAACAATTTTTTTTTCTTTTTACAGTAACAATATTTTTGGAGATAATAATGACCTGATACAAGTTATAATCATTAAACCATAGCCATGCAAGTAAGTGGTGGATTCATGCCTTTTCCATGGGTATTTGTCCATAAATGAACATAATAAACCTGACTGGAATTATAAGATGGCTCTCAGATTTGATTCCAAGCCATTATTCATTGTACAACCTACACATCCAACCACTACAGCACCTGATATTCAAAAGATGTCCCTTATCCAGGTACTGACAAGGCTTGATATTGTTTAAGAATGAAGAAAATGAATGAAGCTGAGTAAGATAAAATTAAAATTGTACAGTATTTTCTAAAAAAAAAAAAAAAAAATCAGAAAATAAAACTGGTTTGAAAATAATTTTAAAATATGAAAAATTAAAATGTCAGATATTAAAATATTTTTATAAAAGTAAAATTAAAAACTGTTTAAGCAAAAACGAAAAATAAAATAAAAAATTTAATAATTTAAAAAAAAAAATTGAATTATCTTTGAAAGTGATGTCACAAACTGCAGGAGGTCAACTAACCTGATTAATGTGAACTGCAACCAACGAAAATAAATGAAGTAAACAAACAGAAATAAAATTCTTGAAAGCCTCTCCAGTTTTCACTGAATGCATTGTTTGTTTGCCAAAGGCCATCTATATTTGTCATTAGACAATGAACTGACATGTTCATCCACACCCCTGTACACCATCTTCCTTTCTTTATTTTCCTACCCACCAGTTTGTTCCTACCTGGTTTCAAATCTATTCTTCATCTTTCTCTCTCTTTCTTTTTAACTTCCCTGCCATCTTCTACAGTTAAAATCTTTTCATTGAAACTGAATTGTTTGAGTTTCATGTTTAACTTCAATATTAAGTCAAGTATTTTCAAAGATTAAGAGTGAATTTGCTGCTTTCTTTACTGACGCTTGCAGAAAGTGCATTAGTAGCAAATATCTGTGAGATTATTTCAATGAATGCGTTGTTAGAAAAGTTCTTTTAGCTAAGTCTGTACTAACACAGCTGAGCAGGTAATTTTAAAACAGTGTTTGAATGTAATCTTGAAAAACATGTCTGACAAAAATCAATATTTAATGAACAGTCCAGAGTGAAAGTGGATACATCTAACTCACTGTTTATTCACATTATATTTGCACGCTCACATATACTATACAGTTAAGTGTTTCTTTCCTTGATACATGGGCGGGATATTTTGGAAGTCCACTTCAATGTGCCTCTCCAGACTCATCAGTATATGTGTCTTCTTTTAACTTCAACTCCTTGAGCTTGTTGACACCTCTCCAAATTTTCTTTGTACATCAAGACTCCCCCCCTCAATGATGTACTCAGTACACTGCTTCAACTGTTTATTTAAAATTAAATTTGGAAAGAGAGCCCACCAAAAAATTTAAAAACTAATAAAATTATTTCATACACACTTGCCAGTAGTTGATATAAGGATTGTACAAATAACGTCAAACAATTTTGAATATCTATTGGGTTTACCAAACGTGTGGGCGGTCTTAATTTTACCTACCATAAATATGTTATACTCTGCTTCAAACTAGATCTTTTTGATTGACTCTGCATATCTGGCAAATGTGAAAACTGAGAAAGAGAAACAAAAAATTAAAAAAGTCGTCCTTTGTTCCAAGCATCACATTTGATCTCAAAAAAAATTTATATAATATATAAAATATATCTCTCCACTACCAAGTAGTGGATGCACACTGCTGATGTGTCCCCAAAATAGGAGGAAATGGCCGTTCAGTGCTTTCTGCATTATGTTGAGGTTTCTTTTAGACTCAATGAATTATGATAATTCAAATCCCTATATATATATATATATATATATATATATATATATATATATATATATATATATATGTTTTTTGTAGTATACAATTTAAAGATAGCAAGGGATAAGCATAATTTATATGGCATTTTAATGTACATTTTAAAAAAGCTAAAAAAAACAACCAGTTTCATTCCAGCCTTATCAAGTTTATTTCTGGGATATAAAAGAAAAACCATGTTAATTCAGTGATTTATAAATATAAGTGTAGTTGTGGACTTGACTACATAGGGAGGATATCTCAACTTTTATATCTGAGAATAAAGCAACACTTACCGCTCAGGATTTTGAATGTGGATGCCAGGAAAAGTCAACTAATTAATGCTTCTGGCTCTTCTATTGCAGAGCATGTTATAAATAGTAGGAATTGTGTCTTTGATTTTAGGGTGGACTATTTTTCTATTTTATCGAGGTTCCACTTCTCATATCACCTCAAGGTTCTAGAGTCCTTGTATATCAAATCTCATGGGGGCCTTCTCTCTGTAAACAGAGGAAATACTTACTGGGTCTGAATGTTATTGGACTCTAGCTTTCTTGAAATTCATTTTTTTTTCTCCTTCATTGCTTATCATTAATATCAATTAAACTTACCCATGTACATCTTTTTATATATCCAAGAAATAAACTTGATAAGGTTGGGATGAAACTGGTTGTTTTTTAGCTTTTAAAATTATATATATCACTGCTTGAACCAGCTTCTAATGCTCTGGATGGAGCAACTTTGAGTTAGAAGATGTGACTTGGGGGAACAGTCTGTTGGGCTAAGACTTGGATGAGTAACACGATGGAATTTCTGAAGTGCTGGTGCTGTATAGAATCTAGTATGATACCTCTTCATCACCAAAACCATTTGTCTAGTGAATATGACGTTTGTGTTATATCGTAATGGTCTGGTTCAATCCTTGGTAGTGGATGTGCACTGCTGAAGTGTCCCCCAATATAGAACGAAAGAGCCATCCAGTGCTTTCTTAATTCTGTTGAGGATTCTTCTAGACTCTATGAATTAATTACAATGTGTGTGTGTGTGTGTGTGTGTGTGTGTGTGTGTGTGTGTGTGTGTGTGTGTGTGTGTGTGTGAACAACAAAAGGAGCCAATCAGAAATATTATGGATAAATAAAAGATGTAAAAAAGTGAAGGATCCAGGAGCTACCACAATTTGCTTTCAAGAAAGCCACTCAAACAACTGGGACAGAATCACAGCAAACTGGCCATCTGCTGTCATCTGGCAAACTGGCCATCTGCTGTCATCTGGCAAACTGGCCATCTGCTGTCATCTGGCAAACTGGCCATCTGCTGTCATCTGGCAAACTGGCCATCTGCTGTCATCTGGCAAACTGGCCATCTGCTGTCATCTGGCAAACTGGCCATCTGCTGTCATCTGGCAAACTGGCCATCTGCTGTCATCTGGCAAACTGGCCATCTGCTGTCATCTGGCAAACTGGCCATCTGCTGTCATCTGGCAAACTGGCCATCTGCTGTCATCTGGCAAACTGGCCATCTGCTGTCATCTGGCAAACTGGCCATCTGCTGTCATCTGGCAAACTGGCCATCTGCTGTCATCTGGCAAACTGGCCATCTGCTGTCATCTGGCAAACTGGCCATCTGCTGTCATCTGGCAAACTGGCCATCTGCTGTCATCTGGCAAACTGGCCATCTGCTGTCATCTGGCAAACTGGCCATCTGCTGTCATCTGGCAAACCACTTATATCCTTGGTCAACAGATCAGCTAAATGCAGCAACTCCAGGCCCTATCAACCTCCTCCAAGTCGCTTTGTTTTCCACAAAAAAAGACATTCAGTTCACATTCTCTGTATCAAACAACAAATTTTATCTGTCCATATCTCCAAGATGAGGTATTATGATTACTTACTTCATTTACATTATTTGGACTGTCATCTTCATTGCCATATTTACAACATTTCAGCTGTTGTACACTCTGGCCTTCTTCAGGTGATTGGAATTTAGAACTGAAATTTGAAAATTCCAATACCTAAAGACGGCCCGACAGATCATACAATGGTTGAAACATTGTGAATATGGCAAGGAAGATGAGGATAACAGTCTGAATAATGTAAGTAAAGATTTTTATGTTAATTCTCGTTTTTTTCCTTTCATCTCACCAGGGATACTTGTTGCATTTGTTCTTTCATGCTGCCATATGCATGTTTAAAACACAGATATTTAAGCAAACATTAAAAACAAAAAAAATTAAATGGCTAGAGAAGTTGAAAGAATGTAAATGAACGTTTTATTTTATACAGAAAACAAGCTGATGAATAATTGAAATGTTACATGGATTTTCTTCAACCCTAAAAAAGAAAGTTTGCAAATACAAATTACAAAGTCTGCCATTACTTATCCAGCATACCACGTTGCAAGAGGTTGTCTGTTTCTTGTGTTAGGGCATGACCATGTAGTGATCTAGTGATCACAATAAAAAAAAAAAAAAATTTCCCATGATTCCCTTGGTAAAAGGAAATGTAATCTTCCTCTTTTCATTGGCCTCTCACAAAGAGAGGCTAAAGGATTTAAGGTACTCCAGGAATGAAGAACACGAGTAAGTTTTACACAAATATCACTTTTTCATGTTTAATATTACCTTTTAATAACTTCCAAATAATTTATTCATTCACCAAGACAAACACGGAAAAACAAGCATTTAACAACCACATTACAAGAACATTCATATATCTACCGAACTAGTACAACTAAATCCTTCTGGTTATATATATATATATATATATATATATATATATATATATATATATATATATGTGTGTGTGTGTATTGCAACATATTAGGTTGGTGCAAAAATAATGACGTAATAATATCGTTTTTTGATGTTAAAAAATACGTAAAAAAATGACATTATTACGTCATTATTTTTGCACCAACCTAATACTAGCAAAAAATTTAAGTTAATCATATACTACACTAAATCTAGTATATACAGCTCAATTATTCTCCACTATTAGCAATTTGTAAAAAACCAACAGTTTACAAATTTTAATGTCCTTTGGGAGATTGTATCTCCAATGGATTAAATAATATTTATGTTGGTCACACCACAAACTCGCTTTCATGACACTTGACTCTACATTTGAATAATAACTCTAACATTTTTATACATTTAAAACAACATGCCTGGCCTCATACACAATTCTAGAAAATCCTTGTTGAAAACACAAATATACTTAAACATGAAAACAATAAACAAAAACTAAAAATTCTTGAAGCTATATACACAAAACAGTTGAAACCTAACCTGAACAAAACAAAATCTCCACAAATATTCTTAAATGCCTATAATTGATAACAGAAGCCATTCTTCTCGTTTTCACTCTCGTGTGGTCATGTGTGACATGACGTGCTGCAGTGTGATTTTCACTTCTGCGTCTTGTATACAAGAGTTTGTCATTGCTTGGAAATATTTCATGCAACAAAAACAGACTATTATTGTTTTTTTTTTTCTGTGTGTTGCTTAATATATATAAAAAATATTATGTAATAAATGTAATTGTCATCTTTGATAATGGCTTATGTAAGATGAAATCTTAAGTAGGATTAAAAAACATGTATCAATATGGTGATTTCCTTTCATCCTTCAATGATAATGTTAAGCTTATCAGACCATATGAAGGGAATTTACTTCAAATAAATATACAAAACTTGTCTATATTATTTCATGAAACATGCATCAATATAAATGTATTTTAATCTGAACCTAACATTAAAGTATTGAATAATTATTATAATCAAAGTTCGTTGTCAAGTTTTTTGAATTCTTGCATACTTGTATTTTGATTGGTCATTCCAGCTTATGTAACAGCATTTCACCTAGCAAGGGGTGTTTGATTTGAACCTTTTAAAACCCTTTATTATACATTCAACACCATCACTTGATAAGACACCAGAAGTGTTGAAACAAAATGGCTATTTTTGTAGTGATTTTAGAACATATTTATGTTATACTTTTTAAATAAATTATTATATTTGCTCTACTCTGTATTGAGCACTCTTAAGAATAGTATTAGTTGGTTATTGGAATTTATTTCGTATACACCAATCCTACACTTGGGTGTGTATATATATATATATATATATATATATTACTAACCAAAAAGCAGGAGTCAAATAAGGGCCATCATAAGCTAATTGTTAAGGTGCTGTCCCAAGGAATTTAAGTCTCTTTTAAGGTTAATTCTATATTTCTTTGCCAGACTGTTTAATCAATAGTCATCATGGGGGGAAAGTCCCAGAGATGAATGTTGGATCTTTATTACAGTGGAATCCATGAGAAAAATAAAATTCTACCGATGTTATAGCTTAGGAAAACTGATGATATATCTTCATCTGTTTTAATATCTAAGCTTTGACTCACTAAATAGTGACAAAGATGAAGTTCCTTGTATATCAGGAATATTTTCAAACTGAAATTTGACATTACATTACTTCTGGTCTCAGTAAAATAGATAATTGCTATTTTGCCAGTCCTGGTAAAATAAATACCAATGCTATTTTGCCAGTCATGGTAAAATAAATACCAATGCTATTTTGCCAGTCATGGTAAAATAAATACCAATGCTATTTTGCCAGTCATGGTAAAATAAATACCAATGCTATTTTGCCAGTCATGGTAAAATAAATACCAATGCTATTTTGCCAGTCATGGTAAAATAAATACCAATGCTATTTTGCCAGTCCTGGTAAAATAAATACCAATGCTATTTTGCCAGTAAATAGTGTTTTTACAACCAAGAATATATCATATTTGAGATTACCAGTGTAGCGGTTGTGCAAGCTGTGTAGGTAGGGCTTTAACAACATGGATTCTGTGGTTTGTGACTTTTCAGTGGGAGCACCTGAAGTCTACTGGCAAGAGAGCCATTGATTTTGGATTTGTAGAGACTGCTATGCTTGAAGTGCTTAAAATATTCAGAGATATTTCTTTTAATAATTGATGATGAATAAATGATTTTAACTTGTGTTTTAACAATTTATGGTGGAAAAGATTTGAAGTTGTCTTAACAATTGATGATGAAAATAAGTAAGCTTCTGTGTTAAATCTTTGTGTTGTTATTTTTAACATGATTTGACTTCATAATAAAATATTTACCAGCAAAATAGCCTGGGGGCCTATTTTATCAAAACTGGTAAAATAGCATATTTCTTACATTTAATTAATTTTTATATATTCATCAGAAATGTTTTCAGTCTGACTCAATTCCCCCAAACTGACAAAACATTAAATCTTTTGTTTTTTCTTAAAGGGCATAATTAAAAATCCTGTTAAGATTTGTAGGGACATTATTATTATTATTATTATTAATAAATAAGATTATAATAAGTAAAATAAAATAAATAAAATTAAACCTGTTTAAAATACCACAAATAAAGCCAAAATAAAAGTTCTCCCAGCACGCAAAGGATAACTTTCCTGACTGAGAAACGGATTCTTTGTACCTAAAAATGCTAGAGTCCCTCTCTTCACCATAAACCTTCAAAGCTTGTCATAAGCTGAAGTAACTTTCTTCCTCTATTATATGCAACCTTAAAACATGTAACTAAAATACACACACTAGTATACAGTAATAAATAAAATTATAATGATTCTAATTTATAATTTAACATGCTTTTAGTGTTATTTCCTTCTATGTTTTTATTTCCATGAGGCTATATCCTTACTGGTATGATGTAAATGACCCCAAAGAGTCATCATTGGTGGTCAAAAGCTTAAATTATGCAGATGAAACAGTAGTGGGAAGAGACTTAGAAAGGAAACCACAAGAATTTAGCAAAAGAAAGTGATAAGAAAGGATGAAACGTCTATTGTAAATTGTATGGATGTCTACAAAACGAACAGCCCAACATGTGAACCACAAACTGAAGATAATAAAATCAATTTTCATATTCCCATTGAAGAATGCTAAAAGAAATTAAAAGAGATCTGAAGAATGCTAAAAGAGATCTGAAGAATGCTAAGAGAGATCTGAAGAATGCTAAGAGAGATCTGAAGAATGCTAAGAGAGATCTGAAGAATGCTAAAAGAGATCTGAAGAATGCTAAAAGAGATCTGAAGAATGCTAAAAGAGATCTGAAGAATGCTAAAAGAAATTAAAAGAGATCTGAAGAATGCTAAAAGAAATTAAAAGAGATCTGAAGAATGCTAAAAGAAATTAAAAGAGATCTGAAGAATGCTAAAAGTAATTAAAAGAGATCTGAAGAATGCTAAAAGTAATTAAAAGAGATCTGAAGAATGCTAAAAGAAATTAAAAGAGATCTGAAAATTACATAAAAATTCCAAAAATAAAAACATGAAAAATTCGACTCAAAATGAAATTAGCATAATGTCTGCAAAAGTTTTTTTTTTTTTTTTTTGTAACAAAAACCATCAACAGCTATCACTATCAGGTCCTCACCATCATTCTTGTGCGTATTTAGTTTGTAGTTTTTTAAAATATCTGAAATGGGAACTTTGGCATACGCCTAATAATTTAGGTAGTCACTAATAGCTGGTATTTCTATTTAAAACAATTTTTTTTTTTATGCAGCCTTAAGACAAAAGCTATTTAAAATTTTTAACCACAAATTTGCAAGTGATGATGACATTTAGTGCATTCAGATGTGGAGAGAGAGAGAGAGAGAGAGAGGAGGAGACAGAGAGAGAGGACACAACCCCCCCATTTAGAATTCAACACTGCTCCCCACTCTGTCTCGATACTGACCTTTGTTAATCTCAATTAAATTACATGAATATATAATGATGCAGTGCATTAATTGAAAGTCCCCGAAGACAGTCTGGCAGCAGAACTTAAAAGATGAAATGATTCAAAACCATTTCATTATTTGTCTTCCACATTTTGTACTATTAAATTTGAATTTAGTAAAAACTCTTTCCTTCAAGCATCATAATCTGAAAAGAACAAGTCAGCAGAGGGGCTTCTTTTCATTCACAACTCCAAAAAGAATGATATTTTGCCACTGGGGTGGGGAAATAACCGATAGTGCCAGACTGAGTTATGAGCAAAAGATTCAATCGCGGAAACTGTCCCCTTAAAATAAAAGTTAAACACACGAGATGGAGTGAGGCATAAGCAATGAGAGAGAGAGTACCAAGTTACGACCGCCAGGGCGGGGACCAAGTTACGACCGCCAGGGCGGGGACCAAGTTACGACCGCCAGGGCGGGGACCAAGTTACGACCGCCAGGGCGGGGACCAAGTTACGACCGCCAGGGCGGGGACCAAGTTACGACCGCCAGGGCGGGGACCAAGTTACGACCGCCAGGGCGGGGACCAAGTTACGACCGCCAGGGCGGGGACCAAGTTACGACCGCCAGGGCGGGGACCAAGTTACGACCGCCAGGGCGGGGACCAAGTTACGACCGCCAGGGCGGGGACCAAGTTACGACCGCCAGGGCGGGGACCAAGTTACGACCGCCAGGGCGGGGACCAAGTTACGACCGCCAGGGCGGGGACCAAGTTACGACCGCCAGGGCGGGGACCAAGTTACGACCGCCAGGGCGGGGACCAAGTTACGACCGCCAGGGCGGGGACCAAGTTACGACCGCCAGGGCGGGGACCAAGTTACCACCGCCAGGGCGGGGACCAAGTTACCACCGCCAGGGCGGGGACCAAGTTACGAATGCGTGAGGAGAGAAGGGCAATAAAGGGGTAAACAAGAGGCAGGGAGGAAAAAAAAATCGAGAAGTAGAGGAAGATAATCGCAGACGTGAGGAATATGATTTTGAATAATTAACACTTGCAAAAATAAATTTTTGTGATAAAATATATAAACTCATTAATATTTGATGGTGTCAAAAACTTACCAGAATTTCATTATATAAATTTATTTAATATCTTTCATTTCATTACCTGTTCATAATTGTTATTTTTGAACTATCGATGCAAAATTAATTAATTGATAATTTATTACTTCCTCTGAATTCTAGCAAGATTTTGTACAAGATATTCTTCATGTTTTAACTTCTTTGCACCAGAAACTGCAAGAACATTGATTTCACTATAATCAAAATTAAAAATTGTTAAAACTGAGTTGAAATTCTATCTTCGTTTGCTCCCACAATAATCCAAATATCAAACTAGCTGGATTCAGTATTGTGAAGAAAAGGAAAGAGGAAAAGAGAGTGGGTTACTTACGGACGGGTTGTTCAGCCTTGGGGGAATTGTGCTCAGCTAAACTGAAAGCAAGTGACCAATTGATATTTATGGTCTTGGTAGGAGGAGGATTGTGGGAAGCGGTTAGCCTCCTTATAAAAATCGTCCTCCGTACTCTCACCAGACTTTTTTGTCTACCAGCCGACGCGTGACTGGTTAGTTGTCGTGCTGAAAGATTATTACTTTTTTTCTTCTGTTACTAGAGACCGAGTTGGAGCGGGTCGCAAGAGGAGGAATCCTTTTGCAACCCTTACCAAAGCTGTTGCTGCTCTCTTCTGCCCTCGCTTTTACTATGTCGAAAGTTTGTTTTGTTTTTTCGACAGAATTGCCTCGTTGCTTACAAGCAACGTCTATTCTTGTAATAGTATCTAATATCGTAAAAGTATAAATATTTACCCTGGCTCCCCACTGACGGGAGGTGACACAAGGTCGGGCTTAATGTGGGGGGGAACTCGAGCGCATACCCTCGGGCCAAAAAAACTGATATTACTGGTCAACTAACGGGGGCGGAGGAGAAGAGGGTGAAATTAAACTCAAGAAACTGTAAAAAGAAATAAAAGGGGCTAATAAGTATACATCGCCTAGCTAAACATTTCGAAATAAATATCTTATTTGTATAGAGCAAAAACTTACAAGCTCAAATCCAGAAAGCCGAAACTCGCGTCTGATCATCGCGAAACCGATGGTCTGCGTCGCGACCATGGCATGGCCGTTTCCCGCCATATGAGGAATTGAAGTGGGCCCATATAAGATTTCCGCGACTGGCCTCTGATTTATACAGGCTGTATTAAATAATATTACAAATACGTCCTTGCAAACTTAACGGTGTCTGCAACCAAACTTATCTGCTGAAGAAGAGACGGTGTTTACGCCATCTACGGACTCTGTGGTGATACGGTGCAGAGCTGTCTGGTTCTGTGAGTGTTCATTTCGTAGGTCTTACCAGGAATGAGTGTTCTTCAAAAAGAGGTAAAAAAGAGCGCGCCAATCAGAGTGTAAGCTGATTGGCTAACCTTAAACTGCCAAGGGCAGATAATCATATCTCTTATTTCCCATAGTTAAGAGCCACAGATTTAAATTATTTATATTTAAGCATTCTTTTTAAATTCTTTTGGGGTAGAAGAGTTGTGTCTCAATCAAGGAAGTTGAAACAAATATTCTCAGGATTGTACAGTCGGCACTACGACAAGAAATAATTTTCCCCCATATTACTTACATTAAGTGATTTTTTTTTCAATTAAATCTTATAAATAGGGGGTCTAGTTTGCTAAGGAAATTCGTTGTATAACTCGACCCTCCACCACCAAATAAGCCAAAATAAATTTTCCCGCCAATTATTCTACGTAAAGCATTTCATTTTTCAGACAATTTTTTTTTATCTAGATGTAAGTATTCCATATCCATGGAAGAAGACTTTCTTGACTGCTTCAGGAAGACTAAGAAATTGGACTCTTTTCAAGCTCAGGACATAAACAGAATCAAGTTCCAGTTATAAAACACGTTTCTAGCTGGTTTTTGTCTAAAAAGCACTTTTGATAAAAGAAAAGGGTTAAATAAAAAAATAAAAAATTGTTTCGGAGAATAATTTTTTTTTTTTTGCAAATACTATTATCGATTACGCACTAGAGAGAGAGAGTGTGTGTGTGTGTGTGTGTCTGTCTGTGTCCTTTTATTAGGTTGATGCAAAAATGTCGGTTTTTGACGTATTTTTTAACGTCAAAAACCAACATTACTTTTGCACCAACCTAATAATTTAAATACAAAGCAAACCGCCTCCAGTAACTTTTATAAAATAAGAAAAATACTATTTTTACATTTACTTATTA
The DNA here is from genome assembly GCA_963932145.1 of Acanthosepion lycidas. Taxonomy (NCBI): domain Eukaryota; kingdom Metazoa; phylum Mollusca; class Cephalopoda; order Sepiida; family Sepiidae; genus Acanthosepion; species Acanthosepion lycidas. The sequence goes on from OZ010597.1 coordinate 21,120,477, forward strand.
TTATTATTATATATATATATATATATATATATATATATATATATATATATATATATATATATAAATGATTATTTCCTGTAACAGTGCCTCTTTTTCAACTCCACCTAAATTTACCTACCATTCTTCCTACAATCGAATCTGCAGTGTTGCTGTTTAACACAAGGTTTCCACCACCCAATCTTGAATCCCCGTCAAGTGTAATCCGTTTGAACGAAAGAAATCTTTCAAAAGAAGAAACGTAACGATGGCAGTTGTTCATTCATATAACTACTGGACTAGTCTATTTTTATAACATTAGGTAGACCAAGTAATTGGATGATTCCAAAATCATACCAAAGAGAATATAGGGAATTTTTTTTTGGGGGGGGGGGCCAAACAGTTTCTTGATCGAGTAAAAGTATTGTTGAAATCTGTAAAAGCCCGACTTAATGCTTCTAGTAAACAAACCAAAATGTCTACCGCCTGATTTAGCTCCATGACTCCCCATTAATGATGCTTAATTAACCGAACCTTTTCACACAGAAAGTATTACGTACTGTGCACTCTTCTTCTTCCAAATATGATTTGAAGTATTAAATTTCCCGTCTGACCGTTGGTTACATCTAGTGTTTTTAGAAACTGATTTTAAGACAATTGGTTTCCTATCACATTACATATCGTTCCACAGATGCATGGAAAGTAATAAATACAGTTTTTTTTTTGTCAATTTTATCTCGTAAATGATGTGGAAACGCAAGTTGTGTAGCGGTTATCTAACGCTCATAGGATTGATTAAACGATTTGTTTTTTACGGCTTAACTCCTTTGTGAGTTTTTTTAAGGCCGAAACATAATTTGAATTGTAAGAATAGTTCTTTATTCGTTTTTTGAGTACATGTCGCAATAGCAATTTTTGGTTGAGAGAGGGATGAACAATGACTTTTCCAGATAGAAATTCTACTATTTAACCCATAGATAGAGGTGGGGGATGAATTCATACTTCTCTGTTGTAAAGTAGTTTCACAGTGGAGGCTTGTATTTTCACTAAGTCGGTCCTAACATAGGTTCGACGTACAAAACGTTAGAAACTTGATATAAAGCATGTATTGAATAGTCAATTTAAGTGAAGATCAATTTAAAACCATGGGGAAAGGAATGAGTAACCATTCCATTATTTTTCGCAAGAAAATGAATAGATAAACATCCCTGATTCCTTCTGGGTGATGAATTTTTTTCCACCTTCCAACCTCTCCCTCACAGGGGGGATGCGGCAAGCCTCTCGCTACTAAATTGCTACTACTATACTTGAAATTGCTAGCTGTATCTGTAAGTTATATGCTGACAGTTTCTTCTTTTACATTTCTCGCTTGTGAAACTCTCTTCCTGCTAATCTCTTTCCTGTCAATTAACATCTTCAAAAATTTAAGTGCAATGTCAATCGTCATCTGTCCCCTTGAATCCTGTTCCTTTATTGTCATCTGTATCTCTTTCATTACCCCCCCTCCACTTGCATCCTTGTGACTTTGCTTGGGTGAAATGATTCTCGATGTTCTTTGCTTATCACTGAAATCAAATTAGGATGGATGATCGTTATATTGGAAGCACTCAATGCCTCCTTAATTCTTCTTCCAGCTTTGGCGGATCCCTGCTGATAAAATTAATCTTCTTGAGAAGGAGGTTCCCTTTGTTCTAATGGATTTTACGCTTTTCTTAATCATTTCACCCCAAGCGAGGCTTCAAAACCATTGAGACGCAGTTGAGTCGGGTGGGGCTCTACTGAGTGGGAAAGAATACAAGGAAAAAGAAAACCTTATTAAGGAGCAAGAACGATAAAAGAACAAAAATTAAGAAGACACAAGATAATGATTGACATTGCATTTAAATTTTTGAAGAACACACTTGAATGGAAAGCAAGAAACCAGAATTGAGTTCCACAAGTGAGAAGTGTGAGAAAAGAAACTATTAGCATAGAACTTACAGTTACATCTAACCATTTCAACTGTAAAATGATGAGACCTTGCTACCAATCTAGTACGCTACTTAAATTCATAAAGTCTAGGTGTTATAGAGGAAAGCTAATCAGAACAAATACCATGAAAGTATTTATAGAAATGGCAAAGGGAAGCTACGTTATGGCAGTGGGAAATGGACTGATGCTCAGGTGCCAGGTCAGGACTAATAACATTGCAGATTCTTTTTTGGATTTTATCAAATTACCCTTTACGGAAATTTTTCATGTCATAATGTCATGGTCATATTAAAGCATAAAAAAACTGTGCCTTTACACATATTTCAGAACATTACTGCAGTATTCACAGTTGAATAATTGCAGTAATGTTCTTTATATATATATATATATATATATATATATATAAAGCACCAGACCACATGCGGCAGCAATATTCTAAGCATGCTTAAGAATGATTTGGTTGAGATGGGTTAGCAACAGCAATTACATACAGAAAATATTCCAGTGTCCAGAGTGGGGTTGGGGATGCAAATATTAGGTTGGTGCAAAAATAATGTCGTTTTCTCACATATGTTACTATGTGAGAAAACGATATTATTTTTGCACCAAGCTAATAGTTATCCCCTACGAAAGGGGTCAAAACATTATGAAAGTATAAAAAATATATTTTAATACCAGCAATACAATTTTGAAAAAAAAAAAAAAATTACGAGCAATATATTTTTGGAGAAAATATTACCAACAACACATTTTTGAAAAAAGAATATTACCAGTAATAAAAATCTTCTCAGCTTTAAATAACCCATTGAGGTTGATATACCGTAAAACAAAAGAAACCAAAACAAAAGCTGACACATTTGAAATCAATCTTTTTGAAATACAAGTACAGCATCTTCTCTGGTTTTTACAAACCACAAAGAAAATTACATATATGAAAGCATCCTTTGAATGTTTGTGAAAAGATGAAATCCTCACCCACCGAAATTCCGGCATTACATCGTCAGGTACAGTTGAAGTGATTCCTTTGATCCTAGAAATTGAGCAAATTTCTGAAAATTAAATGGGTACCAGGAAATTGGTACATGAGTTCTTAGCCAAAATATATGAAACTTTATTTTGTACCACCATGATAGTACTTAGGTACTTACTGAAATTTCTGAACCAAACTGTCACCAGTCACCAACCATACTTGGTACACCCCCACCCAGATTATGAGTTTATTTGCTTAAAAGGTTTTCCTAAGCACACCCTCTGCATGATTCATCCTGTTAACATAGATATATCAGACACAAGCATACAACCAATTAAAAATACTGTTGGCACATCTTCACTAAAAGATCCCCCAATTGGAGACACTAAAATAAAGAAAGTACAAAAATTTAAATATTGAGGAAGTGTTTTGACATGGGATGGAGAATACAACACTGAAATCTGAAGGCACATTGACATAGAGAAAGATGCTTTCAAAAAGCTAAGCAAAATATTAAGAAACAAAAAAATTTTGTTTGAAACAAAGAAAAGAATACTAAACAGTTATATCCTAATAGCATTTAAAGTTGGAGAAGCTTATCAAAAATGAAACAAATATTTTAGATTTATACTGAGAACCAGAAAGAAACAATTGAAATTTCTAGGGCACATAATGAGAAAAGTGGGATTGGAGAATTTGATACTCTCAGTTCATACCAATAAACAAGAGAGATAGAGGAATGCAACAAATAACCCACACAACGAGATTGTTTATTTGGTTGGCAGACCAGGAATAAAGAGAGATAGCAGAAAGATAAACCTTGCTAAGAGTAACAAAGAGCAAGAAGATGTGGAGAGCCATAATCGCCCCATGTTCTGACAGGATAGGGAAGATCGAAGATAATGAAGTTTCTTTGAAAGATCTATTTTATTCATGGCTTCTTGAATTTTGATACCTAATATCATGGAGTGCCCGAACAATGTTAACAATTCTTCCAAAACTTGTATCACTAAACCATTATTATCAGAAAAGATTCTTACAATCTAAAAGTATTTTCTGGCTTTAAATAAACTGCAAAGGGTTGATAAGCTGTAAAAAATAATGTTTTTTTTTATCATTTCACCCCAAGCAAGGTAGGAATATCGCTAGTACACAGGGGATTACAGAGAGTGAAAGTGAGGGAAAAGACTGTGTATAGGTTGGGGATTGGAGAAAGGATAAAAGATGAACGAGATTCAAGAAGATAGAAGATAGCAATTGATGTTGCATTTAAAGTTTTGATTGTAGTTATTAGAGAAGCAGGTAAATGGGAGGAAGTTCCATGAGTGAAAAGTGCGAGAAAAGAAACTGTTGGAGTAGAAATGGCAGTTGTATTTAGCTATTTCAACAGTAAAAGGGTGGGACCTCTAGTAGCACGCTTAAATTCTAATAGTAAGTAATTCTCATTGTGTAAGTGGGTTGCAGAACAAGGCTTAGGAGAGATAGCAAAAAGACTAAATATACTAAGAGTTACAAAGGATAAGAAATTTTGGAGAGCTGTGATCATGCACACCCTGAAGGAATACGTCACATAGTAGAAGTAGAAAAAGATGAGGCGATTGTCAGATGTCACTGGATAATTTATCCTCTTTGTTGTACTGCATGACCCCATTATTTTAATTAATACTAGCTTAAAAACTGCACTCTGTGTAGCCTTTTAAGCTAGCTCCTCAGGAGGGTTAATTGGCCCTCCAGTATAAAACTAAAGGGACCTCTACTCTAGCTTAGAAAAAAAAACAAAAAAACAATGATAATTTTGAAGAAATAACTTTAAATTCCTCAATTCACTCCATCGAAGTTAAAAACCTCAGTTTAACTCTGATTCAGGCTGTAAATCCAATTCCTGCCAAAGGACCAATTTGGGCTGGAACTCTTATTTGGACCAAAATTCCAATTCAAGCTGGATATTGTGTTCGTCAAATCACAAACTCCATAGAACTTCAACTGAGTTGAGTTCTTCGAATTACAATCTCTGCAAATTTCAAAACCTTATGTCACAGCATTTAGCTCTGGTTCCTCAGCATTTTGAAGAAAGAAAATTGATTTCCTCAATTCACAAAGTTTTAGAGATATTTTAAACTGAATGTAAAAGATATTTTATTTAAAATTCAAAATTTTTTTGTGCTACTTTAAATTCAATATAAATTAAATACTTTTAAAATCACTAATTTTTTCAGTTATTTTAAAATTTGAATTTTTAACTGTTCCCACCTCATCCGGACACAAATCCCAATGCTGGATGTTCAAGCATCAGATGAAGGGCAGATTTTAAATCCTGGGGATCATCCTGATTCCAAAAAGATATAATGTCTATATAGAGCAAGTGTAGCCTGAAATAGACGAGTTTCAGACATATGGAGGGACAGAGAGAATTTGCCATTTATTTATACCTTTCCAATCTGACCAACAGTGAAAATCTGTCATCTAATTTATTAATATATAAAAATGGATCTCCCATTTTTTATCTGGACATTTAAAAAGAATTTCAGTCAAAAGCGAATTAATTTATGCATGGACTGGCAGTTATGCCCAAAATCTGAGTATCGGTGAGCCTCATGAAAAGTGTTAGACACTCATTGTGTGTGTGTGTGTGTGTATATAAATTTACAGCATTTCAAATTTCTGAGTGGATGATGATACAAAGTCATATTTATCGAGCAGTGAGTGAGAAAATGTTTTCTGCCTATCCAGTGAACTCTGATCGGCGAGTAGTAAATTCTTTTTAAAAACATCTATTTAACACCCCCAATTCCAAAGTTTATGGAAATTTCTTCCATCAATTTCTTTTTCTCTTTTTTTTTTAAAAACTTCTATGAAAACATTTTTCTTGAAAAGTTTCACTTGAGCAGCAAATAAAAACAGATTAGAAAAAAAAAAAAAATTGTTTTTTTTTTTTCCCCCCGGCAGGTGTTTGTTCAGTCTAATGAATTTGTAAATGCAGAGAAAGATGAAAAACCTACAGGGGTTGGGTGGGGTTAGAGCAAGAGAGGGAGACAGAGAGAGAAATAACATTTCACACGAGAGGGAGAGAGAAAAATTTGATGGCGACAAAGGGAGAGAGAGAGAGAGAGAGATGAAGAACTTTGAATACGAGGACAAGAGAGAAATTTAAACTCTAGGAAGAGTGAGAAAATTGAGAGCTAGAGAGAGAGGGGGAAAATTTAGGGCTAGAGAGACAGAGAGAGAAAAATTGATGGCTAGAGAGAAAGAGATGATAGAGGGCTAGAGAGAAAGTGAAAATTGAAGGCCAGAGAAAGAGAGAAAAAATTGAGGGCTAGAGAGAGAGAGAGAGAGAAAGAGAGAGTGGGAGGGAAATAGAGGGATAGAGTGAGAGAGAAATTTGAGGACTCAAAAAAAGAGAAATAAAGAGTATATCTGTGCTCTATAGAGAGTGAGAGAAGAAAGAAAAAAAACATACTCTACAGTGAGAGAGAGAGAGACAGATACAGACTAAGAAGAAATTTGAGTTCTATAAAGATTGAGAGAGGAAATTTGTGCTCTAGAGAGAGTGAAATAACATTTCACACCAGAGGGAAAGAGAGAGAAAAAAATATTTGATGGTGACAGAGAAAGGGAGAGAGAGAAAGTGAGAGAGATAGAGAACTTTGAGTATGAGGACAAGAGGGAAATTTAAGGGCTAGAGAGAGTAAGAAAATTTAGGGCTGGAGAGAGAGAGAGAGAGGGGGGAATTTAAGAGGGAGACAGAAAGAGAGCAAACTGATGGATAGAGAGAAAGTGAAAATTGAGAGCCAGAGAAAGAGAGAGAAAAAATTGAGGGCTAGAGAGAGAGAGAGAGAAATAGAGGGCTAGGGAGAGAGAGAGAGAAATAGAGGGCTAGGGAGAGAGAGAGAGAAATAGAGGGCTAGGGAGAGAGAGAGAGAAATAGAGGGCTAGGGAGAGAGAGAGAGAAATAGAGGGCTAGGGAGAGAGAGAGAGAAATAGAGGGCTAGGGAGAGAGAGAGAGAGAGATAGAGGGCTAGGGAGAGAGAGAGAGAAATAGAGGGCTAGGGAGAGAGAGAGAAATAGAGGGCTAGGGAGAGAGAGAAATAGAGGGCTAGGGAGAGAGAGAAATAGAGGGCTAGGGAGAGAGAGAAATAGAGGGCTAGGGAGAGAGAGAGAGAAATAGAGGGCTAGGGAGAGAGAGAGAGAAATAGAGGGTAGAGAGGGAGAGAAATAGAGGGTAGAGAGGGAGAGAAATAGAGGGTAGAGAGGGAGAGAAATAGAGGGCTAGAGAGAGAGAGAAAAAATTGAGAGAGAGTGAGAGAGAGAAATTTGAGGATTCTAAAAAAGAGAGATAAAGAGTAAATCTGTGCCAGAGAGAGAGAGAGAGATAGAGAGAGAGAGAAATTGTACTCTAGAGAGAGAAAGAGAGACAGATAGAGACTAAGAAGAAATTTGAGCTCTATAAAGAAAGATTGAGAGAGGAAATTTGTGCTCTAGAGAGAGAAAGAAAGAAAAAGAGAGAAATGTTTGTGAAAAAGAGAAAGAGATACTGTAAAATTGAGAGGAAAATTGGTGACCTGAGCAGTATGGCCTAAGTTATCTTTAAAAAAATAAAAAAAAAAAAACAGGAAAAAATGGCATAGAGATATAGCAGGAATTGAATACCAAAAGATAATTTAGAAAACAAGAAACATTTGGAAATAAAATTCTTGCAAAAGCAGTATATAAAAAAATAAATGAAAGCCAACTTCAAATGAAAGTAGTCAAATAAATAAATCATAAAAATAAAGTGAAAATTTGGTAAATTTTTTTTTTTTTTTTTTTTCAGTCCAAGAAAATGGAAAAATAGATTGGAATTGCCTCAGGTTAAGATAAAGAAAGCAAACTACTGATGTACATTTATCTATGATGTCTTCACTGCCATTCTTTCCAAAGAGACAATCTTTTGTCAAAATCAGGAAGCAGGGAAAGGACAAAGTTAAACACCTATTCCAAGAGCACCACATTTCACTTCACAGTGTTTGGGGCCAAATCATCATTAAGTAAATGTTTAGCTATTTTATCATCTGGTTGATCTCAAAAAAATAATCATTCATAGAAAATAACAGACGCAAAAATTATATATATATATATATATATATATATATATATATATATATATATTGGTAGCATATCATTATTAAGGCATGTGTTGTTAAAGACTACAGAACATTTGCATTTAATAATCTTTTCTGTTTTTCCTTGCTTTCTCGCAAGTTTTTTTTATATTTGAGTCTAAAGGGTAGAAATAAGATCCTACGCTATGGTGTTTTGCTGAGAACTTTCAGTTATTTATAAAACTAAAATAATAAGGAACCTATTTCAAATGAAAACATACAGCCATGACGAAATTCGACAATAACTGAAAGAAAAACACTAGGATCTTATCTCAACAACTCTGAGCCAAATATAAAAAAGGATTATTAAATGGAAAAGTTCCATAGTCTTTAACACATCCCTATATATATAATTTATTTAAAAATTATAGCATAAACAGGTTATAAAATCACTACAAAAATAGCCATTTTGTTTCAACACTTCTGGTGTCTTATCAAGTGATGATGTTGAATGTAGAATAAAGACTTTTTCCTTTATTCTACATTCATCACCATCACTTGAGAAGACACCAGAAGTATTGAAACAAAATGGCTATTTTTGTAGTGATTTTATAACCTGTTTATGTTATAATTTTCAAATGAATTATATTTGCTCCGCTCTGTATTGAGCACTAATTTAAGAATAGCATTTATAGTTATTGGAATTTATTCTGTATACACCAAACCTATACTTGAAGATTATATATATATATATATATATATATATATATATATATATATATATATATATATATATATGTATATGTGTGTGTGTGTATGAGGTCTGATCAAAAAGTATTAGAACTGGTGCTAGAAAAAGAAAAACAACAACATATATCATTTTAGTATTAAATCTCTTTTGAAGTAGTCTCCTTCTGAAGCCACACACTTTATCCAGTGACGGAAGCCTTCCTGGAACTTCTTTTTTCGGATAGTGAGCAGCTTCCCCATCGCAGCACTTGGATTTCCTTGACATTGTTCCTTTCAAGTGAGATTTGATTTTTGGAAAGAGCAAAAAAACCACAAGGGCTGAAATCTGAGGAATATAGAGGTTGTCAGACCAAGGGCTGAGATCTGAGGAATATAGAGGTTGTCAGACCAAGGGCTGAGATCTGAGGAATATAGAGGTTGTCAGACCAAATTTTGCACAATCCAAGTTCACTGATTGAACCTCTGTGGTGTGGTGTGGTGAGTTGACCACACTCTACACACTTCCCTTCCAAGCACTGCTATAAACAATAGAAATGAGCAAGAATATTATAACTTAGTATGCATCTTTGACAGAATTAAAGGTCAGTCTGTACCAAGCAACTCAACTCTGCATACTTTAGCTCTGTTACAATAGCAAAAGTCCTGATACTTCTTGATCAGACCTTGCGTATGTATATATATATATATATATATATAAGATAAAGAACAAATTAGAAATGTCTACTAATCTAACATCTTTCACTTTTATAAAAGCATTCATGAGAGAATTATTAATAAAAGTGAAATATGTTATACTGATAAACATTTCAACTTTATTCTTTATTCAATTATTGTAAGATTCTGATCTGTACTTGATCTCAATTCATATATATATATATATATATATATATATATATATATATATATATATATATATATATATATAGATAGATAACTAGACTCGTTTCGAAAAACTCTCGAATTTTTGATTTGCAAATAATCAAATCAATCTCGAGGGAAAAAAAGGTTTTAAAAAAAGAAAGAGCTACAAACATGAACTACTGTCGAACAAATCACACAGATGCAGGTCTGAAGCCCAAAGAAAAAACCCCCGATACGAGTAGACGACTAACTAACAAAAGAGCTCAATACAATTGTAGAGCAGACCTAGATACACCTAGTGAGCCAGACAAACCTACCTAGGTTTCACCTAAATGGAACGTCAGGTTGCCTCTAAGTGTTGACTTCTATGTTCACTTTTATATTTACACACGCTCTATCTCTGATATTGAGCACTTTATCCCATAAATATAGCACAACTTAAGACTATATTTCTTTATATATATATATATATATATATATATATATATATATATATATGTTACTAGCCCTGTTATTTTTAGTGTGTACACTCTAAAGATTTTTTATTTCCTTAAACAGGGCAATTCATATTATCCAATGCATATTCAGAATTCCTATTATACAAAAACATGCTATTTGACAGCAATTGTACCTGTATACTATTCTTTCCCTGACGTTCCGTTTAGGTGAAACCTAGGTAGGTTTGTCTGGCTCACTAGGTATATATATATATATATATATATATATATATATATATATATATATATATTTTTATAGATACAAATCTTTAAGTAAATGCTATTTTTATAATAAACAATATTAATAACATTTACTGGCCTGAAAGTCCAAGAAATCTCAATAAATATATATATATATATATATATATATATATATATATATATATATATGATATGAGTAATATAAATAAAATTTGCCAATTAGCTGATTGATGTTGTATTTAGCACCTTGATTCTAGAGTTTCGTAGATTAACTTTTGTAATTGTTCAGTCCACTCCTCAGGAGATTTCGGCAATTTTCGCATTTTTTGTTATCTTTAGACAAAATATGATGTAATTAATTTATGCTCTAGTTAGGATGCCCTTATTATTGGTGTTAGGTTCTTTTGTTTTCATTTGTGCATATATGTATGTGTGTGTGCATATATGTATGTGTGTGTGCATATATGTATGTGTGTGTGCATATATGTATGTGTGTTGGCATCAAATATTGTGATTATTTCTCCTTTTCAACATTTTCTTGTCTCCTTACACTATCACACTATCTTCTTATTCCTTTTCTTTCTTTTTCGGCTCTGAGTGCCAAATATCTGTTTACATATATATTTATATATTGCACATATAGTGCTGGTGTTAATAATACAGTGCTCAATGTAATATAACAGAACTATAAAGTATATATTAATAAATATACATATTATCCCCCACCACTAGCACAACTTGGAGTTTCATAATCTTCAGCTGCTGAGTATGGGTGGACTGTTATGTAATTAGAAATTTAAATAAAAATATATTTGGTTATTCCAAATATTGGCATAGTCATATATTATACTGGGATTACAGTTTCTCAATTTTAAAAATTATTTTTGGCTCTTAAAATAAACAGTATTTGTGTATGTATGTAATAAAAAAAAAATTTTTAAATTAATTTTTGAATTATGAATATTCATTTTTTAATTAAAGGGAGATTACTTGCATATATATATATATATATATATATATATATATATATATGTGTGTGTGTGTGTGTATATATATATATATATGAAAATATTGTAGAAAATAGGAAAGAAACTGGTTTGGTAAATAATCCAAAGTTCCTTAGTATTTTTGTAATTATTTTTAAAAAATAGTGCTCGATACGAAAGTAGAGCATAAATATAATTATTTATTTAAAAATATGATTCCAACTCGCTACATAAGAGGTCTCATGTTTCAAAACAAGAGCCGAAAACTTCAAAATAATATTTGAATTAACTTGAGTTAACGTAGGCTCTGTTCCATCTTCAAGCGAAATTTTTTGGGGAATGACTTATTTCTGAAATTTACGAGTTTTAATAGTATGGTCAGAATTGAAATCAAAAATTTCCATGGTAACATCAAGGGCGGATTGTTTAGAATCGGCAGGGGTGGGGTGTTAATAATTTGTATCAGTATAGACACTTAGTATAGACACTTAGTCAACACTTAGAGGCGACAGTCTGTTTCATGGTATATGCAATCGTCAGGCCTGACGATTGCATATAGCATGAAACAGACTGTCGCCTCTAAGTGTTGACTTCTATGTTCACTTTTATATTTACACACGCTCTATCTCTGATATTGAGCACTTTATCCCATAAATATAGCACACCTTAAGACTATATTTCTTATATATATATATATATATATATATGTTACTAGCCCTGTTATTTTTAGTGTGTACACTTTAAAGATTTTTTATTTCCTTAAACAGGGCAATTCATATTATCCAATGCATATTCAGAATTCCTATTATACAAAAACATGCTATTTGACAGCAATTGTACCTGTATACTATTCTTTCATCAGGGAAACTACTCCTATAGCCAAAGCATGCCATTACCAATTTGGACACAGGAAGCCATCATACTTAATTACCTATTTATGTAAAGTACATCTCGCATTGCCACTTTTATGAGTCTACATCTGCTAGCTTCATTTCTGTACTCAAAATGTAAACAGTCATTTTTAAGTGTACATTATTTATCTGGTAGTACTAAAACATGTATAATAGTAATAAATAATTTTGGATTAAAAAAATCATTTAATATATATTTGCGATGAAGCATTTCATTATTATTCATTGTTAAGGTCTTTTATGTGCTGTGTGTCTTCCGGATGCTGGCACTCAGAACTCCCCACAGCTTTCTATCCTTTGTAGCTCTTAGCAATGTTTGTCTTCGTCGTTAACTAAATCTTTAATCTTATTTTTGTTGCTTTTTATAGTAATGCCATTTTATGACTTCAAAAGCAAGGTTGGAAAATTCTCACTTTATTTCTGATCCAAGATGGCTTACAAAAGAGTCACAGAAATGCAAAAGTGTTTCAATAAAATTAAAGCAAAATATGAATGATAAAGAAGATAAATAATTTCTGTTTTTCAAAGGATTCATTGATTAAATTGCAATGATTAAAAAGAAATTGGATCATTATAAACTGTCTTGATTAATTCTATTGTTAATAAAAGAAGATTCATTATTTATTTTGCCTAATGAAAATAGTCTTCTGTTTCAATCAGCAGAATATACAGAGTGAGCATGAAGGGTGACAGGGGAAGCCAGAGGGGTTAGAAACAGCAAAAGCCCAACAGCTGGGAGACAGGGAAAGGGAGACAGGGAAAGCCCAACAGCTGGGAGACAGGGAAAGGGAGACAGGGAAAGCCAAGCAACTGGGAGACAGGGAAAGCCAAGCGACTGGGAGACAGGGAAAGCTAAGCGACTGGGAGACAGGGAAAGCCAAGCGACTCGGAGACAGGGAAAGCCAAGCGACTCGGAGACAGGGAAAGCCAAGCGACTCGGAGACAGGGAAAGCCAAGCGACTCGGAGACAGGGAAAGCCAAGCGACTCGGAGACATGGAAAGCCAAGTGACTCGGAGACAGGGAAAGTCAAGCAAGTGGGAGACAGGGAAAGTCAAGCAAGTGGGAGACAGGGAAAGTCAAGCAACTGGGAGACAGGGAAAGTCAAGCAACTGGGAGACAGGGAAAGTCAAGCAAGTGGGAGACAGGGAAAGTCAAGCAAGTGGGAGACAGGGAAAGTCAAGCAACTGGGAGACAGGGAAAGTCAAGCAACTGGGAGACAGGGAAAGCCAAGCAACTGGGAGACAGGGAAAGCCAAGCAACTGGGAGACAGAATGTGACTGCAAATGTCAGAGTTCAGAGATAGCAACAGCCAAACATCTGTAAGATAGCAAAAGCCAAAGTGCTTACAGACAGAGAGAGACCATGATAGCCAAAGAGTTGGAAGAGATAGGGAGTGAGCAAAAGCCAAACATTTCAAAGAAAGAGGGGGAAGTGAAAGCCAAAGAACTGGGAGAAAGAGAAAGTAAAAAAGCTGAGAAAACTGGGGAAGACAGGGAAAGCCAAAGGTAATCAGTTAAGTTCGTTAAGTAGTTTACCCACTGTTTCACCAGATTGCTCTTGCGTTCAATATGAATGTTAAATTTTCCAAGCACTCTTTCCTCATTATGTGCCCCAGAAATGTCAGACATCTCTTTCTGATTGTAGTGATCATGGCTATCCACAATTTCCCGTCTTTTGTCACTCTAAATCTGCTCCTGGTGACTAGGAGGTAATTTTCAGGTCAAACAGCTGATGCACCTAGCTGCTCTGTTGTTTTAGTGTATGACCCAGTATTGTCTATTTTGGTGTCATCTCAGGTGAGCTCAGTACCCTATTTGGGGCCATTGCAGATCAACCTATACCGGATGTAACAGCAAAATTGTTCAAATCATGTTACAGTATAATTGTCCATCCCACAAAATGTTTAATATCTAAAATACTACTAAACTAATTAAGTATTTTTTCCAGGTTTTCAGATAAGACATTTAGCCATTTTGACACCATTTATCGTAAGAATCACTGACACACCTTTTTAGTTATTGTTGTAGCATACCTATGGACAATAATGAGTATATCCCCATTCACATAAATACAATAGTAAATACTGTATGTTGGTCTGCAGTTAGAGATTCATTGTGGAATTTACTTGACTCACTTGTAGCAGTTGACTACTACTTCTACACACTGCTGGTGAATCTTATATGTTCTTATCTTATCTTGTATTATCGTTCATTACCAACCTTTGTGTGATTATTCTATTCAGTAACCATCACTAGGTTACAACAGTTATTCAGCTAGAAAGAGAACAGGTTAAAATCATTTTGTGTCAGCTCCACTGTCTCCCCAGCTGAGCAATGTTGAAAGGAAAAAGATCATTCAGGCCTTCAGTAATGGTACTAACAATTCATATTCTGGCTTCCATCTTCAAAGTCCATTCAAGTACCATCAAGATAATGGTGAATAAGTTTAAAAAAGCGGGAATAGTAGAGAGGAAAACTGGATCAGGAAGTCACAACAGCAAGAGAGATCATTATTTCAATTTAAAGCTAAATAAATTCTTTTTGTTCAAAGTAGAATCCAAGATTGTTATAAAAACCTCAGAGAATTCCAGTAAGATATATTTAATCATTTTTAAGATACAACGGTTCAAAACTTAATGTAACTATTGGAGAATTTTGCTGTTACATGATTGGTACAATTTTGCTGTTATACCCAGTATATCAGAAAACTGATATTAAATTTGAATCATGCCATCTCATATTTCCTAGCAAGAATCACATGCTTCAAAATCTCTGTAGACATATATTCTTTATTTCTGATCTACACTGTTCACTTAAATGTTATAAAATGATGGCACAAGAACTGTAATAAAAAGCAATCGGAATTAAGATATAAGAACGACTAGACAAATTGAATACTGACATTGCTTCTGTTTAGAAATTTGTAAACTATCTAATTTCATTTATTTTAGTAATGTTCACCCAATAAAATTCCCAAGAGCCACTCAATGCTGAGCATTATTAAATTAGGTATATACAGTGTAACCCGGATATGAGATACCCTGATATAAGAGAAACCCGGATATAAGAGAGATTTTCTCTGGTCCCAAATTAGAGCCTGTGTTAATGTATATAAAATAGACCAAACCCGGATATAAGAGACGACTTCTCTGGTCCCGACAACTCTCTTATATCCGGGTTACACTGTATGTGTGTGTGTATTTAGGCAGCAATCTTTCTTTCATGCACATTTCATTGAATAAGACAGACAAGGTCCTTTGATTTAGTTTTTTATACAATTTCTCATGTGATCTAACAATTTTTTCTTTTCAGATGATAAATTATATAAAAACTGTCTGATTGTTCTTTTTATCTGAGTGCTTTCGGCTATAAATTTAGCCATTTTCAAAGTTAAAATATATTAACTGTTAACAAGAAATAGTTTGTTGCATGTATGTATTTATATAATGTTTTAATTCTCAAAACATGGTCAAGATATTTTGTCCATGTTCATAGTTGATATTATATATATATATATATATATATATATATATATAGGAGGAATTAGAAAGTAAAGACTATGAGGATGTGGAGGATAGATAACTATTTAACCTAGACTTGAAAATGTTAAGATTGCAATGCATTTGGGGAAGCATCGACGCAGGTGTTTGTCTCACAAAGTAGCAGGTATTGGGAAGATGCTTAGTTGATCTTCTTTCTTACATATGGAATATAAAGAGAATGAGGGTGATTTGATCCTGGGTATATAGTATGGCAAGACCTAGCTGTAAGGGTCTAAACTGATGTAACTATAGAGTGGAGTATGTCTGAACGTTTGCCATGGAAATAGTGATAGAGTAGGTATATGTTGCGCTTTTGTGTGTGTGGGAAAGTGATGGGAGGATAGGAAATGAGTCCTTCTTCACAAGGCCGCACAAACTACTTGTTTACGATAAATAAACTGGAAGTAAAAGAAAAAAATAGTTATAAAACAAACAGCAATGATGAAGTTTTATTAAAAGAATTCAGAGAACTTTAGATCTGCTATGAAAAAAATATACATCAAAGTGAGAAAAATTATTCCATCAAGTGCAAAACCTGTAAAGAAAGAAAATTTTAAAGAAATAAAGTGACAGTGATGTGATTATACAGGAGAATAGGTTTGGTTTATTTTCTTTTATGGTACATCAACCTCAATTGTTGTTGTTTTTAATACCAGCAAAATGTTTAGGATAGGTTCATATAGATAGAATATGTATTCTTTGTAAGATAATCAGTTTGTAGATCAGGTTTTTGTACAGAGGATTTTTGTCGAGATCCAACTTGCTGGTAATATTTTTTTTCAAAAATTTATTGCTGGTATTTCTACTATAAAAATTTATTTTTATACTTTCATAATGTTTTAATCCGAGTCTTGTAGTTAACTATTTGTCCATAGCAGGAAACCCCTACAAGGTGCTACCACCCTGAGTCAGGGTGGACCTGGGAACAAAAGCAATTAAGAAGTGGTTCCACACTCCTCTAAACTTCCAATCTCCCAATCAAAGGCCTTGCTGCTGGATGTAGTTTATTGTCTTACCCATGACAACAGAAGAATAGGAATACCATCAACAAGACATGTGAATAATAAGGAAGTTTTAAGAACAATAGGACTGAAAAGTTTCTTGTACTTACAATTAAAAAGAGACCGTTGAAATTTCTGGACACATGAGAGAGAAGAGCTTGGAGAACTTAACATTCACAGGGTATAGTGAAGGCAGCAGTAGCAGAGAGAAATGAATAGTGAATAAAAGTGAATAAGCAACATAACAAGTTTATGCAAAGGACTGTCAAAACAGGGACTAGAAGGGATGGTAAGCAGAACAAACATTGCTTAAGGCTCCAAAGGATGGGAAGCTGTAGAAAACTATGAACCTGAGCAGAGCATGGGACATAAAAGAAGATATTAGTAAATTTCAGTTACTCTGAACATTTGATCTTGGTAGCCTAATTGGTAAGGTGTTGCTACAGAGAGAGAGAGAATCTTCTAAATGTAAGAGATGTGAGTTTAAATCTTTATAGTGGTTTATACTTTGTAGAATAATTGGCTATGGTTAAGTGTAGTTGACAAAGTTGTTAATAAATGATAAGAAAAAATAACAGGCCCAAATAATACTAAGCAAACACTATATATGCGAGTCAAAACTAGCCAAAGCAAGAGTAAAAAGGTCAAAAGTTAACAAAATAAGAATTGTCTTCATATGCAAAAGGGATACAGTCAATTGATTATAGCATTCTGACTTTAAGACAAGAAAGAACAATATGGCAGATAAAACTGAGAATTAGTCTATTTTCATTAGTTAGGAAGAAATCCCAGCATGCATCTGTGAGATTTGTTTAAAAATTTGGGGGAGGGGATTGTTCTTAGCAGTCATTCCTAGAAGTTGAAACCAACATTCTTTAATAATTTTTTTTTTATCATGCACTGCTTGCTTAATCATCGCAGAATAACAATTTGGTTTGATTTATTTTGTTTTACGGCATATCAACCTCAGTGGATTATTTAATGCTGACAACATTTTTAGGATAGATTCGTATGAATAGAATATGTATTCTTTGGTTTAGATTGGTTTGGTTTATTCTGTTTTACAGCATATCAACTTACATGGGTTAATGCCGACAACATTTTTTATTGCTGGTAATATTTTATTTTGTCAAAAATCTGTTTCTGGTAATATTTTTCCTTCGAAATTGTATTGCTGGTAATAATTTTTTTCAAAAAAGTATTGCTGGTAATAGTTAACTATTTGCCCATAGCTGGGACCCTAACAGGTGCTACCCCCCTGTGTCACGGTGGACCTGGGAACATCAGCAATTAAGAGGTGGTTCTACGCTCCTCAAAACCTCCTGATCAGAGGCCTTGCTGCTGAATGTAGTTTATTGTGTTACCCAGGATGCAGATGTAGTTTAACATCTTACACAGGATGAACAATTTACAAAAAAAAATAAAAATAAATAAAAAAACAAGAGGACTTTGATGAAAGAAACTCAAGTTAAAAATTCATAATGATTAAAATATGACTTTTTCCCCTTATGTTAATGGCACTAACTAAAACTTCAGGTACTCTGCCATTTAATTAGCTAAATGGCCATTATGCTGAAAACCCTGAGCTACCAACTGTGTCATATGCATATCATAAAAAGCCCAATGCAGTGTGACGTGACCATATATGGGGATGTGAGAGAAAGCAGGTCTGGTCTGGTTTGGTTTGGTTTGTTTTGAGGCATATCAATCTCAATGGGTTATTTAATGCTGACAAGATTTTTCTTGCTGGTAACATTTTTTCCAAAAATGTATTGCTGGTATTAAAACCTATTTTTACACTTTCATAGTGTTTTGACCCCAGGTTGGGGGTTAACTATTTGTCCATGGTTGGGACCCTAACAGGTGCTACCACCCCTGGTCAGGGTGGACCTGGGAGCACCAACAATTAAGAGGTGATTCCACGCTCCTCAAAACCTCCTGATCAGAGGCCTTGCTGTCAGACATAGTTTATCGTCTTAACCAGGACGCGGATGTAGTTTATGAGAAGGTAGGGAGGCATTTCAAAGTTTTTTTGTAT
>OZ010597.1:21144258-21351758 GCA_963932145.1 Acanthosepion lycidas
AGTCTTGAGAATTTTTAAGATAAAATTCTTCAAGCATCAAAGAAACTGAGTGGGTGGAGGGGTGTAAAAAAATCTACCGATATAAGTTCTTTCGGTTGGATTTGGGCAAAAACCAAACTAGTTTCTATTGACTTAAGTTTTAAAATGTGTCTCCAGATGAAACAAAGAATAACTGGTTGTTTTATTAATGCTTCTGTATTTGTTTTCTATTATCTTCCAAACTCGTTCTCAGTGTTTTTGTTTTGTAGATTTGAGAAAAAAAAATCTTTTTTACATAATTCCTTAAGCAAAGAAGCAAACAAAATTTTTTTTTTCAATTTTCTGCCTTGTTTGTTTTACAATTAGACAGCGGAATTTTTTCTGTTAAAATTTCCCGAGAAACAAGGAAAAGAATTATTAACTGATCAAAGATCTATCAGTAAAATTCAGGCTAAAAAACAAACCCCTTTGAAAAACCTTAGGATAAAAACATAAAATTATTTTTCAGGTCGGCCAAATAGTAAGTCATTGTTTTCTTATTAGAGAGTTTACTGAAAAGTTTTCAGCCTGACCAAGATACCCTAATAAAAAAAATTTTAAAAGAAAAAAAGTCATTTTCTTAGTTTTGCTGACAGGGTTCATTTGACAAATTTTCATCACACATTCGTATTTAAATGCTTATTCATATTAACTTCATATCTGTATTTTTCACTGTATTTTTAGTATGTTTTATCAGCCTTCATATACAACAGGGAAAGCTGGAAGGATTCTGAGAATATTATGAACAGAGCAAGTGAATTTAGTACCTTAATAAACATATCACTAGCAACAGCCCTGAAGGCATAAAAACATGTGAACTCATAAGTAACTCTTGCTTCCTGTTTTTCCTCCTTTCAAAGTGTGTACCATCAACTTTTCGAATAAAAGTAAAAATGGTTGTGGATGCTTCACACACAGACATACAACCAAGTCACTCTTAAATACATTCATTAACAATTTTCGTTGTGCGTTCAATTTATTGGAAGCACAGTGGAGTAATGGATAGCAGATTGGATGGAGAAATTTTAGAGCTGTGTTCGAATTCCATTCAGACACATTACATTCACTTATGTGCTAATACCTTTAGGAAACGTATGAATCATCTTCTCCTCTCACCTATAGGTAAATAACAGGACAGACCAGGTTCTATAGCCTTGGATGGCAACTGGTTATTGTATTGTAAAATATCCTTGCAAGAAACCTTATATATTAGGTTGGTACAAAAATAATGATGTATTAATGTCGTTTTATGATGTTAAAAAATACGTCAAAAAACGACATTATTACGTCATTATTTTTGCACCAACCTAATATTAATTATAGAACTAACCAACACATTAAAAGACTAATGAGGAAGTTTGAAGTAAAACAGATATAAAAAAAGGTTTATAATTATAATCAGAAAGAAAGTTGAAATTTCTAGGATACATAATGAGGAAAGAAGGGTTGGCAAATTTGACACTCCCAGGACATACCGAAGGCAAGGTGGTAAGAGGGAAACACTGAGTAACCTACCAAATGAACTTGTACAAATGGATAGTCAAACGGTGAAGGATAATGAAAAGACAAACCTTACTAACAGTTACAAAATTTTTGAGAGCCCTAAACATCCACATCATGAAAGGACATGACACACAGAAGAAATGATGACTTTAGCTACCTTGATATCAAATCACTCATGTTTATGGTGTTTATAATTATTTGAACATGTTAATTATTAAAATATTGTCATTGTTATGCCATTATGACTGATTAAGAAGAGTGCAGATAGGTTAAAGGAAATTGCTCTCTAATTAGTAGTCATCTCCCATGAACAGACTCATTTTTTTATTTATATTTAATTAAAATTATTCAGAAAGTGGTTGCTTGTTTGAACTTGAAATTGCTTTATTCTCTAGGTTAAGTGGTATTGCATACAAACATAAATTAAGATATGCAGTTTTTGATACAATATTGCATCATCTATTCTATAATATAAAAAAAAAAAAACATAATTTGATTGTAAATATTTTATCAATCACACAATCTGATCTCCCCTTTTACGTAAGGAGTTATCCTGTTATTGCAACAGGTGAAATTACTCAAGACCAAGAAGCGAATATGATTTGCATTTCTGTTATAATATTTTATATATATTCTGACTTTTAAATTGCTTGAGGAACATAGGGCTGCAAGATATCGTTGCGGTTTCTGTAACAAGCCAGTTTTTAAGTCAGAAGATTGTTAGCCTACTACACAACTCCCAACCTGAATGATCAGTTTTGAATTCAGAGTTTTCCTACTCCTAGACCAGTTGCCATCAAAGGCTATAGAACCCAGTCTGTCCTGCTATTTGCCCATAGCTTGGAGGGAGAAGAGGATTCATGCCTTTCCCAAGGGTATTAGCATGTAAATGAATGTAACAGATTTGACTGCAATTCAAACTCGGCTCTCCAATTCCTGAATCTGAGCCACTATCCACTACTCCACCATGCCTTCTCTATTTCTGTTATAATGGAAGATCCTATTAGTAAGTAGAGGAGATTAGGTTAATCCTATACTGATTTTTATTTATTTCATGCTAGCTTTCTTTGGACATTATTTTAATGATGTCAAAAGTTTTAATAAAATTCTAGATTGCTCCTGCAGAAAATGTAAATAATACAATTATTTAAATATTGCCATTATTTTTTTCCTTAGTATGCATAAATTAGTTATGATATAGATTCTATAAAAAGTAAAGAAAGAAATAGATCAAATTTGGCAAACAATAAGATACAATGGGCTTTTACATGCCTCGTCTTTCAGACCAGCATGTTCATCTTGGTTGTGTTATGCACAGTGTTTTGGCCATTGTGCCCTCTGGACTTTTTCACATGTCTGTTGTTGTATTCAATAATGTTCATGGAATTTCAAGCTGAATCTTTTATTCAGTCTCTCTCCACCTTTCATAGATTAAATAAATTCAAAATTGGATGAGGGTTACTAAGTACAACAACAGAGAACACAAAAACACCAGAGGGTAAAACGGACAAATCACTGGGGAGTGGAGAAGAAAACAAAACGAGCACACTGATACAAATTATTAAAGTACAGGGATGATATGATATTATCTGTCTATATTTCTGGGATGAGGTATTGTCATTATTTACACTGTTTATATTATTCGGACTGTTGTTCTCATCTTCGTTACTATATTCGCAACATTTTGTCCGTTGTAAACTCAGGCCTTCTTCAGGCTCTGTCTATATTTCTGATGTGTGTTATTGTAATTATTTACACTATTTACATTATTCGGATTGTTGTCCCCATCTTCACTGCTATATTCATGATGTTTTGGCCATTGTATGCTCCGGCCTTCTTCAAGTTTTGTCTGCCTCTGAAATGAGGTATTTTAATTAATAACACTATTTACATTGTTTGGGCTGTTGTCCTCATCTTCGTTAGCAAGTTCACAATGTTTTGGCAGTTGTACAACTCTGACCTTCATCAAGTGATTTGAATTTCAAACTTCATCCATTAGTGTACAAAAAGTTTTGAGAAAAAAAGAAAAAAAAGAAAAAAAAAAGAAAGAAAAAAAAGAAAGAAAAAAAAGAAAGAAAAAAAAAGAAAGAAAAAAAAAGAAAGAAAAAAAAAAAAAAGAAAGAAAAAAAAAAAAAATGAAAGAAAGAACCAGAAATCTCTGAACAGGGTGAAAGAAATCATCCAGTACCTTAAATTTCTTTTACAAAGAAAAAAAAAACCCAGCAAGTAATAAGTTAAAATAAAGAGTGCTCAATACACTAAGTAGAGCAAAGGTAAAATAAATAAATCCTAATGAGCCAGGTACTACCTACCTAGGTCATTAGGATTTATTTATTTTATATATATATATATATATATATATATATATATATATATATATATATATATATATATATAATTCTAATGAATTTTTATATATTATGCATATAATTTGATACAAATAATGAACTTTGCAGAAAATTTAATATAGATAATGAAAAATTATAATATAAATATAATTCAATATAATGAATTCTAATCAATTTTTGATATATAAAAATGACCTACAATTTGCTGTTAACGGGGCAAGTAATGGCTTGTTAATTTTAATGCCTCCAAAACAAAACTTCTCTCTATTAATTATCTGAGATACCCTTTTCTGCCTTCTCGCAGCATAACTGATGATAGTCACCATGAGAGTAATTTCATTCTGCCTTCTCAGGCTAACATTTTCTGCTGACATCAAGTGGTAAGAGAATATTGAATCAGTTGTTACATTCACTGCTAAGAAAGTTGATTCATTGTTTCATGCTAGAAAATCTTTCTCTCCTGAACATATCTTATATATTTATAAGTCTACCATTCATCCATGCTTTGAATCAGTGGTGTAGCTAGAGGTGAGTCATAGGTTGCAGTCCACCCCAAGCAGCACTTTTACAGGAGCGACACTTTTGTGTCTGCTGTAGGATATCAGCCTGTATAGGCTGTATTAAAATAAAAGTGTTTATAATATTGGCACAGTTGAAGGATCTTTTTGATTTTGAGTAACTTAAACTATGACATATCTCCTGTCTATAGAGCAAAAATTGACAGATGAAATAGTTTTTGATGACATCAATGAAGAATTTGCCAACAAAAAAAAGTTACTTTGTAGAAAGTTGTAATTTTCATTTCAGAACTAAAGATGGCCCAAAGTTTTTACACATTTTTCCTCCTCTGTGTAGTTTTCACTTTTTAACTGTTACTGATAAAGTTTCAGTATATTTAGTGTGTATTTAAAGCATACTATCTTTGGCAATAAAAGAAAAGAATACTGAGCTGTTACATGACACCTGTCCACCTTTGTAGAATTGAATTTTGGATGATCTCCTCAAAGATAAAGAAGAAACTTGAGGCAACGGAGGTATAGTTCTACAGAAGGATGCTAAGGATATCATGGATCGAGAATGTGAGCAATGATGTGGTTTTGGAGAGGATGCAAACAAGGAGGAAACTTATCAGGAAGAGGCAGCTGAAATTTCTGGGACATGTAATGACAAAGAAGGGCTTGGAGAATCTGATACTCACAGGTTCAATAGATGGAAAGAGAGACAAGGGAAAGTAACACATGACATACCTAGCAGACTTAAGCAAGTGGATGACAGAACATGTCCTGGGGGAAGTAGCAAAGGGACGAAACTTATTAAGAGCTACAAGGGATAGGGGAAAGTGAAGCACCATGATCGCCTACATCCTGAAGGTACACAGCCCATAAAAAGAGAATAGATATTTGAGTAGGCGAAACTAATATTATAATGGTACACAAACTAGTTACTCAAGAGTTTGCTGTCCTCTCCCAAGTACAAACCCCACCCTCAGCACAAACTCTAGCTATGCCACTACTTTGGATATTGCTGCCACATATGGTTCAGTGCTCCTGCTATGCATTTAGAGATTCTTGATAAAATCCAGAGAAAAATCTGCAATGTAAGTAGTCCTAACCTGGCATCTCAGCTTCAGTCACTTTCCCACCCCTGTAATGTAGCTTCCCTGTGCATTTTCTATACTAACTTCCATAGTAATTGGTCTGATGAATTTACCTCTATAAGGAATTTGAGATATTATGGTGGCTGTAGTAAGAATTGGTAAGTAAAAATGTCTTGTTTTGGTGTAAGGAATACTGTGGTATATTAGTGGGGCAGTAATTGTAGGTAGCTAGGTTTAAGATGAGACACAATGGTGACCAGCCTTCCTCGTCCCCTCTTTTTTTTTATTTTTCAAAGTATTACTTTCCTCTATGGTACCTAGACTTGATGAATTTAAGTGTTTCACTAGATTGGTAACAAGGATGCTACCATAAGCTCTATGCTAACAGTTTCTTTTATCACACTTCTTGCTTGTGGAATTCTTTCAGCTACATGCCTTCAAGCCAACTTTGATTTTCAAAAATTTAAATGCAATGTCAACTGTTATCTACTATTTTCTTGATTCCGCTTCTATTTTTCTCATTCGTAAATAATGTTTCTCTTTTTGTCATTCTTTCCTCCTCAGTAACCCCTTGTGTCTTAGTGGCTTTACTTGGGGTGAAATTATTATATATATATATATATATATATGTATATAAATTCAATATAAATAATGAAAAAGTTAATATGAATTTGAACTTTTGAAATTATTGCTTTTCAAAAGAGCTGGATCCTTTGTTTTCTGAGAATGAGATGTTATGAACTGAGAGAAATTCTAAAAGCAGGATTTCTCTGGTCTATTTTTGTTGATATTTTCACAAGAAATTCCCACTCTTTGAAGATAATGCTAAAGATTTTCATATGTAAGTAGTTATTATCATTTTTTTTTTAATAAATAACATCACCAAATTCTCCTTTCATCTGACTAGATGATTTCTATTCAAGCTAGGGAAATCAGGATTTTATAAATAATTTTCTGCATCATAATATATTAAGTGTGTGTAAAAATAAAAAGCAGTAAAGTTGTCTGTGGCTAAATACAGTTCTTAGTAAGTGTATGTTATATAAAATAAACATTTTAATGAATTGTACATATCTATGGATATATTAACTGCAATAGAAACTTCTATCATTAAAAGATAATCCATAGAAACATAATCCATAGACAATCCATAGATAGCAATTCTTATTATCTGTAGTTAAAGTGCTAAGATCAACAGTGAATTTTTTCATGACTCTTTTATTGGTGCCAATGATTTTATTAAGAAAATTTATTGAGGGCCTATTCTTCTCCCTCCTATTTTATATCAGGTATTAATTTGAATTGCATCCTCATCTTTGTTGTTTTGATCACAATGTTTTGATTTCCAGTGGAAATATAAGTAAAATATCAAAAAAAAGAGGATGTTATTAGGTTGGTGCAAAAATAATGACGTAATAATGTTGTTTTTTGACGTATTTTTTAACGTCAAAAACGACATTATTACGTCATTATTTTTGCACCAACCTAATAGTTTAAATTATTCTTTGCATTATGACAAGATTTTAGATCTGATTTTAGACAACACCAAACATGACTGAATGAAAAATAAAAATATTTTTAATAAGCAACCATACTCAAAATTTGACTAAATCTGAAGCCGCTCCACAGTTGATGTTAGTGGGTATGAAGCAGCTCAAAAAATAAAGATAAAAAAGGAAAAGAAAAATTAAAAGAAACAGAGTTATTCATGAAATTAAAATTTGATAAGTAACAAAATATACATATTAACAGATTATATTTGTCAGGCTTCTGCTGGAGGTGAAGTTTGACTATAACTTCTCTACTCTTCAAAATTACAAAAAAATACAACCACTATCAGATTTTATTATGCAAGTCAATGTTTTCAATGAAATTTTCATGATATGCATGATTTGTTTATATATATCTACTCAACTTTGACTAAATCTGAATTGATGTTAGTATGTCTTATTAAGCAAGTTAAAAAATAAAAAAAAAATATGTAAGTTTAAACAAAAAAAAGGAGATGACTAAACAGATATGTTATTGTACTCAAAAATTCTACCAACTCGACTTTTATATTTTGTTAGACTCAATCCTAAGAGATTAAACAACCTGAGTCCTGGTTAAAATCCTAAGTTGCTTAGAAAAAGAAAATGTGCATTTGAGTAGTACACACTGTGAGTTTCAACTTCCATATCCTTATTAAAAAAACACTGGTGAATATCTTTTGGAAATATTTGGGTTTATGATGGAAAAATTTAAATAAAGGGCAAAGAAAGGTATTTGGTTAGCACAATATCCTACATACCTAAATAACTTGTTTTGTTATTTCACAAATCAATTTTGGTCCCTTGACATTAACTCTTTTTCAACCATTTTGACATAATTTTGTAGCTGATTTTATTGGTCCTTGCTGATCTTAGCTGATTCTCATATGCATCTCTAATGATAGGTCACAATTTTTCTATTCAATGGATACCTTGAGAGGCTGAGGACCATTCCATTAATTTTGAATCTTTGTTACCTTTTTTTTTAGCAAACAAGGCAATTTTCAGCTTTGCAGAATGTATAGTATAAATATAAGTATGAATATACACTTTTGATTAAAGCTTCTTGATTATGACCTATACCAGTCAAAAATATATATTGTCCAAGAACTTAAAATAATTCTCTGCATTGATCTTGACATCATCATTAACTTCAAAGGTCCTTATAATTTTGCTACCTACAATATAAGTACAAAACATTACTCCAGCTATTCGCATTGTCTTAAAATGTTTGTTGACTATTTCCATTAAAAAAAAACAACTTCTAGTCCAGCCATCAAATCCATTCACTATCTACATTCATCACTTAAAATTACTGTTGAGAAATCAGTTTTCATGTACTTCTTCACCCAGCTGACAAGTTTCTCTCTGTGATGTTAACTGAAAGATGGTAATTAGGTTGCTTTCATGACTTTAGCCAATCGTCTTAGTTTTCTGTTTATATTTGCAACACCAAATATTTTCTTCTTTGTTAATCCATATTTACACTTATTACCTTTTTATTTAATTTTCTTCAAACACTTTCTTTAATCTTATCTTGCTAATTTTTTTTCAATTTCTTTTTTACTGATCTCTTTTCAACTTGTTTACAATGAAAATGTTGACCCAAGAAGGCTGATATAATGGAATAACTTGTCACCCCTATGGGTAACTACACTATAGGTAGTAATTACCTATAAGTATCTGTAAGTCAACGGACTACGGAGTCTAGATGAAATTTTTTTCAGCTGTACTGTCGGTGAAGTAGACAGACCCAATTATGTTTATGCAGGGTATATGGGGATTTTTTGGCTGAGCCTATGGGCTCAGGAAACCCTCATTAAATTCGGCCTTTTGCCACATGTGAATGCATGGGGCAGTTGCTAGATACCATCTAGCTGGGATCTGTTAAGTATGACTCAAACTTACACGAGAACTACCAACCTTCCAATAGTAGCACTCACTACTGGATTGACTTGCGACGACCTTGTGCATAACTGTTACCTTATTTCTTAATGTGCTGGTTTTTACAATAAACCTTTACTTATTTTATCCACCATGTTTTTCAAGTATATATTCCTATTAGCAAGGAATATAATAATTTGCAATACCAAATATTTTCTTCTTTGATAATCCATATTCACGCTTATCTTTTTATTTAATTTTCTTCAAACCCTTTTTGTTACATTCTTTTGGTGATATCCAGTTTTATGATGGAAAAGCCAAAGAAAAATAGGAAGGAAGCTACCATCAATACTGGAAAGAAGGTTTTTCTTTTATGGAAAGAATTTCTAATAGTAGTTGGAAAACAAAATTGTTTTACTGCTCCAGCCAAATCTCTGAAAAGATCTGGGAAGAGATTTTTTTTTTTTTGCTCAAAGAGTTAAATTTATTAAATGAAAATAAACAACAATTTTATTTTTGTTCTGTTATCTTCTGGCATCATTCTAGCAGCTAAGAATTTCATAATCTGTTTTCGTCTTTCTGAGCAAAGAATGACTAAGGGAGCCTTTTGCAGTCTTCCAGGGAACAGAAGTTATTTTTCATCATGTTTATTCTGTCATGACTTATAGAAATGGTAATCCAAAAGTTCAATATTCAGCAAATGCAGCCAACAGGGAAGAATTTTCCACCTAAGCTACAACAAATCTGGTTTGTTCAAAGAAACATGTGGAAAAAATAAAGATTTTTTTTCAGAAAAATTCAACATATTGACAATAATAAATAAGTAAATTTCAAGCAATATTATTAAGGTGGAGTAGTTAAGATATTGAATTGCTTGCTTCTGATAGAAAATGGTTTTCAATAAAACAATTAAGATACTTCAATTCCTGTTTCATGGCAATATAGAGCATGCGTAATGGAAGTTATCAGGGTTTGAAAAAGAGATTTTAAAAAAGACCTGAAAGTTAAAGGTTTTGTTTTTCTCTTACAAAAATCACTTAACTGATAGCTTAGACAAAATCAGAAAAATGGAAAAACATTCAATACTCTTGTAACAGAGTAAGAATTACTTCAATAAGAAAAAAACATGTGTGTATATATATATATTATATATACATATGTGTGTGTGTGTGTTTGTTTATATATATATATATATATATGTATGTATGTATGTATGTTTATATATATATATATATATATGTGTGTGTGTGTGTGTGTGTGTGTGTATGTTTATATACATATATATATCAGGTCATCCCATAAGTTCTGTCCGAATTTTGAATAAAGAAAACAAGTGACCAAATATTACATTTAATTACAGATTCAATCAACAATGTATTTTCCCTGATTATCTATGACTTCCTTCCATCTATTAACAAGCTTACTAATTCCATTACTGTAAAATTCTTTTGGCTTTGATTCAAAGAACTCACAAATGTCAGTTTTAACCTCTTCCTGTGTTACAAAAGCTGTTTCTTCTTCTTCTTCCAAATGATTCTGTAAGCTACGAAACAAATGGTAGTCTGAAGGAGCAAGATCGGGAGAATAAAGTGGATGAGGAATTTTCTCCCAAACAAGTTCTTTGATCTTTTGTGATGTGATTCTTGCTGTGTGGGGTCGTGCATAGTCCTGATGAAACATCACCTCTTTTCGATTCACTAGAGCAGGTCTTTTTTTCCTCAAAGCTTGGTTCAAACACTAATTGCTGACAGTATATTTGAGCATTAATTGTTGCATTAGGTGCTAAGAATTCAAAGTGGATTATTCCTTGATGATCCCACCAGATTGAACGAAGAATATTTTGCCCATGAAGTTCCCTTCTCGGATGTGGCTGGGGTCCTTCCCCTTTACCAAGCCACTGTCTACGATGCTTAACATTTCGATAAAAGATCCATTTTTTGTCACCAGTCACAGTCTATCCAAAAATGATGAAACAAGTTGGTGAGAATGGAGAGAAGAGCAGATGTCAACTTGGAATTTGAGGTTGTTTTCAGACAATTCATGAGGCACCCATTTTCCAAGTTAAGGAACTTTTCCAAGTTAAGGAACTTTTCCAAGTTGTTGAAGAAGATGATGAACAGTTGTATGGTTTGAACTGAGAACAACTGCCAATTCCTCAACTGATAAGGCAGGATTTTCTTTAAGGGCTGCTTCAAGAAGCTTTTCATCAAACTCAACTGGACATCCGGTTTGATCTTCATCTTCAAGGCTGAAATCTCCACCTCTGAATTTTGCAAACCATCTTATGCAAGTTCTTTCATTCACACATTCCTTTCCATAAACTGAGTGAATGTTTCTAGCCGCTTCGGCTGCTGAGTTTCCTTTCTTGAACTCGTAAAGCATTATGTGCCTCAAATGATTCTTGGGTACTTCCATGTTAGCAGGATTTTAATCAAACAAAATTTAATTTTATTGTTCTCTGAAATAAAATTTGATCAGTTTAAATGCATCTAAACATAAAAAATAATGTTCAGCTCCATTAGACATTATAAAATACTCTTTAAATTTCGTTCATTTTAACAAAGTTAAAATTCGGACAGAACTTATGGGATGACCTAATACACACACACATATATATATATATATATATATATATATATATATGTGTGTGTGTGTGCATATATATATATATATATATATATATATATATATATACACATATATAAATATGTATACATGCACACACACACACACACACATATATATATATATATTCACACATTTATATATATATATTATATATATTCACACATTTATATATATACATATATATATACACACACACACACCTATATATATAGAGAGAGATAGATAGATAGATAGATAGATAGATAGATAGATGCACATATATACATACATACACATATTATATAGATGTGCATATATATATATATATATATATATATATATGATAGATAGATAGATGTGAGTATACATACATATATGTAGATGTGCCTGTACATTCATATACATATATATAGATGCGCGCATATATACATACATACATACATACATATATTATATAGATGTGCATATATATATATATATTGTCCTGAGATAGGAATGGATTATTTTTGAGTTTTAAAACCACTCTAGTAACTACCAGTAGTTATGATCATAATGTAAATGCTATAAACATATATATTATGGCCTAAATAAATATATACTTAATCAATGTATTTATGAAAATAACAAAAATAATAGATTTCTCATAGCTTCTTTCTCATGCTTGTGCTAATGTATCATACATTATATGTTGTACACTTGTCTTTGTTTACAATTGAAAGCCTCGCAATCACCTGCAAAAGTGGATTACCTTTGAGAACTAATACAACTCATTTAACTAAACCGCTGATGATTTGCAAGTTTTTTTCCCTGCATATCGTTTTAAAAATTTTTGCCTGCAGAATTTGTCCATTGCATCCAAAGTCTATTGATGGGGTGCGGGAACTGTAGATGAAAAGTTTGCCTTAAAGTTTTGCTTAAGTGGGAATATAAACTAAATAACACAATATTTACATTTAAGCACATAAATATTTTATTTAATTTATAGTGCAAACAAAACAGTGCTCAATGTAGTAAAACAGAGCTATGAAGTATATATTGATAAATACACATATACCTACGTTTGTAGCACAACTTAAACTTTCATCCACTGTGCCATGTGTCCTTAAGGTATGAATTTCTGGGTAATATAAACCTAATGTTTTCAGCATGTGGGATCATGTTGAGATCATAGACAGGGAACACCATTGGAA
This sequence comes from Acanthosepion lycidas, assembly GCA_963932145.1. NCBI lineage: Eukaryota > Metazoa > Mollusca > Cephalopoda > Sepiida > Sepiidae > Acanthosepion > Acanthosepion lycidas. Next base: position 21,156,935 of record OZ010597.1, read on the forward strand.
AATTCCTAGCTTAAGGAATCAGCACATATGCTAGGCCACAAAAATCTCCTGAGCCGGCCAAGCATAGAAATAAATACAATATGGGAATCAGTAATAAGGAGTGCCAGAGAAAAGCAATGATAACAAAGTTGAAATATGAGCTCTGGTAAAAAACTTGAATGATAACAGCAAAATTGCAATATGAGCACTGGTAAAAAATAGTTGCTGAAAACATTAGGTTTATAATACCCAGATGTCCTCAAGGACACATGGCAGAGTGGATAAAGGCGTTGGTTAGATCCAGTGACAGGACCCAAAGAGTGTGAGTTCAATACCCGGTTAAGGCAGTGGAGAACTTTCAGAGGGAAAATTAGAAGGAGATAACTGACATCTATCAAACATGGCATGTGGAACTAGAACAGTCTACCCCAGTGATCGAAATAAAGGGTTCAGTTTGAAATTCCAACCACCTGAAGAAGGCTGGAGCGTGACAAATATGGCGACAAAGATAAGGACAATAGTCCGATTTATGTAAATACTGTACATAATACCTCATCTCAGAAATATAGACAGACTCTGAAGAAAATTATCATTGATAACTCTCTCCTCCAATTTGTGAACCATAGTTCTTATTTTCTTAATACATAATATAATACAAAAATATCACAATGATAAAATCATTCAATAATTATTTATAACTGCTTAGACTGGGATTTGTACATGCAAATTACAATCTATAATAATATTAGAAATTTTGAAATCATATTTATTTTTGGTATATGAATTTTTTGAAATTGTTTCTAAATCTTTGATTGACTTCAATCATTCCTCCTCACATGCTGTCCTCTTCCAGCAAATTGCACTGTTTGGAAACCAATAATGAAATGTATTTTTAGAGCTCATTGACCAAGCAATGGCAAGTTCCAAAATGCAACTGGTGACTTTCATAGTTTTTGAGTACCATTTCATTAAGTATTGCATTGTGGCACACATTTAATCCATTGCTCCAAAGACTCTGCGCTTGTGAAATCAATCCTCTTGAAAAAGGTTTTTCAGTAGGCTGGCATCTCGCACTCACCCTTTCACTGTTGAAACTATTAAATGTAGCCATCTCTTTTACTCTAATAGCTTCATGTCTTGCACCTCTTGCCTGTGAAACTCCCTCCTCTTTTCCTGTTTCCCTGATAGCTATAATCTCCAACTATTCAAATGTAATGTCAATCGTCATCTCCAGATGCCTTGATCTATCCCCTCTCTTTCTCTTCATCCTTTCCTCTATCACTCCTCTTTGCTCTCACGCCAACTCTCTATAACCCCTTGCATGCTAGTGGCTTCCCGCCTTGTTTGGGGTGAATTGCTTAGAAAAAAACAAGAAAGACAATGACCATTTTCATTTGCTTCTGGTATCTATGCTGGGCAGTTTCACAGGTTGAGAACTTTTGGTAGCAGTGCAGAGTTAACATATGTAATTTTCTTTCCATCCTCTGTTCACTACCTCTCATTTATATGCTCCTAAATTCTGTAATAACCAGGTAATATAAATATCTATTTATACACATGCAAAACCAATGAAAACAATTGTGTATTCTAGACAGATTTCAAATATTAGAGACACATAATTTACCATAGAAAGAGAATGTGCACATTTATTTTATAATTCATCATGTTTGAGATAGTTCCTCACTGGGAGTTCTATAAAATCTGGCTTGTGGCAAAGTTTGTATTGATATGGCTTGAACAAATGTTTGTATTGTTTAACAAGTATCAATAGACACCAATGTTGTATTCCTCATAAAATATTTAATAGATACATATGAACATGGGTTTTAGTCTATATTGTTCTTTTTATTGAAGCGGAAAGAAAAAATGTCACAAGAATGGGATTAAAAGAAAAGAAAAATTCACACTATTGTTTGCTTTTTTTATAACTGTTCCATTTATCTTTTTCACAGATTATTAATGTTGCATATGACAAAATTGTGTTTGTAATAAAAAAAAAAAAAAAAAACTTGGCGTTTGCTGCCATCTGTTTGGGCCAGAAAAAGAACAATTAAGGAAAACCAATGTTATTGTCAGACATTTTTTTCTTGTATTTCAGTGAAAAAATAAGAAATAAAATGACATATGAGAATTTGTTATTATAAAAGAAACCAAAGGAAGGAAAAGAAATTAGCAAGAAAATAATTCATTAACGCACAGAAAAGAGCAAAAAAAAAAAAAAACCAATAAAAAGGGAGAGAGTAGAAAGTGAAGTTGTATGAGGGATTGAAGGAAGTCAATGAGGGACAGTCAGTAAAGTGCAAGGGGTGGTTGAGAAGGATACAAAAAAGGTTGAGGAGGTGACTGAGAGAAACACAGACAAGAGCAATATGGTGGCCAAGACAGATACAAGGGTGATGTGGTGACCAAGAGAGATGCAGACAAGAGTAACATGATGAAAAATACAGACATAAACACTATGGGAACTTAGAGAGACACAGACAAGAGTGACCTGGTTATCAAGACAGATACAGACAAGAACGATGTGGCTGAGAGCGATATGGACAAGAACAACATGGTGGCCAAGAGAGATACGGACAAGACTGGCATGATGGCCAAGACAGATATTGACAAGAATGACATGTTGGACAAGAAAGATATGGAAAAGAACAACGTGGTAGACAAGAGTGGCATGGTGAGCAAGAAAGATACAGACAAGAGTGGCATGGTGACCAAGAAAGATACAGACAAGAGTGGCATGGTGACCAAGAAAGATACAGACAAGAGTGGCATGGTGACCAAGAAAGATACAGACAAGAGTGGCATGGTGACCAAGAAAGATACAGACAAGAGTGGCATGGTGACCAAGAAAGATACAGACAAGAGTGGCATGGTGACCAAGAAAGATACAGACAAGAGTGGCATGGTGACCAAGAAAGATACAGACAAGAGTGGCATGGTGACCAAGAAAGATACAGACAAGAGTGGCATGGTGACCAAGAAAGATACAGACAAGAGTGGCATGGTGACCAAGAAAGATACAGACAAGAGTGGCATGGTGACCAAGAAAGATACAGACAAGAGTGGCATGGTGACCAAGAAAGATACAGACAAGAGTGGCATGGTGACCAAGAAAGATACAGACAAGAGTGGCATGGTGACCAAGAAAGATACAGACAAGAATGGCATGGTGGCCAAGGGAGATATCGACAAGAATGACATGGTGGCCAAGGGAGATATCGACAAGAGTGGCATGGTGGCCAAGGGAGATATCGACAAGAGTGGCATGGTGGCCAAGGGAGATATCGACAAGAGTGGCATGGTGGCCAAGGGAGATATCGACAAGAGTGGCATGGTGGCCAAGGGAGATATCGACAAGAGTGGCATGGTGGCCAAGGGAGATATCGACAAGAGTGGCATGGTGGCCAAGGGAGATATCGACAAGAATGGCATGGTGGCCAAGGGAGATATCGACAAGAATGGCATGGTGGCCAAGAAAGATACAGACAAGAGTGGCATGGTGACCAAGAAAGATACAGACAAGAGTGGCATGGTGGCCAAGAGAGATATCGACAAGAATGGCATGGTGGCCAAGAGAGGCATGGTGTCTGAGAAAGAGATGTATAAAAGTGGTATGCTGGCCAAGGGAGTATGTCTAGCCAAAAGAGACTCAGAAAAGAACAGTTAGGTGGCCAAGAGAGATGCAGAAAAAGTGATGGGTGGCTATGAGTGACACAAGGGGAATTTTGTTCAAAACCTACATTGTATTTTATACAATTTGTATATTGTAAAAAAAAAATTGTCATCCTATTAAATGTTTGTTCACTATTTACATTATTCAGGCTATTGTCCTCATCTTTGTTGCCATATTTACCACAACATTTCTTCCAATGTATGCTCCAGCCTTCTTCAGATGGTTGGAATGTTGAACTGAAACCTTTATCGTGCTTGCTGGGGTAGACTGTTCTAGTTCCATGTACCATGTCTAATGGATGTCAGTTATCAGTTATCTCCTGTTAATTTCCCTTCCCAAGTTCTCCACTGCTTTAACTATGTATTGAACTCACAAATCTTTGGGTCCTCTCACTGGATCTAACCAATGCCTTTATCCACTGTTCCATGTGCACTTAAGAAAAAGGGGAATTAACAGGAGATACTGGATAACTGACATCCATTAGACATGGCATGTGGAACTAGAACAGTTTACCCCAGCGAGCAAAATAAAGGGTTCAGTTTAACATTCCAACTACCTGAAGAAGGCCGGAGTGTACATTGGCTAAAACATAATAAATATGGCGACAAAGATGAGGACAATAGTCTGAATAATGTAAATAATGTACATAATACCTCATCTCAGAAATATCGACAGATACTAAATCTTTGTTTCTTACAAATTTCAGTTTGAGTAACTATCTTGTCATTTTCATTAGTAACAATAAATTTGCATGTAGATTACCCCACTTGTCTTTGCCAGTCACTGTTAGACAACACTTTTTAAGTCTATAAAATGTCAAGCATTTTCTTACTCTCTTTTTCCCCCTCTTGCTTCCAGAAGTTGTCACAGATATACAAAGAATATCGGTGCCAGAGTGCATTTGTTTCCTTGGTCAACTGACTATTGAACTCCCACACAAACACACTTAAGCAAACGTATGCATCACACACATTCTTGAATCACTAGGACAGGTTGATTTTTCACTTTTTTAGAAAATCAACATTACACTCGATGTGAAAGCTGGGGTTTGATGTGATAAGCACCGACACCAAAAATTAAATTTATAGTTTTCACTAATTTTTGAGCATTTACTTTGAAATATCATCTGAAAAACTGTATGAAAATACTTAATTTCCACAGGTTTTTGCTTATAAACTGACTTCACAATTTTACTATTTCAAGATTAAATGCTCATAAAGATAATATCTTTTGTATTAGATACATTGAATGGAAAATATATTAAAACCAGAATTCTAAATTATGAGTCATCATAAGTAGAACATGCAATTTTTTTTTACTGTATTTGATAAGTAAAAACTGCCTAAAAACATTGTCAAAGATTACAAAAAAGGCTACTCGATGAATAAGATTTGTTAGATCATAATTAATAAAACCAAAAAATAGATAATAGTGTATATAACACCATAATACTGTTGGGCATAAATTAAAGTAATAAGTAAAGTAATAATGTCCTTGTGCCATGCATCATGTCCATATAAAATTTGTAAAGCTTCAGTCAATTATAAATTTTATAAGGCTTTCATTGATCATGGGAATGAAATTCCAACACTACTATTTTGAACCTAAGCTTAATCCCTAAACTCATTCCCTCAAAAAATGGTAACGATTTGGGAAAAAATATTTAGTATCGTTATTTATCATGTCAAACCCCAACTTACAAATTAAGTAGAATAACATCCTACTGTATCATATACACACGTACAAACAAGCACATTCTTGATAGAATAGTTTTTAATATCTTTTCCTTTACTTTCAATTGTGTCTACATGTAATTCCTTTTGTTAATAATTTGCCTTCAATTGTCATTTATTTGAAAATCAATGTTTAGTCATTTCTAATTTTTAACCAGACTCGCATGAACCTCCAAATATTGTTTGCATGACAAATGTTCCACGAGCCATTAAATATTTACTGAAAAAGGTTCAACACCTCTTGCATCAACGAAAGAGGTAAATTCCATAAAATGCTTATAAGGAGAGGTATAAGACATTTGAAACATCCCTCTCCTCTTATTCTTCCTTTTCACGTAATGATAACACATGCTTCAATAAGTTTTCAATCATGTAGTGTAAGAACTGATTATTCATCCTTTTCGTCACCGCATCACTAAAAATACACTCGTTTTTTTTTATTTTAAACACTTTTCTGTTGCAAGGTTTTTTTTCAATATTGTGTTATACTGTGTTCATTTCTGACACATATAATGACCATATTCTGTAAATAATGCTTGCATTTTTTCTTGATTTTCAATGCATTTCTATTGTAAAATCATTTGCAATGCATTTACATTACACAACAGCCTTATTCTGTAAGTGATGCTTATATTAATTCCTACTTTTAAGATACTTTTCTTCCCAATCTGCAGTATCTTTCAACAGGAAAAATCACCATGCATTTGTATAGTAAAATAATCTACAATGCATTTCTATTGTAAAAATTTTTCTACAACGCGAATCTACAACAAAAATTATCTTAAATTCCAATCTACAGGATGCAATGGATGAATTGTCATTATAAATTACACAAAAATGAAAATAACACCGAAATCTTATTTTAACAGATATATTTACCAAAATTACACAGAAATATCTTGAAATACTAAAGAGTAAATTTATTCAATAAAATCACCACTGGCTTCAACCACTACCTCCAGATGACTTCAGAATCTTCTGCATCTCTTCTGGACGATCTCCCTGTTTAAGTTGGTGAATGCTACCATAATCTTTGCCTTCAATTCATCTTTGGTATTACAAGGAGTTTTGTTGGTCTCTTGCTCAGCTGTGCCCCACCCATAATAATCAAGAGGGTTGCAGTTTGGGAAGTTAGGTAGCCAGATATTAGGGGTGATGTGGTCACCGAAATTGTCTGACAGGCATGACTGAGTTCTGCTGCTTGTGTGGCATGATTCCTGTTGTCAGATATAGGGTCTTCCAGCAGCCACCCTCTTGACCCAGTGCCAAACTATTAGGTTGGTGAAAAAATAATGTCGTTTTCTCACATATGTTACTATGTGAGAAAACGAAATTATTTTTGCACCAACCTAATATCTTCTCAAGGCACCTGATGTAGGTCTTTGTGTTGAGTTAGAGGCTCTCACCAACAAATTTGGTAGTTCTTTTCTTATCAGAATGATCAGAATCATTTTTCCAATCATTAGACTCATCCAACTCTTTCCAAATCCACTGCACTGTCCTCAGATTAACACCCAAACTCTCTGAACTGTTTGTATTAGAGCTTCTGGCACAAATGCCAAGCAATACAGCATGCCATTTTCTGGTAGAGTGAATTGCATCATGGTGCTTTTTTTCTCACAGATGGTGTCCAACTGACCCTACTATACTGAGCAGTCAATAAAATTAAAAATAAACAATGCATATGCAAGAAATTAAAAATATAAAATGGCAACAATTTACACATTGCTCCCTGTATATTAAAAATAACCTACAACATATTTCTATAGTAAATATAATCTACAATACATTGCTATAGTAAAAATTATCCACAATGCAAATCTATAGTAAAAATTATCTACAATGCATTACTATGGCAAAACCACCTACAATACATTTCTATAATAAAAACCACCTACAATGCATTACTACAGTGAAAATCACCTATAATTCAATTCTATAGTATTAGGTTGGTGCAAAAATCATGACGTTTTTTGACATTCAACTTTATGTGAGAAAACGACATTATTTTTGCACCAACCTAATATAAATCAGCTACAGTGCTGATGACATAGGTGTTCATAGTTTGTATAAAAATCAACATAGCAAGTTTTTCAAAAGGTTGGATTTCAGATAAGCCTTTCCAAAACATAAATTATTATTAGGAATTGGAATGCGATTAGTGAATAGTGACGGCCTGAATCCATCATAAAAATTCCAAATGTGAAATTCTAAACACTCCAAATATCTTTGTGCCCAGATCAGTTATAATAAATTTAGTATAGGAGATAAGGAAACTAGCTTTTGTCTGACATTTTGAGAGGTTCAAATCTCAAATATCATTGTGAAAATTCAAGTTCACTTATTAAATAAACATGACAGATTTTGTCTTTCATGTGGATCTCATGCATGGTGTCTTACTGTCTGATGTTATTTTAATATAGAAAACTTGTGAAAGTGAAAGACAAACCAAAAAATGAAACTTAATCAGCTATATTGTTCATCAAACTGAGTTTCATTGGTTGGTTAAGATAACCAAATGTGTTCCATTTGAAATACTGCAAGTGTTAAATCCCAAAAGAGTAAAGTGGTGAAATAAAAATGAATTAGTTGTAACATGTGGGTTCGGTTCTATGATTAATCACACCCTCCTCATATTCCTAGCTTTCGAGATTACTGAGACACAAGTGATGAAGATATGCTACAAAATCAATAAAAATAAGATGTGGTTGGGGGTGAACTTGGCTAGGAGAAGGAAGAATTAGTAGAGAGGGAGAATAATAAAGCTTGAAAGATGCAGGCTTGCTGATACAGGAGCCAGATGGAAAGAGAGGTCACTGACACGGTGGAAATGGGTGCAAAAGAAAGTTTGCAGACATGGCTAGCGGGGAAGCCAGAGGAAAAGTGAGGTCACTGATACGGATGGAGGCAAAGAAAAGAGAGGTTGCCGACATGATAGAAGGGAAATCTGATGAAAAGAGAGATCACAAACATTGCAGCAGGGGTGGGGGGAAGCTAGAAGAGAAGAAGAGTCACTAATATGGGCCAGAGGAAAAGAGAGGTTGCCAGCATAGGGAGCAAAAAAAAAAAAAAAAAAAAGAAAAAAAAAGAGAGGTTACTGACAGAGGGACCAGAGATAAAATAGAAGTTGCCAACACAGGAGTTAGAAAAAAAGAGAGGTTGCCTGACACAGCGGCCTGAGACAAAAGAGAGGTTGTCAACACAGGAGCCAGAAATAATAGAGGTTGCCTGACACAGGAGCTAGAGAAAAAAAAAATGAGGGGTTGCCAACACAGAAACCAGAGAAAAAAAAAAAGAGAGGTTGCTGACACCATGTCCAGAGAAAAAAAGAGGCTGTTGTGATAGATCAAGAGAAAACAATGGAGTTACCAAAATGGTGTTTAAATAATGTTAGAAACTGTCATCACCAGCTATTTTAAGGGATGGATTCTATGGACGTTTTTCTATATGACTAAAGATGCTTGCATTTGGGCAGTTATGGCAATAATGTTATGGAGACATGTACATATGGACAACTGGAATGAGATCTTGTGCTATACAAAAGAAAGCTTAGTAGATTAACAGGAGAACATCTGGAGAGAATATAGATGCAGAATGTTACATGGTGATTTACTAAATGTAGCTTAGATGTTGCACTGAATAATGGAGCACCCAGTTAGGATCAAACTCACTATTCAGTCAAGATTTATTTAGTAAAACAGGCTTGCTAATCATTGCATCATGTTGAAGTGCTTATACCAATTATTACATGATAGTAACTAAAGCATAGAGTACTTTCCTTATGAAGATTTTATAAGTGTATTTCCTTATGAAGATTTTATAAGTGCATTTCCTTATGAAGATTTTATAAGTGTATTTCCTTATGAAGATTTTATAAGTGTATTTCCTTATGAAGATTTTATAAGTGTATTTCCTTATGAAGATTTTATAAGTGCATTTCCTTATGAAGATTTTATAAGTGCATTTCCTTATGAAGATTTTATAAGTGTATTTCCTTATGAAGATTTTATAGGTATATTTTCCTATTTAGATTTTAGAAGTGTATTTTTTAACAAAAATTAATCAAGATGTCTTTACCATCAAGTTTTAACCAACAGAAAACTCCCCATGTCAAGAATCAAAACATTAAATTGGGATTTGATCAGAAACAAGACAGTTCCTCTTTAGTCTTTACCTATTGAAAGTTGACAGAATTATTTATATATAAGGAATCAATGCACATATGTTTGGTTTGGTTTGGTTTATTTTGTTTAATGGCATATCAACCTCAATGGGTTATTTAATGCCGACAACATTTTTAGGATAGATTCGTATGGATAGAGTATAGATTTGTTTGGTTTATTTTGTTTACAGCATATCAACCTCAATGGGTTATTTAATGCCGATAAAAATTTTTATTGCTGGTAATATTTTGTTTTGTCAAAAATCTGTTTCTGGTAATATATTTCCTTCAAAATTGTATTGCTGGTAATAATTTTTTAAAAAAAGTATTGCTGGTAATAGTTAACTATTTGCCTATAGATGGGACCCTAACAGGTGCTTCCACCCAGGGTCAGGGTAGACCTGGGAACATCAGCAATTAAGAGGTGGTTCCATGCTCCTCAAAACCTCCTGATCAGAGGCCTTGCTGCTGGACGTAGTTTAATGTCTTACTCAGGATGCGGATGTAGTTTAACGTCTTACCCAGGATACCACATGTTTGATTAGACAATCCCATTGAACAATTGAAAGTTTTAATAAAGAAAATGAATCTTTTGGCAGGAAGTGAATTGAGACTGCATCCACCCCCTATATCGGGAAAGTTAAGTGTGCTTTAGACTACTCAATTATGAAAGACCTCACAGAAATGCAAACGGATATACTTAATAAATGTAAGCTTTATAGATTCTAGATATGAGTCTAGTAAAGCTCGGTAAGATTTCTACAGCTTAACTCACTACATATAAGTAACCTACCTATCTACCTACAAGCACACTCCTAAGTAACCTTTGTTTCTTCAAATAAAAACACGCAATCTCCATTCAATTACACCTGTATACATCAGCCACACACGCACACATATATATATATGAAGAAATATAATTTTAAGGTGTGCTATATTTATGGGATAAAGTGCTTAATATCAGAGATAGAGTGTATGTAAATATAGATATAAAAGTGAACATTGAAGTCAACACTCAGAGGCGACAGGCTGTTTCATGCTGGATGGAATCATCAGGCTGACAATTATGTCCAGCATGATACAGCCTGTCACCTCTGAGTGTTGACTTCAATATTTACTTTTATATATTTATACATGTACTGACAGAAATAAAACAGATTTGAACAAAATAAACCTCATTTTTTTTTTTATACATTTAGGATCCTTTTGATCAATGCTTTTTCAAAAGGTATTCATTGGCGATATACAAACACAAGACAAATTAATAATCTCCAAGAAATCACAAGGTGGTTTTTCGACCGAGAAGAAATCTTAAAAGTTTTGTTTTATTGTCCAATGCTGTGGAGACGTAGGTTGTTTCAACTTTCTGGGCGTAGCAGTCACCTCTAAATTTGCATGATGGTCACTTGGTTGGTGTTCTTGCAGGGAGACAGGCAAATTTTTACTTTCAATCAACCGTCATGAACGTATACAATGTTGCTTTTGTTTGCATAGGCTTGGCTGGTAGAATTTGATATACAAGGCCTCGAGGACTCTAAGATGGAATACCAAGAGAGCACCATGTAGAATGGAAAAGAATGTGTCCTCATACTTGGCAGCACAATCAGGATTATCCCACAAATGCTGCCCAATCGACAAATCATGAACTGCTTGAGTAGATTTTTTCTTTTAAAATGGAGCATTTTATATGTTCATTACAGTTTATTGAAGGTCAAAATTTAGAAGTGACTTCTACACACCAAAAGTTGAAACAACCTGCATCTATGCAACATTGGACAATAAAACAAGACTTTTAAGAATTGTTCACAGTCAAAAATCCCCCTGCGATTTCTTGAAGATTTTAATGTGTCTTGAACACAGACACACACACATAATGTAAGATAAACATGCATGTCTATACATAAAGTGTTCTACTAGGCTGGCATCTCGCTCACACCCTTTCACTGTTGAAACAGTTAAATGTAGCTGTCTCCAATAGCTTCATGTCTCACACCTCTCGCCTGTGGAACCCCCACCCCTTTTCCTGTTTCCCTGATAGCTATAATCTTCAACTATTCAAATGTAATGTCAATCGACATCTCCAGATGCCTTGATCTATCCTCTATCACTTCTCTTTGCCCTCACTCCAACTCTATATAACCCCTTGCATGCTAGTGGTTTCCCACCTTGCTTGGGGTGAAATGCTTATATATATATATATATATATATATATATATATATATATCTCCTCAAGACATTACTTACTGAATGACTATATATGGTGTCTGATCAAATTAAACTTGGGGTAAAAAAAAAGAAAAACAGATTTATTTTTGTTGACTTAGTAATTAATATTTGTATTTTGGTCATGATAATTTGTAACTTTGTACTTGCACAGATATCGACGGTCCTCCAAGTGTTTTGTCTGCCTAATTTCACTCACAAGGCTTCGGTCAACCTGTGGTGTAGGTTTCAGGCACTTTCCAAAGGTGCCGTATGCTGAAATTATCCCCCTCGAGACCGATAACACACACACACATTATATATATAATAAGGGCTTGTACCCACAGAAATAAAGCATAGGTTCAAACAAAATAAATTTCATTTTTTTTCTTTTCTATATATTAAATGCTCATTTTGTTTGCATCAGCTTGGCTGGTAGAATTTAATATACAAATATTCAAAGATGGTATACCGATTGAGCGCTATGTAGAATTGAAAAGAATGTCTCCTCATACTTGGCAACAAAATCAGGATTATCCAACAAATGCTGCCCAATCGAAGAGTCATGAACTGTTTGAATAGTTTTTTTTTAAAAATATGGTTATAACTACTTGAACACAAACACACAAGAACATGTTGCATAACCTCTGATTGGTTCATCCTATATAAACCGCTTCACATCAGCATTTGAATTTGTATAGTACTAAACTTCTTTAAAAACAGGACAAAGAACTGGAGACAAAAGATAAAGTTTTACTTCTGTTCAAAGAGCAGGGTGGAAGATGAACCAAACTAAAGGAAAATAAATCAATAGTAAATAAAATTACTAATACTACTAATATGAATAAAGCAATTGACATTAAGATGAAAGAAATACAAAATGAAAATTAATACTGGTTAACAAGGCTTTATCTCAAATATAAAAAAAAAGATTTAAGATAATATTATTATTAATGCAAATAATATATAAAATTTAAAATGGAAGAAATACTAAATCAAAAGTTAAATAATATTTACATTTTTATCTACCCTCACCCTCTCCTACATATATATAATTTGACTAGTAAGAACATTATTTTAGTCTGACAATGTACCTTTGGTGGGTCGAAACTTGTTATATATAATTTTCCGCATTGTCATTCAATTACTCAACATTGTTCTAATATATAGAGGCTTACATTGAAAACACCAGCTCTCATTTGATCATTGACGTTAAACAGCATCAAGCCCATACAGTAATTTGATAGGTTCCACTGGATACACTAAGCATCTTCCCATAATAAAGTTCCAATGTTAAATAAATCACTATGATTTGATAAGCCATAAAAAACAAACAGCAATTAATCAATCATGTATATATATATATATATATATATATATATATATATATATATATAGTGTATTGGGGCAGCAGATCATTATTCAAACATATATTGCTAAATATAACTGACAATGAATGTCTTAAGTTTGATCATGTGCCATTCTAAACTTCATATAGTCGCTTTATTTTTAGGTGAAACTAAAGACAAAAATTGTCCAACATTTGAATATTTTTTTTTATTATGCCGTTCTTTAATCTAAGCTTTCGACTCATATGACCCATCATCAGAGTGGTTATATGGACATTTAAAAAAAAAGATATTCACCATCAAAGATGATATTCTGTTATACTGACATAAAAGATTGCATCCAGACATATGGTTTTGTTGTTAATATTTCATTCTCTTATGTGGTACGATAAGATAGAATATCATCATGATGGCCTGTGTCTGCTATTCTATTGTCGTTATCATTGCAATATAACAGAATATCATCTTTGTCTTTAATTTCTCCTGAAATTAAAGCAACTATATGAAGTTTAGAATGGCTCATGATCAAACATTTTAGATATTTGTTGTCTGTTATATTTAACAATATATATTTGTGTCATATAGGAATAAAGTGTCACTGCTGACACTTGGGTTTGAACATGGATTGCCAGAGCTCAAGCACAGTCGACCTCATCTTGAAATAATTAGATCACGTGATGGGTAAAGGAAAATTGAATATATGGGAATTAGCAGTGTCTGACCGAGTATTGTTTGAAGGCATTACTATTATTGTATCTGTGATTTATAAAGTCTCTCCTACAAATGGGCATTGCAAAATGTTTATATATATATATATATATATATATATAGATAGATAGATAGATAGAGAGAGAGATAAAAAGGAAAAATATCCACAACATTCTAGATGTATGCATATATGCACAGCTGGTTGCATTAGCAAATGCAAGGACACATATACTAAACAAAACTTGCACTGATGGTAAGTGCATATAAAAAAGAAAAAATTGTGATGTATAAGCTGTCAATTCCTGATATCCCCTGACGAGTGGATGGAGTAATTTTTGGAGGGTCAGTTTACAAAAGTCCGGAGTTGGGGTGCTGAAGGTGACATCACTCAGTGAAGTGACAACCTCTTTACTTGTATTAATTACATATATATATATATATATATATATATATATATTGAACTGAGTATATATATTATATTGTATATGCAAGGTGTGATGGGTAAATTGTAGCCAATTTTTATTTTTAATTTTGTGCATGTGTGTTTGTTTTTGATTTTGTCAAATACACTGTATAGTAGGGTCAGTTGGGCACCATATGTGAGAAAAAGAGCACCATGACAATTCATTTTGCCAGAAATTTGGGAATGGCATGCTGTACTGCTTGGCATTTGCTCCAGATGCTCCAATACAAACATTTCAGAGTGTTTGGGTATCAATCTGATGATAGTGCAGAGGATTTGGAAAAAGTTGGATGAATAATGATGATTACGAAGATACACCAGCTTGGAAAACTCACTCTGACCATTCTGATAAGAAAAGAACTACCAAATTTGTTGGTGAGCACCTCAAACTCAACATGGAGGACTACATAGTGTGCCTTGAGGAGGTAGTGTTGCTCTGGGTCAAGAGGGTAACTGCTGGAAGACCCTCTGTCTGGCAACAGGACTCTGCACCATGTCACCCAAGCAGGAGAATCCAGTCATGGCTGTAAGATTTTTTTCTGTGACATCATCATCCCTTTATATCTGGCCACCTAACTCCCCAGACTGCAACCTCCTTAATTATTATGAGTGGGGTGCAGTTGAGTGAGAAACCAACAAAACTCCTTGTAACACCAAAGATGAATTGAAGGCAAGGGTTATGACAGCATTCACCACCTTAAACAAGGAGACCATCCAGAAGAGTTGCAGGAGATTCCAAAGTCATCTGGAGGCCGTAGTTGAAGCCAATGGTGATTTTATTGAATAAGTTTACTCTTTAGTATTTCAAGATATTTTTTGTGTAATTTTGATAAATATATATCTGTTAAAATGAGATGTCAGTGTTATTTTCATTTTAGCGTAATTTATAATGACAATTTATCCATCGCACCCTGTATTATATGTAATGGTTAGCTATATCCATTATGACTGAGTAGCTAGTTTGATCCTCACTGGGTGCTCCATGCTTTCAGCCTTGTGCCACATCTAAAGTTTGCTTATTAAATCACTAAAGCTACACAAATATATACATATGTTTCAGGCATGCTTTTTAATCCTGTAGCATGTCTGGAAAAAAAAAAATTCACCCCACTGTTCTCCCTTTGAGTCCCCTCCACAGCTCCCTACCCACCTTTAAGTCACTCAGCAGTGTCCACCCTCTTAAGTCACTCTATCAATTACTGCTCATTTTCAAGGATACAAATACAAAATTATCCTCTCCAAAAAGTCAATTTCATCTAAGTTCTAACCAAAGTTTAGGGTCTGGATGAAAGGTTGCATTGCAAATTTATTCGCAAGCCTTGTACGACTCAACCAATCTGTTGAACAAACAAACTCAAAAACACACTGCATCAGAGTTTGGTCTTATGCATATGCATTTCCATAATGCTTTTATCTAGATTTCCCCACTGACTAATTAGTCAGCCAGTCAGGTTCATTTTCAATTTGCCAATATCAGCCATCGATTGCATACACAATTTTCAATTTCTTCCACCATTACACATTTGCTATCAACTCAAGTTGTTTCTACCTCCACTACCCACTTTGCTTTTTGATTTGCTTTTTATCATTTTTTACTTTTTTTGTTTTTGAGGAGGGTGGGGAGTGGGTTGCTTTGTTGTTTCTCATGCTTAATCAAAGCAGAAATATGCTAGCACATTGCATTTGGAGAAAGGCATGCATATCTGTGTCAATGTGTTGTGGAGATGCGTTCATCTATTTAAGTCAATGTGTTTATTTGTAAATCTTCTCAGAGAGGAACCCAACTGCATATCCACCATTATATTGATAATATATATATTAATAATATATATATATATATATATAAAAAGAATTAAACAATATATATATATATATATATATATATATATATATAGAAAGAGAGAGAGAGAGAGAGTATTTAGGCAGCAATCCTTCATTTATACATGTGTCATTAAAGATGACAGACAAGGTACTATAATTAAGTTTTTTATTTACTTTTTTTTGTTCAAACAAGTATTTTGTTTTTTGAACACAGTATGTTCAAATGTTTTATAATTCTGAGTGTTTTTAGCTATATTTTTAGCCATTATCAAGGATGGTTTTATTTTTGCTTTTTAATTGGGTGTATGGATTGTGTGTATGTTTTAAAGTTATAGGGATGTTTTATTTTCTGAACACAGCTATCACATTGTGGCCATGTTCATAATGTTGGCTTTTTCTTTTTTTATTATTAAGGCTTCTATTATTTTTAATCGTTTTTTTTACATGTGGATGAGGTTATTATGTTTGTATTTTCTACAAGTATGTTTTTGATGGAGTCTGGTAAGTTTGTGTATGCGTTTAAATGAGTTCTAATAAAGCTGTGATCAGATAGCATTGTAAGCCATCTGGATAGGCATGTAGTTGTGTGGCTATATATATATTTATATATTTATTTTTTTTTCAAATACTTTCAATTTTATCCAAGATCATCTTCAAGGATGAATTGCAAAGACAAAAACTCATGTAATAGATAGTTATTACATTAATTTTTGTCTTATCAATTCTTCCCTGAAGATGATCTTGGATGAGATTGAAATTACATGGGGAAATAAAAGGAATGAAAATAACTATGGTACCTTCCTTAATGTGTTTAATGGCAAGATTAAGAAATTGATCTGTGAACTTGAAAGGATTAAAATAAATAAACATGTCTAGATTATTCAACGAAACATGCTTGAATGAAGATATGTTACCTAATTAGACACACTCTCTCTATCTACATTATATATATATATATATATATATATATATATATACGCACACACACACATACACTTACTCTCCCTGATAGTGAGCCCAAATATACCATACTTTTATACATTATATATATCGATTTTTTTTATTTTAGGATATTACAACAAAAACAATTTCTACACAATTGCAGTCATGTTTCAATGCATAACAATGTGTTTCCTCAGGCAATTGTAAATTACTGGTGAGTGAGCGATTAATTTATTTTCAAAAGCAAAATATATACTCTTTCATCGAAAAAAAAAATATATATATATATAAGGCTTTAGGGCTTTACCCTGATCAACCAATTGAATCATAATAAATAATATTGATCAACCAATCAATAAGTAATATTGCCCTACTGTGTTGAACCCTCTTTTAAATTAAATGTTATGAACGTTGGAAGTGTACTCTATTCATTCTCATTGTATTCTAAAGCTTAATGGATTCTATTCTTGACTCAAATGATCCAAGTATTCTTATGTTTTTGGATAATATGCATACCAGTTAAGAACAATGTTACAATGCAAAATTAATTCAAGGAGGTCAGCAACCTATATGCCAATTTCAACTATAGCAAATGAAACAAGCATGGTGGCAAGAGAAGATACAGAAATTGCAGGATGCTATTGATAGATGCAACTTCAAATCATTCTATCAGAATCTAAGGGATGTTCTTTGGATGTGTGTCAAATGGCTCAACTCCCATCTTTTCTTCTGATGACAACCTGCTGTATCACAGTTGAAACTTTCATATATAAAGTAAGGTGTGTCACACTAAGAGACTCTGGTTACTCACACACTATTGTCAACAAAAAGCTGTGCTCGACATTGAAAAAGAAAAGCACAGAATTAGTAATGATCGGTAACAGAGCGCATGCATGTGGATTTGAAGCTGTTGCCTGCAGAGTAGTCAATACATGATGAAGAATTTTTTTTTTTTTTTTTTTTTTTTTTTACAATGATGTTCACCCTGTATAAAACCTGGGAGCAACTCAAGCTAGAGGGTTACAGAATAAGAAGCATAATTTATGTGGATATGTTGGTAAGATAATGGTTAACCCTAAACTTGAACAGGTTGAGATTGTAGTGATCAGGGAAGCATCCTCTTGGGAGTCAGAAGCAGCTACTTGAGTGGAACTTAAATCTCACCAATGGAATAATTCGTGTATCAATATTATTTTACTTATATATCATTGATACACAAGTATTTCCTTTTCTCATGTTTCATTTTTAGTTGGTTGTGCACAAGAATTTTTACTTTGCTCATTTGAGTTCTGATTAATGAGGAGCGATAACCGATTAGCTTCTTTTACGATTATTATTATTATTATTGTGTCATTTTTGCATTAAATTAACATAATTGTTTTTGCTTTTTGACCCTTTTATTTATGGCTGTACTTTTTACTCTGATTAAATTCTGATGACTTAAGACTATCATATTGACTATTTTAAGTTGAACAAACAATATGGTGTGGAAAAGTTAGTGAAGGAAGAATTTAGCAACATGATAGAATTTGAATTTTGCCTGCTGCTTATTCTCAGTGACTAAATCAATAAAGCATTGTTCACGTCAGACAGATTTCTTAGGATCTATGATAGGAATGCAAATCCATGACAGAAAATACTTTTATTTCAAAGCCTATTTTGTTGTCAAGAATATGAACCTCAGAATTCTACACCTTCCAGTAGAGGGAAAATGTAATAAGGAGTTGAATACTGTGATAAAAAAAAGCAGAAAAGAAAAAAATGGAAGGAAATCTAGCCAAGAATTGA
Organism: Acanthosepion lycidas; assembly: GCA_963932145.1. Taxonomy (NCBI): domain Eukaryota; kingdom Metazoa; phylum Mollusca; class Cephalopoda; order Sepiida; family Sepiidae; genus Acanthosepion; species Acanthosepion lycidas. Next base: position 21,175,755 of record OZ010597.1, read on the forward strand.
AAGTAAAAAGGAAATATTTTATTAAATGATAGTAAAATGTAAAACAACCTTAGAATTGCAATAAAAATCAACAAAAATAAGGAGAATAAATACTAGTCAATAATTAGTAATAATGGCACCATGTATTTCTAAATGGTAGTAGAATGTAAAAACCGTTTGTGCATTGCAATAAAAGAAAATAAGTCCAAAGATCAAGAAAAATTAATAAGATTTTTTTATTTTCTTTTTCATATCAGTTTTTCATGTCATTGTATAAAGTTGAAATCCATATGTAAAACTGGAAAAAAAAAAAAAGATTTATGGTTTTCTTGATAGATATTTCTTCAAATGAGCTTCCTTCTTTAGAAAAAAACAAAAACAAAAGGCTTCTGATAAGAGGAAATACAAGTCTTGATGTCTTGAATCATCCTTCTCCTCAAGTTTTTCTCCTTTCAACCTGTCAGCACTGATGCCAGAATCAAATACAGAGATGATAAATTCTCTCAGTCTTTGTTGCGATTCTTTAACTTTATTGGAGATAGACATGCATCATGAAGATATAAGCTATGTACCATATGAGTGTCTATATCTTCCTATCTATTATTCACTAAGCTCAATTTAGTATGGCACATGGTCAAGTAGAAAAGAGCAAAGTTTAACATGATGACAACTGAGTCAGATTGACCTTCTTAACTTTGTGGGCGAGGCTCCAAAACTGTGGCATTTTATGTGCGATTAAACATTTATACAAGTATATTCAAATTTAACATGAGTCACTCATCTACATTTCTCCATGTAAATTTATTTACATTTCAGCCCAAGCAAGGTGGGAATGCCACTAGTATATAGTATTTGTGTGTGTGTGTGTGTATAAAATAGAAAAGTACAGAAAAGATAACATTAGAAAAATTTTAGAGGACCATGAAGACAAATGGATTTTGTGCCTCAAAACACTCCAGCCAGACGGGCTTAATCACAAATTTAACAACATAAAATATAATTAATATATAACCCTATAAATCAATCCTTACCCACATTTCTCACGCACACAAGACAGACATGCTTGCAGAGGTGTTGTGGTCTCACACTTATACAAACACCAATAGTAATATATACATTTACACACATCATACACACTCCAGAAGAACTAAATGATAATATGCACTTAACACAGGCACATCCCCCTCCCAGGAACCAATAAAACTGTCAAAATGACCAAGGGAATTCAGAGTAGCATGATCTTCAAAAAACAACTTAAAAGAGAGGCCATTTGACCAACACAAGGACTGATCAAAATTAACAATAAAAAAACAAATGAAAACTACCGAGAGAGTTCATTTTCTTCAATAGTTCATTGTTACTAACAAGCAGAATTTTTTTCTTCTGATGATGGCCATACTGACTGAAACTAATTGCGGAATTTAATTAAAATAATAAAACAAAAAATATTAAGATACAACCCAGTGTGTCTGAAAATTTTCATTTTTTAATTTGTCAATATTTTTTATTGTTCAAAATATATATATATATATATATGTGTATGTATGTGTGTGTGTATATATATATATATATCTATCAATAAAAGGAAGATGTTATAGTTATTCCAATGAGAGAAATGTGTATATATTAAAAAGAAGAGAGAAACTGCAAACGATTTTTTTGTAATGTGGATTTTTAAAAAAATATATATTATGCTTTATTTTCCATAATTTAGCAACACACGTTTATGGTCTCACGACCTTCTTCAGGCAAAGAGTGGATATTTCCACATATTATTAAAATGAATCAATTTTCCTTATGTTTTTTGATGTTAAACATTCTCTTTTTTGTGTGGTAGTGACACAAATGTCTTCCTTGAACTGGCAGTGAGAAAGTTCTCTGCGTGAAGGGTAATAAAACAATTAAGATCAGTCCGAGAAAAGGTGAGGAAAGATATCTGTATTTTTTATCTTTTAATGAACCCTGTGTGTTCTTAGATCTTTTTCTATTTTTTGTATTGGGTGTGCTTTTGTCAGCATGTGTATGTATATTCCTTCTCCATACATACATACATACATACATACATACATACTGTCTTTGGGCATCTTGAGGCAGTGTAATGGTTAGCAAGCTTGTCTCGCTAGAACAATTATGACTGAGTAGTGAGTTCGACTATCACTGGGTGCCCCATACTTTTGGCCTTGTACCACATCTAAGCTACACTTGGAATATCTCTTTATCGATACTGTCTTATTGTAAGCAATTAGTATACACGTATAAACACACATATACATAGATACATAAACACTTACATACACATACACACTTCCTATGTTGTGCAGGGTTTGTGTGTGTGTGCTTGTGAGTAGTTTATTGTTTTTGCCTATATATATAACAGAAATATTTTATAAATTTCAATCAAAAGTAGTAATGTTTGTTTAGTAAATGAATGCCAAATATTTCCTTACAATTACCATTTCCATTAGTGATGAGGAGAACAGATACCACACTTTGATTCCAGCCCAATGGCCAGGGAGCAAAGGAAAGTGTAACTTTAGTTAGGACTGGCTGCTAAGTCAATGAATGCTGAATGTTTCCTTATAAGGAAATGGCTAATATTGCCATGCACTCTAAAAGTAATCCATGCACTAACATAAAAAATGTGTCAGTGGAAGTATAAGAGTTTGATAATGACATCAGTAAGGTTATGAGTAGTGAGAAAACCATTTACATGATTTTAATTACACAAGCAGATTTTCAAAAATGCTACTGAAAATTTACATCTAAAAAAAAAAAAAAATAAATAAATAAATAAATAAATAAATAAACTGATAGAAAAAAGTTTGGAACTTTTCAATGATGAAAATGCATTTGGTTCAGTAGAACACTTGACAGTCTTTAACTCATGACAACAGTACTGATGAAAATTATGTGAAAATATATATTTTTTTTAATCAATCCCCTCACCCAAGCAAGGTGATATATGCTACTATGATGTAAGGAACTACTGGGAGTGAAAGAGAATGAGAAGATTTTTAGAAGGAATTGGAAACACAATCCTAAACAGGAAACAAGGGATAAACCCCTACTCCTGTTCAAAAGACTGGGGAGGATTGTGAACTGGATGATAGGTTCACCTATCTACTCCTATTGATAAATATATGAAAACAGTACAGCAAACATTCAATGGTACAAATAAAAACTGAAAATAGACCGAGACAAGCAAATATGATTTCATGCCATTTATTTACAGCACGAGACTACAGAATCACAAAGAAAGAACTATAATAAATAAATAAATAACATCACATCACTTTAGGACTTCCAACAGCGGCAACAACTGAAATGGATATCACATGTAAATCAAGGAGGTAATAAGGACATAATCAAGATGCTGATGTCCCACACTATTTCAAACTAAAAGTTAGAAAGGAATTCCCCCATCAATACTGGAAAGCATGATAACAATGACAGGACTTGTAAAATTGTTTTAAGAGAAAGATTTTATAAATTTCAATCAAAAGTAGTAATGTTTGTTTAGTAAATGAATGCCAAATATTTCCTTACAATTACCATTTCCATTAGTGATGAGGAGAACAGATACTACACTATGATTCCAGCCCAATGGCCAGGGAGCAAAGAAAAGTGTAATTGGCTGCTCAGTCAATGAATTCTTATATGAAAACAGCTAATATTACTTTTAACATACATGACTATTGTCCAATAATAACAAAAAAGATGAGGACTATATTTCACTTATAAATAATAATTACTCCCCATCCCAGAAAGTCAGACAGAAATTGACTTAATCTTCTATGAAATAATACAAATAAGCTGACTATAGTTTTTATAGCCATTTTCTCCAGAGGTAATCAAAATATGATTGCTAACTGCAGAGGTCTTGATAAATGTATTAAGGGAATTGCCTTAATCACGGATTGTCATGCTATAATACTATTGGGGTGAAAGAGAGGTGAAAAATTCTAATTCTTCTCGGCAGTTCTCCTGAGTTTTCCAATTCCACACTGGCAGATCTCAGAGCAAATGAAATAAGAATTAGGTGATTTGTTCATTTCTCATCAGCTGCTTGATGTCACTCCATCAGAAAAGTAAAGAAACAAAAAAAAAAAAAAAAAAACACTAAATGAGAAGAAATACTTTTATATATATATATGATATATATATATATATGATATATATATATATATGATATATATATATGATATATGATATATATATATATATATATATATATATATATATATAATTAAGTTGTAAGGAACTTGGTAAACCGAATTGGTAAATCCAAAGAGGATGAAATCCTGAGAGCTCAATGTTAGGACAGAGCTAATATGTAATGAAAAACAAACCAATTTAATGTAACATTACGATAATCTATTTCACCTAAATCCTCTTTTAAGGATTCAGGATCATCAGGTAAATCTTCCAACAACGAATTGAGAAAAAAAATCCCATTTTTTTTCTCAATTCGTTGTTGGAAGATTTACCTGATGATTCTGAATCCTTAAAAGAGGATTTAGGTGAAATAAATTATCGTAATGGTACATTAAAGTGGTTTGTTTTTCATTACATATTATATATATATATATATATATATATATATATATATATATATATATATATATAGATATATATATATATATATATATAGATATCTCTATATATCGATATATATAGATATCTATATATATATATAGATAGACAGATATCTATATATATATATATAGATAGACAGATATCTATATATATAGATAGATAGATATCTATATATATAGATAGATATCTATATATATAGATAGATAGATAGATAGATATCTATATCTATATATATATATATATATATATATAGATAGATATCTATATAGATAGATATCTATCTATCTATATATATAGATATCTATCTATCTATATATATAGATATCTATCTATCTATATATATAGATATCTATCTATCTATATATATAGATATCTATCTATCTATATATATAGATATCTATCTATCTATATATATAGATATCTATCTATCTATATATATAGATATCTATCTATCTATACATATAGATAGATAGATAGATATCTATATATAGATATATATATATATATATATATTCTGTCGGATTTATATCCATTTATATTTGCTTGCATATATGTATATACGTGTGTGTGTGTGTGTGTGTTTTAAACCTTTCAAGTACATGAATTAATTTCTTGGTGGCTGTAGAAAATTAATTAAGTAAAATTCTAAAATTTTTTCAAATGATTTTTATTTTTCCAAGTACTTTCAATCTTTTCTGAGACCATCTTCAGGGCGTTAAAATATCTGTGGATGTGTATACAGTAGCTCCGTAAATTCAAAATATTTTCACTGTTCGTTTGCAGCATTTTAAATTCTAATTTTTTTTTGAACTAGGAAAAAAAAAAATTGAATTTGAAATGCCATAAATGAACATTGAAAAATATTTTGAATTTACAGAGCTACTTTTTAACTGGAAAAAATTTGAATATACTGAAAATACTGAACAGGAGTAATTCAGAAATTTTTCTTTTTAGAAAGAAAAAGCTGAAATTTCAAGGACATGCTGATAATGGTTGGTGAATTCAGGCTATGAATTTATGCCTTTTTGGTTGGACATATTGAAGGTAAGGTAAAACAGTAAGTAGCATATTTGATTGAATGGGTGACAGAACAAGATAGGTAATTGTGGTGAGCCATGAATGTCCACTTCCTGAAAGGACATAATATATGAAAGCAGAATGGTTGATTCCAATCCAATGAGAATGCTTATTTTTTAATTTTTACATTTCATGTGACACAAGGGATGTAGGAAAAGGCTGGTCATTACTGACTATACCGAGTTAATCTGATTCACAACTCATTCATTCTTACAATTGACTCATTTGCCACAAGAACCCATCCTTCTACACCCAATCTGACAAAATGCCATATATTCACAGGGATCCTACATCAAAAGTTCCATGACAAAAATTTTTTAATTTGTACAAATTGTCTTTTTTCTCGTTTTTTAATATATCTTTTTTCATATAAAGATCTAACATGAAATGAGATAGGGAGGTGATGATGCCTAAAACAAAAATAAAAGAAACCAAAGGCATTTAAACAAAAACTAAACTATGTTAGTAAGATGCATCCAAACTACACAAAAAATAAGTGCAGCCACTCTATTCTGCTAATAAGTAGAATCCAATAGGAATGTTTATTTATTGTTTTTTTTTTTTTAAACTATTGTGGCCCAATACCAAGGAGGAAGTAGGGAGAGGCTGATCAGTATTAACTATCCTAGGCCTAGCTATTCAGATTTACAACCAATTACAATTTATTCAATCACCACAAGAATTCATCCATCACCAGTCAATCCACCACTTACCACATACTCACAGGAATCTGACTAAAACATCCGTGGTATAAAAAGTTCATATGTACCAAGTGTCTTTATTTTTTCTTTTTTTCTTAAAAAATAATTAAAAATATGAAATCATGAAATAAGAAAGAAGTGGGGGGGGAAAAAACCCAAAATTGAAAATAAAATATTACAAAACATTCAAACTAAAAAATACTTTCACTTGCAATTCACTTCCAAGTGTGCTCGTCAAACTCTCTGCCCCCAGGCAGAGAGGAACCCAGAAGGACAGAGTCTTGTCTGGGGTGGTAGACAGCTACCCGACCCTGTTTTTTACAGGTTCTATGGGGAATTTTTGGCCAAGCCTATGGGCTTGGATACCCCACAATAAACTCAGCCTTGTACCCCATCTGACCAGGTGGGGCGGTTAGTGAATATCTTCAAACTAAGAAATACAATATGTTAGTAGGACCTGTCCACCTGACAGAAAAATAACAGCAGTTGCTGTATTCTGCCAATAACAATAGCTGCAAAAACATTCCTCTCCCCAAATTTATAGACAAATCCTACAGATGCATATTGGGTTTTTTTCCTAACCAATAAAATGAACCACTTCTTAGTCTTATCCACCATATTGTTGTTTTTTCTTTTCTTGAAGTCAGAACGCTACAATCACTTGACTCTATTCTTTCTGCGTATGAACATCATTCTTACTTTGTGAACATTTTGTTTGCCTATTTTCATCTTGCATATATATTGTTTACTTAGTATTATTTTGGTTTGTTCTTTGACAAGAAGATTTGGAAGTCCTCATCTACTGCAAACAGCAAAAGATGTAAGATTTTGATTGTAATATCTAACCAGGAATAGTTGCATTGTGCTAACATTGTCTTGAAATAATGATTCTACAGAGCTTAAAAAGACATGGCAGATTGCAGCTGAAGTGAATTTTGAGATACAGATTATGCATCAATTATGAGATTTTGATGGGCTGATCATATCTACAGGGGGAAAAAAAAAAATGTTAATTTTCCATATTTTTGTTCTTTTCTGTCTTGAAATCAGAACACTACAATCATTTGACTGTATCCATTTTTTCATGTTAAGTGTTAATACCATTCTTACTTTGTGAACTTTTTATCTTATTATTGTTGCTTAGCCTACTTTTGACTTGCATATATATTGTTTGCTTAGTATTATTTTGCCCTGTTCTTTAACAAGGTGATGTGAACGTCCTCCTTAGAATTAGATGATATAACGTTAACTGAAAATATTTTGAGGTAAGAAATTGAAGCTCCTGACAGTTTAAAAACAGCCCCCTTAAGGGCAAAATCAATCATGTCAATGTTGATACAATAACCAACATTGAATTCCTGGTAAAACTTGATTGGAAAACTGAGGCTTGAGAAAATGAGTCATTGGGGTGGGGAACACAGTGGAATATGTTGGGAGTGTCAAAGTGTATCACATCCAAAGTCAGTAAGTGATGTAGTGGAATAACCAGTCACCCTCATGAATGATTACATTATAGGTAGTAAGTCAACTGTCTATGAAGAGACTCAAGGAAGAGTGAGAGTGAGAAGACGCAAGCACGTCCGACCTTCCAATTAGTGGCACTCACTACTAGATTGACCTGTGTGTATAACTGTACCGTATTTCATATTGTACTGGTTGTGTACAATAAACCTTTCTTCTATTATCCACTTGGTGTTATGTATTTATTCCCTTAGCACGGAATATAACAATAAGCTTCTGCAGTGTCATCTTGGCAACATGTGATTGAGCATTGTCATGAAGCAGAATTGAACCTCAATGATTAATCAGTGCCAATTATATTTATATATATATATATATATATATATATATATATATTCATGAATTATTCATACAAAAAACAAATACAAAGGTTAATGATTTAAATGGCGAGAAATCCGTCTTCACGAACAATTCAAATAATATACAAAAACCCCGAACCTGTTTATGAAGGAAAAGATCCTGTTTTATAAATTTCAGTTTGACGGCAAATCTACCAATAAAAAAGAATTCTCTTATCACTATATTTGTACATAAATGCAGAACCTTAAAATTTAAATTCAAACTCAGCGTTGCGACTGCATGTTCCAAAACAATAACACATTTCTCATAGCATTTTTCGGTTTACAACTCTATTTTCGTTGTCCACTTATTACTGAGAGTAAAAACAAGAACAAAATCTATTTCATACCTGAGGATGTCTGTAGGAACAGACGAAAGCTTGTAAAAATAATAAGACCTTATGCAACTGAAATTTATAAAACAGGATCTTTTCATTCATAAACAGATTCGGGGGTTTTGTATATATTTGAATTGTTCGCGAAGATGGATTTCTCACCATTTAATCATTAATCTTTGTATTTGTTTTTTGTATGAATAATTCATGAATTTGTAAATTAATTGCACCTTTATTGATATATATATATATGTGTGTATATATATATATATTACTTGTAATGATATCATACTGAATATGTTAGCTCTATCACTGATATTGAGAACTTTCCACTAAGTACTACACATACAAAATGATATATATATATATATATATATATATATATATATATATATATATATGTAGAACTTATTTTAGTGGTTACCAAAATAGATATTTAAAAAAAAAAAAAAAAAAAATCAAGATATAAATTTAAAATTTTTATTATTTTTATTCCAGCTTCATAAAATGCTTGTAATTTTTTGAATAAAGTTTTTTCCTAATGAATACATAGTTTAATTAAGATTTGTTGATTATCTGCTAAAGAGAAATTTTTTTTATTATATTTTCTTAGGGGTTTACTTAATTTACACAGCACTGTACACACATACACACGTGTGCATGTGTGTGTGTGTGTGTGCGCGCGCAAATATAGAGAATAATAGGAAAGATCACGTTAGATAAATAATCTGAAGTTCTTTAGTATTGTTTTTATTTTTAAAAAACAGTGCTCAATACAAAAGTAGAGCATAAATTATAATTATTTGTGCAAAGGAATCATATTTTAAAAAAATAATTATAAATTATACATTTATTCAGGTATTTTGATTTGTTGTAATGGTTTGGAAACATGTCCCACTAAATTGCTTACAACTGAATAGTGAGTTCTATCCACTCAGAGTGCTTCTTACTTGTATAGAGACAAGCAGCATTCAAAGGTTTCATGGAAAAAGATGTTATAAGAAACCTATGTAAATATTTTGCTATTTTTTGCAGCAAAAGTAAACTTTCATGTCCTAACCTTTTATGAACTGGATTTATTAGCTCTAGCTAAGAAAAGAATAATACCCACAATATTACAAAAGGGTTGAGACAAAATTATCAAAACATTTACCAAAAAAAGGACCATGGAAATCTTCATCAGAGTATCCTTTTCCAGTACGACAATACCTCTACTCATTCTTCTTGTGAAACAAGGTGAAAATTGCAAGAGCAATTACTTACCTTACAGTTCTGATTTAGCATCTGACTTATTCTTAATTTCCAACTTTAAAGTTTTTTTGAAAGATACCATTATTTTAGACCATTAATGTCATAAAAATGGCGGCTTTTACAGTTAAATACTCAGGACACACAGTTCTTCTGAGACTGTATAAATTGCCAGTATCATCACTTACAGAAATACCTTGTAATATATATATATAAATATGAAAGTGAACATTGAAGTCAACACTCAGAGGCGACAGACTGTGTCATGTTAAATGCAATCCTCAGGCCACATGTGTTGGGTTTTTTGTGGCCTGATGATTGTGTTTAGCATGAAACTGTCTATCGCCTCTGAGTGGTGACTTTAATGTTCACTTTTATATTTACATATACTCTGTCTTTGGTATTGAGCACTTTATCCCATAAATATAGCACACCATAAAACTATATTTATTATATATTATATATATATATATATGTTATCTTTAGTGTGCAAATGTTTCCGAATAAACATGACTATTTTTTTAATCAGTAAAATTAATGCCTACCGATAAAATGTCTTTATAAAGAGAATGTGCCTCTGGACAGGAAGTGAATCTCTATTCACTTTGTAATCCAGGAAACTGTTTTCAACCAAGCATGTTTTCCCATTAGGTTATAAGAATCCATGAGATCAAAGCAGGGCTCAATTATCCTATATCTTATCAATAGCTATATAAAACAGAGCTCCAGTATACTGAACAGCTTACAAGAAGAAATAATCTATGATTCTTGTATTTATAATAATATATGTGAGAAAGATAAATTGATTGAAAGAAAAATAGATGTTGGCTATCGCAGAATTAAATTGCAATGATAAAGTGGGGAAAAAGCTATTTCATAAGTTACGAGCCTCGACAACTGCCAGATTTGCTGCTGCAGTTGATGCAATGCATAACTTTCCTGCATGCACCTTGATGACTATCTCAGAGTTATCAATAGATGTTTCTCACTGGAGTCCATCCTTCAAATCTACTATTCATCCTTGCATTGAATATTGTTGCCATATGTGGTCTGGTGCCCCCAACTGTTCATCTCAAGGTCCTAAACAAAATCCAGAGATAGATATGATAGGTTAGGATCTGGTATCTCGTCTACAGTCATTCTTTTGCAGATATGATGCAGCTTCCCTCTGTCTTTTCTACAAATATTTTCATGGCAACTGCTCTGATGAAGTACTTTCACTAGTACCTCAACTGCATGAATTTAAGATTGCTACTGGGTTGGCATCTAGGTCCCACCCTTTCACTGTTGAAACAGATGTAACCACCTCTTCTATTCCAGCAGCTTCTTCTCTCACATTTCCCTCGAGTGAAACTCCCTTCCTCCTACTTGCTTCGCTGATAGCTATAATCTTCAAATATTCTAATATAATGTCAATCGACATCTTCTGATGCCTTGATCCAGATCCCCGTCCTTCTCTATATCCTTTCCTCAAACACCCCCCTCTTTACTCTTGCTCTCACTGTCTGTAAACCCTAATGTGGTAGTGGCACTCCCACCTTGCTTGGGGTGAAATGCTTAAAAAAAAAATGTATAAAGCTCTTCTCAATTTTCATTTGTGATGTCAAGACATATTGTGTGGAACTGATATATCTTGTTTTAAATGTAAATTCTAGATACCTTAAGGATAAAATTTTAAAAATAAATAAATGGAAATAAAATCTTAAAGTTAGCAAGAGTTTTTAAATTAATTTCATTGAGAAGCTTGATCATAGAACCCCCACCCCACATCAAAAAAGAATGAAGAGGAGGTAGTCTTTGATATTCTCCTGCTAATGATTGTCAATTATATAGGGACAATAAAGTCACTCGACAATTTCTTTTATAGGTAATGCAGTCAGTATAAATGAATAGTTGGTTTCACAAAGGCTTTGTTCTATTGAGTCATCCAAGTAAATGCCAACAGCAACAATCACCTGACATTAAACTAATCATTACAAGCTAGTTCTTCTCCCAGCTATCTTACTGACCCACCTAATCTTTATTTTCAAACTAATCATTACAAGCTAGTTCTTCTCCCAGCTATCTTACTGACCCACCTAATCTTTATTTTCAAACTAATCATTACAAGCTAGTTCTTCTCCCAGCTATCTTACTGACCCACCTAATCTTTATTTTCAAACTAATCATTACAAGCTAGTTCTTCTCCCAGCTATCTTACTGACCCACCTAATCTTTATTTTCAAACTAATCATTACAAGCTAGTTCTTCTCCCAGCTATCTTACTGACCCACCTAATCTTTATTTTCAAACTAATCATTACAAGCTAGTTCTTCTCCCAGCTATCTTACTGACCCACCTAATCTTTATTTTCAAACTAATCATTACAAGCTAGTTCTTCTCCCAGCTATCTTACTGACCCACCTAATCTTTATTTTCAAACTAATCATTACAAGCTAGTTCTTCTCCCAGCTATCTTACTGACCCACCTAATCTTTATTTTCAAACTAATCATTACAAGCTAGTTCTTCTCCCAGCTATCTTACTGACCCACCTAATCTTTATTTTCAAACTATTTTTAACCTGCTTTTAATCCATGATAAAGGCTATTCATGCAAATCTAATTGTGAGCAAATTAACAATCTGCATTTTAGATCTACATTTTCGGCACATTGTACCTTTTTACAACAGGAAATATGCTTTAAATTGTAAGAATTTTCTTTTGGAGATAATAATGGTTTAGTGATACAAGTCTTACTAAGTAAATCATAGCTAGGATTGAATAGGTGGATTTGAAACTTTCAACATGCTCTGACCATAAGCCAATACAAAAAAATGAACAATACAAGGCAAGATAACTGTAAGCCAGAAAATAATTGTTTTAGATTGCTATATTATTTTTAGATAATAATGGTTTGGTGATACAAGTCTTACTAATTAACCCATAACTGGAGGAGAAGATGTGAATCCATATCTTTCACAAGGGTATTTGTGCATAAATGGAATATTCAATCGCTTCTTGGCCTTTTAGCTTGGGGATGTTCAAGTAATTTTAAGACCAAGCCCAAGGGACCTTCCCCCAGGCAGTACATCTCTTTCGGGAGGGGGCTGGATTTATTGCCTGGTACCTCAGGCATCCCCAAAAGGATAAGTGGTAAGGGTGCTTGGGCAAATTTTGCATGATATTGCCATTAAACCCACTTTAAACCTTGACCTTGTGTCATATTTGGTAGCGATGTCGGTGTGCATAAAAATACTCTCCTTGGAATATCTAGTTTTCACTTTTGTTGCTATATTTCTCCATACAGGATGTTATCTGATATTTTCCAGAGGATCAAGTGACAATAAGTTTCCCCCTGGTCTCAACACTCACTTCATCTCTTTTATTATATTTGTTTTTGATTGATTGGTTTGTGTTTTACAGTTTATCAACCCATTGCAGGGTATTTAACATCAGAAAATATTTTAGGATTGTAAGAATTTTTTTTGAGATAATAATGATTTTCTGATAGATGCCTTACTAAAGTAATCCACATATTTGGGGGGAAGAGTTGGATTCATGCCTTTTGTGCATAAGTGAATAAACTGGAATTGGAACTCGGCACTTTGATTAATAATTCTGAGTCATTATCCACTACACCACCTACACATCCAAAATTACAGGACCTTGTATCCCCAAATAGTCACCAATCTAAGTACTGGCCAGGCTTAACATTGCTTAACTTCAGTGATCATACAGGAACTAGTGTTTCAGTGTGATGTGACCATAAACCACACAGCAGGATTTGATTCCTGCTATCTAAATGTTCATATTCTGAGAATCAAGCTACGGTCATTAAATAAAGAAATGTGTGCCTTTGTATGCACACACGGACAATTCTTCTATGAGCTGTGTCCCTTTAAAACATACACGATCGTGGCTCTCCATAATTTCCTGTCCTTCAGTAGCTCTTAATAAATTTTGTTTTACTGTTATCTTTTCTAAAGCTTTCTCTGCCAGGCAGACATTCTATTTTTCAAAATGTTCACTTTATGCCTACTCTGTGTCTATATATAAATAAGAAACAACATAAGTTAGCAGTCAATTCGAAATGGTGCTAGGCGACAAAGTAATCACCGTTAATTTATCAGCGTAACAGCAAAATTGTCCAAATTGTGTAACATCATCGGATAATTGTCCATCCAACAAAATGCCTAATATCTAAAAAAACCACTAAACTAATTCATTTTTTTTTCCCAGGTTTTCAGATAAGACTTTGAGCCATCTTGACACCATTTGTCGTAAGAATCACCGAAGAACTCTTTATTCAGCTAGAAACAGAACAGGTTAAAATCATTTTGTGTCAGCCCCACTATTTCTTCTCAACTGAGCAATGGTGAAGGAAAAAGATCATTGAGGCCTTCAGTGATGGTACCGACATTCATACTCTGGCTTCCATCTTCAAAGTCCATTCGAAAACTATCACGAGAACAGTGAATAAATTTAAAAAAGAGGGAACAGTAGAGAGGAAAACTGAATCGGGAGGTCACAACAGGAAGAGGAATCATCATTTCAACTTAGAGCTAAAGGCATTGTTATTGTTCAATGTCTAGTCCAATAGTGTTATAAAAACCTTGGAGAATTCCAATAAGATATCTTTAATCATTTCTAAGATGCAACAGTTCAAACTTAATCTAATAATTGGAAATTTTGCCGTTACATTCAGTATATAAGAAAGATTTTTTGGCATTCCCAGATCTGAAATATAATTGTTTTCATGTCTGTCCACCTGGAAAGTTTGAGGTTTCTTGCATGTTATGGCTTGAAATTCAGCAATCTGATGGCATGAAAGACTGAAACACTTTTTTCTTAATCAAAGAATTCTTTGTGGGCATACTTTTTATTCTAGAGAATTACCTGAAAGTTAAATCAAGTCATGTTTTTTTCAATCAGTGCAGTATCATAAATAAAACCAAAACTTTCATGTAAAGATATTCTTTTGGTTCTGTGAATGTTCAAAGTTTTTTTCTGTACGAATTAATTGGAACAGATTCTTTCCACTTAGAAAAGCCTTCGCATGAACACTGTTTCCAGATACTGAAAAAAGCCTGTGTACACTAAAACATAGTTTTTCACCTAGTAATATGTATCACTGACCACACTTGATTAATAATTTTAGCTGTTTCCCTAAAAGGAAACATTTGGCATTCATTAAATGTTTTGACTTTCCAATATTGATGTTGGTTTTCTTCCTAACTTTTGATTGTCATTTTCTCTTTGGGTTACATGTGCTATCCATTTTAGTTGTTGCTGCTGTTGGTAGTCCTTAAGTGAAGTGGTTTCTATTGTTTGGTACAGTTATTTGTAATTCTGTAGTACCAGTCCACAATGTTCAAAGAGGGATGATCTTTGCCAAAACCATTAGGCTTCACTCCCTCAGAGCCTTTTTTAACCATTGATCTTAGAAAGTGTTTGTATAACTTTTTTTACAGTAAAGTTCACTTTGTACAAGGCCTGGGGGCCACTCAAGGTAGAGGGTTATGATAGGAGGTAGTTTGTACAGATAAGAGGGGAAGTTAATGGTTAACCCTAGACATGAACAGGTTAAGATTGCACTGAACATAGAAACATTATCTTGGTAGTTGGTTCCACAGAGCAGTTGCTTGTGGGAAAATGCTGTTTCCACATGCTGGATTTTTATGATAGATTCAGGGGCGGTGCCATCACAACTTTCATTCCAATTCCAGATCATAGTTTTGGAAATATTTATCTTGAGTCCCATTTCTTAGGACATCTGGTTGTGGATGTTGATTTCTGTTTAGATGGATGTTATACACATCTTTTAAGAAGAGTGCTTAATCTCTCATGGCGAAACCACCCAACTCTAGAAATGATATATGTTGACTTGCCAAGAGTATCAACTTTAGTTTGTAAGAGACGTGTCCTGTTCGCCAGGCATTGTGCACGTGCCACAGATGAACTTGTGTCATCATTTGTACTCTGGAGGCACCCATCATCTGACAATCGATCACGCAAGTTAACCTTTCCAGATAGGATAAAACGAGACACATTGATCCCTAAGGAAGATCTTTTAGCTGCTATGACAGATAGGGAATACTGGAGAGGTGTAGTGAGTTCAAGCTCGGCTGAGGCCGCAAGATGAGGATGATGATTTCTGTTTAAGATCATTCTTATCATAATTATGAATACCTATATCATAAACAGAGCCCCCTACCTCCCCAACCTCCATTATCATCATCATCATCATCATTGCATTGGTTTGGTTTGTTTTATGGCATATCAATCTCAATGGGTTATATAATGCTGACAAAATTTTTCTTGCTGGTAATATTTTTTCCCAAAAATGCATTGCTGGTAATATTTTTTTCTTCAAAAATCTATTGCTATTAGGTTGGTGCAAAATAATGTCGTTTTTGACGTTAAAAAATACGTCAAAAAACGACATTATTTTTTGCACCAACCTAATAGCAATATTTTTTCCCAAAGAATGTATTTCTGTTTGTATTGCTGGTAAAATATTTTTCTAAAAAAATTTTTTTCCCTCAAAAATTTATTGTTGGTAATAATTCTTTTACAAAATATTTGTTATTAAAACCTATTTTTACACTTTCATAGTATTTTGATCCCAGTTTGGGGTTTAACTATTTGCCCATAGCTGAGACCCTAATAAGTACTGCTACCCCAGGTCAGGTTTAACCTGGAAACACCTACAATTAAGAGGTATCAGTACATTGGGCTGAAAATGATATTTACACAATTTTGATAAATAAGAGAAAATGCCAAAGAAGAAGCACAACATAATTTTGCATTAATTATTCGTTCCCCCATTCGTGCAAAGAGATTTTAAATTTCTGCTGTCAGTACACATCTGTTGGTTTGCTGCGTAAGCAATTTTCCTATTTAGCAAAGCATTCTCTATTTAATCAGAGAAAATTTAATTTTGTTTATCTCAATCATACTTTGCCTACTTGAAGGAAAAAAAAACTCTTGCAATCCGTCAAGAGATCTACAGCTCATTTCAAAACCTTTATCATCACCATCATCAGTCCCATGACTGGGCGTGGTCACATAAGTTTGCCATGCAGTTGAGCACCTGAATAGTTCATTCCACATATTTGGGTTGAAAGCTGGAGAGATATTCTTTCATGTGGAACATGTCTTGAGCAAGTAAACTTGGTGGAGACCATTCCTCTCTTGGTCAAACCACAACCAACTTGGCTTGGTTATGGACACACGGCTGTTGCTTCCATGAAGTGAACCTTCTGTCCTGGCTGTTGTCTTCTGTCTCATAAGGCGTCCATCCAGCAATGTTGCATTATCATCACACTAGCTGCATACATAGTTATGGAGCTCAGTCTAGTCATTTTACTAGATGGCTGCTGAACTTACAAGAAGCTTCATCCACTTTTTGACAGATTTTGCTTTTAATCCTGCTAGGTGTCCTGCCACTTTCCTCACCAGAATAGTGCTATGTCTTCATTGCTTTGAATGAAGATAACACAATCAATAAGTAATATGTCATTTGGAGTCAACATAGTTTTGAGATAGACATCTAGCTTATATACCTCCTACCTATCTCAGCAAGAATACGTTGATTCCAAGTGACATACTATTTATTGATTGTGTAATCTTCATTCAAGGCAATGAAAACATGCCGCTATAAAAATCCTTGTAGCATAATTAAAACAAATTTTTTTTTTTAAAAAAAAGGGAATAAAATTTTTTAACATGAACCCAATAAAAAAAAAAAAAAATTATGTATTCTAAAGGGGAAATTAAAAGAAAGTAAATTAGTATTATTTTATGATTTCAAAGTCTAGTTAGTCTACTCATGATATTGGTAGCATGTAAACCAATACCATCTGCTGCATGGTCGAGTCATCAGCAGCAACTAAACCAGTTCCCCCACCAGGCTTTTTGTTGTGGAGATGTTCACACCTCTCCAGAAGAGGACTTGGACTCATCCAAATACATAAATATGAATACTAAGAATTGTTAGTAGAAGACATAAGGAAGTACCAAGTTAGACATCTAGCTTATCTGCCTACTACCTAACTTGGTACTTCCTTACTTCTACTGATGATACATGGTACTAATATCACTAGTAGACTAACTAGACTTCAAAATCATAAAATAATACTAATTTACATTTTTTTTAATTTCCCCTTTCGATTGCGTAAAATTTTATTTTCATGTGTCAGTATTGGCTTCATGTTGAACATTTTTATTGACATTTTTTTAAAAATCAAATTTGTTTTAATTATGCTACAATGATTTTTATAGCGGCATTGGGAAACAGAATTAAATAAAAATCACTTGTGCATTTTATTATCTTAAAAGACAAGACCTTTGTTAAGCATGTTCATATCCATAATTTAGCAGAGAATATTAAGCAAAAAAAAAAAAAAAAAGAAAAAAAAAGGTTGTATAGTAGATAAAATTTTTGCGTTGCCGATCAGACCAGACATCAGGTTCGTTGACAGGGTGCAGTTTCTTGTAGTTAAACAGTTGTAGCTTAAAATTTACCCTTTACCCAAATCGTTTCCCACAAGTGAAGAAGAAAATGATTTCTATCAGTAAATCAGATTTTATTCTTAGGTAGTAACTTACTGCTATAAGTGAGTGAAGTAGGGTTGAGGCATGAGTGAGGGCGGATGTGCTCAGTTCGGCGACAGTCGTCCGTTCTGTGAGGCACACTTCATTCATTCCGTTTTCCTTTTAGCAGGATGGTCAGTTTTATAAACAACAGTTTTCTTTGTCCTGTCATCTTCGTCTAAAAAAGTATTAGGTTGGTGCAAAAATAATGACGTAATAATATGTCAAGAAACGACATTATTACGTCATTATTTTTGCACCAACCTAATAATTAATCTTCCTTCAGTCACTTTCTCTCAGTCTGAGCCTCTTGCTGTTGTACTTTGAAGTTGACTTCAATTACTGATAGACATCGGTCGAAAGTAAATATTCTGTATCAAGTTGTGTTACAGGTCCCGCTGTTTTCCAATCTGAATCATACTGGTACAAAATGTCCCTTGATCTTCAACATTGTTCCTTATTTTTCTCCAGTTTAAAAGTTTCTTTCTGTGCACTTATTAGAAATTCTGATATTTAGATGCATTGTATAATGGATATCAATGCAGAAACTGGAATTGGTCAGCTGAGTTTGAATTCTGGTCGAGTTCATTGTATTCACTTTCACACAAATAGCCTTGAGAAATGCATGACTTCTTAGGTTAAATAGCAGGATAAAGTGGCAACCAGTCTAGGAGAAGAAAAACTCTGAATTCCAAATTTTGGAGAGGGCAATGTGAAACCACTCAACAATCTTTCCTAATAATGCATGGCAATTCATAGATATTAAAAAATGTGTGGAGAGTTATTATTATCAATCTCCTGAAGAGACATAAAATAAAAACAGAAAAAATATTTGAGGTCAAAATGATGGGGAAAAATGTCTTATATGGGTGTAGTTAATAAAACTTGCAAATAAATTTAAAAAAAAAGAACATAAAAATCGTAAAAAGAGCAGCAAAAAAAAGTATAAAACTGAAAAAATAACAGTAAAAAAATGATTTTAAATTTTCAGTGATATATATATATATATATATATATATATATATATATATATATATATATATATATGATAAAATTATTTATTTTAGGATACTACAACAAAAACAGGTAAGAATCACTATACAGTTGCTGTTGTGTTTCAACATATAACGATGTGTCTCTTCAAGCGATTGTAAATTATTGGCAAGCAAATGATTAATTTGGTTTCGAAAGCAAAATACATCTTTTTTTATTTAAAAAAAAAAAAAAGAATAAGGCTTGAGAACTTTACCCTGATCAACCAATAAAGTATGACCTACATTAAATTCAAACGAAGCAAAGAGGGGAAAAAATTATAAAATTAATTTAAATGTTTCAAGGCCAAGATTTGACATCTAACAGCAGTCAGACATTAACTTAAAGAATGATACAAATGGTTACAATAAATGTACACCTGCCAGAAAGTCAACTTTCATAAGAAATAAAAGCACGGCAGGGGTGGGGGGTATAGAGGTAATATGATCTACTGCCCAACTAGTTATAAACTTTGTGGATTTTCTACATAAAAATTTATAAAATGTATTGAGCCATATTTTAAATTAAATGTTATGAATGTTTGAAGCGTACTCTATTCCTTCTCATCATACCTGGATATACATGATAAAATATAGTTTTCATGTATTGAGTATTGTGTTCACCATGAAACAAACTGTTGCCTCTAGGTTTTAACTTCAATGTCCACTTATATATATATATATGCAACAGGGATTGGATCACAGCCCTAGTAGACAGATATGAGTGGCCATCCATTCAACCATACATACATATATATTAGGTTGGTGCAAAAATAATGACATAATAATGTTGTTTTTGGTGTTACGTCAAAAAACAACATTATTACGTCATTATTTTTGCACCAACCTAATATATATATATATATATATATATATATATATATATATATATATAGATATGATAATTTTCTCCTGATGATGGCTATGTTAGCTAAAACTAGTCGAAGAATCTAACTGAAATAATAAAAACAAAAGAATATTGATATACAACCCAGTGTGTCTGAGGATTTTAATTTTTTAATATTTTTTATTGTTCAAAACATATATACACATACATACATACTACGACAGGAGAGTAGTAACAGTGTTAGTTTCACAATATTATAATCCACATCTGACTCATTTTTTTTAACCTGGTGAATATTTGTATCATTGCCAGAGCAGACCCCTACCCAATTTCTTCTGCCTAACCATAATGCAGCCAAATTAAGGACAAATCTGGTGCATTGTCATTATCTGTTGTTCCATTATCCTGAAAAACTGGTGTCAATATATATTGATAGAAATCAAAGTGATTTTTTGGCCCAAAATCAAGAGACAAACTCTACACAAGCCCAACTAAGTAATATAATATTTAAGTATTTTCATTGGCCTTAGTTACCGACATATTGTCTTCACACTTTATATAATCATTGTCGTACTCCATGGTTTATCCCCCTCCACCCCTATTATTATGTTGTGTCTGGTTCACCTGTTTAGGTATTGAAAAAAATTAAATGGAGATTTTCATTTTAAATAAATGGAAGTGCAAAGAACATGTCAGCAAAAGAACATGCATTTAGATACACACCAGTAAAAAAAAACTTGTATAGCCTTTTAAATACAGGAAACAATTAGCATTCATTGACCAAACAATTTATTAAATTTATGAAATCTTAAAACAATTTTTAAGGAAATTAGACTTCTCAAGTCCACTAAATGTTATAGTACATTCTAATATTTATAGCAGTTTAATTCTAATTTTTTTGTTTTTTGGTAATGTTGAAAGTTAACATCTTGATTATATCATTATTTTCTCTTCTTGTTACATGTGCTATCCATTTTAGTTGTTGCTACTGTTGGAAGTTTTCAAGTGATGTGGTTTTTGTTATTTGGTAATGTTGAAAGTTAACATCTTGATTATATCATTATTTTCTCTTCTTGTTACATGTGCTATCCATTTTAGTTGTTGCTACTGTTGGAAGTTTTCAAGTGATGTGGTTTTTGTTATTTGGTAATGTTGAAAGTTAACATCTTGATTATATCATTATTTTCTCTTCTTGTTACATGTGCTATCCATTTTAGTTGTTGCTACTGTTGGAAGTTTTCAAGTGATGTGGTTTTTGTTATTTGGTAATGTGGAAAGTTAACATCTTGATTATATCATTATTTTCTCTTCTTGTTTCATGTCCTATATATTTTTTGTTGTTGCTGTCAGAAGTTTTCAAGTGATGTGGTTTTTCTTATTTGCTAAAGCTCTTCTTGATTTTGTAGCACCAATTTATCAGGTCTGATGAAGGATTGTATTCTTTATACATATGTTATATTTTACTAACAGATTTCTTGCTTGATTTAGTCTGTGTTCTGTCTGCTACAAAAATTGGTAATGTTGAAAGTTAACATCTTGATTATATCATTATTTTCTCTTGTTACATGTGCTATCCATTTTAGTTGTTGCTACTGTTGGAAGTTTTCAAGTGATGTTGTATTTGTTATTTGCTAAAGCTCTTCTTGATTTTGTAGCACCAATTTATCAGGTCTGATGAAGGATTGTATTCTTTATACATATGTTATATTTTACTAACAGATTTCTTGCTTGATTTAGTCTGTGTTCTGTCTGCTACAAAAATTGGTAGTGTGGAAAGTTAACATCTTGATTATATCATTATTTTCTCTTGTTACATGTGCTATCCATTTTAGTTGTTGCTACTGTTGGAAGTCTTAAAGTGATGTTGTATTTGTTATTTGCTAAAGCTCTTCTTGATTTTGTAGCACCAATTTATCAGGTCTGATGAAGGATTGTATTCTTTATACATATGTTATATTTTACTAACAGATTTCTTGCTTGATTTAGTCTGTGTTCTGTCTGCTACAAAAATTGGTAGTGTGGAAAGTTAACATCTTGATTATATCATTATTTTCTCTTGTTACATGTGCTATCCATTTTAGTTGTTGCTACTGTTGGAAGTCTTAAAGTGATGTTGTATTTGTTATTTGCTAAAGCTCTTCTTGATTTTGTAGCACCAATTTATCAGGTCTGATGAAGGATTGTATTCTTTATACATATGTTATATTTTACTAACAGATTTCTTGCTTGATTTAGTCTGTGTTCTGTCTGCTACAAAAATTGGTAATGTGGAAAGTTAACATCTTGATTATATCATTATTTTCTCTTGTTACATGTGCTATCCATTTTAGTTGTTGCTACTGTTGGAAGTCTTAAAGTGATGTTGTATTTGTTATTTGCTAAAGCTCTTCTTGATTTTGTAGCACCAATTTATCAGGTCTGATGAAGGATTGTATTCTTTATACATATGTTATATTTTACTAACAGATTTCTTGCTTGATTTAGTCTGTGTTCTGTCTGCTACAAAAATTGGTAATGTGGAAAGTTAACATCTTGATTATATCATTATTTTCTCTTGTTACATGTGCTATCCATTTTAGTTGTTGCTACTGTTGGAAGTCTTAAAGTGATGTTGTATTTGTTATTTGCTAAAGCTCTTCTTGATTTTGTAGCACCAATTTATCGGGTCTGATGAAGGATTGTATTCTTTATACATATGTTATATTTTACTAACAGATTTCTTGCTTGATTTAGTCTGTGTTCTGTCTGCTACAAAAATTGGTAATGTGGAAAGTTAACATCTTGATTATATCATTATTTTCTCTTGTTACATGTGCTATCCATTTTAGTTGTTGCTACTGTTGGAAGTCTTAAAGTGATGTTGTATTTGTTATTTGCTAAAGCTCTTCTTGATTTTGTAGCACCAATTTATCAGGTCTGATGAAGGATTGTATTCTTTATACATATGTTATATTTTACTAACAGATTTCTTGCTTGATTTAGTCTGTGTTCTGTCTGCTACAAAAATTGGTAATGTGGAAAGTTAACATCTTGATTATATCATTATTTTCTCTTGTTACATGTGCTATCCATTTTAGTTGTTGCTACTGTTGGAAGTCTTAAAGTGATGTTGTATTTGTTATTTGCTAAAGCTCTTCTTGATTTTGTAGCACCAATTTATCAGGTCTGATGAAGGATTGTATTCTTTATACATATGTTATATTTTACTAACAGATTTCTTGCTTGATTTAGTCTGTGTTCTGTCTGCTACAAAAATTGGTAATGTTGAAAGTTAACATCTTGATTATATCATTATTTTCTCTTGTTACATGTGCTATCCATTTTAGTTGTTGCTACTGTTGGAAGTCTTAAAGTGATGTTGTATTTGTTATTTGCTAAAGCTCTTCTTGATTTTGTAGCACCAATTTATCGGGTCTGATGAAGGATTGTATTCTTTATACATATGTTATATTTTACTAACAGATTTCTTGCTTGATTTAGTCTGTGTTCTGTCTGCTACAAAAATTGGTAATGTGGAAAGTTAACATCTTGATTATATCATTATTTTCTCTTGTTACATGTGCTATCCATTTTAGTTGTTGCTACTGTTGGAAGTCTTAAAGTGATGTTGTATTTGTTATTTGCTAAAGCTCTTCTTGATTTTGTAGCACCAATTTATCAGGTCTGATGAAGGATTGTATTCTTTATACATATGTTATATTTTACTAACAGATTTCTTGCTTGATTTAGTCTGTGTTCTGTCTGCTACAAAAATTGGTAATGTGGAAAGTTAACATCTTGATTATATCATTATTTTCTCTTGTTACATGTGCTATCCATTTTAGTTGTTGCTACTGTTGGAAGTCTTAAAGTGATGTTGTATTTGTTATTTGCTAAAGCTCTTCTTGATTTTGTAGCACCAATTTATCGGGTCTGATGAAGGATTGTATTCTTTATACATATGTTATATTTTACTAACAGATTTCTTGCTTGATTTAGTCTGTGTTCTGTCTGCTACAAAAATTGGTAATGTGGAAAGTTAACATCTTGATTATATCATTATTTTCTCTTGTTACATGTGCTATCCATTTTAGTTGTTGCTACTGTTGGAAGTCTTAAAGTGATGTTGTATTTGTTATTTGCTAAAGCTCTTCTTGATTTTGTAGCACCAATTTATCAGGTCTGATGAAGGATTGTATTCTTTATACATATGTTATATTTTACTAACAGATTTCTTGCTTGATTTAGTCTGTGTTCTGTCTGCTACAAAAATTGGTAATGTGGAAAGTTAACATCTTGATTATATCATTATTTTCTCTTGTTACATGTGCTATCCATTTTAGTTGTTGCTACTGTTGGAAGTCTTAAAGTGATGTTGTATTTGTTATTTGCTAAAGCTCTTCTTGATTTTGTAGCACCAATTTATCAGGTCTGATGAAGGATTGTATTCTTTATACATATGTTATATTTTACTAACAGATTTCTTGCTTGATTTAGTCTGTGTTCTGTCTGCTACAAAAATTGGTAATGTTGAAAGTTAACATCTTGATTATATCATTATTTTCTCTTGTTACATGTGCTATCCATTTTAGTTGTTGCTACTGTTGGAAGTCTTAAAGTGATGTTGTATTTGTTATTTGCTAAAGCTCTTCTTGATTTTGTAGCACCAATTTATCGGGTCTGATGAAGGATTGTATTCTTTATACATATGTTATATTTTACTAACAGATTTCTTGCTTGATTTAGTCTGTGTTCTGTCTGCTACAAAAATTGGTAATGTGGAAAGTTAACATCTTGATTATATCATTATTTTCTCTTGTTACATGTGCTATCCATTTTAGTTGTTGCTACTGTTGGAAGTCTTAAAGTGATGTTGTATTTGTTATTTGCTAAAGCTCTTCTTGATTTTGTAGCACCAATTTATCAGGTCTGATGAAGGATTGTATTCTTTATACATATGTTATATTTTACTAACAGATTTCTTGCTTGATTTAGTCTGTGTTCTGTCTGCTACAAAAATTGGTAGTGTGGAAAGTTAACATCTTGATTATATCATTATTTTCTCTTGTTACATGTGCTATCCATTTTAGTTGTTGCTACTGTTGGAAGTCTTAAAGTGATGTTGTATTTGTTATTTGCTAAAGCTCTTCTTGATTTTGTAGCACCAATTTATCAGGTCTGATGAAGGATTGTATTCTTTATACATATGTTATATTTTACTAACAGATTTCTTGCTTGATTTAGTCTGTGTTCTGTCTGCTACAAAAATTGGTAATGTGGAAAGTTAACATCTTGATTATATCATTATTTTCTCTTCTTGTTTCATGTCCTATATATTTTTTGTTGTTGCTGTCAGAAGTTTTCAAGTGATGTGGTTTTTCTTATTTGCTAAAGCTCTTCTTGATTTTGTAGCACCAATTTATCAGGTCTGATGAAGGATTGTATTCTTTATACATATGTTATATTTTACTAACAGATTTCTTGCTTGATTTAGTCTGTGTTCTGTCTGCTACAAAAATTGGTAATGTGGAAAGTTAACATCTTGATTATATCATTATTTTCTCTTCTTGTTTCATGTCCTATATATTTTTTGTTGTTGCTGTCAGAAGTTTTCAAGTGATGTTGTATTTGTTATTTGCTAAAGCTCTTCTTGATTTTGTAGCACCAATTTATCAGGTCTGATGAAGGATTGTATTCTTTATACATATGTTATATTTTACTAACAGATTTCTTGCTTGATTTAGTCTGTGTTCTGTCTGCTACAAAAATTGGTAATGTGGAAAGTTAACATCTTGATTATATCATTATTTTCTCTTGTTACATGTGCTATCCATTTTAGTTGTTGCTACTGTTGGAAGTCTTAAAGTGATGTTGTATTTGTTATTTGCTAAAGCTCTTCTTGATTTTGTAGCACCAATTTATCGGGTCTGATGAAGGATTGTATTCTTTATACATATGTTATATTTTACTAACAGATTTCTTGCTTGATTTAGTCTGTGTTCTGTCTGCTACAAAAATTGGTAATGTGGAAAGTTAACATCTTGATTATATCATTATTTTCTCTTGTTACATGTGCTATCCATTTTAGTTGTTGCTACTGTTGGAAGTCTTAAAGTGATGTTGTATTTGTTATTTGCTAAAGCTCTTCTTGATTTTGTAGCACCAATTTATCGGGTCTGATGAAGGATTGTATTCTTTATACATATGTTATATTTTACTAACAGATTTCTTGCTTGATTTAGTCTGTGTTCTGTCTGCTACAAAAATTGGTAATGTGGAAAGTTAACATCTTGATTATATCATTATTTTCTCTTGTTACATGTGCTATCCATTTTAGTTGTTGCTACTGTTGGAAGTCTTAAAGTGATGTTGTATTTGTTATTTGCTAAAGCTCTTCTTGATTTTGTAGCACCAATTTATCGGGTCTGATGAAGGATTGTATTCTTTATACATATGTTATATTTTACTAACAGATTTCTTGCTTGATTTAGTCTGTGTTCTGTCTGCTACAAAAATTGGTAATGTGGAAAGTTAACATCTTGATTATATCATTATTTTCTCTTGTTACATGTGCTATCCATTTTAGTTGTTGCTACTGTTGGAAGTCTTAAAGTGATGTTGTATTTGTTATTTGCTAAAGCTCTTCTTGATTTTGTAGCACCAATTTATCGGGTCTGATGAAGGATTGTATTCTTTATACATATGTTATATTTTACTAACAGATTTCTTGCTTGATTTAGTCTGTGTTCTGTCTGCTACAAAAATTGGTAATGTGGAAAGTTAACATCTTGATTATATCATTATTTTCTCTTGTTACATGTGCTATCCATTTTAGTTGTTGCTACTGTTGGAAGTCTTAAAGTGATGTTGTATTTGTTATTTGCTAAAGCTCTTCTTGATTTTGTAGCACCAATTTATCGGGTCTGATGAAGGATTGTATTCTTTATACATATGTTATATTTTACTAACAGATTTCTTGCTTGATTTAGTCTGTGTTCTGTCTGCTACAAAAATTGGTAATGTGGAAAGTTAACATCTTGATTATATCATTATTTTCTCTTGTTACATGTGCTATCCATTTTAGTTGTTGCTACTGTTGGAAGTCTTAAAGTGATGTTGTATTTGTTATTTGCTAAAGCTCTTCTTGATTTTGTAGCACCAATTTATCGGGTCTGATGAAGGATTGTATTCTTTATACATATGTTATATTTTACTAACAGATTTCTTGCTTGATTTAGTCTGTGTTCTGTCTGCTACAAAAATTGGTAATGTGGAAAGTTAACATCTTGATTATATCATTATTTTCTCTTGTTACATGTGCTATCCATTTTAGTTGTTGCTACTGTTGGAAGTCTTAAAGTGATGTTGTATTTGTTATTTGCTAAAGCTCTTCTTGATTTTGTAGCACCAATTTATCGGGTCTGATGAAGGATTGTATTCTTTATACATATGTTATATTTTACTAACAGATTTCTTGCTTGATTTAGTCTGTGTTCTGTCTGCTACAAAAATTGGTAATGTGGAAAGTTAACATCTTGATTATATCATTATTTTCTCTTGTTACATGTGCTATCCATTTTAGTTGTTGCTACTGTTGGAAGTCTTAAAGTGATGTGGTATTTGTTATTTGCTAAAGCTCTTCTTGATTTTGTAGCACCAATTTATCAGGTCTGATGAAGGATTGTATTCTTTATACATATGTTATATTTTACTAACAGATTTCTTGCTTGATTTAGTCTGTGTTCTGTCTGCTACAAAAATTGGTAATGTGGAAAGTTAACATCTTGATTATATCATTATTTTCTCTTGTTACATGTGCTATCCATTTTAGTTGTTGCTACTGTTGGAAGTTTTCAAGTGATGTTGTATTTGTTATTTGCTAAAGCTCTTCTTGATTTTGTAGCACCAATTTATCGGGTCTGATGAAGGATTGTATTCTTTATACATATGTTATATTTTACTAACAGATTTCTTGCTTGATTTAGTCTGTGTTCTGTCTGCTACAAAAATTGGTAATGTGGAAAGTTAACATCTTGATTATATCATTATTTTCTCTTGTTACATGTGCTATCCATTTTAGTTGTTGCTACTGTTGGAAGTTTTCAAGTGATGTTGTATTTGTTATTTGCTAAAGCTCTTCTTGATTTTGTAGCACCAATTTATCGGGTCTGATGAAGGATTGTATTCTTTATACATATGTTATATTTTACTAACAGATTTCTTGCTTGATTTAGTCTGTGTTCTGTCTGCTACAAAAATTGGTAATGTGGAAAGTTAACATCTTGATTATATCATTATTTTCTCTTGTTACATGTGCTATCCATTTTAGTTGTTGCTACTGTTGGAAGTCTTAAAGTGATGTGGTATTTGTTATTTGCTAAAGCTCTTCTTGATTTTGTAGCACCAATTTATCAGGTCTGATGAAGGATTGTATTCTTTATACATATGTTATATTTTACTAACAGATTTCTTGCTTGATTTAGTCTGTGTTCTGTCTGCTACAAAAATTGGTAATGTGGAAAGTTAACATCTTGATTATATCATTATTTTCTCTTGTTACATGTGCTATCCATTTTAGTTGTTGCTACTGTTGGAAGTCTTAAAGTGATGTATTTTTTCTTATTTGGTAAAGCTCTTTGTGATTTTGTAGCACCAGTTTATTGGGTCTGAGGAAGGATTGTCTTTATACATACATTTTATTTTACTAACAGATTTCTTGCTTGATTTAGTCTTTGTTCTGTCTGCCACAAAAATTGGTAATGTGGAAAGTTAACATCTTGATTATATTGTTATTTTCTCTTCTTGTTACATGTGCTATTCATTTTTGTTATTGCTACTGTTGGAAGTCTTAAAGTGATGTGGTTTTTGTTATTTGGTAAAGCTCTTTGCAATTTTTTGTGAATTTCTGATTGCACCAGTTTGTCAGGTCTGATGAAGGATTGTCTTTAAACATAAATTATATTTTACTAACAGATTTCTTTTAGTGTATTTTGTCTGCTATAAAATGCTGTAAATTTTTTCAAAGTTGGTTTCTGTTGTAACCAATGTATTATTGATACATCTGCTCTTTCAGACAGTTTTAGATTTTTCTGCAAATTATTTATTTTAGTATTTTTAAATTAATAACAGCTTTGCGTCTGTAAATGAATTACCTTCCTTTTTGGAATATAAGATACTCCCCCACCCCCAGTTCCCTAAATCCCTCTTCATTTTGCCTGATGACGGTCAGCCATGGAGCCAAATTTATCATCCAAGTGGCTTTGGAACGAACATATGGTAAAATTAAACATTTCTATACTGAAAAAATTCAGCATTCAAATAGCACCAGTTTATTGGGTCTGATGAAGGATTGTCTTCATACATACATTTTATTTTACTAACAGATTTCTTGCTTGATCTAGTCTTTGTTCTGTCTGCCACAAAAATTGGTAATGTGGAAAGATAGCATCTTGATTATATCATTATTTTCTCTTCTTGTTACATGTACTATCCATTTTTGTTGTTGCTACTGTTGAAAGTCTTCAAATGAGGTTTTTACTATTTGGTAAAGCTCTTTGTGATGCTGTAGCACCAGTTTTATGGGATTTAATGAATGATTGTCTTCTTTAAGATTTAGAGGATTAATTTGTTTGAAGTTATTTTAGACCATTAAACTCAGAAAAAATCTATAAAAAGTCAAAGCCAAGTGTCATACATGATACACATTTAGGTGATCTTTCACTTCATGACTCTTGTATGGAAGTCTTCAAGTTATTTCTGTCTGTCTATATTTCTGAGATGAGGTATTGTAATTATTTACATGTTACCATATTCACAACATTTTGGCCTTTGTACGCTCTGGTCTTCATCAGGTGATTGGAATTTCAAACTGAACCCTTTATTTCATCCAGTGGGGTAGATTGTTCTAGTTCCACATGCCATGCCTCTTCCAGATGTCTTAGCATTCTTCAAGTGATTAGAGTTTCAAACTGAACAATCTATCCCAGTGGATGAAATAAAGGGTTTATTTTGAAATTCCAATCACCTGAGGAAGGCTGGAGCATACAACGAGCAAAATGTTGTGAATATGGCAATGAAGATGAGAATAACAGTTCAAACAATGTAAATAGTGCAAATAAATAGTTTTGTCATTTTGTAAAGTTCTTTCTGATTTTGTGGTGCAAGTCCATAGTCTCTAATGAAGGATTGTCCTTTTTAAGACCTAAGGGGTTCATTTATTTTATTTTTATTATGCTTGATTCCTTAGGAACACCTCTGTAAGCGTTCTGAAAGCAAAGGAAGTAGTTGTCGCAGATTACTTCCACAACACAAAGAAAAATCACTCTAAGTCCAGTCTCGAATATCGGGGGCAGAAAGAAATGCTGAAAACTCGATTTGCCGGTACTATCTCAAATCACAATGTGTTTAAACAGTCTGAAAAATAACTCACTCTCTAACAAACGCCGTAGCCAAAAATGCCCAAATTTTCTGCTTTCGAATCGAGAACACCAACTGCTTTTATCGGCAGAACCTATTTTTTTTCATTCGTCAACAGCTGGGATAGGATGTTCAGTAATTTGCATATCAAAATACTTTTATAGAGACTCCTGCGACGGACTTGTTTGTTTTTTTTTTTTTAATTCAAATATTCCATTTTCAGCATGCGAAATACGTGCCCTTTTGTTTGGTAAGTAATTTTCTTTTTCGTCACTTTTTTCGTTGTACAATACACGCGACGTGCTGTATTTAGTTTGACGAGGTAAGTCACCGTTTTTTTCGCTATAACCTCTCCAATGGATGTGGTTCCAGGTAATCCTCTTCAGCTCAGCACATGTTGTGCTGGCTGCCTTCACCTCTGTGTCAAAACTTCTGCACCAAGTCTCTTTTGGCTGACCCACTTTTTGCAGTCTTTGTGGATTCCAGTCAAGGACCTTCTTGGTGACACTAGAAGCAGGGCTTGCAGAGTGTGTGGCTGATCCATCTCCATTTCTTGATGCCCATCTCACTGGAGACGACTTCCAGCCACCTGATATTGAGGATGTTCCCGAGACATCAGTTGGGAAATGTCTAAAGTTTGTGGGTGTTGGTCTTGGTTACCCACCAGGTTTCTGAGTAGTAAATTTATTGGACAGCATTTTCATGATAGGATAAAAAAGTTTAAAAACAAATTATGAATTCTAAACTCCACCACAAATAAAAGAAATAAAAAATGTCTAAATAAAAACCAGAAATGACAGTTAAAAAAAAAAAAAAAAAAAAAAAAAAAAAAAATATAAAAATTTTAAAAGTTTTATAATAGAACAAAATTAAATTGAGAGGAATGAATGATTAAAAATTACAAAGATCTCATTCAGTTGTGTTCTGTGACATGTGTTAGTCTTTTGACAGGGACCCTGTCAACATTATAGATGCAGTTTGTCAAATGAAAGATTTTAGTTGCTCTTAAAATAAAGAAAAATGTATACCAAGTGGTGTGGGTCATGAGAATGAGAGACAGAGTAGGTGGAGGGTACGTGGCTTTGAAATAGGCCCATCTGTCACCATAAGACAGTTTTTTTGTTGACCAGATGCTGTCTCACATGGCTCATATATTATTTTTCACCAGTACCAGAATTATATTTTTGTTATATTTTTTTTGTGGGTACTTTGGATTTTACAATTATATAAATGTATAGGTCACTTGCAAGGAAAGGTACCCCAAGTTTCATTGTTTTGTCAGTGGAGCTAAGAATATGCCAACTGCATAACCAGTAGATAAGTAAGGCATTTATATAAGTAGCCACATCACAAGCAAATACTTGAAAACTCTGCTATGAATTAAAAATTGGCCCAGGCATGAACAGGAATTATTATGATTACATTTTAAGCTCAGTAATTTTTTTGACACTTTACATTGCAGTTTTTTATTTTCATTTTTCTAGTGTTTTATATATGTATGTGTGTGTGTATATATATATATACACACACAGTGTAACCCGGATATAAGAGAGTTGTTGGGACCGGAGAAAAGTCTCTTATATCCGGGTTTGGTCTATTTTGTTTACATTAACACAGGCTCTAATTTGGGACCAGAGAAAATCTCTCTTATATCCGGGTTACACTGGATATATATATATATATATTAGTAAAAAATGTTTTAAAATGTGTACAATGTCACTAATAGTTTTTCCTTTATCTAGCAACTGCTCAAGCCTGGAAATTTTCTACAGCATACCTCCTCTTAAATGGTGTCTGCCAACCAGCAATGACACAGTATTTGTGACTACACATATAAAAATGGTACTCTTCGGATGACCACAACAATTTTTGTCCTTCACAACCATGAACACTAAATACTTACTTCATATTTAACAATACAGAGTAAATAGTAGACAGGTATTCTTGAATACGAGTGGCCACCTATTATATATGTAAATATAAAAGTGAACATTAAAGTCAACACTCAGAGGCGATAGACTGTTTCATTTCTAAATGCAATCATCAGGCATGTGGCTTGATGATTGCGTTTAGCATGAAACAGTCTGTCACCTCTAAGTGTTGACTTCAGTGTTCACTTTTATATTTACATATGCTCTATCTCTGATATTGCGCACTTTATCCCATAAATATAGCACACGTTACAACTATATTTCTTCATATATAGATATTCATAAAAACAAAAGGAAAAACCTATCTTAGTCAAGATAATTTGTCCTCTGAAGGACTTTATCAAAGCAAATATGTTAGCTAAGCTTGGTTTTCCTTTTGTCTTTATTCATATTGTTCTTTTACTGATATACCCTATCTGGAATTATTTTTATATATCTATACATACACAGAGGCTGATGCTACCTACATACTTATGCAAGCAATATAAAAATTGAGAAATTTAATTGAAAATTTATACTAAGAGAAATTTGAGGAATTATATGATATATATGGAAAAATAGTACTTAAATTTTACTGCACTTACACCCACACACACATATATATATGTATATATATATATATATATATATATATGTATGTATGTATGTATGTGCGTGTGTGTGTGCATGTATACTGAGTATGTTGTGAGATATCAATATCGTTTAATGCTTAGTACAATATAATGATAATTATTGCCAGCTGATATTGTGAAGCAGCAGGAGAAGGTAAGTAGACACTTAGCTGTCATGCTACACCTCGACGTAATTAGGGTTATTGAATGTCGTGCAGTAAACAAGGTCATTTCAATAGTTGTTCAAGAAACCTGATCAGGTTTTTCCTTTTGCTTTTATTGTTACCAAATTTCAGCTTTTGTGAGTTAACATATGAAAATGGCTTGAGGACAGAAAACACTGACAATGGAATGGCTGGGGGATTTAAAGATGTTAAAAATGGAAAGGGCTAGTGAACAGAAAATATTGACAGTGGAAAGGGCTGGGAGATTGAAAGATGGTAAAAATGCAAAGGACTGGGGGACTAAGAAATAATGTTAAGGTAAAGAACTGTGGGACAAAGATGGTGACAATGCAAAGATCAAAAAGACTGGTAACAGAAATGGTTAGTGAAATGAAAAATATTGACAAGAGAAAGGGCTGGGGGACTGCAAAATATTGACAATGGAAAGTGCTGGAGGACTGAAAGATGATGATAACAGAAAGTGCTGGGGGACTGAAAGATGATGATAACGGAAAGTGCTGGGGGACTGAAAGATGATGATAATGGAAAGTGCTGGAGGACTAAAAGATGATGATAACGGAAAGTGCTGGAGGACTGAAAGATGATGATAACGGAAAGTGCTGGAGGACTGAAAGATGATGGTAACAGAAAGTGCTGGAGGACTGAAAGATGATGATAACGAAAAGTGCTGGGGGAGTGAAAGATGATGATAACGGAAAGTGCTGGAGGACTGAAAGATGATGATAACAGAAAGTTCTGGGGGACTGAAAGATGATGGTAACGGAAAGTGCTGGAGGACTGAAAGATGATGATAACAGAAAGTGCTGGGGGACTGAAAGATGATAACAGAAAGTGCTGGGGGACTGAAAGATGATGATAACAGAAAGTGCTGGAGGACTGAAAGATGATGATAACGGAAAGTGCTGGGGGACTGAAAGATGATGATAACGGAAAGTGCTGGAGGACTGAAAGATGATGATAATGAAAAAGGCAATAAGACTGATAATAGAAATTATTGGGAGAATTAAAAAATTGACAATAGAAACGGTTCTTAAACTTAAAAATACTGACAGTGGAAATGGCTGGCGGGGACTGAAAGAGAGTGACAAAGGATAGAACTGTGGAACTAAGAATTGTTGACAATAGAAAGGGTTGAGGACCCAGAAATGTTGACAATGAAAAGAGCTGGGGCCCAGAAATGTTGACAATGGAAAGACCTGGGGTTTGAAAAATGTTGACAATCAAAAGGCTGGGGTGCTGAAAAATGATGACAATCGAAAATGCTGGGTGACTGAACAATGGTAACAATGGAAAAAACTGGAAGACCGAAAAATGTTGATAAATAAACTGATGGAACCAAACCTGGTCAATTAGGTTAAACCTTGCACTAATGTATTTGACAGGAGTAATTCCATATTTCATATATGAGATTCATTATCTTGTTCTTGAACTGAGTTTGCTGCACTGCTGAATTGGTTTGTTTTCTGAAGTTATCTGGAAGGATAGTGTACATGGATTTTTTTCATTTTTTTTTCTAGAAATTTTGTTCTTAACTTAACCCTTTGAGCCCTGCGTTCCTGAACAATTTTAACCCTTCTTCTGCCAAAGCATCTGAGACAAAATTCACAAATAATTGGTATGTAATGTTTTATGGTAGATATAAAAATAGTTACAAGTGTTTACCAACCATTCAACCAGTCATTTTTCTCTAGCACTGTTCAAACGGTGACTGGCCATTACATCATTTTTCTCTACCACCGGTAAAGCGGTAGTCAGGGCTCAAAGAGTTAAGTCTATTTTTCAGAATTCTGAAATTTAAAAACTTTGAAAACCTCATGCTATTTCTATTCCTGTCATATGCATTTTGCAAAAGTGGACATTTCATATTCATAAAAGTGAGGCTTCTATTTCAAATATGAAGTTTCCACTATAACAACATTGAAGCAATATATATATACATACACACACATTATGAAATAGACAAAGTCTGACAATTATTTTTTAGGCATATTTATGTTTATACATTCTTTTCATAGATACAAATATTTAAGTAAATGCTCTGTTTATAATAAACAGTATTAAACATTTACTAGCCTGAAAGTCTGAGAAATTTTCCTAGAAAATATTTGTCCTCCAACAGGAATCAAATGCTGAACCGTCAATTAGCCTGATGTGACTTTAACCAATTTGGCCACAGAGAAGACTTCGGTTAGCAATGTAGATTTTACTGTCTTTAAACTACAATTTTCTATGATTCACTCATGTACATTCATATCTGCTCATAGCATATCCAAATGTAAGCAAATGATGTCACACATTATGAAATTGACAAAGTCCGACAATTATTTTAAGACAGTTTTATGTTTATACATTCTTTTTATACATACAAATATTTAAGTAAATGCTCCGTTTATAATAATAATAATATATATATATATATATATATATATATATAGTCTCTGTGTGTGTCATCTTCCTCTACCACTGGTAAAGAGATGGTCAGGGCTCAAAGGGTTAAGAAAAATAACTTTTTATCTTTATATTAATAGCCGGACTCACCATCAATATTTTGCCACTTGGATTTACTTCTTACTAAATTATACGTGGGGAGATTTAAGCTCACATAACTTTCAAATGTTACAAACTTTATTGTCATATTTCTGATCATGAAATAACAGTTATAGAGTCTATCTGAAGTTATTAAGCAAATCCCCTAAATCTCAATAACTTGAATTTAAATCAAATTTGAATTATTGAGCTTTTGGTGATTTGCACAAAAACTTCAGATGGACTGTATTATTGATGGCTCAATAAAATAACTGTAATAAAAAGTAACTCAAAATTCAGGTGTAATAATAACTGATAATAGAGATAAAAACACCAAAATACCTGCTGGGTGTAACTGCAAACATTGTCCAAAACGTGTAACAGCAAAATTGTCCACCCCCAAAATTGTTTAATATCTAAAAACCACTAAACTAATTGAATTTCTTTTTTCCATGTTTTCAGATAAGACGTTTAACCATCTTGATACCACTTGTCGTAAGAATCACTGTAAAATCCTTTAGAGTTATTCAGCTAGAAATAGAACAGTTTCAAATCATTTTGTATCGGCCCCACTGTCTTCTCAAATGAGCAATGGTGAGAGAAAAAAAAAGATAAAAGAGGGAACAGTAGAGAGGAAATAATAATAATAATATAATTTCTGTGTTGCAATGAAAACATTTTTAAATAATAATAATCATACTTATAAAACCCAGGTTGTGTGTCTGTCTGTCTGTACGTTTATATATTGGATCGGATTTCCTAAATTTTTCAACCGATTTCAACAAAACTTCACAGGACGACGTAAAATTACCTTGCGCTGGTTCTGACAGTGCCAAAAATTGGAAAAACACAATCGTTTTTGCACAAAATCAATTTGAAAACATGATTAAGAGGCATCGCGAGAATGAAAGGGGGACAACTCATATCGAGTTATACTTATTATAAAACCCAGGTTGTTTGTGTGTGTGTGTGTATTCATTTATATATGGGATTGGATTTCTTACATTTTTCAACCAATTTCAACAAAACTTCGCTTTTTTTTGGCAGGTAGTGTTTCTTATTCTCTTGCACACTTTTTTTCTTTATTTTTACATTCAGAATTCTTTAAAAATTCCATTTACAAGACAATTGTTTATAATAAAATTCTATTCAATCAGTAGACTCATAACGATTGAAAACAATGTTTTTGTTTGAGTTTGGGTTTGACCAATTCTTAAAAAACAAAAAAAAAACCCAACAATTAAGACATGCATGTCCGTCAACCTTAAACAATAATCTTTGTCAATTTTATTTTTCAGTCTTTATGATGGTCAATACTTGATCTATCTCTTACTATTACATCCCCGGGCAATGCCGGGCTCTACTGCTAGTAATATATATATAATTTCTGTGTTGCAATGAAAACACATTTTTAGATAATGATAATAATAATTATATATGTAATTCCTATGTTGCATGAAAACATTTTTAAATAATAATTCTCTCTCTATATATATATATGTATATATATATATATATATGAGAGAATAATGTTTGTAGTGTACAATGGGTGAAGTAGTGATTGATGTTATTAGTTTGAATAATGCACGGGATAATGATTCATTTCAATATTTCAGACAAGCCTTGTCAAGACTTCATCAGATAAATATTACATGTGGTAAGTCTGAAAATATTTCACCTTTATTGCAGTGTCCTTTGAATAATGAAATTCAAATTCATTTCAATGTATATTTGTATGATTGCACAATTTATACCTGAGGAAGTGCTACACATATAAAATACCTGATGGTTTAATCCCTGCTTGGTTTGTCCAAGAGGAGAAGCAGGAAAGTTGGCTTGACAGATAGAGAGAGAGAGAGAGAGAGAGAGAGAGAGAGAGTGAAAGAAAGAGAGAATGCTAGTGAGAGAGTGAGAAGACTGGCTAGAGAGAGAGAGAGAAATGGCAGACCAGTGAGAGAGAAAAAAAAAAGGTAAACCAGAGAGAGAGAGAGAAGGTTGGCTATATATATATATATATATATATATATATATATATATATATAGAGAGAGAGAGAGAGAGAGAGAGAGAAATGGCACCCAGAGAAAGAGAGAAAAAGGCAAACCAAAGAGAGAGAGAGAAATGGCAGACCAGTGAGAGAGAAAAAAAAAGGTAAACCAGAGAGAGAGAGAAGGTTGGCTATATATATATATATATATATATATAGAGAGAGAGAGAGAGAGAGAGAGAGAAATGGCACCCAGAGAAAGAGAGAAAAAGGCAAACCAAAGAGAGAGAGAGAGAGAGAGAGAAATGGCAGACCAGTGAGAGAGAAAAAATAGGTAAACCAGAGAGAGAGAGAAGGTTGGCTATATATATATATATATATATATAGAGAGAGAGAGAGAGAGAGAGAGAAATGGCACCCAGAGAAAGAGAGAAAAAGGCAAACCAAAGAGAGAGAGAGAGAGAGAGAAAAAAATGCAGACCAGAGACTGAGAGAAAAAGGTAGATCAGAGAGAGTAAGATAAAGAGGAAAGGTCAACCAGAGAGAGAGTGAGAAACAGAAAAAGATCGCCAGTAAGTGACACAGAGAGAGAGAGAGAGAAACCAGCCAGAGAGAGAGAAAAAAAAAAGAAGTTGGATCAGATAGAGAGAAATTCTAAACAGTGAGAGAGAGAGAAAAAGCCCAACTATTGAGAGAGAGAGAGAGATAAGAGCATTGTTTATGTTTACAAATAACTTGGTTTTTCACAAATCAATTCTTTACTGTGATAAATAGGCTAACATCATTAAAAGATGGACTAAGCCTGATGAATTTTTTTTAAAACTATCCCAATAGACATTTTGTCCTAACTCTTTAAAAAAAAAAATGAAAAAATAAATTACTGTATTTCTCTTGTATCCGAGATGCAATCTTTTATCAAAAATAAATTAAAAAAAAATAAAAAATTCACCTTGTATCCTACAGGACAAAGATTTCTTCTATTCTATGTTGATCTTTGAAAGATTGCATATCCTAGACACTGGGAAATAAAATAAACAAAAAAAATGAACCAAAGAATAGATATGTTTTTGGTCCAAACAGAAGCCATTACTATTATGTTTTGGCACAGAGGAAAAAAATAGTTAAAATCTTTGTAGCTTCTGTCGTTTCACAGTACAAGCTGCAGAGGCAAATATCATATAAACTGGACTATGTCAGATGCATTGTGTTAACTTGCTAATAGATAAATGATTTTGTTTGAACTGTAGATCAAAAAGAAATTAAGTCATTTATCTAACCAATATATTACGATTAAGTTTTATTAAACATTCTGGCATAAACTTTTATTTATATTCATCATCACATATAAAAAGGAAATTACAAGAATATGTAGAAATTATTTAATTATTTTGCTATAGAAATGCATACCAAATTTCAAAGGAAATGTAGTGCAACTGAATTATAGGAAAACATTGCAAATTGAATATATTATAGAAATGGCAAGAATGTGTATTTCTTTGGCGAGCAAACTGAAAATATTTACAGCTATGGCATGAATTGTTGACCTGCGGTATTCATTGATAATGCACACTTGGATTACCATAGAGTTAATCATTTAAAAATCATCTTAATATAAAAATTCAAAATTCATGGAAGACCCCAAAAGTTACTTACAGAAATCATATATATATATATATATATATATATATATATATATATATATATATATATATATATATATATATATATCTATCTATTATGAAATGGACAAAAAAAATAATGTGTGTGTATGTATGTATGTATATATATATATATATATATATATATATATATATATATATATCTTGAGTCCTTGCATACATATTAAGTAATTCCTCTTAAGCACATATGAGGCTGGATAAAAAAAATGTCCATTTCAATTATCCACCCACCAGTCCTTTTATAATATTCTGGTTTTTCTTCTCTTCCCCTTCTTTTAAACCTAGGTAGCAGATTAATTTGAAACCTAGGTAGCGGATTCAACTGAGCTCCTGATTTTTAAAGTATATATATATATATATATATATATATATATATATATATATATATATATATATATATAAGATTGAAGCAAAAATAATGACATAAAAATGTCGTTTTTTGACGTTAAAAACTACGTCAAAAAACGACATTATTACGTCATTATTTTTGCACCAACCTTATATATATATATATATATATATAAAAACTTTAAAAATAAGGAGATCAGTTGAATCCGCTACCTCGGTTTCAAACTTAGGGTATCCTCAGGTGATTTTTATCAACTGATCTCTCAGTGCTTTATTTTTTTTTTAAAAACTAATAAGCATTATATTACTTTTTTTTAAAAATAAGCAAATGCACAACATTGGGTGTAATAAAAAGGGAGGAGCGGGATGTGAAGAAAGAAGAAGGAGAAGAGAAGAAAAACCCGGAATATTATAAAAGGAGTGGTGGGTGGGTAATTGAAATGTACATTTTTTTTTTTTTTATCCAGCCTCATATGTGCTTAAGAGGAATTTCTTAATATGTATGCAAGGACTCTCTCTCTCTCTCTCTATATATATATATATATATATATATATATATATATATATATATATATATATATATATATATATGTGTGTGTGTGTCTCTCTCTCTCTCTATATATATATATATATATGTGTGTGTGGAGAGAGAGACAGAGGTCTTGAAGATTGCATTCAGGCAAACAAATTTCTGCTTGGTGTTGACCTCAGTTAAATATAGTCTATCTCTGATAGTGAACACTCATAAAAATAGGATACCATAAAACTATGTTTTTATCATATATCAATAATAGATGTACATTTTTTCCTCACCAGTAGGACAACTCTGATCAGCACCTGATGATTGCATTGTGCTACTGGTGAGGAAAAAAACAGTATATTTATTATTAATAGGAATTGTAGCTCTTTTATTATACATCATGCTCTATTTTATTAGCACCAGCACTCAATGTGTGAGATATATATATCTATTCTAATACTATGTATCTATTTATTCTATTCTCATACTATGTATACTTGGATATTAGCTCCTATTACTA
The DNA here is from genome assembly GCA_963932145.1 of Acanthosepion lycidas. Classification (NCBI taxonomy): domain Eukaryota; kingdom Metazoa; phylum Mollusca; class Cephalopoda; order Sepiida; family Sepiidae; genus Acanthosepion; species Acanthosepion lycidas. Next base: position 21,216,703 of record OZ010597.1, read on the forward strand.
TTATTATTATTATTATATATATATATATATATATATATATATATATATAATTATATAGATAATCTAGAAGAAAACCATAAAGATTCATTTTGGTTATAATTTATTTCATGAATATCTATATAGTCTCTTCAGACTGAAATCTTTTAGTGAATGGAGATAATTCCCCTGAAGAAATGTATATAGAGATATTCATTAAATAAATTATAACCAAAATGAATCTTTAAGGTTTTCTTGATGATTATTATTATTATTATAATGCTCTGTACTTTACATTGTGCTCACCCTGGATTAATATCCTCCTTGGAATTATCCCTACCAGTCACAAATTGGTTATATATATATATATATATATATATATATATATATATGTATGTAAAAGGCAATAGGAAAAGATAAATATTCTCTTTTTCTACAGGTTAACTGAGAAATTGTTCATATATATATATATATATATATATATATATATATATATATATATATATATATATAATTCTTAGTATGGTTGCATGGTGGAGTAATGGATAGTGGCTCTAAATGAGTAATTGGAGAGCTAAGTTTGAAAGGCATGAATCCATCTCTTCTCCCTCCACCTATGGGTGAATAGTAGAACAGACTATATCCTATAGCCTTGGTTTGCAACCTGTTTAGATGGAGGAAAATTCTGAATTTAAAACCTGAGGAGGGTAGTTTGCATACCTTGTGGCACACTATGTGTACCAGTTCTCTGTATTCAGTTCTGAAAAATGTGGTTGGATCTACACAAGCATTCACTACTTGAATTGAAATATATGTATAGTTTGTGTGGTTGTTCCATTCTAAGAACTGAGTCACTAGACTCTTGTACATTGAAAACAATAGGAGAGTCCTTTTTTATTCTTAGTATAAGGGGTAAGATAAAAGGCTGCACTCAGGGTAATTTTTGTCCAACACTGCAAGATGCTATAAAAAACAAGAATGTTAATATCAAAACTTGAGTCATGTTCTAAAAATGCCTTGTCAGATGTAATGATTCTAACGAGTTCTGATATGCAAGATTTGGAATTCAGAATTGTTTTTTTCCTAAACTAATTACATCCTGGGTATGATGATAAACTACATCTGGCAGTAAGGCCTCAGTTCAGGAAGTTTTGAGGAGCATGGAACCATCTCTTAATGGCTGTTGTTTCCAGGTCCACCATGATCCAGTGTGGTAGCAGCACCTGTTAGGGTCCCAGCTATGGGCAAATAGTTACCCCTGCCTAACTAAGTTGAAAACACTATGAAATTATTAAAATAGATTTTTTTATAGTAAAAAAAAATCCAGAAATATATTTTACTAGTAAAGGAAAACAAATTCTGGCAAAAGTATATGTGTGTGTGTGTGTGTGTGTAAAAATATATTTTAAACATTTTTTTAAACAATATCAACAAAGTTTGTTTATCCAATATTTTAGGTTTATTAATTTCAAAATAATTAATAAAAAATTGGACAGACAGATCTTGTTGATATTGTTCAAAATAATTTTTGCTGCTTAAATACACGTTATTTCACACACACACACACACACACATATATATATATTTTTCTAAGAGGATAGAATCCAGGTAGAGCTCAATGTACAAGACAGAGCAAGAATATAATAAAAGGCTCAAACACTAATGTTCCATGATTATAATTTATTACATTGGAATTGTAATCACCAACCAATTCATCAGATCTATAAATTCAAAAAGAGCTCTTTTTGAATTTCTAGGTCTGATTAATTGGACCATGATTATTATTCCAATGTAATAAATTGTAACCATGTTATATTAATGTTTGAGCCTTTTATATATATATATATATATATATATATATATATATATAGTGATAACATATAACAGAAATTGAAAAATACCCCGTATTTATAGCTCTTTCTCTCCACAAGGATTATATTGCAAGGTTTGTCAACACCAGGGGGTTTGAACTGGCAAGGTAATTCTAGCGGGTTTAAATAGCTTTACATATAGGGTATTTTTCAATTTCTGTTATATGCAATTTATTTATATATGTTCTGTAATAAATACATTGAGCTCTTTTTGTGGATTAGTTTTAATATTTTATATTATTAAGATTCACTTGGATTATTTACCCATATATTTTTTACCTGTATGTAAATAGATAAATAGTTAATGAGAAAGATAGTATGATGCTCCATCCACATTAGCATGTCTCGGCTTGTTCTGTTTCAAATCACAGATTTTCTTTCTCCATTGCTGCTCAGTTTCTCTGTCTTTATGTAACTCATTGATATTTTCTGTCTAACTCTTGTGCAGTTTAATATTTTACTTTTGTTCTTCTGCTTTTTCTATGATGATGTGTGCTCCTGTGCTTTCTGCAAAATGGCAATGAAACAAAAAATAGCAATGCCAATCCTGAAAAAATAGGTAAGATTTTCCATTGTTGCATTTTGAAAACATACTATAAGTTTTTAAAGGAATAATGGATTTTGAAAACATACTATATTATAGCGGACCAGGCTATATGTGTTGTTAAATTAGGAACAAGTGCGTTTATTCCTGTTAGAAAAAGGTCCATTACAAGAACAGGGTGAACTCAGAGATTGAATCCACCATAAAGAAGTGTGAAGAAAACCAACAAGATATATATATTTGGTTGGATTGATGTGAGTTTGTGACCCTGGGTTTCACGCTTTTGTGATCGTCCGACAAACTGATTAATTTTTTTAAATTTTGGGTTTATGTAGATTGCGTGTATTGGTGTTATTATGGAAGTGGCGGGGAACGTCATCGTGATGTCATCATGCTAACACAAACATCGATGTATGTTCATACGCCCAATGAAGTATGCCGACACACATACACACTTGGGCATCCGTCGGGACTTATACATATATAAACATATGTGGACAGTTTCAGATTTGACATATGTATGTATACAGGTGGTGTTTTGTCTATAGATATGCATTTGTATATGGAAATCCAAAGATTGGAAGTGTAGCGTGAATATCTCGTGAATGTATACATGTCATTTTTCTATTTTTCCACTGAATAATATTTCCTCACATTTATGTATATACGTGTGGTGGGGTTTGTGTAAAATTATGATAGGTAAAAATTATTATTATTTTTAATTTTTGAATTATATATATTATATGTTAGCTCTATCTCTGATATTGAGCGCTTTCTAATAAGTATCGCGCATATAATATATATATATATATATATATATATATATATATATATATATATTTATTTATATACACACACTTTTCACACACACACACATATATATATATATGTGTGTATGTATTAAACAACAAAATTTACAGTTGACATAGACATTAACATTTGTGTATGAACGTAAGGAGTTTGTATTTTGGTGAATGTTCGTACGTATGTGTATGTGTGTTTGATGGCATTTTCCCACAAGTGGGCAAAATGCAGATCTCTGTGAGAGATCACATTTTGTAAATATACCCGCTGAAATGCAAAGTGAAAAGAGAACGAGACAAGAAATCGCCCAGTATTTATAGTGTAGGGAGAGCGCCACCTAGGGAACAATTTGGACAATTAAGGAGGAGTTAACTCCGACAATATATTTTTAAAGAATGATGAATTTTCATCCATAATCTTACATTATTTCTTCTTTATAAATCATAATTGTTCTTTTAAAGTCTGTATTAGGGCACTTCGATGTGGTATAAGGTTAGGGCTGAATAGTAAGTTCGATTTCCACTGGGAGCTCCATACTTTTGTCCTTGTGCCACATCTAAGTTACGCTTGGAAAATCACTATATGTGTGCATGTTGGTGTAGACTAGAATCAAGGTCAGAAATACATGTGTAACCTTGAGTTTTAGAATCTAGGCAGAAAAATGTCTTGATCCGAAGTGGATCTTTGAGCAGTCTCCATCTTAAATGCTAATGTCATTCTTCATCTTTGGAATCAATATCTATCTTAAGGGGAAAAAACAGTTAAAATTAAATTTATTATGTAAAAATGGGTAATGGAATAAGAAAAAATTCTTATGAAGAGAAGATGATATATTTCTCTTTCACTTATCTATATCTTAATATTTCATTTTAATATCTATGTATTAATATCCAGCATATATTAATATTTTTCTATTGTAATCTGATAAGTAGCTTTCACACGAGCATATACACTTATGCAAATTTTCTGAGATTTTCTAAATTAAAATAAAGTGAGTTTAAATGAAAATCCTGGTAAAGGAATATTCGTATTTCTGTTTGAGAATTAAATTAAGAAGACCTGTGATATTAAATTAATAGCAAAAAAAAAAAAAAAAATGTCTAAGGATAAAAAATAGTAAAGTCAGATTCAGAAACAAAAATTATTGCCTGCTAATCGGATAAAATTTACCAAAATTAAACACTTCGCAAAAAATAAAGAACGATTATAAAATTTTGAAGTTAAAAAAAAAAAAAAGAAAGAAAATTATTAAAATAGAATTTAAATTTAAAGAACGTTTCCAGTCACCACTCAAGAAAAAAAAAAGAAAAAGAAAAAGAAAAAAAAAAGAAAAAGAAAAAGAAAAAAAAAAGAAAAAGAAAAAGAAAAAAAAAAGAAAAAGAAAAAAAAAGAAAAAGAAAAAAAAAGAAAAAGAAAAAAAGAATGAAAAAATAAAATAAAATAAAATAAAAATAAAATAAAATAAAAATATCCTTGGGTCTAATTTCTTAAAACGAATAATTTTGGTTTCTCATCCGACATTTTAAAACAAGGTGACTTTTCTCAGCTTGTTGCTATGGCGATAGTGAAAGCAGGAACAGATGGTGATCAAAATCATATGATGAAAGAGGTTAAAGGGAAAATTTGAGAGTGAGAGAGAGAGAGAGAGAATTGGAGAGAGTGAGAGAGGAGTATGCAGGGAAGGAGGTAACAGTCGAGAGGTAGAAAATGAAAAGAGAGAAGGAAAAGCAAAGAGTTTTAAGGAAAAGCAGAAAGAGGAGGCAGTGAATAGCTGACATAGGTAAAGAAAAGCAGAGAGGGGGAAGGATGAAAAGCAAAGACAGAGAGAGGAGTGGAGGAAAAGCAGAGAGAGGTGGAAGAATGGAAAAGAAGAGAGAAGTGGAGGGAAGTAAAAACAGAGAGAAGTGGAGGGAAGTAAAAACGGAGAGAAGAGGAGGGAAGTAAAAACAGAGAGAAGAGGAGGGAAGTAAAAACAGAGAGAAAGAGGGAGGGAATGAAGGAAAAGCAGGGAGAGGAGGCAGAATTGAAAAACAGAGAGAGGAGTAGGAAAGGAAAAGAAAAAAAGAGTGATTGAAAAGCAAGGAGAGGAGGAAGAATGGAACAGCAAAGAGAGAATGGAGCATGGAAGAGTAGGGAGAGATGGGTAGAGAAGGAAAAGCAGAGAGATGGGTAGAGAAGGAAAAGCAGAGAGAGGAGGAGGAGGGAAGGAAAAGCAGAGAGAGGAGGAGGAGGGAAGGAAAAGAAGAGAGAGGAGGAGGGTTAGAAAAACAGAGAGAGGAGGAAGGAAAGAAAAGCAGAGAGAGGAGGAAGGAAAGAAAAGCAGAGAGAGGAGGAAGGAAAGAAAAGCAGAGAGAGGAGGAGGCATGGAAAGCAGAGAGAGGATGAGGCATAGAAAAGTAGAGGGAGAAAGGGAGGGAAGGAAAAGCAGAGAAAGGAGGAAGAATGGAAAAAAGAGAGAAGAGGTGGAAAGGAAAAGTAGAGAGAGGATGGGACATGCAAAAGCAGAGAGAGAAGGAAGAATGGTAAATTAGAGAGAGAGAGAGAGAGAGAGAGAAGGAAGAATGGTAAATTAGAGAGAGAGAGAAGGAAGAATGGTAAATTAGAGAGAGAGAGAAGGAAGAATGGTAAATTAGAGAGAGAGAGAAGGAAGAATGGTAAATTAGAGAGAGAGAGAGAGAGAAGAAAGAATGGTAAATTAGAGAGAGAGAGAGAGAAGAAAGAATGGTAAATTAGAGAGAGAGAGAGAGAAGAAAGAATGGTAAATTAGAGAGAGAGAGAGAGTGAAGGAAGAATGGTAAATTAGAGAGAGAGAGAGAGAAGGAAGAATGGTAAATTAGAGAGAGAGAGAAGGAAGAATGGTAAATTAGAGAGAGAGAGAAGGAAGAATGGTAAATTAGAGAGAGAGTGAAGGAAGAATGGTAAATTAGAGAGAGAGTGAAGGAAGAATGGTAAATTAGAGAGAGAGTGAAGGAAGAATGGTAAATTAGAGAGAGAGAGTGAAGGAAGAATGGTAAATTAGAGAGAGAGAGTGAAGGAAGAATGGTAAATTAGAGAGAGAGTGAAGGAAGAACGGTAAATTAGAGAGAAAGAGTGAAGGAAGAACGGTAAATCAGAGTGAGTGAAGGAAGAATGGTAAATCAGAGTGAGTGAAGGAAGAATGGTAAATCAGAGAGAGTGAAGGAAGAATGGTAAATCAGAGAGAGTGAAGGAAGAATGGTAAATCAGAGAGAGAGAAAGAAGGAAGAATGGTAAATCAGAGAGAGAGAAAGAAGGAAGAATGGTAAATCAGAGAGAGAGTGAAGGAAGAACGGTAAATTAGAGAGAGAGTGAAGGAAGAACGGTAAATTAGAGAGAGAGTGAAGGAAGAACGGTAAATTAGAGAGAGAGTGAAGGAAGAACGGTAAATTAGAGAGAGAGAAGGAAGAATGGTAAATTAAAGAGAGAGAAGGAAGAATGGTAAATTAGAGAGAGAGAAGGAAGAATGGTAAATTAGAGAGAGAGTGAAGGAAGAACGGTAAATTAGAGAGAGAGAAGGAAGAATGGTAAATTAGAGAGAAAGAAGGAAGAATGGTAAATCAGAGAGAGAGAGAAAGAAGGAAGAATGATAAATCAGAGAGAGAAAAAGAAGGAAGAATAGTAAATCAGAGAGAGAGAAAGAAGGAAGAATAGTAAATCAGAGAGAGAGAGAGAGAAAGAAGGAAGAATGGTAAATCAGAGAGAGAGAGAGAGAGAAGGAAGAATGGTAAATCAGCGAGAGAGAAAAGGAAGAATGGCAAAGTAGAGAGAGAAGGAAGAATGGTAAATCAGAGAGCGAGAGAGAGAAAGAAGAATGGTAAAGTAGCGAGAGGGCAAATGGAAAAGAAGCGACAAGGAAAAGAGAAGAAGGAATTAAAAGAAGAGAGTATGTGCAATAGAGTGAATGTCTCCCAGAATACCTTGTTCATCGAAACTTGAGGCAGAAATACCATCTTTTGTCGTGGAAGGAGCTGAGAATAGTCTTTGAGAATCTGAAATTTAATTCAGTTTTTGACTTACAGCAAAAAACAAAATGGCAAAAAACCAAAACCAAAGACGCATGAGAATAATTTTTAAACCAATTCTTAACTTGTAGAGATTACTTCAAAATGCAGTTATTTGGAGTTGGTGTGGGTAGGCAGTTCATTGTTAAGATAAACAATTGGAAAGAAGAATTCGAAAATGCAAATCAACAAAAGTCCGCGTGAACCATTTTACAGAATGGTAGACTAAATTAAAATAAACTATTTATTTTAAAAGATAGTGAATAAGAAAATCAAAATAAATGTAAGGTTAAAATAAAAAATCCCAAAGAAAATTACTTATTTACTTAGGATATTTTAGAGACTAAACATTATAAATGTCGTAGTTTTGTCAAAATTTCTGTAATGAGGTGTTATTAATTTTATTTTAAAATCAGACGAAGTAACTTTTAAACTATGGCGCAAAGCTAGAAGATTGTAAGAGCCATAGACCTTTCTCTCTCATATATATATATATGAAAATATTTTTAAAGGTACAAAATCTAATTACAGAAATGAAAATGTGTTGCTTAATATTACATGACATTTTTAAAAGCGAAGCAGCCGGTTTGGCTCCCGCTCTTCAGGCCTCTACGGAAGATTTAACTTCGATTAAAACAAGAAAATGTGTAATATATATATATATATATATATATATATATATATATATATATATATATATATATATATATGTATATATATATGCGTGTGTGTGGTGGGGGGGCATCAAATTCACATGATGAAAGAGGTTAAAGAAAATGGAAAATATTGAGAGAGAGAAGTGAACAGGTTGGGGAGAGTTGAAAACACATGGAAGAAGGTAAAAGTAGAGATGATAATATATATATATATATATATATATATATATATATATATATATATATATATATATATATAATCTTAAAAAAACAACTATGAAAATGAATTAATAGCAACAAACCCTTGAAAATTGCTAACGAAGTGATCGAAAGCGCTTGGGACAACAAACACTATGAATAATTTTTACATTCCCTTATCCACACCAAACGGGAAAAATGTAAGAGTATTAGAAAAACTCAATAAAAATTCATCAAATTTTCCTTGTCTGACATATTCAACGAAACATGTTTGAAAGAAAGGTTGATATTATATATATATATATATATATATATATATATATATAATGTATTATATGCAAAAATTATGGTAGACCGTATTAGAAAAATGATCCATAGGGGATGTAAGGATTTATGTCTTAAGACTACAGTTACAACTAACATTAAAAGGGTAGATTTTCTGGACGCTACCCGAGATCTTACAAGATGCTCTTTCCCGCCTAATGTGAAGGTTAATTCTAACCCAGTATATGTACAACCCAATTCTAACCGCCCCCCTTCGGTTATCAAGCACATACCCTCGACCATGTCTTTACTTCAAATAAGCTGTAACGGAGTTTAGAGCAGCATTAGATTTTAATGTTTATTCCAACTTAATTTCAATAAAAACAAAATAAATAGAAAAACTTATATATTTTTCCCTCAGTTTCTTTAAATAATTTTATAATTTTAAACTTAATATAGATTAAATTTACAATTGGTAAATTTTAATTTCGAATTTTATAGTATAATTTAATATTTATTAGTTAGAATGAATTCTATTTTAGTCTAACCCCAACATTAAAGCATTAAATAATTATTATAACCAAAGTTCGTTGTCAAGTTTTTTGAATTCTCATATACTTGTATTTTGATTGTTTTTTTAAAAAAAGGGTTTATTTGTTATTATTTTAAATATTATTTTTAATAAACCCTTTTTATAAAAATTCAAAATAAAAATAATAGTAATTTTTACTTATCCTGATTTTACACAGACCCCACCACACGTATATACATACATGCGAGAAAATACTATTTAGTGGAAAAATAGAAAAATGCTCTGATTGCTGACATTCACGAGATATTCACGAGAAATTTTCGCTACATTTCCAATCTTTGAATTTAAACATACAAATGCGTATGTATAGACACAACACCATCCATATACATACATATATCAGATCCGAAACTGTACACGTATGTTTATATATGTATAAGTCCCGATAGACGAGCAAGTGTGTATGTGTGTCTGCGTACCTCATCGGGTGTACGGACATGCATCTATGTTTGCGTTAGCACGATGATCACGACGACGATTCCCCCGACTCCCATAATAACACTAATACACGCAATCTACATAAACCCATAATTTTTAAAAAAATTAATCAGTTTGTCTGACGATCGCAAAAGCGTGAAACCCAGGGTCACAAACTCACATCAGTCCAACCAAATATGTTAGCTGGATCTCTGATATTGAGCGCTTTCTAATAAGCACCGCGCATATAAGTTATGAAGAACTTGGTAATCCGTATGGGCAATCCCAAGGAGGATGAAATCCTGAGAGCTCAATGTAAATCCAGAGTTCATATTTAAAAGAAAAACAGACCACTTTAAGGTACCATTATAATAATTTATTTCACCAGAGTCCTTTTAAAGGACGTCGGATCATCAGATAGCACTTCCTAAAATTAAATGAAACGAAAAATGAAATTTAAATTGATCAACATCTCTCTCTCTCTCTCTCTATATATATATATATATATATAGTGATTTTTAGTTGTTCACGTTAGAACACGTCACATTTATCGACATATGTTTTCATTTCCGATTAGCGCACATTTCAAACTTTCTTGGGAAATAAAGTTTAAAATTATTTAATTCGTGTCAATTTTGCATCCCTATGAAAATGAAAAATTATAAAGTGTATTATAGACACTTGATGCTTTTTTTTTACCGTAAAGGCAAAAACGCATTGCAAGCAACAAAAAAAGATATGTACTGTGTACAATGAAGTTGTTTTAGCTGACAGAAATATACGGGTGTGTCTCGCTAAGCTTAGAGTTGGCAATTGTAGCCGTATTGATAAAAAACGCTCAGGCAGACCTTACCCCCACGCTACAGATGACGACCAAATTATGACATTGGCTGAGAATAACCTGCATTACACAATGCCGGGATTGACAGAAACACTAAATTTATCAAAATCCATCATCCATGAGTACTATGTGAAGCTTGGGTACTCAAATTGCTACAAGATTTTGGGTACCACATGATCTGATTGAAAAGAATCTTTTGGATCGCATTTCATCTGTGATTTGCTTTATAAACGCAATAAAAATGTAGCCGTTTTTAAGCAAATTGTGACGGGTGATGAGAAATGGACCCTTTACAACATTGTTCAGCGAAAAAGATCCTGAGGTGATTAACTTTAGCTACCTCAAAATCAGGTCTTCATCCTAAGAATGCCATATTGTGCATCTGTTTGGATTGGAAAGGAATCCTGTACTATGAGCCTCTGCCAAGTAACTAGTCAATTGATTCTGAAAAGTACTTCTCGCAACTGGACGTTAATTCAAGAAAAACGCGAACAGGAAGGTTGTTATTTTCCATCAGGATAATGCCAGACCTCACATTTCTTTGTCAATTTGAAAAAAAAAATTGTTGCCGCTTGGTGGGGATGTGTTACTCAACCCGCCATATTCACCAGACATTGATCCTTCGGATTTTTATTTATTCAGGTCCTTGCAAAATGATCTCAAAAAAATGGTAAAAATTTGAAATTTTTGGAATGGCATAAAAAACACCTTAATGAATTCTTTGCCAAGAAACCACCGAAATTCTGGTAAAATGGAATCTTTAAGTTGAAGGAAAAAAATGGAGAGAGGTTGTGCAAACCAAATGGTTCTCAGATTTAGTTGAATAAATATTTAATGGCATAATTTTGTTTTTTGTTTTAATTTCCCTTAAAAATTGGTATGAAATTTCACGACAATCCAAGATATGGTAAAAATATAGTCTTAAGATATGCTATATTTATGTGTAAAAACTGCTCAGTATCAGGAATAGAACATAGATAAATATTAAAGTGGACGCTGAAGTGAATACCATGAGACGATAGTCTGTTGTATGCGTTTTTAAAAAGTCATTGCATTTTAAGCAAGGGCGGATAATGCCACTAGGATGCATGGAGTTACTGAGAGTCAAAGAGAATGAAAAAACTTCGGCGAGGAAAAACGATTGATAAACTGAACTGTTGCGGGTCGTATGCTGAATGAGGTATATCAGAAGGTAAATTTTTATTGGGTGAAAGTTATACGTGTTTGCAATTTGGATTATCCCACAACAAATAGATTACACAAAGAACATAAGGACAATTGCATAGCAAGGAATGACTGAACAAAGTGATTAGAGATCAACAATAAAGAGATTTTTATATACAGTGAGACCCGGATATAAGAGAAACCCGGATATAAAAGATTGTCTCTGGTCCCAAATTAGAGCCTGTGTTAATGTATATATAATAGACCAAACCCGGATATAAGAGAAACACGGATATAAGAGACTTCTCCGGTCCCGACAATTCTCTTATATCCGGGTTACACTGTACAATAAATACACATGCAAAGAAAAACAGGATTTTTGTTGGTTTGGTAACTGAGATAATGTTGTGAAGAATGTTCGTTGCAGAACCATGGTAAGTAAATGCTGATGCTTTTGGCTTGTTATTAAAATTAAAATAATTTTTGTTTCTGCGTAGTAAAAGATCAAAATGTATTGTTCAGCTGTTAGTGTGTCTGTATGTGTTATTTATAAGCCAGAATTAAAATTGCTAAGAGTTGTTTGACTTTAACTGATAGGCTAAGTTGATGAATGTACAATTACTTTGACGTAGTGAAAATGTTCACTCTTTAAGTAAATTGTAGGTGATGAATATCCACGCGGACAATGGTTATTTGAATGCTGCGTTGGGTTTGTTGAGAAACTTTAAGTGGTTGCGAGTCAGTAAATTGAACAGCGTGGCGTTTGTATGGATCTCTTGAAATTTGATGACTAACTGACTTGAATTGAGTCATGTGTTTGTTTATATAGAGTTGAGTGTTTAAAATTCGGCTCCAGGGACATTAAGCGGGAAAAAGGTTCTGTTGTAACTTTGCTACAGTTTTAGAAGATTGAATTTTACTGAAACGAAATGTTGATTGGTTATGGCTTTGTTTTATAGAAGGAAACATTTTTCCGAAAGGGGTGGAAAGTTAATATGGAAGATTCCACAAAATATTTCCGATTTGTTCTTTATCATATATATTTTTGTGCAGTAAAAAGAAAATTATTAATAATTTCATGGCGTGTCTTACATTTATTTCCACCACTGTATTTTGTGTGTATGCAAAAAATTCAGATATTACAATCTGTAAAACTAAAAAGGACAATATGAATAAAGACTAAAAGGAAAACATCTCAGCCGATGAGTTTTGTCCTCCGGCGGGGGACAGTGTCAAGGCAAATGTGAGGATATCATTTTACAACAGGTATTTATTTATAAACAAAAGTGAAGGTGTTGACAGTTTTTTTTAAATTTTTAAATTTAAGATGCGCTCATAAATATTCATCAGGTTAACGGAAACGTCTAGGTAAACTATGGAGGATAGTAAGTGACATAATTTAATGTCTGATAAACAAAATTGTGTAATGATGTCATTGATTTTTTATGCAATTAATATTTAAATTATTTTTAAAAGTTTATGCATTATATATTTTGATATATTAGGTTGGTGCAAAAATAATGTCGTTTTTCTTTTGAAGTTGAACGTCAAAAAACGATATATATATATATATATACATACGTACTATATACATGTATATACATACATACATATGTCCATATATACACATAATATATATATATATATATATGTCCATATATACACATAATATATATATATGTGTCCATATATACACATAATATATATATATGTGTCCATATATACACATAATATATATATATGTGTCCATATATACACATAATATATATATATGTGTCCATATATACACATAATATATATATATATATATATGTGTCCATATATACACATAATATATATATATATATGTGTGTACATATATACACATAATATATATATATATATGTGTACATATATACACATAATATATATATATATAATATATATATATATATGTGTGTACATATATACACATAATATATATATATATATGTGTACATATATACACATAATATATATATATATATGTGTACATATATACACATAATATATATATATATATATGTGTACATATATACACATAATATATATATATATATATGTGTACATATATACACATAATATATATATATATATATATATGTATGTGTGTGTACATATATACACTAATAATATATATATATGTGTACATATATACACACAATATATATATATGTGTGTGTTCATATATACACATACACTATATATAGAATGTATGTACAAGTAATGTTAAAATTTTTACTTTTATCAGTGAAAAGAAAAGAGTAATAGAACCAGCGGTGAGAGAGAAAGAGAGAGAGAGAGAGGGAGAGAGAGAGCGTGGGGGTAAGAGAGAGGAGGAACAATCGGGGAGAGAGAAGTTAGTGAGAGCAAACCAGAAGAGAGAGTACGTTTGCTGATGGAAAGATTAGATGAGAGAGATTTCATAATGGCTTATTGAAGTTATTTCACATTGTTCAGTAACTCGATAACCATTCCTTTCATAGTTCATCTTAATTAATCCAAAGTGAAAGGAATTGACCGAGAATGTTCCTTTAACAATTTAAATGCGTTAGAAAAAAAACATTTCAAGTTATTACAGTGAAATAGAATCAACTCAGAATAATTAACAAAAATCAGAAACAAACATTTATTTTAAAAAGGGAAAATCCTTGCAGCCAAATCTAACTTGAAACTCAGTTTTTCCAAAAATAAAAATAAAAATTGAAGTTAAATTGTTCAATGGGCTTCGCTTGTCTTAAGCAATTTATTCACTCGTATATTCAATCACATATGCAACATTTGACTTGGTTTGTAAAGAGGGAACAAAAAAATTAAATGTTTGAAAATGATTGAAGAAAGAGGAGAAAACGAGGAAAAGATGTGTACATAAAAGATGGAAAGGGGTGATACGATGAATGAAATAGGGGTCAGTGACACCGGCGAAAGACAAAGTTAAGCGGGCTACACTGGTGAGGGACACGGGGAAGCGGGCTGCACTGGTGAGGGACACGGGGAAGCAGGCAACAAAGGCGAAGGACACAGGGAAGCGAGTGACACAGGGAAGCGGACGACACTGGCGAGGGACACAGGGAAGCGGGCGACACTGGCGAGGGACACAGGGAAGCGAGGGACACGGGGAAGCTGGCGACACTGGCGAGGGACACAGGGAAGCGGGAGACACTGGCGAGGGAAACAGGGAAGCGGGCGACAAAGGCGAAGGACACAGGGAAGCGAAGGACACAGGGAAGCGGACGACACTGGCGAGGGACACAGGGAAGCGGGCGACACTGGCGAGGGACACAGGGAAGCGGGCGACACTGGCGAGGGACACAGGGAAGCGGGCGACACTGGCGAGGGACACAGGGAAGCGGGCGACACTGGCGAGGGACACAGGGAAGCGGGCGACACTGGCGAAGGACACAGGGAAGCGGGCGACAAAGGCGAAGGACACAGGGAAGCGAGTGACACAGGGAAGCGGACGACACTGGCGAGGGACACAGAGAAGCGGGAGACAAAGGCGAAGGACACAGGGAAGCGAGGGACACAGGGAAGCGGGAGACACTGGCGAGGGACACAGGGAAGCGGGCGACAATGGCGAGGGACACAGGGAAGCGGGCGACAATGGCGAAGGACACAGGGAAGCGAGGGACACAGGGAAGCGGGAGACACTGACGAGGGACACAGGGAAGCGGGCGACACTGGCGAGGGACACAGGGAAGCGGGCGACACTGGCGAGGGACACAGGGAAGCGGGCGACACTGGCGAGGGACACAGGGAAGCGGGCGACACTGGCGAGGGACACAGGGAAGCGGGCGACACTGGCGAAGGACACAGGGAAGCGGGCGACACTGGCGAGGGACACAGGGAAGCGGGCGACACTGGCGATGGTCACAGGGAAGCGGGCGACAAAGGCGAAGGACACAGGGAAGCGAGGGACACAGGGAAGCGGGAGACACTGGCGAGGGACACAAGGAAGCGGGAGACACTGGCGAGGGACACAAGGAAGCGGGAGACACTGGCGAGGGACACAAGGAAGCGGGAGACACTGGCGAGGGACACAAGGAAGCGGGACACACTGGCGAGGGACACAGGGAAGCGGGAGACACTGGCGAGGGACACAGGGAAGCGGGCGACACTGGCGAGGGACACAGGGAAGCGTTTGACAAAGGCGAGGGACACAGTCAAGCTGACGACACTGACGAAGGACACCGGGAAGCGAGTGACATGGTGAGAGGGAACTGAAATGAAGACAAGAATAAAGCTAGAATATCTCAGTAATAGCAAGGGAACAATTCAATTTCTTTACAAGTCAATGTAAATTACCTCTAACAGAAGAAGGTCACGTAGCTAAATGAGAAAAAAAAGTTTTTATTTAATTTCCCAAAAGCAGGAAATGTTAAAAGCATTGTGAGCTGAAATCAGCCTTTCCCTTCCCCACAAAACTATCATCTCATTGACATCTTCATTACTTCACAGAACAACAAAAAAGATCGTATATGTTTCTCTTACGTTTATCTCGCTATCTTTACTTTCTTGAAACGCCAAACCTGTCTTAAGTTCTGAAAACTAATCATGTTTTAACAGCGTCATACTAAACCGGAAGATAATGTATTTATGCTTTTACCGTGTAGAGCTGTAAGTCGACGTCAAATTGTTGGTAAGCAATAGGATTTAACTTGGCCAATAGTTCAGCCAATGAGGTTTTAAAAGTGAAAGAAGTAACTTATTTTTCCTTTTATTAACCAAGACCTGTCTGACTGTACATTAAAAAAACCTATCACAGGGCAATAGAATGGCATTTTGCATAGGTGAAGCAAAAAAAAAAAAAATGCTCGCTAAAAGTTGCTCAGGCTGCCTCTTATAGAGAGATAAGGAACAAAAATGGCAGACGAAAATCGGAGACCCAAAGAGCAGACGGGAGACAAAGGCAATACCAGAAAAAATAGCGAAAGGGAAACGTGAGAAGGTGGTGCAAGGCTACAATAAAAGAGTACTGAGAGGTTTGATTTCTGTACTAATAGTTTGTAAGACTAAACTCTTAATCACTGTACATCAAGAAACTCTCTCTCTTTCTCTCTCTGAGGCATCTTGTGAGATCATCGATCTGTGCTTGTAAAAATCTTTCACGCACAAGCACATACTTGGGTAAAGCTGTATGGAAGATAGGTAGTAGCCCATGAAGCAAGCCTCTCTGTCATTGTTGTCCAAGGAAAGAGCAATATTTTTCAGAATCACTGTCATTATTTTTCTCTATATGAGTTTGACAAAATGACATGTATGCTGAATGTACATGTTAAGTTGTTGCTAATCATTACAGTTCAACAGTCACTAGTTCATCATTGCACTATTGTTTCAACATTCTCATCAGGATTTACCTCCAAAGGTTTCCAATAAATTAATATGTCCACAAGACAGTAAAAACTTTTTGAATTTGGAGTTGTTCTAGTCTGGTTGCCAAGCCAGGCTAGAGAACATAAACTATTATGTTATTTCATTCAGAGACCTATGTACTTAAAGTAAGTATATTTTCTTTTATTATCTGCATTATTAAGTCCTAACTTTTATCTGATTGAAAGGAAATTGCTAGATCACCATTAACCCCTTAGAACAGTAAAGTAAATAAAAACAGTTATATATATAACACAGATCATATGATCCTCTGGCCCGCCATGGAGATCTTACAGATGATTTGGCAACTAGCTTCCACAATCTCTCTTTATATTAATATTGGTTTAGAATAGGTTGATCATGAGGTCTCTCTTTCCTTTTTGAAATATCAATATCTTGTCTCTATCTTTGCCTGCCTTTCCTGCTTCTACCTGGAATTCTGCCTTGTAAAATTGTCCAGCTGATCATGAGACTATTTCTGTGTAATTTAGCTTTCTACACATTGGCTGATGGCTTGCCTGTATTTTTTCCTTTTTGGCTTACTTCTTGATTGGTGATACGATCTTTGACGATGCCAAGGAATTTTCAAAATCAGCTCATCTTTATGGCACGACTCCTTTCAACAAAAAATTAAAAGGGAAATACCTTACCATTTTTTAAAGACTACTTTTATATTGACACTAACCCTATATCATTGAGTGATATTTGGGCAGTTTGCATTTAACAACTTGAATCTACCACATTCATGAAACCTTCGCCCTAGCTCACCTTTCTTCCATAAATAACGGATTTCTAACACGAGCTTGAAACTTACTCTTTTGCGCAATTCCCAGTGAATAGCGATTCCTACCCATTTAGGTCTTCTTTTATACTCTGTCAAACATAATTCACCGTGTATTGAAGGAAAAACAGTATTTAAAAATTCTCAAGAAGTCATGTTAATTCACAAATGATAAAGAAGAGAAATCTGTGGAGAGCTATGATCGCCTATGACCTGAAGGAATGTAGCATTAAAAATAACCATTCTATTATTGTTTTCAATTTGGTCCAAGAAAAGCAGCTGATTTAAAAACCCACAATTTTTGTTTTTAAATTCCTGATTCAAATAAAAAATGCTTGACTAGATTTATATCTAATTTTTTTTTAAATATCTATCTATCTATATATATATATATATATATATATTGTCCCTTCGCTCTTCTCAGTTCTTTTAACGGAATTTACAGCCTTCTCACTGCACAGTTATTGAAACCGTATAAAATATTTTTTAATCATTGTACTTCAAAAGCAAGGCAATAAAGCCACTAAGACGCAATAGATTCCACAAGCCCTATATCTCCCACTGAGAGAGCAGGGAGACGGGCCGCGATCAGACGGTCCTGTGACCGATTTAGAAATCCCACACATCTAGTGTTCGGCACTGCCCCAAATCCTAACGCTACTATGTGTGTGTTTTGACCAGTGCACGTGTGTCTGTTAACGCACTGCACCGGGAAATAGTATGACTCAACTGCATTTTCAAAATCTTTTTACCTGACCTCACATCTTCCAGTAAACCAAAGAATACTTTAGCCAAAAGCTTTTGCGTTTGTGCCGACATGGAGATAGACATTTTGTTTATTTGTAATCAATTCCTGTTTTGATATTAAACAGGAAAGAAGAGGAGACTTGAGACAACAAGATATATAATTTTACAGAATTATATTGAAAATACCACGGATGGAACATATGAGCAACAGGGAAGTTGTAAAGAAAATTGAATGACAAATAACACTTGTATTTAGAATAAGAAAGAGTTTCTGTTTAAATTCCTGGAGTGAAGAATTATCATTATAAGCATTATTTAAACAGGTTCCCAAACTTTTCTCTAGTTGCTGTGCCCTTGTAGAGGACCGTGGGGTGAAGATGTAAAGAACACACGTGAGTTTAAATTTCCTGCTAGCCGGTCCAGCTACATGAGAATGTTGGACTTTAATTAAGTCCAAAGAAGACAAAGAAAACAAGCAAGACCGATTATTATATACAAAACAAATATATGTATTAACAACAAGTGACAAGCACATGGACAGTTACATTGAGTTACATTGTGGTGAATATTATGGGTGTGTATTGTGGTGAGTGTTCGTACGTGTATTGGTATTGTTCTTAGCGTGTTCCCAGAATTTGGGAAACGCTGTATTGGTGAGAGCTCACATATTGGTATTAGCTGAAATGAAGAAAGAAGAGAAAGAATTACCTCACCTCTACGCGAGGTGGGATACGGCCCAAGGCCTGAGGTAAAAAGAGAGATCGAGGCAAAAGGTCATCCAGTATTTATAGCAAGGGGAGATGGTGATGGATTAAAGAACTAAGGAGGAGCTAACTCCGACAATCTCACTGCCTTAGTTTCCAGTCTATAAACTTAGTACCGCCTCCCACAACCATACAAAGAAACTTCTTTCTTGGTATTTTGTACACTTCAAATCCCAAAGATCTAACACCAGACGAACTTTAATTTATAAAAAAATATAATAATTAATGTAAAATTATAAAAAAGTAATTAATTGGTACAAATGTATTAATAATACAAGAGATTAGGTTTGTTTATTAGACTTTCTTTTGAGAGGAGTCTTTTAGAAAAGATTTTTTACTAATGTTCATTTAAAACAAGGCCCTCGGACCCCTTAACGTATAGGGTTACCGTGTGGAGTTGTACTAGTGTAAGAAAGGACAGGCTTGTTTACGTTATTCGGACTGTTACCCTCATCTCCTTGCCATACACTCCGGCCTTCTTCAGGTGATTGGAATTTCAAACCGAACTCTTTATTTTGTCCACTGGGGTAGATTGTTCTAGTTCCACGTGCCATGCCTCATCCGGATGTCTCAGTTATTTCCCTTTAACTCAACTCTCTCAAGCGTTTTTGGTTCTCAACTTGGATCAAATAAAATTTGATGTGTAAAACTCTGTATATATAAGGCTCAGATCGGAAATTGTAAATACACCTTCAAAATAGAGCCTGATGATTTATAAAATAAAAAAATCCATGAACAAAATTTAGGTTTCAAAATTTGTAAAAGAGATCTAGATCTGATATCGCAAAGAAAACAAGACAAAATACCAAAATAAATCTTGATGTTTTATTAAAAAGATACATGTATTAATTTTAATTTTCCCCAAATTAAAAAAAAAGACATAAAAAAAATAAGACACATTTTTTTTCCTTTTTGACCAATGGGAGTGTAAGCTATGCATACGTAATTTTCAATTTTAGATTGAATCTGGAGCCGATTTGTGGCTATGTAAGTAGTCGGGTTGGTCGAAGGATCAGAAAGTTTTTAACATTCACAAAGAAGACGTCGGTTGGTTGAAGAAGAGAGAAGCAAAAAGATTTTACGCATTTAGAGTTATATACCTTTATCTTTTTATAAGTATTTGTGAAAGTTTGTTACAAAATTAGTGGTATTAATCCTGATTTGAACTTTTATGAAAATACGAGATTTATCTCAATTTTGAATTTCAGTTTAAAAACTGAACTACTGCCTATAAGTTACCCAACGATGCTATCGTTCTCTAATCCTTTTGACAGTTTAATGAATCAAAGTAAATGAACATTTTGCTGATAAAAATTATATTTCTTTTATTAGCCCAACAAAATTTGCAATTAGAAATTGTTATATTGTCCAATTGTGTGGCACACAAAGAATAATTTTGTGCAAGTTCATTTGGTAAATTTTGTATTAAGGATCTTGTTTTTTTTTTGTTTACACCATTCGTAATACTCAGAAAAAGATATTTGACATTCTTTCTTCTCTACTTCTCCGAGTGCAATTCTTTTAATTTCATTCACAAACAACTTCGTCCACTCAAGTTATATTTTTAAATGTTTTTTTTTTTAAATTTCAATTGTTTGAATATATAGGTTTATTTGTAGCTATTTGGCCTCAAATCTTGTGTCTCATTTCGAACGCACATCTACCTACACTGTTAAACCGCACTAACAAGTTAGCGCCTACAAAAAAAGTTTAAACAAATTAGAGAAGAAACACACAAAAACAATACTGAAGCATTGCTGACTTGATTTCTCATAAAGACATTAAAATCTGCACTTAAGTTTGTTTCCATTCTCGAGGTTTTCCTTTGGGGGAGGAAGAGAAAAGATATATTAGTTCATTGAGTAGAGATTCTTTTATTTGTACATGCCTAAATCGACTGAAAAGCAAACAGGATTGATAGCCAAAGTTATCTTGACTCCAAATAGCAGGAGCAGAGAAAAGATCAAGGAGACCATCTTTATAGAATTCGCCCGTCTTTCTTTGCTTGGGCGTTTACACAATTTGTCAAAGATAATTCAATCTCTTAACTTTTACGATACTCTATCGAACCGGCATTACCAAACATTACCGGCAAAATAGATTTTAGGTAATGACCTCAAAGACCACAAAGCTGTTCGCGAAACAATATTTCTTTTAAACTGTTGCTAATAGAATTATAAAATAATTCCATATATATATATATAAAAAGGATGAACGCTGACTAGTGCTCTAGACAACTTTCATCGTTTTTAAATATTAAAAAGCTCAGCAAGTCTTGTCTTCCGACTCTGTATTGAGCCCTTTTCCATTCAGTTTTAACAAATATTTTATTATTTTTTTTGTTACTCTGGCATATATATATATATATATATATATATATATATATATATATATATATATATATATGTGTGTGTGTGTGTGTGTGTGTGTGGATTCACAGACGTTACAAGTTCAAGAGGAAGAACGAAAGGAAGCGATGTACTGGTGTTACAGGTTCGAGAAGGACAAAGTGTGTGTGTGAGAGAGAGAGAGAGAGAGAGAGAGAGAGAGAGAGAGAGAGAGAGGTATCGATATTAAAGGTTTGGATAGAAGATAACGAGAGACATTCAGACGTTACAGGTTCGAGAAGGGGAGAGAGAGAGATTCGTATAGATATTAAAGATTTGGATAGATGAGAACGAGACACGTTCAGACGTTACAGGTTCGAGAAGGAGTGAGTGAGCGAGAGAGTTAGAGCCGTATTGACATAACATTTTCAGGCAGAATATGCAGAGTTTGAGAATTTTATATATCTCCTACATTAATTGCACAACTCGGACTTTCATGCTGAAGCAATTTTCAAGTGCTGGAATTATTTTTATTTTTATTTATGTTTTAGGTTGATACCGCTTTTTTTTTTTTTCTTTTTTTTTTTTTAAATTCTGCTTCATATCAGATATTGTTGGGGTGGAATATTATTGGAGTTAAAATATGTAAATGACTTGTAGTTTAGTTTTTATTTTAAGCCTAGATTAATATTTAAGATTGAAAATAAGGTTGGAAATAAGAAATATAAATTCTAAATGAGGGAAACGCTGGTTTTGAAAACGTAAGTAACCAAAAAATGGCGTTCGAAAATCAAGGAGGGGTCAGCGCTATTTTTTTTCCAAAAATCAAGAGAGTAATTGATAATAAAATTACTAAACTAACTAAAACTAATGATATCAAGAACAAAGTATGCCGTGATAAAATAATATAGAACAAAATAAAATAAAGTACTACTACTAATAATAATAATAATACATATCAATAGTAAGAATATTATTTAAAATAATAATATTATTATATACCTATAATACCCATTCGGTTATATATATATATATAATTTAGCCCTTCAAAATATACTTCAATTGAGCACTGTTGAAAATATACTTCAATTGAGCACTGTTGAATGACAAGCTAATTCTACAAACAACAGCCACCTGCGTTAATGCGAAGCTCTTCAGTAAAATGAATGGAGCACTCCGGCTGATTGACATTTGTTTACATTTGTAAAAACAATACGCTAGATTTAGATTCTGTCAAATGAAGATAGCTCAGTGGTAGAAACTCTGACACCAAATCGGTTGGCTTTCAATCCTGGCTTGAGGCATTCGGATGTCTTGTCACACTGAAGAGCTGTGATACAGCGAAACAGTATTGTCTGCGAATGTCATTATATATATATATATATATATATATATATATATATATGTGTGTGTGTGTATGTATGTATAGCCAGTCTGTAATGTCTACAAACAATTTCATTCCCCTCACCTAATTTCCAAGTGAGGAAATTAGTTCACCAACTCTTTGTGGCTAAATCATATCAAAAATGATGTTTTGAAACAACTCAAAAAATGTGTTTGTCCTGACAAGATATCTTGATAATATGTCGTCATCATCATAACTAGCATTTTGTTGTAATCACTGATGGCGTACTGAGAACAAGACAAATTTTACACATTTTCACCTAGTAGTGAGGTATATATACCTATCCATGCTAAGTATGACTGAGACAGCACCTAGTAAACAACATGCTGGTTTTCATTCATCCCGTCCACAAAAAAAACACATTTTTTTCTAAGAACTCTGAGATATTTTTGGCTAAGATTTTCTTTGCTAGCGAATTGAATAGTGATTCAAAACAATTTCTTGTTCGTGATGAAGGCAATGAAAGCAATGATTGTCCTCGAGTAGTCACACACGCAGGCACCTCCAAAGCGTGTGCCACACTTTTGTCAACAAAGCAAAAGGCGAACCACACCAACATTTTCAAAAGTCTACCAAAATTATGCATTTTATAAAATATATTAGATAAGGTAGTAAAAGAAAGGCGAGAAGAAAGGAATAAGTATCAACAAAAACTGAAGGAATGGCTACCGGCAAAAGAGACAATGCAAGATACTATCTGCATATTATATTAAAAATATGCATATTATATTAAAAATAAAACAGGTACAGAAATTTAACTATCTGGGCAGACGATGGAAAAAAAGAAAATTGAAACTCGTAAATTAGCAAAACATGCATTCCTGAAATTAAGCAAAGTATTAATAGATCATTTTATGAGAATTAAAAAAACATATCTCATCATTCGACCGTAGTCAAAATCATCAAGCCAATGTGAACAATCCTTTCCTTAGCGGTTTCGTATGTGCTACGCCAGGGCTACATACAGTTTTGAATTCAGAGTTACTTTCTCCTAGACCAGTTGCCATCCAAGTCTGTACTGCTATTTACCCAATAGCTGTGGTGGCAGAAGAAGATTCCAACCTTTCCAGTGGTATTAGCACGTAAGTGAATGTAATGGATTTGACTGGAATTGGAATTGGAACTCAGCTCTCAGATTCCTCAATCCATTACTCCATCGCGCCTCCAAATTAGAAATATATGCATATGAAGTGAAAATAATGGACTCTCCCATTATTTTTGATGTCAAGCAACTCTGTTCCTAGGAAACAAAAACCAGACACCACATATGATTTGCTTATAGTGGTGAAGGCCTTGTGTAGAACCAACCACACTTTTTGAAGAGCCAAATACAGCCACAAGGTTCCCAAATGACCCTCTGTTTTTTTTTTTTAATTCAGAGTTGTCCTTCTCCTAGACCAGTCGCCATCCAAGACTATAGAACTCAGTCTGCCTTCTATTTACCAATAGCTGGGGGGAGAAGAAGCAGATCCATACATTTCCCAAGGGTATTAGTACGTAGGTAAATGTAATGGATCCGGATGTAATGGAATTCGAACTCGGCCCTCCAATTCCCCAAACTGTGCCTACTTAAAACATATCTAATCTTCAAATATGGCAGTGAATCTTGGAAAATTGCTTTACAGATGAAGAAACAATTTGAAATAACAAAGATATTGTTCTACTGAGTAATGCTAAGAATACCATGGACAACTCATGTAAGCAACGAGGAAGTTTAAAAAATATAGGAACTAAAGGAAACGCACTTACAAGCAGAAAGAGACTGTAGCGTACCGTGGCGGTGAAGGTATAATGAACACACAAGGATTAAAATTTTCTGCTAACCGGTCCAGCTACATGAGAATGTTGGACCTTAATTAAGTCCAAAGAAGACAAAGAGAACAAACAAGACCGATGATTATATACAAACAAATATATGTATTAACAACAAGTTACAAGCACATAGACAGTTACATTGAGTTTGTGTGGTGAATATTATCTGTGTGTATTGTGGTGAGTGTTTGTACGTACGTGTATTGGTATTGTTCTTAGCGTGTTCCCAGAATTTGGGAAACGCTGAATTGGTGAGAGCTTACATATTTGTATTAGCTGAAATGAAGAGAAAAGAATTAGCCCACCGCATCAAAGCGGGGTGGTATAAGGCCCAAGGCATGAGGAAAAAGAGAGATCGAGGCAAAAAGGTCACCCAGTATTTATAGCAAGAGGGAGAGACTCCTGGTGAAGAGTTAAGGAACTAAAGGAAGAGCTAACTCCGACAAAACAGTTGAGGTTCTTACGACACATACCGAGGAAAAAGGACATAGAGATTTTAACACTCACAAAGCATATCGTAAAAAATTAAAAGCAACGGAAATAACAAATGTTCTACTTAAGGAGTTTCATGTGAATGGATGACAGAACAGAGACAAACGGTCAAAATACTTATTGCAAGAAAAGTCTGGAAATCATGTGAGCATCGACAAAATTTTAGAGAAAATGGAAATAAAAAAGGGAACTTATAGTTAACATCAAGAAGAGTTGAAATATCTAGGGCACATAATGAGAAAAGGCCCGAAAAATTTGATCTTCACAGGACAGATTGAAGACAATAAGGGGTAGAGCAAAGCAACGTATAGCCTACCTAGCAAGCTTCAGTAAATGGATGGCGGGGAATGTTTAGAAAAGATAACACAACCCCAACCCCCCCAAAAAAAAACAAAATATTAATTGCTATAAAGGAATTGTGAAGAGCCATAATCGCCAACGTCTTGAAGGAACATGGTGCATAGAAGGAGTCTCCACTGAGCAGTTGTGAACAAGCGAAGAATCTTTGGTGGATTAAATTATATGACTAGCCCTGTCGTATAACTATTAGCCTATTTGCGTACATATTTTATACTCTAAATCTAACAGCGATTATGGGACGGAGGTTGTATAATTTGTCATACTTTAAAGAGAACATGAGGAAACAGTGGATACTGTAAACTTTTAATCAGTTGCACAAACCTTAATCTCTTGAGGTTT
Organism: Acanthosepion lycidas; assembly: GCA_963932145.1. Lineage (NCBI taxonomy): Eukaryota > Metazoa > Mollusca > Cephalopoda > Sepiida > Sepiidae > Acanthosepion > Acanthosepion lycidas. The sequence goes on from OZ010597.1 coordinate 21,242,464, forward strand.
TCTTTCTAATCTTTTAATAAATTGACATTTGGCCACAATTTGTGTTTATATCTAGTCCCCCGTCGACTAGAATATGGTTGGGTTATGATAGCGTCTGACATTTTTTTATGTCCTGTTGCCAGTGCGGAATCTTGTCATTGGTGGAGGTGGCCTATTTATTCAGGGCTGCCACAAAGCCGAACCAATTTTATTAATGAACTAAATGTTGAGGCAAATTTTATTAATTTCTAACAGTCAGCGGCTTAAGAATGTTGAATTCATTACATTTTGGATGAGGGCTGTTTGAAGACTCATAGGAACAAAATGAAAACAAATTGATTAAAAAGAAAAAAAAACGTCTGAAAATTCTGAAAAGAATATGGTGGGAATAAAGAGAGAGAGAGATAGAGAGAAAGAGAGAGAGAGAGAAAGAGAGATAAAGTAAAAAAAACTCTGAAGTATAATATGTGAGGGAAAGAGAGAAGGGGCAAACATCTGTGGGTGTATGTGTGTTAGAAAGAAAGAGGAGACAACAAACTCAGAAGTATATGTGCAAGGGAAAGAGAGAGAAGGTAAAAAGCTCTATGACATATGTGTGAGTAGTAGAGAGACAGAGAGAGAGAGAGAGAGGGGGGCAAATGACAGTGGTGTACGTGTGAGTGGTAGAGAGAGAAGCAAACAACCATGGTGTATGTGTGAGGGAAAGAGAGAGAAGGTAAAAAGCTCTATGGTGTATGTGTGAGTGGTAGAGAGAGAGAGAGAGAGAGGCAAACGACCGTGGTGTATGTGTGAGGGAAAGAGAGAGAAGGTAAAAAGCTCTATGTTGTATGTGTGAGTGGTAGAGAGAGAGAGATGCAAATAACTGGTGTATGTGGAAGGGAAAGAGAAAGAAGGAAAAAGCTCTATGGTGTGAGTGAGAGAGAGAGAGAGAGAGAGAGAGAGAGAAGGCAAAAAGAGACAGAAAGCAAAAACTGTGGTTTATGTGTGAAAGAAAGACATAAGAGGTAAAAAATTTATGCTTGTGTGTGTGTGTGTGTGTGTGTGTAAGTGTGAGAGAGATGGGGCAAAATCCCTATGGGTGTATGTGTGAGAGAGAAAGGTAAAGCCTCAACAGGTATATGTGTAAGGGAGAGGGAGACAAAGAAGGCAAAATTGTGGTTTATGTATGAGGGAAAGAGACAGTAAAATCTCTATTGGCGTATGTGAGAGAGAGAAAGAGAGAGGGAAAAAATCTGTGGTGTACGTGTGATGGAAAGTGAGAAAAGTTGTATGTGTTAGGAAGAGAGAGAGAGAGAGGGCAAAAGATACTGTGGTATATGTATGAAGGAAAGAGATACATGCCAAAAGCTCCATGGGTGTTTGCGTGAGGGAAACGGAGTGAGAGAGAGAGAAGATAAAAAACTGTGGTGTATGCGTGAAGGAAAGGGAGAGAAGGCAAAAACTGCATATGTGCATGCATTAGTGAGCCAGAGAGAAAGAGAAAGCAAAAAACTCTGTAGAGTATGAATGAGGGAAAGAGAGACATAGAAGGTAAAAACTTAGTGGTGTATGTGTGAGGGAAAGAGAGAGATGAACATCTGCCATTCAAATAGCAGTAAAATATCAAAAGACTAACACAGTCTCATTACTGGGAAAGGGGTTGTAGTGTGGAAATCAATTCATCACCCACAAGGCTCCACCACTTTAGAAAATGCTATGAATTAATATGAATAAAATATTTTGTCAACAAATATAATATTTTAAGACATTTTTTTATGTTTATAAGTTCTTTTTATAGATACAAATATTTAAGTAAATGCTCTGCTTATAATAAACAGTATTAACGGCATTTACCGGCTTGAATGTCTGAGAAATTTTCATAGAAAATATGCATCCTCCGACAAGAATTGAACCCGTATCCTATACGGAACCGTCATATAGCCTGATGTGCTTTTATCGATTGAGCCATAGAGGAGTGTTTCAGTTAGTAAAGTTGATTTTATTGTTTTTTAAACTACAATTCTCCATGATTTTCTCTTGTACATTCATATCTGCTTGATGCGTATCCAAATGCAAAATAATGACGTCACATATGAAAATTATTTTAAGACATTTTTTAAAAAAAATCTCTTAAAATAATTGTTGGACTTTGTCCATTTCATAAATATTATAATGCAAATAATTTAAATAACAATTACAAAAAAAATATAGACGACTTACAGCCATATCACACTGAAACACTGGTTCTCGCAAGATCACAAGTTAAGCAACATCGATCCTGGTCAGTACCTACATGGGTGACTGTTTGGGAATATCAGGTGCTACAAGCTTGGATATACGGGTGGTGTAAAGGATAATTACTTAGAATCGTAAATTGAAGAGCCGAGTTCCAATTCCAGTTGTGTTCTTTATATTCAGGTATGTGTAAATACCTTTGGGAATGATATGACTCACCTCTTCTCACCCAACTATGGGTTAATTAGTAGAACTTGTATCAGTAAATCATTATTATCTCAAAAAAATTCTTACAATCTAAAAATATTTTATGGCTTTAAATAACCTACAAGAGATTGATAATCCAAAAAAAATCCAGAACACTGGTTCTCATATGATCACCTATGTTAAGCAATGTTGAACCTATTCAGTAACTAGATGAGTGACCTCTTGGGAATACCAGATGCTGTAAGCTTGATGTAATGGTGTAGGTGGTGTAATAGATAATGGCTTGGAAATGGCAGCCAGAGAGCCAAGTTCCAATTCCAGTCAGGTTCGTAATATTCTGCACAAATACCCTTGGGAAAGGTATGAATCCACCTCTTCTCCACTCCCCAACTATGGGTTAATTAGTAGGACTTGTACTAGTAAATCATTATTATCTCAAAAAATTCTTACAATCTAAAAATATTCTCTGGCTTTAAATAACCTGCAAAGGTTGATAAACTGTAAAACACAAACCATTCAATCAAAAACAAATATAGTAAAAGAGATAAAGTGAGTGTTGAGACCAGGAGGAAACTTATTGTCACTTGATCCTCCAGAAAATAAATACATCAGATAACTTCCCGAAATGCAGGAATATAACAACAAAAGTGAAAACTGAATATTCCAAGGAGATTCGAATGGGTTCTATAAATGAACGCATATCAAATTAAATAAAAATTTCCATTGCTTTTGTTGGAAAAAATTCTTTGTTGAAAGAAGTTAATTTATTAAATGCAACTTGTCGAATCGTCTTTCAGTAATTCGTTTAGTTTGTTGCAATGGCTTTGTGGAGCTGATTAGAAACAGTTTTTTTTAAGTGAGAGAGGGGAAAGGCGAAAAGAAAAAGCAAATTAAAGGTAAGGAGGATAATATGGTTGGGAAGAAAATGACAAAGAGGTGAGAAAAAAGAGGAACTAAGATGAGAAGGTGGAGAGAGAAGGAAAGAGAGGAGCAAAAAAGGAAAGAGTGTAGAGAACAAAGTGTGTAGGGGAAATAGGGGAGAGGAACAAATAGTGGAGGGGAAGAGGGTGAAAGAACAAATAGTGGAGGAGGAAGAAGGGAGAGGAACAAAGAGGGATCAGGGAAATAAGGGAACAGAACAAATAGTTGAGGGGAAGAGGGGAGATGAACAAATAGTGAGAGGAAGCGGGGAGAGGAACAAATAGTGGAAGAGGTGGGGAGAGGAAAAAATAGTAGAGGGGAGGTGGGAAGAGGAACAAATAGTGGAGGGAAGGTGGGAGAGGAACAAATAGTGGAGGGAAGGTGGGAGAGGAACAAATAGTGGAGGGGAGGTGGGAGAGGAACAAATAGTGGATGGGAAGCGAGGAGAGGAACAAAGTAGAGTGGAAGAAGAGAGGTAGAAATAGTAGTAAGTAAGAGGGTGAGAGGAGCAAATAGTGGAGAGGGGAGAGGAACAAAGAGGGTCATGAAAATAAGGGAAAGGAAGAAATAGTTGAGGGGGATAGGGAAGAGAAAGAAATAGTTGAGGGGGGATAGGGAAGAGAAAGAAATAGTTGAGGGGGGATAGGGAAGAGAAAGAAATAGTTATGGGGGGATAGGGAAGAGAAAGAAATAGTAGAGGGGAGAGGAAGAAATATTGAAGGGGAAGTGGAGGGGAGAAGAAGAAATATTGAAGGGGAAGAGGGGAGAGGAAGAATATTGAAGGGGAAGAGGGGAGAGGAAGAATATTGAAGGGGAAGAGGGGAGAGGAAGAATATTGAAGGGGAAGAGGGGAGAGGAAGAATATTGAAGGAGAAGAGGGGAGAGGAACAAATAGTGGAGGGGAAGAGGGGAGAGGAACAAATAGTGGAGGGGAAGAAGATGAGAGGAACAAATAGTGGAGGGGAAGAGGATGAGAGGAACAAAGAGGGGAAGAGAAAGAGGAGAAAAGAACAGATAGTGGAGAAGAGAAGAACAAATAATGGAAGCAAAAGAGGGGGGAAAAAGAATGAAGAGGATAGAGGAATAAAGAGGAGAGGGAGAAGAGAGATACAAGGATGGGGAAGAGGTAGTGCAGCAAAAAAACACGAAGCAGAAGGAGAGAGGAAAGGGAAAGGAAGAAACAGAGAAACAAAAAGTATTGGAAAAATGGGGCCGAAGTTGGCAAACACAGAAAATTGATGGGGAGGCGAGAGGAGGAAAAAGAGGTTAAACGATAGAAAGAACGGTGAAAAGTCTGATAGAGAAAGAGAGTAAAGGAAAAAAATAAAAAAGAACAGAAATGAATAAAAAAGTAAAAATTCAAAGTCAAAGCAAATGTGAAATTAACAAATATTCCATTTTCTTTTTAACATTTCTCATTAGTTTCTTTCGTTTTGCAAAGTCTTCATCAATACTGCAAAAAAAAAATTTTTAAATTCCTCGCTCCCCAGGTCACTGTTTAAATTTAACACTTGCTTTAGAACTGAAATCACCAATGATTTCACAAGCAGATTCTTGAAAATTAGTGAGAAACTTGTACACAACCAACCCAATAAAATAAGTATGGTGTTGTAATGGAATAACCTATCACCGCCATAAGTAACTACACTATAGGTAGCAACTGCTTATAAGTGGCTGTAAGTCAACGGACTACAGAGTCTAGCTAAAATCTTTTTCAGCTGTACTGGTCAAACTCTCTGCCTCTGAGCAGAGAGAAACCCAGATGAGGATGTGCTAAAGGGCACAGTCTTGTTCAGGAAGGTAGACTGAATCGATCCTGTTTATACAGCGATTTTTTGGTCGAGCCTACTGTTAACTATTTGCCCATAGCTGGGACCCTAACAGGTGCCACCACCCCAGGTCAGCAAACAAGAGGTGGTTCCACACTCATCAAAACCTCCTGATCAGAGGCCCCACTGCTGGATGTAGTTTATCATCTTACCCAGGACAGCTGTCTTGTTTTGATCATTTGCAATAGTTTCAATGTAGTTCATATTTTGTCTTTGATATTTGTAACATTGGTAGGTGATATTCATAACACTTTAGTTGCTTCAAGTCTTTCCGTGGCTGTAATAGAGGGTTAGGAAATTACACTTCAAATATTTTTTGTAATAATGATTTGCTTTTCTTGAAATCATCTGTGAACTATGATCAACAAGAGGAAATATGCAACTACCTTGATCAAATAGCATGCTCTTCTATAATAATCCCCCTCCTTTAAAGCAAACATCCTGTTATTGATTTTTTAAATGATATTTCAACTCCTTTAGGGTTATTTCAAGCCATTATTTTCTTATTAGCTAATTTTTCAGTTTTAGTTTGAAGGTTGGGTTAATTTTAAATTTTTGAATTGATAGGTTTGGTTGGCACAAAAGTTAAAATGGTAGGCTGCTTGTCTTGGATACCTATTGAGACTCAAGTTCACCTGAGACCTCAAATGGAGCTCATATATATGATCTACTGCTGAAAAAATGGTTGCCTCCTCATATCGTTCCAGAATGTACCTAAATCCATCTACCATATTGTTGTGGTAGGATCCACCTAATTTGCATAGTGGAGTACCGACCATATAAATATGGTTGGTACCGGGAAGAGAGAGAAGGAATCGAGGAGATTCAACCAGAGACTCTGCCTGACTGCGACTCAGTCAACACACATTCTCCAGGAACGGTCTTCCCAGGAATATACAAAAGACTATATGTAAATATTGTGTACACTTTCTTGTTTCAATACATTTTGTTCTAAGTACATTTTGTATTTCATGCATTAGTCAAGTTTCAACACATATTCTATCTCTACAAGAGTTAGGTCAGATGCAAAATTGAGTAATGATGCCATATCTGAACTGGAGCTGCCAAATCCTCTCTTTCCAGCTTTGACAGAGTTCGAAAACATCTACATGGCCTTGTAGCTGACAAATTATTTCCCAGTCTACAACCACTTACCGATCTTGCTGTTCTATTTATATTTCCATGGAAAATATTCTGACACACTACATTCTTTAGGTCAGACATTTACAGCTAAAAAACCTCATGATATGTACACAGTGTCAAATCATTCTCATATATACAATAGGATTTACTTTAAACTCAGCTGTGGGCCACATCTTGCTGCGTGGGGCAGCAGGTAAATAATTATACAATTGGGTTATGATGTTTTTAACTTTTTGTTGAATAATTGATTTCCTGTATCAGAATGCAATAAAAAAGAAGGGTTTAATTCAGTTTATTTAAAAAGGAAATTTCACCCCGAACATGAAATTTCTAAAATCATATATAACAGTATCATGACTTTCTGGGACCTTCGAGAACTGTATTGAATATCCTAGAACTTGTTTTGGTTTATTTGTAAGTTTGTATGTTATGCTATAGCTATAAACTGTTAAATGCATTAAAATACATAAGTACTATCCAATTACATCATTAGCAAATTGAAAAATAAAACTGAAATATTTTGATTTTTTACCCTTATTATGTATATGGCAAAATCAAATTTTCAGTTTGGGGTGATCTTTTCCAAGAACTGAAACAAATTAATGGCTTTTCATTACTTTTGAATAAAAGTTTGATTCATGACACAGGAACATAGGGTTACAATAAAAACCCTAATATACAATCCATTGCTAAAGAAAATGGTTGGTTCCATTAAGTATTAGGTTGGTGCAAAAATAATATAGTTTTTGACGTTAAAAAAATACGTCAAAAAACGATATTATTTTTGCACCAACCTAATACTTATCTCCTGATATGATCTATCTTTGCAAGAGCTGGATCAGAAGAAAAAAATGTTTTACTGCTGCCCTATAGAAGCTGGGACTAACCAGTCCTTACTTTTCAGCCTTGAAAAGATAAGAAGCTTCTCAGTGGCCTTACGGGTGATGAAAATAGTTTTTCCACCCTACAAACTATTTCCCAGCAACAAAACATCACATGCTTCTCACTATTCTGTCGCTACTTCTATGGTAAATTCGTAAGTTCCGGCAGATCTGAATTTCGCAGCTAAGACTCACCTTATCCTGTACACTTGGATGAATCATCCCCATTTCCTTTGTATCCAATTATTAAGAAGGAAGTTCTACTTGGAAAGTTTCTTCCTAAGAACTGCTACTTCATGGGATAGACTCCTGAGATGATGCTTTCTCGATCAATACAATCTTAATCTCTTCAAGTCTGGGGTAAACTGTTATCTTTCCTACACATCTTCATAAACTCCACTTCTCACCATCTCCTTGTATCCCTCATACAACAAACTCTTTCACTAGCCCTCTAACTTGAGAGACTCTTGGGTCTATTATTGGGTGAAAGAAACAACTGGCTGACCATGAAATATCAAGTTCACAGTCTAGATCACCAAATTCTTCATTGACTTCTGAACATTCAGTTTTGCAGATTCAGTGATGCTTCTGAGTAGTGGGATAAACCTTCCTTCTCTAGGGTAACGTAAGAGTTGGGAGAGACTTGTGAGAGGATGCTTTCTCAAAACACTACAATCTTAAACTCTTAGAGTCTAGGGTTAATCGTTACTTATTGCAGTATCCACAAAATCTGCAATTACTTGTATATGCTTGCATATAAGCCTACTTCATATATAGTGTGACCTTTGTATTTTTTGCATGAATTTTAACTCTCCAGTAAAAAGTTATACCTGTAACAAGTAACCAGTCACTAAAAATGCATGATTTTAATCTCTCCAAAAAAAAAAAAAAAAAAAAAAAAAAAAAAAAATCACTTGTGTATAGTGCAATCCATATTTTTGTGTTGAAAACTGTTCATAAAAACTCATACTATATAACATAGGATAGCTCCCCCTGTGCCTTTGCTACAAATATTTCCATGGCATTTTCCTCTTTGATACCTTGACTTTATGAACCAAAGTGTATTACTTGATTGGCACTTAGGTCTCATTATTTTACTGTTGAAATTTCTAAATTGCCTTGCACTTTTCTAGTTTCTTTCCTTTACGATCCTCAAAAATTTAAATGCACTGTCAATCAGTGTCATCTGTCTCCTTGAATCCAGTTCTTTTTATTATCCTTTCTCTTCATTAATGTTTTGCCAGTTCCCTTCATCTTGTTGTCTTTCATCCTCAGTAACTGTCTTAGTGGCTTTATCTCCTTACTTGAGATGAAATGATTAAAACAAATTTCCCTTGGTCCAATAGCAAGTTTTTGTTCACCTGATCCCAGTTTCTTCTTAGCACGAAAACTATCTGAACCCCTTTTCGGTTCCAGATTTTCTGAGTTATGATTTTGTCCATGCTAACTTTCGGCAATATAGATTTAAAAAAAAGGAGAGGCAGCATAACAATTATACCAAACAGCTGTCTAGAGGATGGATAGCTGTCTAGAGGATGAACAGCTGTCTAGAGGACACATCAAAAAAGAAGTGACAGCAGCCCAGAATAAAAAGAAAGCAGTTGGATCAAATCTGTTTTGTCCAGAGTAAGATGATAAACTACATCCGGTATCAAGGCCTTTGAGGAGCATGGAACCACCTCTCAATTGCTGTTGTTCCCAGGTTCACCCTGACTGGGATGGTAGCATCTGTCAGGTTCCCAGCTATGGGCAAATAGATAACTCCTCCCTCTCAAAAGGGATCAAAATACAATGAAAGTATAAAAATATGTTTTAATACCAGCAATGCTTTTTTTTGAAAAATTATTACAAGCAATAAATTTTTGAAGAAAAAACTATTACCATCAATATTATCAGCAATACTTTTTTGGAAAAATATTACCAACAATACATTTACAAAAAATTACCTGCAATAAAAATCTTGTTGGCATTAAATAACCCATTGAGATTGATATGTTGTAAAAACAAAATAAACCAAACAATTCTGGTAATGCAAAAATCAACAAAATGCCACAATAGTAAGCATTGTTGCAGGGATAAAGAAAATACAGTTAATACAGTAGACATGATTGGGTGGGAAGAGTTATTCACTGAGAATTTTATCTATTATTTGGTTTCACCAATAAAAATAAATGTTATGAGAGTAATTAAGAACATAAACACCATTATTTGACATTAAGTGACATTTGTCTATTTTTGCTCTTTTTAATACATTTCAGGTGTTAGCTTAACAGCATCTGAGAAGACTGTTAACATCTGAGAAGACTGTTGAGTTGTCTTCTCTTGTCTATAGATAAAAGGAAGTCTGTTTGGAGTGATCTCCTCTTTGTTGTTGTTGTAGTTTCCTTTGGCAAGATGGCAGTTTAGCTGAGACTGGGTGTCTGTGGAAGGAGTAAATCCTCAATGGTTGCAGAGCGTAGTTTCTTTTGTGTGATAAAAAGCTGTCATGTTCAGCAAATGCTGAAACACATTTAAAAGAAGAATGGCTTCCTTCACAAAACATCCACCTGTTTTGGCAAATGAAGAGGCATATTCTGAATGGAAGCAAGATATAGGCATATGGTCTATTCACAGACTTACCTAAGGAGAAACAAGGCCCTGCTGTGTTTTTGTCATTACCACAAAATATAAGAGAATGTGTTCGACACTTGGCAATAATGTATATTGGTGGAGCAAAGGGATTAAATATAATTATTGACACATTGGACAAAATTTACTTGCTGGACGAAAATACGATGGCATACATGTCATTTAAGGAATTTTATTTTTACAAAAGGGCAGCTGGAGTTAATGTAAATGAATTTTTGGTACGATATGAATTTCTGTATCAAAAACACCATTATTTGATATTAAGTGACATTTGTCTATTTTTGCTCTTTTTCATACATTTTAGGTGTTAATTTCTTCAGGGCTGATCAGGTGTATTTGGCTTGCATTTTTTGTTGGTTAAAAACACATTTATGTTTTCCAAAGAATTATTTTTTTTTTCAGTTTGTTGTCAAACTATATAGACCTGACAGTAGTGGCTATGACACATTCCAGGTTATCTAAAATGAAGTACTTTGAAAATGTTTGGCAGATATGAATGGATTGTTCACTTTATTCATCATTGAAGCTACTGAGCATTTTCTGGCTCTCACATCTCTTGAAATCACTGACAGTAAATAAAAGAACATTATTTTGTATTCATCTTTCTTTCAGAAGGTCATTTTATGACTTCATTTCAAAGGAAAGAAAATAGCATCTACGGGCTGCCATAAAATATTTTAATTAGGTTTTATAATCTTGTATCTATTTTTGTTGTCCTTCCATCAGTTTGCTAAAAGTATTTAGCTTTTTATTCTTAATTTACTTCCTTTCAAAAAACTTGTTTACCACTGATTAACCTTTAAAACCTCACACTTGACTCTTGAGAGAGACACAAGTTGTCTATTTGATACTCAAATGAACAGAGCCAAGATTATATTTTCACATGAATGAAGTACTATATATATATATATATATATATATATATATGAGTTGGGATCAAATATAGATAAAATATGGATCAGAATCTGACAGAATAATAAGATAACGAACAAATAGGAAATGTTTATCAATTCAACAGGTTTCACTTTTATTAAAGCTTCATCAGAGAATGATATATGGGGAAATTTCTCTGATGAAGCTTTAATAAAAGTGAAGCATATTACATTGATAAATCTTTTCTAAAATGGTCAAAACGTAATAAATATGGTGACAAAGATGAGAACAATAGTCCGAATAATGTAAATAGTGTACATAATACCTCATCTCAGAAATATGGACAGATATTGAAAGGTCAAAACATTGTAATAAATATGGTGATAAAGATGAGGACAATAGTCCAATTAATGTAAATAGTGTACATAATACCTCATCTCAGAAATACAGACAGACTGTTGAACTGAGGTGATAGTATATCATGCATATACTAATGCCTATAGTGGGCAACTAGAAACTGGAGATATTATCTATTTCCAAGTACCCTATAAACTTTGATAAAACATCATTTTAAGCTGGCTCTATTGAGAGATATTCAATTTGAACTATGACTTATCGAATGATAGCTTATTTGAAAATCATGTTTAATTTATGTATCTGCTTGGGGAGTTTATCCAGCTTAATAATTTATGACAGCAATGAATACAAACATAACACGCCAAAGTATGAAGCTTTATAATGAACATTTTCAAGAGGTTAACCATGATGACCTTTGTTCACACTTGCTAGTACTTCAAATATCAACAAAAAAATCTTTATTTTTTTCTCACAATTTTATTATTGAAATTTTTTTGGTCAATGAGGGGGTGCAGAATAGCTCACTTCCCAACCTATATGCCCAAATGACCAAATATCAGAATTGCTTTTGGAATTCCCTATGTCATGGAACAGATTCCTCATCACAATCTTAACCTTTTTAAGTCTAAGGTCAAACATTACCTATCTTATATATCCCCATAATCTGTACTTCATCATCCTATGTCCTTACAACAACTTCATATAGTAGTCTTCTTCCTTGAGTGCTTCTTGGGCCTTAATACAAGTAAATACTATTCTGTTTGCCTCTAGGGGAAATGTTTTTAATTCCTTAACACATTCCATTTTAACAACACATTAATACCCAAATAAAGCAGTATAATAGATTAATTAGTGGTATAAATTATATAAGTACTTAATTTTGGTTGCATAATTAGGGAATTGGATATCTGAAGAAAAATTTAACATTAATTCCTTAAAGAATATTAAAGCTATTTACTTAGTATTCTTAAAAATGCCTTCCGAAAAAAAAAAAAAAAAATTAAATTGTTTCTTTGTCTTGTTTTAATATCCAATTCAGACTGAAAAGAATAACATTAATTCATAATTAATATAAATGACATTTTTAAACTATTTATTCTACTTACCAAGATTTTTCAAGTAAGAGATTACATACGAGTTAAATGTAAAAAACCAAAAAAAAAAAAACCAAATATATTTAGCATTATATTTCTGGACAAAAAAACCATGAGGAAAGTTATTGAGATCTAAAATCATTTAGTAATCTTAATTACAGGTAGCCGGTTCTAAAAATTAATAAATGCCACAATTAAAAAGAATTATGGTCTCATTTCTTGAATTCCTAGAGAACAAATTCAGGACAAATATGGTTGAAAGACCTCCGTCTAAATAAGAAATAATCTATTGAATAAAATTGTATAAAGAGAGATGAAGAAAGAAAGGAATAAGAAAAACAAGAGGTGGGATAAGAAGAGGACTACAAAGAGAGAGAGAGAGAGAGAGAGAGAAGGATAAAGAAAGAAAGTATGAGGAAGAAGAGGAAGAATAAGAAGTGAACTACAAAGAGAGAGAGAAGTAAAGAAAGAGTCATTAGACAATGAAGAGGAAAAAAGTGAGAACAACAAAGAGAGAGAGAGATGGATAAAGAAAGAAAGAAAGGAGTATGAGGAAGAAGAGGAAGAATGAGATGAGAAAAACAAAGAGAAAGAGAGAGAGAGAGAAAGAAAAAGTAAAGAAAGATTCATTTTAAATGAAGAGGAATAAAGAGAGAACAACAAAGAGAGACAGAGTAAGAAAGAAGTAGGTGGAAGAAGAGAGAGAAAAGTAAAGAAAGTCATTTTATGATGAAGAGGAATAAGGAGAGAACAACAAAGAGAGAGAGAAGGATAAAGAAAGAAAGTATGAGGAAGAAGAGGAAGAATAAAAAGAGAACTACAAAGATATAGAGAGAGAGAAGTAAAGAAAGACTCATTTAACGATGAAGAGGAATAAGGTGAGAAAAACAAAGAGAGAGAGAGAGAGAGATGGATAAAGAAAGAAAGGAGTATGAGGAAGAAGAGGAAGAATGAAATGAGAAAAACAAAGAGAAAGAGAGAAGGATAAAGAAAGAAAGTATGATGAAGAAGAGGAAGAATGAGATGAGAAAAACAAAGAGAGAGAAAGAAAAAAGTAAAGAAAGACTAATTTTAAATGAAGAGGAATAAAGAGAGAACAACAAAGAGAGACAAAGAAAGAATATGAGGATTAAGAGGAAGAATAAGATGAGAAAAACAGAGAGAGAGAAAAGAAAGTCATTTTATGATGAAGAGGAATAAGGAGAGAACAACAAAGAGAGGGACAGATAAAGAAAGAAAGACAGAAAGAAAGAAAGGTGTAGGAGGAAGAAGAGGAAGAGTAAGATGAGAAAAACAAAGAGTGAGAGGGAGAAAAAATAAAGAAATACTCATTTAAATGATGAAGAGGAATAAAGAGAGAACAACAAAGAGAAACAGCAACAAGAAAGGAGTATGAGGAAGAAGAGGAGGAAGAAGATGAGAAAATCAGAGAGAGAGAGAAAAAAGTAAAGAAAGACTCATTTTTTGATGAAGAGGAATGAGGAGAGAACAAAGAGAGAGACATATAAAAGAAAGAAAGAAAGAAGTATAAGAAAAAAAGTGGAGGAATAAAGTGAGCACAACAAAGAGAGAGAAGTAAAAAAAAAAAAAGACTCTTTATGATAAAGAGGAATAAGGAAAGAACAACAAAGAGTGATAAAGAAAGAAAAAAAATAAATATGAGAAGAGGAGAAATAAGATGAGATAAATGAAGCAAAAGAATGAAACGGAGAAAAGACTGAAAGAAACATAAGGAAGGAGATGGGGAGTAAAATGAGAACAATGAAGAGAGAGAGAGAGAGAGAGAAGTACAGAAAGACTCCTTTTATGATTAAGAGTGGAATAAAGAGAGAGAACAACAAAAAAACGAAACATTTTCTCCATTTCTTAATACTTTGTTTAGCCTTTGAAAGGCATCTTTTGCAATTTCAATGCATCTTTGGATTTCATTATTTACACTATTAATATTCAAAAATTATACCTCTCAGAATAACAACTACCTGACAAACATAACATCAGCAGCTATAGGTATGAGCAGAAGGATCAAAGGGAAAGATCAGAAAATTGCCACAGTTTGTCCACTTTATATCAAGGGCTTATCGGAAAAGATTCAGAAGATCTATGGTCTATACAACATCAGGACAACATTCAGATGGAATTCCACTCTATAGAGAAATCTCTGCCCAGTAAAGCCTAACATGAAGGATAACAGAACCAAGAATATGTGTATTCGGTTCCTTATAGTTTGTAGCAGCGAATATAAAGGTGAAATAAGTTTCCCCCTACAAGTAAGGGTGGAGGAACATCAAAAAGCTGTAGTGAGGGGTAAGATAATGAAATCGAGCATGGCTGATCATGTATGGAGGGAAAGGAGTAGTAATCAGCCCCTGTGGACTGAAGGGAAAAGACTGGACAAAGAAGAACACTAGTGAGTTAGATGTCTCAAAGAATTAGCATGTATGAGGATCCCCTTAGTAGGCCTAGCATATAAATAAATACAATATAGGAGCTGCTGATAAAGAAAGAAAGAAAGACAAATGACAGAAAGTCCTCAGCAACAACAGGGACAATAGTCTGAATATAAAGTGTAAATAATGACAGCACCTCATCCCAGAAGTTCAGACAGAAACCCTTGGTTTTCTTTGTCACGTTTTCTGTCATCTTTTAAAACACTTTCCAGATATTTTACAGTGTTGTTAACTGGGGCAAAGAATGGCTTGTAAAAGCCTTCAAAACAAAACTGCTTTCTATTAAGCATCTGAGTTTAGAACTATTATCTGTTACACCACCTGCACATCCAAGCTTACAGCATCTGGTATTCCCAAGTGGTCACCCATCTAGGTACTGACCAAACTCAATGTTACTTAACTTCAGTGATCCTACGGGAACTGGTGTTTTAACATGATGTATCTGTAAATCAGCAGAACAGGCATTCGAAGAAATAGTACAAAGATAAACATTACTAAGAGCTACAAGGGAAAGGGAGCTGGGGAGAACCACGATCACCCTTGTCATGAAGGGAGATGGCAGATTAAAAAATTAAATAAAAAGGACCCAAATCTATGAAAAGATTACAGAAGACAACAAGTTATCATCACAGCAGTTCATAGATCTGATGATGAGACAAAGAGATAAAGTGATAAGACAGTGTCCTTGACCCAACACAGCACAAAAATGAACCCCTACCTTCACAAAACAATTATCTATCCCCTACAAGTGCAGCACACAGGACATGATAGCTGTAAATGTTTCACTACCTGACACATGACATAAGACTTTGAATATCTGTCATGGAAGCCACTACCGGCTTTGTTTGCTCACAGGCTTGGCCAGCTAACTTCCAAGAAACCTGATAGAAATCATAATGGTTTCCGTGGGGAGGGGAGTGTTAAGAGACAAATCTATCATGAAAGCTATCTATTTTTAGACCACACCTCATCTAGACACTTTTGCTTCTGGCCTTGACAGAAATGGAACTTGCTCTTCCTGATTCTTGTCAGGGTGGAATGGCATCAAACTCTACTCACTTGAAATTGAACCATATCGAAAACATTATACATATCAGGGATTGAAATTAACTGCTTATGTCTTAGCTTCTTTCTCTCTCAACACAGATGTGCAGATGGTGTAGTAGTTAGCAGCTCGGAAAGATTCGGTGATCCAAGTTCAAATTCACCAGAGTCTGCTGCATTCACTTTCACACAAATACTTTTGGAAAAGGCATGATTCCATCTCTTCTCTGCCTGTGGATTAAATAGCAGGGCAGACTGGGTTATCTAGACTTAGCAACCAGTCTAGGAGAAGGAAAACTCTGAAATTGAAAATTGTTTGGGTGTGGAGCTGGCAAATACACACTCTAAGAACCTATGCCAATAACTGGATAGAAGCTCTTCAGCCTTGGTTGGTGATCTATCTAGAGATGGTGACTTGATAGAAAAGCCCATTCCCTTAGCAGCCTGAGTCACTCATGGGGATGTGTACCCATTAAGAATCAAGGATTGATCTGGAACTGTATTTATATTATAAACAGGACCCTACCTCCTAAAATTATAAAAATATCATGAGTATTGATTGATTTGTTTTTTATGTCTTATCAACCCTATTTAGGTTATTTAAAGCCAGAACATATTTTAGATTTTAAGAATAATTCTGTTTTTTAAGTCTTATCAACCCTTTTTGGGTTATTTGAAGCTGGAACATATTTGGAATTGTAAGAATAATTTTTTTCCAACTTTGATCTTTTATAAATGCAATGTCAGTCATCATCTTCAGTCTTAATACATGTTCTTTTGTCTTCTCTCCTTAATGTTTTTTGTGATATTCATTCACTAATTCTTTGCATCATAGAGGCTTTATTGCCTTGCTTATAGTGAAATGATTAAAAAGTGAATATTGCATTAATCATTTTTTCAAGAATAACAATTATTTTTTCAGATAGTGTTCTCTTTCTTTAATGTTTTCTTTTTCTCATATTCTTTAACAAGCAGTAATTCTTTGCATTTTTTGTATCTGTGTGTAAGTGAATGTAAGGAACCTGACTGAAATTGAAACTTGGTTCTCAGACTTTCTCTCCAAGCTGCTATCCACTACATCATCCACAATGCCATTGCAAGAGGAAAGTAATGAATGCTAATCTACAAAAACTGGTAAAAAAACTCCCCAAAAAAACTGATAAGTTAGAACAAGAATTAAAATTCATTAGAGAATCTTGTCTATCCATTAGACATTGTACAATCAAGCATTAACACAAAGATTGCACAATTTCCTAGGCCTAAACATCCTGGTTCTAAATAATGTCCTATCTATTTAAAACTGCACTGGATTAGTGAGACTGGCACAATTTTTGCTAAGCAAATCTTATCCAATATTTTGCAATGTTATATTTCTTTTTTGCTATTGTACCTAGACTTTATGAATTTAAGTGCAGTACTAGATTGGCAATGAGGTCTCATCAATTTCACAATTGAATTGGCTGGATATAACTGTAAGTTCTATGCTAACAGTTTCTTTTCTCGCACTTCTCACTTGTAGAATTTTCTTTCAGCTCTAAGCTTTCCAGTCAACTTTAATCCTCAAAAATTTAAATGCAATTTCAATTGCTATTTACTGTCTTCCTGATTACTCTTTTGTTCTCGCTCCTTGCTAACATTTCCGTTTTCTAATTCTTCTTCACCCAGTAACCCTTCATGTCCTGGTGCCTTGTTTGGGGTGATAACTCTTATAAAAAAAAAAAAAAAAAAAAAAAAAAAAAAAAGAAAGAAAGAAAGAAATACAGTTCAAATTTCTGTAGTTTGTTAAGATCTCTCTCATATCTTCTTCCACTCTAGCATGTATATTTAATGCTTTGTTTAGGGTGAACTCACTAAAACAAAAAATCCATAAGTGAGGTTCCTGTCTCATCCAATATTGAAATCTTTTCATCAGGAGAGCCTGCCTATCTTCAAAACTATTCCATTTATTTATTCATTTAAATGTCAGTATGATGCTGAATATAAAGGCAAGACAATTCAACATTTGGAAACAAGAATCTCTCAGTATGTTCCATCATTTATCAAGGAAGGTCATCTGATTGAGAATTTGCATAAGTCAGTTGCATCTGGGTTTGCAATTGCAAAGCAGATGATAAATAATTGTCAGTGTACTGCAGTATAGCTGAAGGACACTCCCAATTTCATCTTAAAGTGATTGAAACAATTAGGCAGCCTTCCCTGTGTAAATAAAAGGAATGGCTGCTTGGTCTTAATCAAATTAGCATTTAAATATATTATTGTTAGAATATTACAAATGTGTTTTCTCATATATATATTTTATAATCCTTAAATGTGTTTTCATAAGAGAGGAACAAAACTGATTAATTTCATTTTTTTCTTTTTACTTAGTTTTTTTCTTGCTTTTTAATCATATTTTAAATATGTCTGTTTTCCATGCCATAATTAAATTCTATACTGCTTCAACTTTTATTTTATTACAAACAGTCTTGTCAAATTCAGTAGTGCAAAACAAGTCTAACATTAAAATTTGGCAGCCATGTTTTTTCCATAATGTTATTGTAATAATCTTCAAAATAATAATTCATTAATAATAATAATCTTATGATAATCTTCAAAAGAACTGAGAAGATTAAAGGATTTATTTCTAATCTGACATTTTTTATAACTTCAAAAGTTATTTTTAGTGGATACCTGTTTGAAATAAACACCCACTTTTTTTTAATCAGTGTTTATCATATCTATCATTCTCTGCACTCAAGAAATTGTAAAAAAAAATATGCTTCCAAGCAGGGTTTGAACTTGCATCCCCATTCTTTGCAGAAGAAACCCCAATTTGATCTGGCATACTTTAGACCACTCAAACCAGAGAGTATAATAACTCAGCAAGGTTCATTTGACTGTTGGATTAAACAGTAGTTCCTCCTACAAAGGGAAATGCAGGTTCGAGCCCTGCTAGAGAGCATATTTTCTTTATTATGTTTTCTTTAGTATACAAGCCAGTAGACATAATACTGTTTAAAAAAAATGATTGGGAGTCTATTTCAAATATGAGTATCCACTAAAAATAATGTTTGAAGTAATATGAATGAAAGAATAAATATTTATCACTTGACACCCTTATCATGAAACCTGTCCTTCAGCTAAGAATCTGTTGACATGAAAAATCAGATCAAACCCAGGAATTTGCTTTGGAAGCAAAAAGAGAAATCCTCAAAAGCTTTTTTGGCATTTTGGAAAATGGTACAGATTCTGATTGTTGCTTGACTTTCAGAGATTAAAGAAAAGAATTTTCATTCCCTAAGTTGTTCAGATGACTCTCCTCATAGTTTTTATTACCAGCAAAACATTTCAGTTTATCCTGTTGCCAAGCCTTTTCTTTGTGAACGAGTGATTGGAAACAAATAGTCACTTTTCTATGAAAAAACAAAGATGAACAAAAACTTATAAAAATAATACTTAGAAGCAAGAAAAGTTTTGTCGAAACAAAATAGTGTGCTGAACTACTATTTAGTACCAATACACTAAAATAGCAGTGTAAGCTGGACAATTTCCTCACAGATGAAGAGAAGATGTCAACCAACAGAGGAAAGATGCAGCAAAAGTTATGTATGGGGTATGTGAGTAACAGGAAGTTTTAAGGAAAAAGGAAATAAAAAAGGCCATTTATACTGAGAATCAGAAACAGTTGAAATTTCTGGGATGCATAATGAAATAAGAGGGCTTGGAGAATTTGACACTCACAGGATAGCCATGATCATGCACACCCTGAGGGGACAAGGCACATAAATGATGTTAATCTTGTACATTTGTTTTGCTTTGTTTTTTTGCCTTTATATTTTTCAAAGTCAGATATTAATTTTGTAATGTTTGATTAAAAGCAGTAAAAGTGTTAAGCTTTGAGAAATTCTAAGCTGCTTGCAGAAAGAGATAATTCTTTTGAGGGAAGCAAAGATGGGGTGTGTGGGGGTTGGGAGTGATCGCATCAAATTATCTCCCAAGTTGCTGTAGCTTTGATGAATAGTCTGATACACTCCCTACTTTTGATGAAAATTACAATATTTTTATGTAAGTGTCATTTCATTGCTGAATGATATATTACATATATATATATATATATATATATATATATATATATATATATATATATATATATATATACACACACACATATATATATATATATATATATTACATGGCATATTTAATGATATCTTGTTTGGCAAGAAACAGAAAAGAGAAGAAAGAAAGAATAAATAGAGGGAAAAATTATAAAAAGAAAACAGAGAAGGAAAAATGACAAGAAAAATAAAAAAAATAGCAGGGAAAACTATAAAAAAAAATAGTGTGAAAATCTAAGAAAAAAGGAAAAACTATTAAAAATGCAAAACTATTATATATATATATATATATATATATATATATATATATGCACATATGCATACATATACACATATACGTGTATATATATATATATGCACATATATATATATAATTATTTATTTAAAAATATGATTCCAACATGCTACATTTGCTTGAAGATGGAACAGAGCCTACTTTAACTCAAGTTAATTCAAATATTATTTTGAAGTTTTCGGCTCTTGTTTTGAAACATGAGACCTCTTATGTAGCGTCAAAATACCTGAATAAATGTATAATTTATAATTATTTTTTTAAAATATGATTCCTTTGCACAAATAATTATATTTATGCTCTACTTTCGTATCGAGCACTATTTTTTAAAAATAATTACAAAAATACCATTTCAAACTCAATCCTAAAGAATTAGTGCACCTCACCAAGCCAGCACTTTACAAACAATGCATGAATCTTCAATAAATTTAAATTCTTAGCTGCTAAAAAACTCAATCTCTGAAGGTTTGCAATTTAAACTTTCCAAGATTTTTGTGATTTTCTTTATTTTGCTTTCTTTTTTAAACATAAAATTCAATTTATGGATTCTTTTTGTTATGGTAGCCTTGCTGTTTTTTTTTTTTGAAATTCATTTTTTGTTACTGTTACCAATTTATCTCTACTTTGTATTTTGTTTATCTTTGCTCCCCACGTCTCTCAATCTCAATATTTTCCTTCCCCCCCCAGCAGCTGTACAACCATTGCTACCATCAATCATTTTACTGTGAAAAGTTAAAAGTTCTGTACAAAAATGACTAATTCAATTTGGTGGGTAATTTGATTTTTATAATCAAAATAACACCCAGAGAAATTAGTTATCTCAAGCATGAAGCTACAAGCGCAAATAAACTTTAACAAAATAAGTGTCATTCATCTAAAAATAATAATAGATATAAAAAAATAATGAAAAAATATTAAAAATGAAAAATTTATAAAAGGAATGAAAAATATACTGAATATTTTCAAGATGTTTAAAAAAAAAAAATTCAAGATAAATAATCCCACTGAAGCAAATCATGATCACAAGTCCATTAACACATGTACTGCAGCTGTGGCAGCACTGGTGTGTCTTGGACATGACAGTCTGACAAAGCACAGCTCTCTCTAGACTGATTTGAATTCACAGTTATTCTTCTCCTAGATTGGTTGCTCACCAATGTTATAAGGCCTAGTCTATCTTGTTATTTACCCACAGCTGGGGGAGAAAAGCAATGGATTCATATCTTTCCCAAGGGTATTTACATGTAAGGGAATATATTCATTTTTTTTAATACTTATCAAGCCTTTGGAGGTTATTTAAAGTCAGAATTTAATTTTTTTTTGAGATAATAAATGTATAATCATACAAGCTTTCACAAATTAATCCATAGCTGGGGGGGAGAATAGGTAAATTCTTACCTCTCCCTGGGAGATTTTCATGATAGTCTATGTAATGTATTTGGTTAGAATTCGAACTCAGCTTAGCAATTTTTTGTTCTGAGCTACTAACTACTACACTATCTGCACATTCACACACACATATAGAATACGTACATAGATACTAATTAAATTTTATTTCTTTTGATTCATTGATTCATTTTCTATGGCATATCAACCCTTTGAAGGTTATTTAAAGCCAGAAAAATTTTCTCGATTATAAGAATTTGTTTTGAGATAATAATGGTATAGTGATGCTAGTTTTGACTAATTAACCCAGAATTGTGTGAAGGGAGATGATGTAGATTTATACATTTCCCAAGGATATATATGCATGTAAGTGAATATAAAAACTTTATAAAAGACTTTATCCATTACACCACATGCACATCCAAGCTTATAGCACTTGGTATATATATATATATATATATATGTGTGTGTGTGTGTCTGGGTGCATATATATATATATGTGCATATATATTTGTGTATGTGTATAGATAAGTCTAAGTTTGTGTGTGCATGTGTGTGTATATATATGTTTCTGTATAAGTGTTTATGTATTTCTCTCTCTCTCTCTATATATATATATATATATGTATGGGTATAGATATGTCTGTGTATATATATATATGTATATGTATGGGTATAGATATGTCTGTGCGTGTATATATATATATATATATATATATATATATATGTGTGTGTGTGTGTATATAATGTGATATATCTGTGTATAAGTGTGTGTGTTTGTGTATATCTATATATATATATATATATATATATATATATATATAGATATCTTTGTGTATATATATATATATATAATGTTTTGGATAAATGTATAAAACTAATGTCTGTGCATATATAGATATCTCTGTGTATAAGTGTGTGTGTGTGTGTGTGTATATATATATATATATATATATATATATATATATATATATGTGTGTGTGTGTTTGGTCATTTGATCACATTTTCAGGAATGGTTCTGCTCCAGAATGTTTTAACCTGTGCTTTCGTATTAAAAAAAAAAAAAACATTTAGTGTAAATGCTCAATTGAATTTTACCCAGTTGTATAGAAATAACCAGAGACGTGGTATAATATACAGGTTGATTAATGCCAGTGTGAAAGTTCATATCTGAGAAAATATCATATCAGTTGCTTCTGAACAACCATTGCTTTCAAAACTTTCATAACTGTCTATGAAAATCCTTGCAAGAATAAGAAAGACTAGGACAAAGAAAACTTCTCTGGAGATACTGTGTCCACCAACTTAGGACAAACATTGCTTTCAATGTCTTCATTACCATCAATAAAATGTCTTCAATCAGTGTCCATTCCTCTGGGAGAATAAGAAGAACTACTCAAGAGTAAATGAATAAAGATTTTATATATTAACATTTAATTATTTACACTATATACATTGTTCAGATTGTTATCGTTATTTTTGTTGTCATATTCACAATGTTTTGGCCTTCTTCAGGTGCTTGGGGTTCTGAATTAAACCCTTTATTCCATCCACTGAGGTAGATTGTTCTAGCTCCATATGCCAGCCCTCTTCCTGATGTCTCAGGATCAATTATCTCCCTTTAACTCAACTCTCCAAGGTTTTCCTCACTTCAGCTGTAGCTAGGTGTAACTTGAGGCATGGTATGTAGAACTAGAATAATCTACCCCAGTGGATGAAATAAAGTGTTCAGTTAAAAATTCCAACCAGCTGAAGAAGGCTGGAGTATACAACAGCTGAAACATCATGAATATGGCAATGGAAATGAGGACAACAGTCTGAACACTGTCAATGGTGTAAATAATTACAATCCCTCAATGCAGAAATATAGGCAGATATTAACATTTTATGCTTATAAATAATTAGAGAATCTGTATATTTGGTGACTTGACTCCAGGTCAAATTAATAGGAGTGCTTAATTATGATTGATATCTGAATATTATACAAGGTTACTTAAAAAAAAAACAAAAACAAAAAAACGAAAGTCATGTGATTTTTTGTTGTTTTTTTACTAACTAAAATTATTTTGCAACATGCTGACACTTATTGAAATCCTCACAGTATGTAGTATTGTTGAAGTTATCACAAGTATTTTTGTTGAGATTTAAAAAAACTGTTTTGTTCAATTTTGCAAACCAATCGATGAAATTTGAAAAAGCTGATTTGTTTGAAAAAATACTTTGAGAAAAACCCTTCTTCATGATTTAATAATTTCTTTAATTTAATTTTATAGGACTTCATGGTAAACAATATTTTTTAAGAAAATTTATTTGTTTTAATAACAAAAACAAAATTTTTAGGATTTCTTACTCTTGAGCATACAAAATATAACTGGTCATGCGTAAATATTTTTTCTGGAGGCAAATTACAACTTTTTGAAGCGTTTGACATTCTGTTTTTTTTTTTTTTTATAGTTTTTGCAAATGCATGGCAAACTAGAAGGTAGATTCTTGTATATAAAAACTTAAAGAAAAGATATGCAAAAAACAATGTTGCATTTTTATTAAATAAGTTTTTGAATTTTAATTGTTAAACTGTTTTTTTGAAATAGTAGTAGTATTTTGCATGTTAAATAATATAGCTTTTAATTTTTCCCAAAAACTTAATGAAAATTTATTGTACTAAGTTACATGTCCTAGTAAAACTAACTGTACCTTGTACCCACTATGGTTATTTTAAAGAGTGTGACAGATGGACGGATGGATGGACTAATGGAAGTCATTGAATTTTACATATAGACATTCAAGCGTGGTAGAGGAATGGATTGCAGCTTAGATTGAGGAACCAGAGAGCCAAGTTCAAATTCCAGTTGACTTAATTACATTCATTTCTGTGCTAATACCCTTGGGAAAGATATGAATCTGACTCTTCACCTCCCCAGCTATGGGTGAATAGTAGGACAGACTGAGTTCTGTAGCCTTGGGTGGCAACCACTTTAGGAGAAAGAAAACTCTGGATTCAAAACTTCATGTATCCCTGATGAGTTACATACTATGCAGCAAAGGAAAGGATCATTCACATCGATTCAATGATGACTATTGTTGAATAATGTTCAATCGATACAAAGATCGAATGATATTGTAATGTATTTATTTGCTCAAAGCCTTTTTTCACCATTGATTAGAGATTTCTGAAAAAGGTTTGGTGCTATGTAAGACATTGATATAATAGTCTCGATCTGAAGAGGCTATTCAAGAACACGACTTGAGTTTTCAGGTTGATGCTTTGGTTTAATAGTAATTTGCAGAGTTAGGGTGAAACTAACTCTGGCCTAGCCTAATAGGAGTAAATAGCTGTGTCGTTAGCATAGATACTGAGTTGGGAACTGATGACATCAGGGAGGTAATTGATGAAAATAAGGAAGAAAGTGGGTCCAAGAATAGAGCCCTGGGGATGCCTACACAGCATTTTAGACTCACTTTTGCATAAGTTTCAATAAGTATACCTAATGCATGATAGAGTAATGGATTGCAGCTCAGATTAATGAATTGGAGAGCTGAGTTTGAATTCCAGTTGAGTTCATTATATTTACATGTGCTAATACCCTTGGGGAAAGGTATGAATCTAACTCTTCCCCTCCCCCAGCTATGGGTGAATAGTAGAACAAAGTTCTATAGCCTTGGGTGGCAACTGGACTAGAAGTAGGAAAACTGTGAATTCAAAACTATATGTCGCCCTGACAAAACACATACTATGCAGCTAGGTACTCAAAAAGTAAAAGGAAAAAAAGATATTCATAGATGTCAGTTGACCTCCTCACCTCAACTCAAAAGGTAATAATCTTGTAGAGTGCAAATCTCATTGAATTTAAGCACAATGTTTATGCCATTTTATATTTTTCTTTTACATGGATACATTTAATAAAAATGGTAAATGTATTTTGGCACCTTTCTTTTCATTTCCCTTTAGTACGTTGTTTTTAAATTTGTGAAGCCAATGTACCATGAAAATATTTACAGAAGAGGCAAAAGGAATGTTTAAAGAAAGATGACAAAACACTCAGGCTTTACTTGCTCAAAAGGTTTTTTTTCACCATTGATCTTAGTAAGCAGTTTTATACAACTGACAGTTTAGATATTTCTGAACAGGCTTGGTGCCATGCATGGCATCCATATGAAAGTCTCAATCTGATGAGGCTATTCAAGATGCTGACTTGAGTTTTCATGTTGGGTGGCAACCAGTTTAAGAGAAAGAAAGCTCTGGATTCAAAACTTTATACTATGCAGCAAAAAAAAAAAAAAAAAAAAAAAAAAAGGATCATTCACATTGAATAATGTTCAACCAATACAAGGACCAAATGATATTTTATGAACATGTAGTTGTGTAAGACATACAACAGTTAACCCTAGACTTAAAGAGGTTAAGATTTTAGTAATCTGGAAAGCATTTCCTTGGAGTCTGTACCACAAAGTAGCAGTTCTAATAGTATATGAAGTGGGTGCGGTTGATTCATCTGAGGCGGGTTTTAGCTGTGAATGTCAGGAATAGTGAAACTAAGGAATGTAACTCAAGAACATTTGCCATAAAAATAGCTATAGAGTAGCAAGAGGCTTGCAACATTTTATCTGTGGGGAGAAGGGGTTGTATGGGGAAAAACAATTCATCACCCACAAGACTGTGTATAACCTTTTTGAACATTATCAAGACTGGCAAGTGAGGACTGGACAGCTCTATCCCAGACATGACAGCACTATGCCATTTTTTGGTCAGATCTAGCTCTTATAGAGATAAACCAAGTCAGAAAGAATTGGGCACTTTCTGGAATGCTACAAGGAATTGACCATTTTTCAAGCATCTTCAGGAATTGATCGTATATATGCGTTTCACTTAAGGTCTCAGGTGAGCTTGAATTCCAATATGCATTTTTAGGCAAGCAGCCTCCTGCAAAGAACAACCATTCAGCAATAGCTGAAATTTCAGGGTCTGCTTGGTGATGGTAGAACATTACTAGTTTAGCTTTGGAAGTCTTTCTATATTACAGATTAATTATTTGGCCACTGAGCTGTTAGAACTAGATCAGAGGAGAGATCAATTGCCAGGTTACTTCCCTTTAATACTCTCTGATCCTTTTCATGTCTTCAGGTTTCTCTGCTATGTGGCTGTTTGAATTGAATACAAAATGGCTTCCAAATTTTCAAAGCAAACATTTGAATTTTTAAAGGTTTATATCACTTCATGAAGAGCACACTGGGACAAAACAGAACTCAAAATGAATTCTTAAAGATTCAGGATTAAATTGTTAAAAAGATTTTCACCAATGATAAGGCAGTGCTATGCCAGAGGCAAGATCAACTGTCAAGATCTGGTTATCTAGGTTTTAGAGCACCGGGAAACACATTTTAACAGAATAAACACAACTGCTAGGAGGAAACACATTTTGACTGAATAAACACAACTGCCAGGAGGAAACACATTTTGACTGAATAAACACAACTGCCAGGAGGAAACACATTTTGACTGAATAAACACAACTGCCAGGAGGAAACACATTTTGACTGAATAAACACAACTGCCAGGAGGAAACACATTTTGACTGAATAAACACAACAGGCAGGAGGAAACACATTTTGACTGAATAAACACAACAGGCAGGAGGAAACACATTTTGACTGAATAAACACAACAGGCAGGAGGAAACACATTTTGACTGAATAAACACAACAGGCAGGAGGAAACACATTTTGACTGAATAAACACAACAGGCAGGAGGAAACACATTTTGACTGAATAAACACAACAGGCAGGAGGAAACACATTTTGACTGAATAAACACAACAGGCAGGAGGAAACACATTTTGACTGAATAAACACAACAGGCAGGAGGAAACACATTTTGACTGAATAAACACAACTGCCAGGAGGAAACACATTTTAACTGAATAAACACAACTGCCAGGAGGAAACACATTTTAACTGAATAAACACAACTGCCAGGAGGAAACACATTTTAACTGAATAAACACAACTGCTAGGAGGAAACACATTTTAACTGAATAAGCAAAAATGTTAGGGGGAAAACAATGCAAGAAAACTATCTGAAAATATAGAGACCATCATCATAATGTCCTACCTTAAAAAAAAAAAAAAAAAAAAAAAATGGCTGTATATCAAAACATACAATACCTAAAATATGTCGTCATCTACAACCTATATATATCTAAAGAAGTGATGGATTCATGCTGGGAGATGAAAATAAATAAATATACCGTTTAATAAATAATAAATGGAGTATCTACTCAAATATGGCTATCCACTAAAAATAACATTTAAGTAATAAACTATGTATTTATAAAACATGTTTAGCTAGGAAGTATAAAATTATGTACGAAATATCTTTAGCTAAAGAACTGAGTTCAAAATATATATAGTTGAAGCCATAAAATATGTGTATAAAATATTTAGATTTTGGCATTAAATAACCCATAAAGGTGTTGATATGCTGCTGAACTAAAAAAAACAAAAAAACCTAGATTTTAGGAGGGCACATTTACACTATTATGTTTTGATAATAAAGTTAGACTAGCAGATGCTTTGAATGTTCCTTCAGAAGTTTAATAGGAAGGTGCCGTTTACAGGTCAGATCCCCAGTGCCATTTAGAGGAAGCTCACAAGGTGCACTCAGTAATATGCTGTTGTACCCTGTGTTTTCGTATCATTCTTTCTTGAAACTCTGAATCAATCTGGGACAATCTGAAGTCTGATAATTTTACTCAATAAGCAAAGAAAATTTGCATTTAATTACTGCATAAATTGATTGATTATATTATCTATATTTTGAAATTGATTACTCTTAGATTGAATTTACCTATCAGCTTGGTTTTAATTTGATTTCTAATCTAATTTCATTGGTTTTTTTGCTTATTCATACTCTTAAGATGCCGTTTTCCTTCTGAATTCTAATTGAAAGAATCAATAAAATATAACCGAATATGATTTTTTTTTACCCTGTACAAGGTAAGATGGTTACAATATAACAGAATATATATTTTATTCACCATTTACAAGGCCCGAGAACCACTCTAGCTAGAAGATAGATGTGGCACAGTTTATGTGGATAGGTGGGGAAGATAACAGTTCACCCTAGATTTGAACAGGTTAAAATTGTAGTGACTGAGAAAGCATCTGCTTGGGAGTCTGTTTAATGGAGCTGCCATTCATAGGAAGAAGCTGCTCAAGTGGAATTTACTTCTCAACAATGGAATATGGTGGTAACGAATGAGAGGGATTCACTATAATGCATGTAGTACAGTGGGTCCTTGCCATGAAGATTAGTACTGCAGGAACTAAGGAGTTTAGTTTGTCTGCACACTTTCCATAGAAGTACTGTAAATGAATTCTATTTAATTATTACTTTATTTCTAATTTATTGCAGATAAAACAGAAAAAAAGTTTGTGTGCGTGAGAGAGACTTCTGGTTTATTTGCAAAACAAACCTTTTTTTCTTAAATGCATGGTTGATCTAATAAACAAATTTAGTTCCTTTAAATTCATTTACTTTCTCAGCTTATCTTTTTACAATTTTTTCTCTCTGTCTCTTTGTGACTGGTGACATAACAGCCTGAGAATTCAGGGAGCCTAGTTTGAATTCTGTCCTGGATAAGATGATAAACTACGTTCAACAGCAAGGCCTCTATTCAGGAGGTTTTGAGAAGCCACCTCTGAATTGCTGGTGTTCCCAGGTTCACCCTGACCTGAGGTGGTAGCACCTGCTAGGATCTCAGCTAGTGACAAATAGTTAACCCCCAAACTGGGGTCAAAACACTATGAAAGTGTAAAAATAGGTTTTAATACAAGCAATAAAAATCTTATCGGGATTAAATAACCCACTGAGGCTGATATGCCGTAAAACAAATCAAACTAAACCAGTTTGAATTCCAGTAAAGTTTATTATATTTACTTGCTGACTTAAGGCTTATATCACACTGAAACACTAGTTCTCATACAACCACCAGTTAAGCAATATCAGTACTTAGATGGCTAACCACTTGGGAATATATAACACACATATAAAGACAGGCGGGCACACACAAATACCCACACATATATATATATATATATATATATATATATATATATATATATATATATGCATGCATGCAGATAAATATACACAGACATGTATATACACACATATATATTCACACAGATATACATACACATATGTATACACACAAACATTTTACACAGACATATACACAAGCGCGCGCGCGCACACACACACACACACACACACACACATACATACATACATACAACAAGTTAATATGTTATTGTCAGATATTGTAGTTTTTAAATTTCAAGGCAACAATTTGGAATGGATTGATTTGTGTTCGTGCAGTCTTTATTAATTTTCCCCAGGTAGGAATATTTGTTGAGAGGCCATGTGTGATTTCAAATTGGACAAGTCAGGGCATATGTTTTTGATTTCTTTTCTGGTGGATATTTCAGCTGAATATGTTTTGGGTTTTGCAGCAATGGCTCTGAATGAAATGTAAAATCAAAATATAGAATTTGGTCTTTTAACTCCAACTTTAAACAATTGTAAATTGAGTTATTTTTGCATGTATACAGTTTGATATGTGGGCAGAGAATGATGTATAAATTCAGTTCGATTTTAAGAGAGACAGAGACATACGAACCTGCACACCAGACAGGTTGTCAGACACACACGGAGTTGCACATCCGCACAAGAAAGGGACCCAATTTTCACTTGAATTTCTGATTGAACTTTGCTGAAGACATAGATCGAGATACCAAGTTGCCACATTCTAATCTTTTTGTGTTAATAAATGCTAAATATCTCTGGTTGTATATTATTTCATTTAATGTCATTAAATCATCTATATTTAACCAAAACGGGCATTATTATTTCTTTGATGAAAGCTTGACTTTATTTCCAGTCAGAACAGTCGTCAACAAGAAGTTCACCACAGTTTATTGACTAAAAGAAGAAAGAAAACTTTCTTCATCAGTAAGAATCACAACACCTGAAGAACAAAGACCGAATGATCGACGACTTATACTGGCACCAATCCCTAAACTAGTTTAGAAACTGTATAATTCTTCTTATCCAATAGACATGCAAGGATTGAGATATCGGGATCTGAACTGAATGGCTGCACGCCGACAGAAAGTGAGACGAGACCAACGAGATGTGTATGAGAGGGGGTTATACACACACACATATATATATATATACTTATATATGTGCATATCTATATATTCACACATCTATATATGTATATATACACACACATGTACACATCTATATATGTATATACACACATCTATGCACACGTCTATATATGTATATACACACACAGATATGCACACGTCTATATATGTATATACACACACAGATATGCACACGTCTATATATGTATATACACACACACATATGCACACATCTATATATGTATATACACACACATATATGCACACACCTATATATGTATATGCACACACCTATATGCACACACCTATATATGTATATACACACACATATATGCACACACATATATATGTATATACACACACATATATGCACACACATATATATGTATATGCACACACATATATATGTATATACACACACATATATGCACACACATATATACATATGTGTGTGTGTGCCTCAGGAGAAAATCAACCACTTGACAGCTGCTGATATTTCCCTCCATAACCATCATGATAACAACTTCAACGTATTAACAACCATAGATGGCGTATTTTCAGATTTCTTGACGCTTTTTTTTTTGTTTTGTTAGAATCTCAAAGGTCATTGTTTGGGTCCAGAGTTACACCGACTGTATGATCTCTGCACAAACAAATATTTGAATCTTTTGTCCATTTCGATGGCTCAAGGTTTCATACAAATATTATATATTTTTTATACTGAAGTTCACCCAATATGAGGCTCGAGAACCACTCAATGTAGAAGGCTAAAAATTCGTGTTTACGAGTGAAAAAGGCGGTGGTAGGCAGTGAACATTACGAGAATGATGAACTTTGTATCTTTCTGGGTAATGGGACTGGTCTAAGTGGTTTTTAAAGACTTCCAGAGAATTGAAGTGATTCCCATTAAGAGAATTTTGTAGGGATTGAAATAAGTGGTAATCTGAAGGTGCACTCAGGTGAGTATGGCGTGTGAAGTAGGACATCCCAGTCAAGTTGTGTATCAATTACTGGCATGTCTGCAGAGAGATGAGATAGAAGGTAGCACTCTTCTGATTGGCAAATTCTGGATGCTTTTCATTAATTCCTACATTTAATCAGTCCAACATATGGTGCCATTTTGTTCAGTTACCTTTTATCACCATTGTAGCAGCTTTATGATTCTATCCTCTCAGAAGTTAGCATCTTTCTGGGTAATGGAACTGGTCTAAGTGGTTTTTAATGCAAGGCCAAAGAGCCACTTAAGATAGAACGTTACAGCGTGGAGTTATATTAGCGTAGGAAAGGATAGGCGTTAAGAACATAGAGCTGAAGTAGACTTTAGAAGGAAGCGGAAACCCAATCCTAAAGAGGAAACAAAGGATAAACATCTACTCCTGTTTAAAAGACCTGGGTGGTGTGTGAACCGGACGATAGTCGAACATATCTATCTCAATTGATGCAGGGGAGAAAAAATAAAATAAAGTAAATAGTCAATAAAATTTCAGGATTCAGGCGCAGACCTTAGGAGTACAGAGCTGAAGTAAACATTAGAAGAAACAGGAAACTAAGTCCTATATAGAAAGCAAGGGATAAGCCTCTACTCCTGTTAAAATAATCAGACAGGAGTGTGAACCGGGAAGTGATTCCTGTTAAGAGAATTTTTATGAAACGAAACAAGAGGTAGTCCAATGGTGCAAGGCCAGGTGAGTACGGTAGGTGTAGTAGAACATCCCAACCAAGCTGTACAAATATTTTCCTCATATTTAAACAAGTTTAATAAATTTGTCTCTTTCCTTTTTCATGCGTTTTCAGTAGGAGTATGTTTTTAATATCATTTTTATCATATTCTTCAAATGTATAAATTAACCATAACAAAAATTTTACCCAAATAAAATTAAAAATAACTTTCTGGAATATTTTGAATTATCTGACATTACTAGATATGTCTTGATCTTTTTCTCAGAAGAGAAACATTGTACTTGGTGTCTCTCACACTCAGCACAGTGGGCACGCAGGCGCGTATTTGGCATTTTGAGAGCGCTTTCCCAAGTGAACTGTGATATATATCTAGACTAAATGTAAACAGTCCAAGAATTTCAGAACTGGTTGATCATTGTTCTAGTTCCAAGCATTTTTCAAGTTTTGTTCATTTGAAATGAATCAAAACTCGTATCTATTCAATCATTTACTTTTAAATGATGATTGCTTTTTTTCTGCCACTTTTTGTCTGGAAAGTCATTGAAATCTTGCTGAGATGAATGTTCTAAGTGACAGACAGGTTTAAATTGACACTTGGATTAGGGGCGCCTAGAATGTAAAACATTTGAAACATTTTTTGCTATATTTTGTTTTTTTGTATTTATTTGTATCCTAATCTCCAGTTTCGAAGACGTTATTTTCCTTTTTAGTCTAAGTTTCTAAATATTAAAACAATTTAAATCTTAAATGTCAGAAAATTCTTCTTGGGAAGATATTTAAAATGTTTACAAGAAATAAACACTATTTCCAATACAGTTAGGTATCCACAAACATAGTGTAATGAAAAAAGTACGCAAGTGTAAGCTTTAAGAAAGCTTTATTCAACTGAGAATACAAGGTTTGTGTATAGTGTACTCTTATAGTCCCAGTAAACAGAAATAATGCTCTCAAAGAGGAGAGTAATAAATCAAGGGGAGACAACTCTTGATTATTCATAACGCATGTCATATTAAAACACAGACCAAACTTCTAATTTCTACCCAATAATAGACTATATTACAAACATGTCAACAAGATTTTATAATAAAACACACATCGTTTTAAATCAAAGTGCGTATTGGTCAGAAATTAACACCACCATGTGAAATATTTCACCATTCAAAGAAAACTAAACCCCTATTTTTCTCGGGCCTACCCTCTCTCTCTTTTTTATTTTTATTTTTTTGAAGATGATTCTTTTGAAGTCGCCGACTGGCCGTCCATACTACTGTTAGAGATGATTCATTTAAATTAGAGAGAGAGAGAGAGAGAGAGAGAGAGAGAGAGAGAGAGAGACTATCTCCTCACATGTGTCCGCGAATTTAAATGAATCATCTCTAACAGTAGTATGGACGGCGAGTCGGCGACTTGAAAAGAATCATCTTCAAAAAAATAAAAAATAAAAAAGTCAGTAAAACTTAACGACAGAAGTCTTTTCTTCAACCACAGTTTTTTTTTTCTACTGTGGACCAACTATTTATGAGTCTTTTCTAAACTACAGATTTTGCTGTTCACCTAAAGACTATTTTTACTCCATTTTGACTCATTTAAATTAATGTACACATGTTTTTAAATACAAATGATTTATTCAACAGGCATACCAATGTTTTCTTTAATTTTTTTATTGTTTGGGATTCGGATGTTCGGATTTTTAATATAACAAAACCTGCACAACTGAATTTCCTATATGTTATCAGTTCTTTTAATGCGTTAAATTGATCGTGACACGCTCTTTATTCCATATGCCAAACACTAAATATCAATTTTCCACATAACTTTCCCTGTATTCATCAGAAAATCATGATGTAGACTTCTATTTCTTTATTCTTTTGTGTGTTGAATTCATTTTTGGTATTGAAGATCCTCCAAAATGAAGTCTAAATGAGTTAAATTCAAATTTTAACATCTTTCTGGAATTTGGCTCTTCACGGCAGACCAGGGATTCTAAATTTAAAGCTCTAGTTTTAATTAGAAATGGGATTAACAAAACATCTTAAGTAAAAATAACATTAATACAGTTCTATAACTGGGGTGAAAATTATATAAGAGAGTTTTACAATACCACAAATGTTCGCTTGGAATTGTTCACAGCAGAATATAACGGAAGAAACAAAGCATGAATTGAAATGACGTCTGCAGATTAATTTTCATGAGACATGATTTTATAATCAAGAAAGTGTTGCACTATTTTCGAACATTATATAAAAAATAATTATAATCATTATATATGTTAATGTACATGCTTCATTTGAATCTGGCTTGATAAATTTGATAAAATCTACCGTTTTGGAGTTATCGACAGTAAAATTTTGGATTCATTCGCGTCGCGGCAGCCATTTCTGGCGTTGTTTGCATACATTTGCTGCGGATAGATATGAGTGTAATATTCACTTGTCTTGACTATTGCGCACGCAATATAGTTCTCTTGCACAGTAATTGAGACAAGTTGAGACGAGTAAGATCAGTAAAAATAAAGCTGTTAACTGCATTCTTCCGCGCTTAGCTTTCCGGAGTTAATGTATGCAAACAATCCCAGTAATGGCTGTCGCCAACAATGCGAATGAATCCGAACTTTTACTATCGATAACTCGAAAACGGTGTAGATTTTATCAAATTTATCAAGTCATTTTCGTATGAAGCATGTACATTTACACCTAAATGTAAGTATTCTGGAAATGTCTAATGCAAACTGAGCGCGGGTTTTAATCTGAAAATTATTCGAAAAATGTGCCTTTGAAATATAAGTAAGAACCAATGTATTATATTTCAAGACTTAACAGAAATTTTACATCAACAGTTTAAAGTGTAGCGGATATATATTCATTTGATGAGAAGCTATAAGGTCTTGGTACATTCGATAGGCTAACAATTTTGGTGGACACGTATAAATACACACTAGACATAGAATTTGAACAAAGAAATATTAACAAATATATTGTCAGGACATTTTACAAATGAAAAGATGAGAAATTAAATGAAATATGAAAAGTTCAAAGCGAGTTTAAGTGTCTGTAGTTGATGACTCACATTGTGCAGGAGAATACGTCTTTTCGCTATGAAAAGTCACCGAGAAAGAGATTGAGTTATTCGAATCTCAAGCCACCTGTAAGTCGTCAGGCAGCAATAATTTTAAAATCTCGCTACAGTGAGATTTTATTAATCAGGGGGCGGTAATCTAACAGAAGACAAAATGCTTTAAAATAATGACAAAAAAATAAAAACAAACAAACACCAAAAAACAATATCGTTTAAGCGTTACTTTCAATAAACAGCAGGATGTTTGCTTCATGAAAAAGTAAACGAATAAATAGCAATTTTCGATATCAACTGGATAGTCTAGAGACAGAATCTACAATATTTTTTTAGGTATATTATTTACATGCACTTTAAGACGGGTTTACTTTTTGAAGACTTTTAGCAGAATGCTCAATTTAAAAGAAAATAAAGTTTGTAACATTTAAAAGTGCGAATATTTTAATGTCTTTTTATATCACAATATAGAATTGTATAACTTGGTGAAAGATCTGTGCTTTGTGTTTGATATTTAGATTTGAACAAAGGAGGGAAATGGAGATAAAAAAAAAAGACATAGGTATAGAGAGAAACGCGCCAGCAACGCAGTCAGGAACAAAACAAAAAAGCACACCCGACACACTCACGCACAGACAAAGACATGTAAACCACACACTCACGCACAAAGGCACGCGAGCGACACATTCGTGCACAAAGGCAAAAAACAACACACTCTCGCGCAGATAAAGACGCGCAAGCGACACACTCGTGCGCAGATAAAGACGCGCAAGCGACACACTCGTGCGCAGATAAAGACGCGCAAGCGACACACTCGTGCGCAGATAAAGACGCGCAAGCGACACACTCGTGCGCAGATAAAGACGCGCAAGTGACACACTCGTGCGCAGATAAAGACGCGCAAGTGACACACTCGTGCGCAGATAAAGACGCGCAAGTGACACACGCGCGCCCAAAAAAGCACATGCGACACACTAGCGACCAGACAAAAAAAGTCCAAGCGACACACTCGCGCACAGACAAAAAAAGCCCAAGCGACACACTCGCGCACAGACAAAAAAAGCCCAAGCGACACACTCGCGCACAGACAAAAAAAGCCCAAGCGACACACTCGCGCACAGACAAAAAAAGCCCAAGCGACACACTCGCGCACAGACAAAAAAGCTCAAGCGACACACTCGCGCACAGACAAAAAAGCCCAAGCGACACACTCGCGCACAGACAAAAAAGCCCAAGTGACTCGCACAAAGACACACATGCGATACACTCACGGACAGACGAAGACATGTTAGCGATACACTAACGCACAAAGACGCGCAAGCTACACACGCACAGACAAAGGTGCGTCGGCAACACACGCACAGACAGACGCCCACATGAACACTCAGTCATAAATAGACAAACGCACACCCAGACAGTATATATTAGCCGTAGGGGGCACCTCGAGGTGGTGTAATGGTTAGCAAGCTTGTCTCGCTAGAACAATTACGACTGAGTATTGAGTTCGATCCTCACTGGGTGCCTCTTACTTTCGGCCTTGTGCCACATCCAAGCTACGCTAGGAAAATCACTATATCAGCTGTTGGTGTTTACATATGCGATGATCTGTTGAAAATGAATTTCTTATCATGTAAAGGACTGCGATTTCTTGCATACATAATCATGAGAATAGAATGTAACTTTAGTTAGCATCAAGGGATTCGAGTCGTTCACCATTCTTGAAAACAAACACACAAAGCGCGTATAAGACAATTTCTCACACATGAATTACAGTTCGAAAACAACATCGATAGACACACGCGCGCCCATCAACAACTACAAACTAATGAATAGGTCTACCTTCGAGATAGAGAATTCGAATGTATAAGATCTCTCTCTCTCTCTCACATACATACACAAATACACCTGTGTACAAATGCTGGTCAGATGACATCGGCTTTTCGTTCTTCAACCCCCCATTCTCGACTGACCCAACCACAAACCACAGTTCCCATCTTCTGCTGCCGGACACAGTGAATTAACATCTTAAGTAGATGTTTTCGACCAACTCTGGCTTTCTTCAAACACTTGTCAGGGGAATAAGTTGGAGAGACGACAACATGACGGCGGTCGCGTATGTGTGTGTGTGTGGGGGGTGAATGAGTAGGAGTGGACGGGAGTGGGGAATGAGATAGAAGACTTCTGCCCGCCCTTTGCGTGTATATTGGCAGCCGACTGAAATGTCGATTCACACGGGACAGACTTCATTAGAACTGACGATTGAGTTTAATTTAAGGCTAGAAAATGAAAGTTTAACGAGAGACTAAATGCCCTCCTTGACCCAAACTAGTCATCTTGTGAACTTTCAACTTAAGCATAAAAATAAAACGAAACAAACACAACATCAACTTAACAGAACATTTTCTGTGTGTGACAGTGAACTGAAAATGTTATCTATAATTATACAAGGTCTGGCATGAATGTGCCTAGCCGGTTGGTATATTTTGAGAATTGGTTGTGTGGCCTTGATATAACTTGCGCACTAATTGGGGTGAGGGTCTTGCGGTAGATACTTGCCTGCAGAATTACTCTTTTTGCAATGAGCCCGAGTACTGCATAATCAACTTTAAAAAAATAAAAATGTTTATAATTTAATAACGTTTCATTATAAGTCTTACATCGCCTATTATAATTGTGCTTGTCCCTCTCTTCGTTAGTTCGCACGAACCTTACGCCCTGCCAATACCTCATAAATAATGGACTATTCAGTTTTGATCGTATGGATACAGGGGAAAAGACACTACTTGGTTTCAATGAGGAAATGAAAGAAGGGAAGATAGAAGTGTTTAGTCTCCTGACAATACCTCATAAATACCATACTATTCCGTTTTGAAACACAGACGATACTTCAGAGAGAAAAATGATTAGGGGAAAAAAAAAAGACAAGGAAAAAGTTGTCAATTTAAAATCTTTTCATTTGCACCCACTTCTTAAAATAACAACAGCATTCATATTTATAATTGTTTTTGCCAGGTCAAGACCAATATCGTTGACGATTCATCTTTGGATTTTGTCAAGAATTTCTACACATATAACACAAGCACCACCAAACCAGATATGGCTACAACATTCGATCCACGGACAAATGGTAAGCTTATACATTTGTGAAACTGATTCTAACGAGAAAAATAGACATAGTGAACCGGCAGCAGACTTAGCATTTGATTCCATGCAATAGATTGTTGGACAATTTGTCTAAACTTATAAATGCTAAAAACTCAGAAGAGCAAGCGTGTAAAGGTTTTAGAGACATGTTAAAACCACGTGTCGCTGTGTACACAATGACATATAAAAATTAGATATATACACACATATACACGTTTCCCATGCAGGAAAATTATAACATATATGCAACAACAAGCAGTGTGTAAGAAAAGGCAACCTTACTTGTAGTATTTCCCGAAGGAAAAAACTGGAGATACGGCGGTTTCTTTACGAACCTGGTTACACACACGTTTCATTGAATACGAGAGGCAAGGTGCTTTTATGTAGTTTTTTTTTATACAATTTCCCATGCGATCTAATGTTTTTTCTTTTCGGATGATAAATTATGTAAAAGCTGTCCGAATGTTCTTTTTATCAGAGCGCTTCCGGCTATACATTTAGCCATTTTCAAGGATTAACTATTTTAACTGTTAAATAAGAAATAGTTTGTTGTATGTATGTTTTATAAAATGTTTTCATTTTTCAAAACACGGTCAAGAAGTGCGTGCGTGCGTGTGTAAATATATATGATATATCCTGGAAAGGGATATATATGTTTGAAGTAGGAAAGTGGTTGTTGACTAGTGTAACCGGGTAGGACAATTTAGCAGGTAACCGTAATGGACTGGTCCTCGTCTTAGTGGTAGGAAATACACGAAGACAATAGGCGTCGACCATGTACCTCCACATTAGTCTGTATTTATGGCTGACACCAGCCAATCATATTACTGTGAAGGGAAACTCAGGTGTATGCATATTCATTACATCAATATCACATATATCCAACGGTAAAGCATTGTTATATCCATGATATTTCACAGACGTAACAGAATAGCGAAATAGAAAACGAAAAACAAACACGATTAGGTCTCAGATAGCTTTATAATACCACGATATACACGTTTCCCATACAGAAAAATTACAACATATATGCAACAACAAGCAGTGTGTAAGAATGGGAAACTTTACTTGTAGTATTTCCCGAAGGGAAAAAACTGGAGATACGGCTGTTTCTTTACGAACCTGGTTAAGCCATGTGTGCTTTTTTTTCTGTAAGACCTACCGCTGTGGACTAGGGACACCCTTCTTCTCCGGGCTCTATATCACAACTGCTCTTCGTCAATCTATCAACTGGCGTCATTCACCGGCCGTCACGTGACCTATGTGAGTGTCGCAACAAAAAGGGGAGAATCGCCGTTTGTAATCCAACACGGTGATAACGTTTTGGATTCTTTATTGTTGTCATTTCGTACTTACATCTGTGAACTAGAAAGCAGCAAAAGGGACAATGATCATTGCATTTTATTTACATATACTTAGCCATGACCTATTGGTGTTGGTCATTTCTCTTTAAAAAAAAAAAAAAAAAAAGAATGTGGATATAAACTTTAGCACGACTTCTGGTACTTCGCCGAGCTGAAAGTCGACTAGTGTTGTTAGTAAACTAAACAGTAATGTCACTTTTCCTCTTTCACTACGATATTTATTTGGCTCCTATCATGTCGCTGCAACTTTGTAAATTAGATAGGATTGGATGGCCTTTTTTTTTTTTTGGCTTTATATAGAAAAATCGACTTATACACAGGAATATGTATGGTACATAGTAATGCGCTTAAATTCATAGTCTAAATTGACGGCAAGATCTCATCATTTTTCAGTCGAAATGGCTAAATGTAACCGTATGTTCTATGCTAAAAATTTCTTTTCTCGCACTTATCGCTTGTGGAACTCTCCGCCGGATTCTTGCTTTCCAGCCAAAAATTTAAATGCAATGTCAATCGTTATCTTCTGTCTTCTTAAATTCTGTTCTTTTATTTTTCTCGTTCGTTAATGTTCTTTCACACTAAGTAACACGCTCGTACGTGTTAGTGGCTCTGTTGCCATGCTTGTGGTGAAATGATTAAGAAAACACCTTCTTATATTTAGTTTAATGCAGGTGTTTAGAATAGTAAATATCTTCTCCATATATCCGCATAAGCTGTGCGTCTTACTCTGCAACACTACCTCGAGTGGCTCCCAGGCCTTGTACATGATGAACCTCATTGTAAAAACATGAAATGATTCCATAGGAATCTAGAAATATTTCAATGAAAGGCAGTATGAATTCACTAGATGACAACCATTCAAATTTCAACCGCTGCCCTATCGTCTGAACATACGAAAACATTCTTTTCTCGCGAGGTAGTGGATGAATGGGACACTGTCCCACCTTCAG
Source organism: Acanthosepion lycidas (assembly GCA_963932145.1). NCBI lineage: Eukaryota > Metazoa > Mollusca > Cephalopoda > Sepiida > Sepiidae > Acanthosepion > Acanthosepion lycidas. The sequence goes on from OZ010597.1 coordinate 21,283,277, forward strand.
CAGTCAGTATCAAGACTTTAGACGTCTTCAAAAAGAAGATCAAAATACAATTTGAATATATTGGCAAATGGTAATTGTACGTGTGTACAACGTGCCTCTTTCCCTGTCTTAAACGCCTCTCTAATGACCATAAAATTGACGGGATGCTTCAAAGTATTAACTGTGCTTTTTCAGAGGGTTTTCTTACCGCCTCCGTCTGATTTTTGTTCATTTGTCTTTTGAAAGCATTTCAATTTTTGTCTCGTCGGAGAAATGAACATTTTTCCAATCAGATTCAGTGAAGGACTTGTAAGTGCTTACCTATGCTAAACGTTTTTAGTCTTACGTATTTTATTTAGCTGTGTCTTAAAACCTTTTGAATATCCTTTGTAACCTTCGTTCAAGAGCCATCTGCGTACAGTAGAGGAGTTGAAATTTCGAGATCATTTTTCAAGGTAGCAGCAATTTCTGTAATCGTAATTGACTAGTTTTGGTTAATTTCTCTAATTATTTGTCAGCCGGTTCTCTCATCGATCTTTTCTACCCCTATTTTCTATCTTGACAAATGTTTCAGCGGAATTGAAGCTTTTCAAAATCCTCAAGACAGTGGATTGACAAGTGTTGATACTATTTGCAATTTCTCGGGTCGATTTACCAGCTTTTGATAGGGCAAATATTGCTATTTTTACAGATTGCGGTGTGTGTGCTTATAGCTTTTCATATGAAATCTCTAATTATATTTTTAATTTCTTTTATATACTTTAAAATAATTCTAGGACTTTCTAGAATTTTAAAGAATATTCCAGAATAAAATTATGGAAATAAAAATACAAGTTGTTTTAAAATGACATTTTTTAATGAGTCACTTTTTTGCAGAGGAAATATTTACCTTAAAAACAAAAAAATAATGTGCTTTAGGTTTAAGAAGTTCTTGTACAATTGCAGACAATTTCCTTACTTTTACACAATTTTGTTTGGAAAACTATTTTTTTATCTTAAATATTAAGAAAAAACTAGATTTTCCCCCCAAATTTGAGTGAGTTATTTTTTGCACAGCACTGTACACTTTGTCTTTTATTGTCTTCTTTGTTTTTTCATCTTGGTCAAATGGCTGCTGGATTAATAAAACAAAATACGAATAACTAAAGCTTTGGTATCGAGAAATATTTAATATTACATTAATAATGATCGGTTATTTGTTTCCGACTACACCCTTCTGTCGGGGCCTCTTGCTAATCCCTGTTGCAGGCATCTGTTCGGGCACTTTTGTTTTTCTTCCAACCTGTGCTTTATACCATAACTATGCGGTTACAATTTATAAGACAGACCGCATAATCTGGCTGGATCTGCAGTTTGAACAAGGCCAGTATGTTCAAACCCTCGGTCACGATGACTTGTATTGTGCTAGCACAACCAATGACGGCTTCCGAAATGTTTCGTCTATGCAATACCACTCCTGCCTTTCAGTTACATCCCAACGCTGCTACTAATGTGATAACCTCCCAAATTGACAAGATCAAAAATCAACTCCCTGATAAATTGATCTTGGTTTGATTCGAACCCAGACCTTCTAATCACTCAGCTACACGCTCCCTCCATATATATATATATATATATATATATATATATATATATGAAAAGTGTGTGTGTGCATATATATATATATATATATATATATATATTATATGCGCGGTGCTTATTAGAAAGCGCTCAATATCAGAGATAGAGCTAACATATTTGGTTGGATTGATGTGAGTTTGTGACCCTTTTGCGATCGTCAGAAAAACTGATTAATTTTTTTAAAATTTTGGGTTTATGTAGATTCTGTGTATTGGCGTTAATATAATCGTTTGTCTGACAATTGCAAAAGCGTGAAACCCAGGGTCACAAAAAACGTTTTTAATATGATTTGAAAAAAGAATATTATGGATATTTGGATACCTGTAACTGTTCTCGACGTGGTAAGTGAGATTGACAAGCCGATTTCGATTCCAATTGAGTCTGTTCTTTTTACAAAAAAACAAAACCCCCAAAAACAACAACAACACTCCATCTTCCACCAGCTACGGATTAAATTGCAGGGTAGGATGTGCTCTTTTTCTTTGCGTGGCAACCAGGCTAGGAGAAGGAAAACTGAATCAAGAACCAGCCTAAAGAGAAATAGATTCCGTCGAGCTATCTCGTCTTAGATACCACACTGCTGCTGCAACTGCAGTACATATGGTGTCCCTATGACTTTAATGGGTTACGGGAGTTGTGACGTTACGAAAGGAAGAAAGAATCAGTCTGGAACCAATATGTGTGATTTAATATATGTGAGATTTGATATATTACTACTCGAATAAACCATTTTAATTGTAACTTGCAGATCTCTTAATAAAATCGGTGGACAAATTAAATGTTGACAGGATCTCATTTCCTCTTCTCGAGTCCAGATTCACATTCAAACGAGAACCGAAGTAAGATAGAATACACAGTAGGTTTAGTTTGATTTGTTTTACGACATATCAAACTCAATGGGTTATTTAAAGCCGACAAAACTGTTATTGCTGGTAATATTTTTAAGGGGTTGGAGGGTGCAGAATAAATTTCAACTCAGAACTAATTAATGAAAGTTACAGAAAGGCCGAATTCTGAGTTATCTTATCTACTAAGGATTTTTAAGGCTAATTTAAAAAATTAACACTAACTCATTGCATTTTGTTTAGGAATTCACGGAAATTGATTACTTTGATTTTAAATCGAGTTGAAATTAGTTATGTCACTCTTTTTTTCCCCAAAAAATGTATTGCTTATATTTTTTTTTTTTAAATATACTGTTGTTAATATTTTTCTTTTCAAAAAAATGTATTGCTGGTAATAATGTATTGCAGAGAACAATCTTTTCTTCAAAAATGTATTGCTGGTAATAATTTTTACAAAAAGTTATTGCTGGTATTTTTATACCATTCTTATACTTTCATAGTGTTTTGACCCCTTTTGGAGGGTTAACTATTTGCCCATAGGTGAGACCCTGACAAGTGCTACCACCCAGGGTCAGGGTGGACTTGGGAACAGCAGCAATTAAGAGGAGGTTACACGCTCCTCAAAGTCTTCTAATCAGAGGCCTTGCTGCCGGATGTAGTTTATCGTCATTCATGCCCAGGATGAATTAAAAACAATAAATAATGCTTAAAATGTTAATATACATTAATATACACTGTATATCTCATTATTGATTGCAGGGGGGAGACAAAATCACGCACCATAGGCGTAATTTACTAAAAGTAAAATTAAAGATGAAAATTATTTAATTTCTATATGTGCTGTCCAAAATGCCCTCCTCCTTTTTCAAAACATATTTCAATTCTGTGCCTTAGCACGTCGGAGAGTTTCCTCTGTCATTTTACTGCATTCATATTTAATTCTTTCTTGAAGTTCTGCAATATTTCTTGGGTGCATCTGATAAACAACTGATTTCAAATGTCTCCAAAGAAAAACCCCAAGAGTGCGATATCTGGTGACCTCGGTGGCCACCAACAGGACCTCTTTGACCTGTCCATTAACCCGTATATTGTGCGACTTTTGCCTAACCCTGTATATTAAATTTGTGGTAGGGTGGGGTTGTTGAAAGTTTGGCCTTGTAAAAATATTCCACTCGTCCATAAAGAAAATGAAAAGTAAAAACAAAAAGGAAATATTATGTAAATCCAAAACTTTTAGGTTCCAGAAATTGTTGGGATGATTTAAAAGTATTGTTCTTTTTTATTTTCTTTATTGAACATATATTCAATTACACACACACACACACATATATATATATATATATATATATATATATATATATATATATATATATATATATATAATTCCAACACGCTACACAAGAGTCCTCATGTTTTAATTTACCTAACGAGTTCTTTCCTATATATTTTTCACACACACATACACACAAATATATATATATATATATATATATATATATATATATATATATATATATATATATATCGTTTTTATAGATACAAATATTTAAGTAAATGCCCTGTTTATAATAAACAGTATTAACAACATTTAACGGCCTGAATTCCCGAGAACGTTTCATAGAAAATATGTGTCCTTCAACAGGAATCGAACCTCTATCCTACACGGAACCGTCATATAGCCTGACGTGCTATACCATTTACCGACAAAGGAGCGTCTTGATTAGCGAGGTCGATTTTACTGTTTTTAAACTACAATCTTCCGTGATTTCCCGCGAATATTCATTTCTGCTCGAAGCGTATACAAACCTAAACAAATGACGTCACATACTTCGAAATGGTCAAAGGCTGACAATATATTTCCTGGTCTTATGCTTACTATCGGGAACTGTGAGATCAGCGCACTTTGCATTTTCTTCTTAGTTTTTCTCCTGTGTTCAGAAGTCGAAATCATTGGCTTTCGTTATGCAGTTAGCTAGGCTCTCTACCTAACTATATAACGAAGACGAAAGGTCATATCAGTAAAAACCTTTTCCACCTTTTCTCTATTGTCCACTTTTATTTGGATTCATTTTCCTAATAACACTCACCCCCACCACACACACACACACACACATATATGTAAAAAAACGAAGAGTAAGTTTTCAGTATTCAAAACAATTTAAAACAGGGCTCAATAGAAAAGTAGAGCTCTATGTATTTATTTATTTATTATGCAACGTTACATTAGAACATGCGGATACCCACTACAAAACTGTACATTTTGTTTCAACATTAAAAAATGTTTAACGTTTCATCAGGTGGAAAATCACGATGCTACTCCTACTAGGGTAGCATCGTGATTTCCCACCTGATGAAACGTTAAAAAAATTGTTTTTAACATTGAAACAAGATGTACAGTTTTGTAGTGGGTATGTGCATGTTCTAATGTAACACTGCATAATAAATATGTGTGAATGGCGACAGTGTTTCATACTTGGGCACAATCTTTTGAATCATAAGTCATTCACGGATAAAACAGACGGTTTTCACTCGGTGTAGACCTCAGAGAAAAATTGCTGGGGTGATTTGCAAATATTGTTTTTTTACCTTTTTAAATCAAGTTTCTTTACTGAAGGTAGTTCTATAACGATAAGAATTACACTAGAAACATGAAAACTTCATTATGACTCTTCTCACTACTTCGAGCCAGACTGCTTAATTGTTACGTTATCTTTTTATTTATACCTGGTGCGCAGGCGCAGTAATGAACGCAAGAAAACGCGCGAATATACTCAACCCTATTTGAATGCGTGTTACTTGAAGTGTATAAAACTTCTAACATTTATAGCTATATATATGCTTAAAAGCTGAAACGTTACAGAGAAATAATTTGACCCGTTTTAAATATTGTATAATTTTTTATTTTTCTTCATAAATTAGAAGTTAATTAAATTTTAGTTTAAGTTAGTATCAGTCTAGATATCGCATCTTAATAATTTTCAATAAAAAGGCTTTTATTTAGTCAGAAACCGTTTGAGTAATTAATAGAATATGTTCTTATAATCTGCTTCTTACTATAATCTGAACCTGTCTAGTTTTTCCATTTTACCAAATCTTAATTAATCTCCTAAGATAACCCTTAATTTACACACGTGCCTTGTAAATGGTGAAATCTTACTGTAAAAAAAACAAAACAAAAACAAAAAAAATAATTTTTCAATTTTTCTTCGCAAACACTATACAGCAATTAATACATTAAAAAAAAAATCACTCTTCACTGCTATCTTTAGGTCATGACATTGAACAGCATTAAACTGATGGTCGTCGTGCAACGTTGATTCCTGTCTCCATATTTTATATGTTATCTTGCATTTTAGCGTCGGATTCAATTTCAGTGGTTGGAAACTTAAATTTATCAACTCATGTCACATCCACGGATTTATACCAACATTACTGGCTTGAATTTATGTAGCGAGAAAAATAGAGTGATAATTATTTTTCGAACATACTGGCACACATCCATTATATGAGGTGTCTCCAAATCAGTTGAGAAATCAGGAAAGTGATGTTGTCATTTAAATATTTACATTTTAAACATTTATCTTTATCCAACTCGTAATTAATATCTGTTCCGTAACATGTTTCTTTTTATTGACTTTATGGTGACATTTCTCACGCGATAAAACCTGAAAGTGTGATAACGTATTTTTATTAAGAATCCGACGGTATGATACTCTGTTGATAATAATGTTTCGCCAAAAGAAATCGTTAATCAAGTGATTTCTGGAAATAACATAATAAGGCATATTTTTTTTTTTTTTTAATAATGGTACAGGATAACATATAGAGTTTCATTTTAGAAATCAACACTGCATAGTGAATGACAGTTTTACGCTTAAATATTGAGTATCACTGGGAAGAGTGAAGTATTTTAAATGTTTTTTTTGGTATGTCTACTCAAACTAAATATAACTTTTGTTATAATAATAATAATAATAATAATAATAATAATAATAATAATAATAGATGTCAGTTATCTCCTGTTAATTCGCTTCTCCAACTTCTCCACCGCCTTAACCACGTATTGAACTCGGACTCTTACCATGTGCCATGTGTCTTCAAGGACACACATGGTACAGTGGATAAAGGCGTTAGTTAGATCCAGTGACAGAGACCAAAGAGTGTGAGTTCAATACCTAGTTAAGGTGGTGGAGAACTTGGAGAGGGGAATTAACAGGAGATAACTGATGACATCCATTAGACATGGCATGTAGATCAGTCTACCTCAGTGAGCGAAATAAAGTTTCAGTTCGACATTCCAACCACCTGAAGAATGTCGGAGCGTACAACGGCCAAAATGTTGTGATAAATATGGTAACAAAGATGAGAACAATAGTCCGAATAATGTAAATAGTGTAAATACCTCATCTGAGAAATATAGACAGATACTGAATAATAATAATAATAATAATGTCAGATTAAAGAAATCTATTAATTAAGTCCCGAGTCCAATATACAGAAGAAGAGGGGGATAGTGCTGATGACACAGGTATTCACTGTTTGGAAAAAATGATTTTGAACAACAAAAAAATTATCAGCATTCTCTGCCATGTATTCTGATTATTCTATATATTGGGTAAAGAACAGTATATATATATATATATATATATATATATATATATATAAAGTAGTTTTTGCAATTACAGTGCTCAGTATCAAAATGATAGAGCATTACTTTTATAATCAAGCCTCCTTAAGAGTGAATATATTTTGCAAAACTCCTAACGGAGACTGCGCTTCTTCAAGAATGACTAAGGAATCTTCTGTAGAGTAGGACTCGGTGTATTTCCTTATCTTCCCTACGACTGTGACAACAAACTGCTCTTACTTATAAATATAGAAAGTAGCCACATTAGAGTAGGGTTCGAGTAGTATTTGATTTACTAAATTTTTCCGTTCTATACATGAGTATTTAAGAAACCTCTTCTTCCTTTTCCCTATCTAGGCTTGAATAAAGAATAACATTATAACAGTGACGATGAAGCTTTCGATTTCACATGAAAATGGAAGATTTAAAGATTTAATAATGCAGTGACAACTGCAAGAGCAACAAGCGCAAACGATATCTTTACTCATACAAAAGACAAAATTAATAAGAAACAAATGCCTTGTTTACTTCCGACACTGTAGCAAATTCAATAGGAGAGTTCACGTATAGACATGAAGAAGATATCTTCAAGGCATTCTTCAGAAGATACAAAGGAATCTTCAAGAAAGACTGCCAAGCCTGGCCAGACGAGAAAAAGGTACAACTGCTTTTAAGGAAACTTGGACCTGCATGGCATGAAATGTATTGTAACTATATTTTACCTAAAAACCTGGTAGACATCAATTTTGACCAGGCGGTAATTATGCTTTCTAAAATTTTTGGAGAGAAATATTCACTTTTCTATACACGTTGGCAGTGTTTAAATTTTCCAAAAAAAAAAAAAAAAAAAAAAATGAAATGGATGATTTTGTTACATTCGCAGGAGTAAACATGGAATGTGAAAAATCAAAGAGTCATCATGCGTCAAGCTAAGAAATCAGGCAAGATGCTCCTAAGAGGCGGCTATATATATATATATATATATATATATATATAACAAACATTAGTAGATTTCGAGACGTCACACTGAAACTAAGAGCTACATATCAACAATATACAAAAAAACAAAGGCAAACGACTTCACAGACACACATCTTCCAAACAGCCACCAAAAATAATCAGGCACATCCCACAATGAATTAACTACTGGTTCTCAGACAATTTTTCAATGAAACCATCTTCAACGAAGCCAAGAAAGATTATGAAACAGCCCTAAAAGATAATAAATTTTCGGCATGGTCCCCATAAACTCCACACTGTATAAAAAATCCAACAGAAAAAGAAACATCATATAGTTTAACATGCAATATAACAAAATTAAACTCATACACAAACACTTCCCTCACCAATCACCCTAAACAAGATATTTAACAGAAACAAAATAAAAAACAGCTATACTTGCACCAAGACTCTAGTATAATAAAAACGCACAACAGAAAAATATCCAACAACCTCACCTGTAACTGCAGATCAAAGAACGAATGCCCATTAAAGGGCAATTGCCTGTAAAACAATATAATATACCAAGCCGCCCATTAATCCTGTATATCATACAACCACTCTCTCGCGCGCGTACGCACATACACATATTAGAATATAAAATTATTTGGTCAGATCGGAGTCAGAGCAGAGGACGGAAAGTATAGAGCTACTATTTACCTAAAATCACCTGATGAGACCGTAAGGTTGAAACCCGGGTCGTGTTAATGGTGAATTTTTCAACTATATATATATATATATATATATATATATATATATATATATATATATATATATATATATGATCAAGCATTTTTCATTGAAAACGACCAAGGAAAATTTAATTAATCTTTTATTGAGTTTTTCCAGCATTCTAAAATTTTTCGCGTCTTTCGGTGGGTAAATAATATAAAAAGTAGCGTTTGGCTACTTCTAAAGCCATTATCAAGGATGTTGTTTCAGTATGGCGATTAATAATTTTCCTTATAGCAAACTTACCCTGTTTAAACACCATATTTCTGCTGAAACCCCTGAAAAATATATAAAGTCTATAATATAGAAAATGGAAAACCGAAAACCTCGACACTAACCGAAATAACCCCGCCAAATCTTAAATAGTGGTTACCGATATAGTGTACCACTTTTAATGCCCAGTACAATACTATGTTACGTGTCAAAAACCTATATCGGACACACCACTACCTTCTCAAGTAGACGCCTTACATGCTACCTCTCGAAGCATAGTGCAGTTAATAAACATTTATTAACCTACAATTTACAAGAACCTTTAAGGAAAATTGTAGCTGATAACACAAAAATTATTTTAAAATCATAGTTGTAAACATTATGAGGAAGAATTATTGATTAAATACAGTTCCCTCGCTATTAATCTTACACTATTTTGCAGTGAAGACAGCTCTGCTAAAGGTTTTCTAAAAATAAAAGTGATGCCTGGGTCAACCAGTCGCGCATAAAACGTGACCGCCGAAAAAGGCATAGACTCCTTCGCAAGATCCCCACACAGCTAAACTATTATGTAGAAGACAACACATGAAACTCACCACATCAAAACGACATCCTTGATAATAACAATAGAACGAATAGTCGAAAGCGCTCGGAATAATAACAACTATGGACAATTTTTATGTTCGGTGACCCATTGAAAAACGAAAAAATGTTAGAATGCTGGAAAAACTCAATAAAAGATTAATTAAATATTCCTTTCGGTCGTTTTCAATGAAAGATGTTTGAAACAAAGTTTCTGCCCAAATATATATTAATATATAGGATCATACATAATATCACCGATCATCGTGACATGCAATATAGTAGCACAATAGGGTATACGAGAAAAATGTAGTATAATTGAAAAAAACAAAAAAAAAAAAACAAACAAAAAAACAACAACAAAAAACTGCAAATTTCACATCAAATCCAGACACCAACAGATTTTATATATATATATATATATATATATATATAAGCAAATATAAATGGATATAAATCCGACAGAATGAAGAAAATATATATATATATATATATATATATATATATATATATATATATATATATGTGTGTGTAAACTTTCTGGCCATCGGATCTGATAAGGTAATTTAATTTATTGTCTCTCTTCACTTAAAAATTCCGAACGCATTTTCTTTACATACAGTTTTGTTTTTCGTTCCAGCCCAAAGTCGCCAAACTTAACACATTGGCGAAAAACGTGTCGTTAAAAAGGTTTTCCACTTTATTCTATTATCTCCATACAGCCCAGTTGTACTTGCATTATATATTTCATTTTAATTTTACTTTGAAATTTAACCTAAAATAATATGTTCTGATTTATTCTTACTTCTCTAAGTTCAAGCGTAATATATGATAATCTTAATTTTATTTTCGTTACTTTTATTATTTATCCATTGTTTGTTTTAAAGATTGTTACTTAACCTCTTGAATAATACTCTATAATTAATATTAATAAATTAATATAATAATAATATAGACATTTAAAAGATTCGTTCACAACCGTAAAAACAATATACATACAATTAGCAGCCTCTCAATGGAGTGTTGATGGCTAAAGGGTAAGAGCTCTGACTGGCGCCAAATCGGTCGGGTTTCGGGGCAAGCTCATCTTTATCTCACGTTCTTCTTTTTTACCTTTCTATTAGGTTGGTGCAAAAATAATGACGTAATAATGTCGTTTTTTGACGTTAAAAATACGTAAAAAAAACGACATTATTACGTCATTATTTTTGCACCAACCTATGTAATAACATCAGTTACCTTTACCAATTTAATTTATTGAAATTTGAAGGTTAATATTAATTTTAAATGTTATTTTACCTTTATTTCTATCTCGATTTTACCATCTATTTATATTTTTTAAAATTATTCGTTATATAACTTGAATTATTTTTCTCTTTAATAACGCTATATGCTAAAAAAAATAATACAAAAGTTTAAAATGTATGTAGCATTCTAATTCATATTGTAAAGTAAAATTTGGTTAAGTATAATTAATATGATAATATAAAGATGTAAAGTCGGTTTAGTATTCTAATCTATATTAGAAAGTCCGTTTCATAAAATACTGTAGAACTCTTTTATATTTCATGAATAATTGTCTCCGAACACAGGAAGATTTTGTCTTAGAAATAGTTTAACCTAACCCCGATATTTTACCGTTTAAATTCGAATTCTATGATTCGACGAAATTCCATTGCTTGAATTTGTCCCTTCTTAGTTTATCTCCAATCTCTCCCCTTTTCTTTTCAACCTTTATTTACTTTTCTTGGCATTTTCCCTCTTATTCCTATTCTCTCTCCCTCTCTCTCTGCTACTAATCACTTAGCTTCCTTTCTTTCTCCACATGTAAATTCTTTTTTACCTTTTATGAAATGACGGAAGTGGAAGATGTGCTTCGTTAATTGCATTTCGGAATAAAATATTTTAGTAGCATCGTGATTTCCTACCTGATGAAACGTTAAAAACTTTTTTAACGTTGAAACAAGATGTACAGTTTTGTAGTGGGTATGTGCACGTTCTAAGGTAACACTGCATAATATGTATACACACACACGTATCCCCCAGATGTACATATGTATCACGTACGTACACGTATGATATATATACGTATCACACCGGTTTAAGATGCACAATAAACACACACGTGTGTGTGTATATGTCTTATATATGAAAATCAATAAGTCTTGACAAAATGCAAGCAGTTGCCAATTTTATTGCTGTCAAATTCTAATACTTTTCTTTTCGTTTTTGCTAAGGAAAAAAAATTCTATTTTAAACACGTTTGCAAGCCAGAATTTCAACTGTCACAAACTTATTTAAATAACATTTTAAAATTATATGTAAAATTTTAACCGCACTGCAAGTAGCATTTAATTAATGTCATTTTCACTTTTTTAACGCACGAAATAAACATTGCGTTGTTGAACAGTGAAACAGATGTGTTTTTTTTGGTGGGATTCATCTTATTGTTTGGTATGTACTGGTTGTATTTATTCTAGGCTTACGTCTGATTGTTGACATTATCTTTTGGTTGCGTATATAAAATATCTTTTGTGCTAGTGTGAGTAGATATCATTTACATAACCACTTTATTAAACACTTCAAATACCTCGACGTGTGGATGAGTTATAACAAATTTGGAATAAGAGCAGAATTGATGCAAAAGTTGCAAAACAACCCCTAAAAATGAAAGTGCAAATGCTTTTGGCAACCTGTTCATTTTGTTTTTCTTGTTTCGATGCTCTTGCGAAAAGTTATTTACATATGAGCGATTCCGGTCGATGTGGCACTAAAATCTGAAAGCGCATTGGGATAGCGAAAGATGCCTTCCAAAAGCCAAGCAAAATATTAAGCAAACATTTCGTTAGAAACTAAGGGGTTAGAATTGAACTGTTATGTATTATTATTCTTCCTATATGGCAGTGAATGCTCGACAATCTCCTCACAGATGAAGAAGAGACTTGAAGCAACAGAAATGAATAGGCTGCGCCGAAGTTAGTTTCTCCCAACACCTCAAATTGCTACATCAACCTGAAAACTTGAATCATGTTCTTAAATAGTCTCGGCATTTGAGATTTTTATATGGATATCATGCAAGGCGCCAAATCCATTCAGAAACATTCAAACTGTATACTTTTTATGATCAATGCCTACAAAAAAGTCTTTTAACCTGAGGATCTTAGCAAATATCATCCTTCTTTGAACAATTTGAACTGCCGCTACAGATTCATAAAATGAATTGAGTCAAATATCAGGAATCACACCACTTGAGGACTACCAACAGCTGGAGCAATTACAATGAGCAGCACATGTAATTCGCGAGAAAATGACATAATCAAGATGTTATCATTTCACACTATTTCAAATAAAAGGTTAGGAAGGAAAGTCCCATCAATAGCAGAAAGAGCGATAACAGCTACTGGACCCGAGAAACCTATTTTTCTGAACAAATGTTTTAAGAGAAAGGTTTTATAAATTCCAACCGAAAGCAAATACTGGTTGCTCTGCCAATGAATGACAAATGTTTCTTTATAAGGAAACAGTTGTTATCACCATTAGAAAATTAGTTTCTATACAATGTAAACTCACCAGGTTTTAAATCGATGTTTTGCATCGTGTTTTCTACAAATGAAACACTGGCCTCCTGGAAATTTTTTTCATATCTATCATATTTTGTCACAGGTTTTTCGGAATTAATGCAAAAGTTGCGAAACAACCCCTAAAAATGGAAGTGCAAATGCTTTCGGCAACTTGTCCATTTTGTTTTTCTTGTTTCGATGGTCTTGCGAAAAAATTATTTATATATGAGAAATTTTTCTTACATACAGTGATTTTCCAAGCGTAGCTTGGATATGGCACAAGGCCGAAAGTATGGGTCACCCAGTGAGGATCGAACTCACTATTCAGTTGTAACTGTTCTAGCAAGACAAGCTTGCTAAACCATTACACCACGCCGAGGTTTCCAAATTAATTTTCCAAGCGTAGCTTAGATGTGGCACAAGGCCGAAAGTAGGGGTACCCTATGTGGATCGAACTCACTACGCAGGCGTAATTGTTTTAGCGAGACAAGCTTGCTAACCATTACACCACGACTAGGTGCCCAGGTTTTTTTTCTTACATAGAATGAAAAATCTTAAATCGAATTTCAACATTCTTTCCTGACTTGGAATCATGCAGAACATTTTCAAAGACAACAGGAGAAAAGGAATAAACATATCAAATAATATGAATCATCGAACAGCGTATCTTTTCACTGAATTTATTCAAGGCGATTCTGAGAGAACTAGATGACTTACCTGGGTTTATTATTGGCGGCCGCAAACTTACATCATATATATACTTATTATAAAACCCAGGTTGTTCGTGTTTTATGTGTGTGTGTGTGTCTGTACGTTTATATATTGGATCGGATTTCCTACATTTTTCAACCGATTTCAACAAAACTTCACAGGACTACGTAAAATTACCTTACGGTGGTTCTGACAGCGCCAAAAATTGGAAAAACACAATTGTTTTTGCACGCAATCAATTTGAAAACACGATTAAGAGACATCGCGAGAATGAAAGGGGGACAACTCACATCGTGTTATACTTATTATAAAACCCAGGTTGCTTGTGCGTGTGTGTTCGTTTATATATGGGTTCGGATTTCCTACACTTTTCAACCGATTTCAACAAAACTTCACTTTTTTTTTTTGCAGGTAGTGTTTCTTATTGTCTTGCACACTTTTTTCTTTATTTTTACATTCAGAATGCTTTAAAAATTCCATTTACAAGACAATTGTTTATAATAAAATTCTATTCAATCGGTAGACTCATAACGATAATGTTTTTGTTTGAGCTTGGGTTTGACCAATTCGTAAAAAAAACAAAAAAACTAATTAAGACATGCGTGTCCGTCAACCTTAAACAATAATCTTTGTCAATTTTATTTTTCAGTCTTTATGTTGGTCGATACTTGATCTATCTCTTACTGTTACATCCCCGGGCAACACCGGGCTCCACTGATGACACAGTGTTGATAACAGGCAAAAAAGGAAACTACAAGAACTTATATAGAACGTAGTGAAGGAAAGCAAGAATAAAGTACTAAACATCAGTTGTAAGAAGAAAAAAAATGCATGTTTGTTAGCAAAAGGGGCAGCCAAACATGCAAATTACAAATTGGGGATTCCAAAATAAAAAAACAATTACAGCAATTTAAATATCTAGGAAATGTTTTAACAGAGGATGGAAAGTGCTACCGTGAAATCCGAAGGAGCGTTGGAATAGCGAAAGATGTCTTCCAAAAGTTAAGCAAAGCATTAAGAAGCAAACATTTTGTTAGAAACTAAGGAAAGAGAATTGAACTGTAATGTATTATCATTCTTCTTATATGACAGTGAATGCTCGACAATCTCCTCACAGATGAAGAAGAGACTGGCAGCAACAGTAAAATGTTTTTCCACAGTAGGGTTGCTGGGAATATCATCTACCAAATATGTGGGCAGCAACAAAATTTTAGAGGAAATGGAAACAGAAAGAACACAAACAAGAAATGAGAGTTGACATTTTTAGGGCATATAATGAGGAAAGGGGGCTTGGAAAATCTGATACTCACAGGACAAATTGAAGTCAAGAGGGATAGAGGAAAACAGCTTGGGTAAATAGATGGTGGAATGTTTTAGGAGATGGCTGGGTCTGGATTGTCTTTAGGAATGTGTCGGGGATGGAACTGTCAGTTGTTGGGAAAGAGAAATTATCGAGCTGAGTTCGAGTTCAGGTTGAGTTCATTACATTCACTTTCACACAAATACTAGTTGGAAAGGTTATGAATCCGTCTCAAACTATGGGTAAAATAGTAAGGCAGTTTGGCTTATCTAGCTGTGTTTGGAGAGTAGTTCATGAAAAGTACAACTCAATTCAAAACTGGTATGTAACCCTAACAAGGGATATACTATACAGCCATTAATAAGATTATGAGGCTTAGTTCAGTTGTGAACTTTTTGATATCGACTGAAGTTAAAAAAGAAAAAAAAAGGGTAGACTTCGTTTGAATTGTTTGAATCTTCCGACATCACAAGATGGCCGGAGACTAAATTTTTTAAAAAGTACTATCATGCTACAATTAATAACCAGGTCAAAATTGGTGTAATCGGCATATAAAAGCTTTGTCTACAATACTTAGTACTCTTCACCTACATATCTACACACCGAAGTTAAGCATCATCAAGCCTGGTAATTACCTAGATGGGTGACAGCTTGGAAATACCAGGTTCTGTAAGCTTGGATGTGCGGGTGATGTAATGAATAATGGCTGGGAATTGTTCATCGGAGAGCCGAGTTCCAATTTGAAGAGATCACGGAAGTTAAGCAAAGCCGAACCTGATCAGCACCTAGATGGGTGACCACTTGGAAATACCATGTGCTGTAAGCTTGGATGTGCAGGTGGTGTAATGGATAACGGCTCGGAATTGGAAAGCTGAGAACGGAGTTCCGATTCCAGTTGTGTTCGTTATATTCACTTAAGCGTAAATACCCTTAGGAAAGGTCTGAATCTAATTCTTCTTTTTCCCCCCAACTAATTAGTTGAACTGGAATCAGTAAATATTATCTGCAGAAAATACTAACAATTTAAAAATATTTTCTGGCTTTAAATGACTTGCAACAAATAAATTAATCAAATTTATTCAAGAACACATATCCTGTTTCTTTTTATATTGTTTTGTAGGGTTTTCTCTTTATTTCCAATAGGATAACATATATTTACACTATTTACATTATTCGGACTGTTGTCATCATTATAGTCATATTCACGACGTTTCGGCCGTTGTACGTTCTGGCCTTCTTCAGGTGATATAAGTTGGAATTCCGAACCGAACTCTTTATTTAGTCCACTGGGGTAGATTGTTCTCATTCCACGTGTCATGCTTTTCTGGATATCTCAGTTTCTAAGTTCGAAATTCCAACGTATATCACCTGAAGAAGGCCGGAGCATACGACGACAGAAACGTCGTGAATATAATAATAAAGTTGAGGGCAACAGTCCGAACAATGTAGTGTAGTTACAATACCTCATCTCAGAAATATAGACTAGATAACGTTTAGTTTTCAAGTTTATAAAAATTGTTCGTACGTATATTTTCGAGAGGGATTAACAAGATGGTCATTTCAATTTATATATATATATATATATATATATATATATATATATATATATATATATATATATATATACACTAACTACTAACACAAAAACAGAAACAGAAAATGTCTCATATCGAGAATATTTAACATTGAAAAACGTAAGGAAAAAAATAATTATTTTTAATAATATGTGGAAATCTCCGCTTTTACCTGAAGACTGTCGCGAGACCAGAAACACGTGTAGTAAAATTATGGAAAATAAAGCATAATATTTTTTTCTAAATAAATCCACGTTACAACCAAAAACGTTTCCGGCACCTCTCTTCTCTTCTTTTTAATATACATACTTTTCTCTCGTTGGAACCACTACAACCTCTTTCTTTTATATATATATATATATATATATATATATATAAATGGTTTTGCATTTCAAGAAAATTTCCATGTATTATTTGATTCCATCATGCTGCTTGGTTTTAAAGCGTAATTATGGAGTCATTTGCGGGCCGCTTACGATAAATCCAAAGCCGCTTGCGGTCTTATATAGATTGTGCTTCGGCGTTTATTAATTATGGAATATATTTAACAAATGAGTTTCTTGGTTGAAATGTAATTTATTTAATGGAGGCAGATATTCACATTTTGTGAACGCAGAACAGAAATATATTTTCCCCACTTTTCTATCCCACCCCAAAACAAAATCTGTAAATAACTTTGGTTGGAACGTAGAAAATAAATCAACCAAACAAACTGTGAAAAGATACACAACGGACTTGAACTAGAAGCATATCAGAAAAGAAAGAAACCTGAAAAGCATATAATAACAAAAAAAATCAACCAACCAAGAGACAGGAGTTAAGGACCTTCAACAGCAGCCAAAATTAAAACGGTTAATGCATGTACCTCGAAGAGAAAATAATGATATGCCATTAGCGTGTGTTTTTATGATGAATTTTTTTTTAATAAAAAGTGGTGTTGGTACTATACACAGAATTTTTTTCAAGAGGTTCAAAATCATACATTTTCGGTGAACGGTATTTTTTTTTTTTTTTTTGGAGGGGTTAAAATTCACAGGTGAAGACTGCTTATACACGAGTATATACTGTAATCAAGATGTTGACATTCCACACTACTGTTTGTAAACCGTCCTTTGTATGATGATAAACCACATCCGGCAGGAAGGCCTCTGATCGGAAGATTGGATATTTTGAGGAGCGTGGAACCACCTCGTAACTGCTGTTGTTCTCATGTTCATCCTAACAGGGTCCCAGATCTACCCGGACAGGTTCCCAGCTACGATCAAATAGTGAACCTCCAAACAAAAATCAACAGTATAATTAGCAGCATTAATAAAATGACTAACAATACATTTTTACAGCAAAATGGCAATCAATGGAACACGAAAAAAATAAAAGATAAAAAATATACTTTCATAGTAAAATTAGTAGCAATACATTTAATGATCTATAAACTATATATCGGCAAAAACATACATTTAACCTGAAAGTATTAGGTTGGTGCAAAAATAATGACGTAATAATGTCGTTTTCTGAGGTATTTTTAACGTCAAAAAACGACATTATTACGTCATTATTTTTGCACCAACCTAATAAAAAAATATGTACAAAATATCTATAGTTAAAAGCATAAAATTACGTACAAAGTATTTAGATTTCGGCATTAAATAAAGAGGTTGATATGCTGCAAAACAAATTCAGCCAACTAACAATATCTATTTATAGCAAAATGAACAGCAATACATTTTATTTGGAGTTTGCGTTCAAAATACATTTAATTGAAGCTATAAAATTGTATTCAAGATGTTTAGATTTTGGCATCAAATGACCCATAGAAATATTGACATGCTTCTAAACAAAAAAAAAACAAAAAAACAAACTAACCAACTTTGTGCAAAAGTTCAGGAAGAAAGATTCCACCAATAATGGAAAGGGGATAAAGGTCAACTTGAGAAACTTACTTTACTGAGAAAGATTTTTATAAATTTCAACCCACAGTAGCAGTGACTATTCGGTCAAGGAATGCCGAATGTTTCCGTACAAGGAAACGGGTAATATTATTTTAAACATTACGAGCTACTAATTACGTGCGTCCACAATAAAAGACCTCACTTTGGACTCCACGAATTTAGCTTGATAGCTTGTCAGAAGATGCTCAGCAATGTACTAAGAAACAGGAAAACTTCAGAAACAAAGAAAGGAGTACTGAACTATTATGCAATATCTACCCTCTTGTATGGCAGTGAATGCGCGACCGTATCCTCAAAGATGAAGAAGAGACTGGAAGCAACAGAAATGTGGTTCTAGAGAAAGATGCTGAAGATACCATTGACCGAATATGTGATAAACGACGAATTTCTAGAGAACATGGAAACAAAAAGGAAACATATCAGGAAGAGATAGCTGAGATTTCAGTGACACATAATGAGGAAGAAAGGCTTAGAAAATCTGATACTCACAAGACAGATTGAAGGCAGGAGGGATAGAGGAAAGCAGTGCATAACATACTTCGTGAGCTTGACTAAATGGATGGCGGAAAAGCTTTTGGGAGGCAAAATTTATTAAGAGCTACAAAATGAAGAAGTCTGATCCCGGGTGTTATGTTCAGGAGATGATTACCTTTTTTGCGCTGGACAGCACGTATCTCTATCTATAAAAGGCAGGATGTGTGTGTGTGTGTGTGTGTGTGTGTGTGTGTGTGTGTGTGTAACGAATGCACGGCCGCAATTTTCGACGGATTTGCACCAAAATTTACATGCACATGCTCCAAGTTAGTGGGAAGCCCAAGACCGACGTTGCATTTCCCAACTTCCATCGATAGTGGAAATAATCGATTTTTTCATGCTCCTACAGCACATTTCATGTAGTTTGCGGCCATTTTCTTCTGGCCAGAGTGAGAGCCTATAGCTGGTTGCCACGAATAGGCAGGAAGATTCTATTGGCCCGCGTGAGAGCCAGCCGCTGACTGACACGAATGTTAACTAGCATACTAGCATGCCAAAAAAATCGATAGCTGCATTCGTCACAAGTGGGAAAAATTTAAACCTGCATGGCACTTTACTCCAATTGGCTCATTCGCTTGCTTAAACTCAACGTTGATTCTGATTCCGCAGAACTGGTTTGGGTGTGAAAAAGTATATGTTTTTAACATTCTTTTTTCATTCGGTTTTTCCAGTTACGAGTCCTTTTTTAAAACTGATCGTTTTGTGTTCATTTTGTTTAGTTCTTTTTTCGTAACAGATTTAATGTTTAGTATAGAGCTTATAAAAAATTCGCAGTGTGAGATAGGCAAGGAGTAAGGCATGTAGCAACATCAGTACGGCAAAGGGCACTCCTTTAAAGGCAAGGAAGGGCAAAAATATTTTAAGTCAAGTGATAGCGATTGCTGTATGAGTCGTACGATTTTTGAATCAAGCACGTGCAACGCCGGGCCATACTGACTAGTGTTAGTAAAGTGGACCAATATCAAGATGTGAATAAAAGTCATTTCATCTCCACTCGTCGTTTGTTCGTTATTGCCAACCTCCTCCTTCACTTATTGCAGCAGCCGTCAACCACCACCGAGAGAAATCAGAATGCGTTTCAACCGCAAATAGAACTGACCTTTCCAGACTACCACCACGCGCTACTAAAATATCAATATATCAAGCAACTAAATACCGTAGGGGTAATTCTATACGTGACCTGCCACGCGCACTCACTTTAAATTAATTGCAGGAGTAACTGTTTGTATGACTAGCTTGCTAACCATTGCGCCACAACAAGGTGTTTAGATACCCGAGTGTGGCACAAGTCGCAATGATTGAACATAAAAACTGTATTGGGTCAATTGGGTAGGTCTTATTGTTAATTCATGCATTTTTAGCTTTTACTTGCTATTTTGATTTATTTGTTTGTTTAACGGCATATCAACACCTTAGGGGTCATTTAATGCCAACATTTAGCATTTTAGGGAGCTTTGAAGTAAGAAAAATATGGTATATGTTATTCTGCTTTCACAGTTGAATACATGGTAGATGATACTCAGCTCTTGTGCATATACATGTTTCTGTAGACATCCTTACTAGGGGCGGGGATATGTGTGTTTTATGTTTTAGTTTTGTTGAAGTCATATTTTGGAATAAAGTTTGATTTCTTTCAGAAATTGGAGGATATGAGTTCTTTATGTTGGTTGGTTGGTTCATTTTGTTTAGCGGCGTATCAACCTCTGTAGGTTATTTAATAGCGAAATGTAAATGTTTTCAACACAATTTTATGGCTTCAACTAAATATATTTTGAATGCCACTGTATACCTTCAACTAGAGAAAAATGTATTGTTCATTCTATAAAACTGCATTTTTATGCTTTGATATTGTCTTGTTTTTGTTTCCACTATTTGCCCATAGCTTTGACCCTAACAGGTGTTACCACCCCGGGTCAAAGAACAACAGTAAATAAGAGGTAGTTCTATGCTCCTCAAAAACACCAATCTTCCCAATCGGAGGCCTTACTGCAATTAATTTAGTTTAGAAAAGAGTAAAATAATCACCAAAAATGTAAAAGCCATTTTCTTCATTTTTGATAAACTTTGAAGTAATAAAAATATATGTTATTCTGCTTTCACAGTCGAATACATGGTAGATGATACTCAGCTTTTGTGCATATACATGTTTGTGTGGACATGATTATTAAAGGCGGTGATATGTGTGTTTTATGTTGTAGTTTTGTTGAAGTTATATTTTGGAATGCAGTTTGATTTCCTTAAGAAATTGCCTGGATATATGGATTAATATTATAAATGAGTTCTTTCATGTTGGGTGTTTGGTAATATTTTAAACGGATTTGGGTTAAGTCGCTACAATTTGTTAGCATGTGTTTTATTGTGTATAGGTTTTGACAAGCCGTACAGATTGGAGGCGTTTTTTGTTTTATAATATAAGAGTGTTTTATTGTAGAGTGTTCAATATGAAATCTGGACATTATTGCTTCATCTTTCCTTGTTTTGTTTTTTTTAGTTTTTGATGCTATTCTTTAATCATAAGTTTCATGTTTGTATAATTTTATTTTGGGGGCAGCCGGTCCATAGTTTCTGCCATTTTTCTTTGATTAATGTGTTAACGGTTGAGCTGATTTCTGTGTAAGGGATCTTGATATTTGAACTATCTAATAAATCTTTGGAGGCTGATGTTTTTTTGACTGACGAATCAGCCCTATCATTGCCCCTGACGCCGATATGGATAGGTATCTAGAAGATGATATTATTATATATTGACAACTATTCGGTTTAGAAGTTTTATAATTAGTGGGTTTATCATTTTTTGTTTTGGAGTACCGTGAGTTCTGACGGAGTCTGTATATATGATAAATGTTTTGTTTGCTTGTGGTTATGATGCCAAAAGCGAAATCTATGGCCGCCACATCTACGCTGAATATAGAGCTATTGTTCAGAAGTTGCTTCATTACTTTAGTTTTGTTCTGCATGGTTGCTCATCCCAGTTTATACCATCTTTTTATTCATCGGTACAGCTAGGAAGATGCTTTGGGTAAGTGATAGCTAGTATTTTTTTCATGGAAAATGGTTGGATTGGTTGTGTTTTGGAGGAATTTTTCCAGGTTTAGGAGTGTTTTCGGCTGCTTTATTGCGGTTTTGATGAGACACTCATATGCTTATATCTCAGCTGACTCGGGACGTTCATGCAACGTTGCAAACGTGTTTTGTTTTGGGGATATTTGACACTGTGATGTTGCGATTATTTTTCCGGCTTCAAACTGACCGCTCGTTCGCAACGTTGTCATAATAAACAAATTTGTCGCAACGTCATTTTTTTCCAAAAATCGTCAAACAGAATTTAGATTTTTCTTTTGTAACAAAAGTTTTAAATTTAATTTTAATTTTACCGTTCACAAATTTGGAGGAATCATGCGTATCTTTTTTACAATATGACGTAGAAATTAAACAAGTATTTTCAAATAAAACTTAATGTTTTTAGTCAAGGATTTTTTTGTATCCTAAAAAAAAAAAAAAAAAAAAAAAAAAAAAATGATGCTGAAAAAAATGATTGATTTGTTTCATACGACTTACCAAACTTTTGCAGCTTATTTAAAACCAGAAAATATTTTTAGACTGTAAGAATTATTTGGAAATAATAGTGATTTTTATTAGTACAAGTTTTAATAATTAACTCCTAGCTGGAGAGGTAGGTGGATTCATACCTTTCGCAAAGGTATTTGCGCGTAAGTGAATACAAGGAACCCAACTGGAATTGAAACTGTTCTCTGATTTGCTATTCTGAGTCGTTATCTATTATACCAGCCGCAAACTGACAGCACCTGGTATTACCAAGCGGTCACCCATATAAGTACTGGTCAGGACTGATGTTGTTTAATTTCGGTGGTCGTACGGGAACCAATGTTTCAATGTGATATGGCCGTGAGAAAAAAGAAATCATCTCGTATCAGAAAAGAAATCTTGTGGTTTGCTTAACATTTTTTTTTCTATCTTGTCATTTTATACGGTTTCTCAAATGCGAGATTACGACATGCTTCAGGTTTTTTCTCCAAAATTTGTCAAAGAGAAAAGTTGGTGGGGAAGAACTAAGAAGCCATGATGTGTTTCGCAGTCAAGAAAATCACGAACAGACAATAAAGCATTTGATTCATTCCTCGTCATACACAGGATACATTATTTTTCTAGCGCTCGAATTTTATTTATTCATTACATGTAGAGATGCATGGACAGCAACTGATCTCGACACTATATTCATCAAGTGATAATGAGAATCCTGGTGCCAGCCCGGGTTTTGGAAGGGGGATTATGACATTATTATAACTAGCTCAGCACCAACTTGCATTATTTGAAGATTTTCTGTTTTTAAAATAGTCGGAATATTTTGTGTATTAAAGAATAAAACTTTTATTTTTTCCCAAAAAATATAATGAACATTTGTTGTACTAAGCTACACACCCAAGAAAAACCAACTGTACATTGTATACACTTCACTGTTCGCACTTCGCAAAATTTGGTTTCCATCGGTCGATATATGGCTATTTTATTTTAGAGGATGCGACGGATAGACGAAAGTCACAGAATTAGATAGATAGATAGATAGATAGAGGACAGACCTAGATAGATAGATAGATAGATAGATAGAGGACAGACCTAGATAGATAGATAGATAGATAGATAGATAGATAGATAGAGGACAGACCTAGATAGATAGATAGATAGATAGATAGATAGAGGACAGACCTAGATAGATAGATAGATAGATAGATAGAGGACAGACCTAGATGGACAGACCTAGATAGATAGATAGAGGACAGACCTAGATAGATAGATAGAGGACAGACCTAGATAGATAGATAGAGGGCAGACCTAGATAGATAGATAGATAGATAGATAATGAACGGGCAGATGGATTAGAAACAGATAGATAATGAATAGATAGATAGTGGATTGCATTATTGGAAGATTTTCTAGTTATATTTCGGTTTGATGACAACCAAACCAATTCAGTTTTATGCCATTACGGAGATTTTTAATTTGAAAGGTGTTTTAATTCTTAGAAATATCGGCTAATCCACGTTTAAAATACTTACAAACTGCAACAGTCCAGTAAGTATGTGACTCCTCCTGATATGCCTCTACCTTTAAAAGAGCCAGATCAGCCTGAGAATGGAGTATTGCTGCCATATTTGGACGGGAACTGCCCAGTCTTCACTTTTCAGTCGCGATAGGGTCCAAAAGCGTCTCCTCGGCCTGGTGGATGGTGATTTCCCGTTCTACAAACCCTTTCCCTCAATCTCAATGGAAAATGTTCAGACGAACTACATCACTTAGTTTCACGGCTCAGAAGCGCCATGCCACGTACATTGCAGCGAACCACATTCATTCTCTTCGTATTCCAGTGGTGAGGGGCAAGTTCCACTCGAGCAGCTTCTTCCTCCGAACAGATGCTTTTTGAAATTGACCTCCAAGAGCATATTACTCCGATCACTACAATCTTAACCTGTTCAAGTCTGGGGTTAACCGTTATTTTCCCCACATATCCCTCAAAATTGTACCTCTTCATTCGTATACCTCTACCCTGAGTAGCTCTTAGGCCATGTACAGGGTGAATTTTATTGTAAAAAAATATATATAGCCCTCAACTTTAACAAGAAATAAATTACAACATCTGTCATTCTCATCACATTCATACAAGGACATTCCGACCATATCAAATTTTATATAAAAAGCAAAACCAAAAATATAAAAATACCTACCCGCCAAATTAGATAAATATAAGAATAATAAATAAAATATATAAATAAAAAATAAGCAATGCAAAAGTAATAATATAATCCCCACCATATATAAAAGAAAACAAAAATATATAAAATCTTATTATAAAACGCAGATTGTGCGTGTGCGTGTGTTTATATATTGGATCGGATTTCCTACATTTTTCAACCGATTTTAACAAAACTTCACAGGACTACGTAAAATTACCTTACGGTGGTTCTGACAGCGCCAAAAATTGGAAAAACACAATTGTTTTTGCACGCAATCAATTTGAAAACACGATTAAGAGACATCGCGAGAATGAAAGGGGGACAACTCACATCGTGTTATACTTATTATAAAACCCAGGTTGCTTGTGCGTGTGTGTTCGTTTATATATGGGTTCGGATTTCCTACATTTTTCAACCGATTTCAACAAAACTTCACTTTTTTTTTTGCAGGTAGTGTTTCTTATTGTCTTGCACACTTTTTTCTTTATTTTTACATTCAGAATGCTTTAAAAATTCCATTTACAAGACAATTGTTTATAATAAAATTCTATTCAATCGGTAGACTCATAACGATAATGTTTTTGTTTGAGCTTGGGTTTGACCAATTCGCAAAAAAAACAAAAAAACTAATTAAGACATGCGTGTCCGTCAACCTTAAACAATAATCTTTGTCAATTTTATTTTTCAGTCTTTATGATGGTCGATACTTGATCTATTTCTTACTGTTACATCCCCGGGCAACGCCGGGCTCTACTGCTAGTATGTATGTATATATATATATATATATATATATATATATATATAGGATAAAAGTAAGATAGATAAAGGACAGACCTAGATAGATAGCTAGCTAGCTAGAAAGATAGATAGATAGATAAAGGACAGACCTAGATAGCTAGCTAGAAAGATAGATAGATAAAAGGACATAGACAGATAGATGGATAAATAGGAAGGACCTAGATAGATAGATAGATAGATGGATAAAAAGGACAGACCTAGATAGATAGATAAAAGGACAGACCTAGATAGATAGATAAAAGGACAGACCTAGATAGATAGATAAAAGGACAGACCTAGATAGATAGATAAAAGGACAGACCTAGATAGATAGATAAAAGGACAGACCTAGATAGATAGTGTAGTTTAAATAAGTCCGTATTGCTACGACGTCACCTGTACAAATCAAGATACCGCTGATTCAATTCGCCGTCCTTGCTTTCTGAAAACGTCACAACGTATATCCGTCTTTTCTTCTGCCCTTTTCACTGCTTCAGCCCTCTTTTATCAGGCTAACACAGCGGTCGACCAACCAATCAGCGTTCTTCGCTTTCATTCTCAGTTACCTAGGCAAATAGCCTCCTCCAGTTCGACCAATCAGCACACGACTTGCTATTGGTGGAAGCATGCCAAACTACAAAAACCCTCGTTGCCGCACATACTGCTGGACGGGAGAGTAATGTCATTTTCACGGGGCAAACTTGCCGATATCACGTGCCGCCCGTTAAGGTAAGACCCTTATTTTCCTATGCACCAGATGCAAGCCACTCTGGCTCGCTTGCTTCTACGGGGCTGTTCACCACAAATAGATAGAAGACAGGCCTAGATAGATAGAAGACAGGCCTAGATAGATAGAAGACAGGCCTAGATAGATAGAAGACAGGCCTAGATAGATAGATAGATAGAAGACAGGCCTAGATAGATAGATAGATAGAAGACAGGCCTAGATAGATAGATAGATAGAAGACAGGCCTAGATAGATAGATAGATGAAATATCCAATAACAACAAACTATATATGACAAAGTGAAATAGTTCACTCGGACGATGCGGAGCTAAGTCACATTAATCATCGGAACAAGTGCCGCAAATTAAAAAAGTATGAGTACATCACGTCCCCAAACTATGGTTTAAATTGGATCTGGAAATAATATTGCTATTCTCAAAAAATTGTTATACAATATTCACTTACACAAAAATTATTATTCTTACAATCCAAAATATGTTTCGGCCTTAAATATTAGGTTGGTGCAAAAATAATGTCGTTTTCTCACATATGTTACTATGTGAGAAAACGACATTATTTTTGCACAAACCTAATATTTAGATTTCGGAATTAAATAACCCATAGAAGTGTTGATATGCCTCTAAACAAAATCAACCAGCCAACGTAATGTTATTTGATATCAAAAATCTCATGTCCATTTTCAGTGTTAGCAAACAAGTTTTTTTTAATGTTTCCTTCCAGAATTTAAAAAAAATCTCCTTTATAAAATACCATTTTAATTAGTGAGACCTCTGTTAGACTTTGTTGAAAGATTTGATAGCTTCGAGGAAGACGCATTAAGTTTTGTGTATATATTTGTTATCTGTCTATATTTCTGAGATGAGGTATTGTAACAATTTACACTATTTACATTGTTTGGACCGTTGTCCCGATCTTCATTGTCATATTCATGACGTTTCGGCCGTTGTACACTCCGACCTTCTTCAGGTGATATACATAGGAATTTCGAATCGAACCCTTTATTTCGTCCACCGGGGGTGGGGTAAATAGTTCTAGTTCCACATGTCATGTATTGTTCTGGATATGTCAGTTTCAGTTATCTCCCTTTAGTAACTCAACTCTCTAAGTTTTTGTTCACTTCTGCTGTGACAGATATTGAACTCATAACACTTTGCGTCAAGTCACTGGATGACTTCGACCAATGCTTTTATCCACTGGGACATGTGTCCTTGGGGATAACGTATATCACCTGAAGAAGACTGGAGCGTACAAAGCCGAAACGTCGTGAATATAGCAATAAAGATGAGGACAATAGTCCGAACAAGGTAAATAGTGTAAATATTTTATATTTCTTATTCCCACCCAAGACTTTTTTTAAATGGCTCATTAAAACATTTAAAAAAAATTATGGGTGGGAATCCAATACACTCTTCATTATTCCAATTACTATTTTTACCTTACAGGGTGGTCCGAAGATCCTGTCATCTTTTTCTATATATATTTCAGATGGCTGACACAATCTTCTACAAGAGAGGTAGGGGGTGACAAAACTTTCGTACCATCCTGTATCAATATTGATTTTTTATACAAACATTGGGTCAACTTCTATGCCCCACGCTTCTTCATAGGACATAGGAAGCTGTAATTGCCTATCTCGTGTGCTTTTATCCTTTTGCTAAGGCTATCTCCCTTCGATTTGATATCCATTCACACAAGATTGACAGGTAATTGCCTCGCTACCTTCCCTTCCCTTACTCTTTTTTATGTAATGATGTTCGCCCTGAAGAAGGCCTGAAAGCCACTCCAGGTTGAGGGTTACAAAATAAGAAGTACTTCTTACGCAGATGTGTGGAAGATACCAGTTAACCCTAGACTTGAACAGGTTAAGACTTTAGTGATCTAGGAAACATTCACTTGAGAGTTGGTTTCACAAGTTAGCGGGAAGAAGCTGCTCGAGTGGAACTTGTATCTAACTACTGGAATAGAAAGGGAATGAGGGTGGTTCGCTACAATGTGTGATTTTTGCGCGTCTTAGTCGTGAAGGTTTGGACTGGTGGAACTGCCCTCAATAAGCCCCGTGAGGGTTAGGTTTTCCAAGTTTTCTTTTATCATATTATCCAAGGAATTTCAGCGGTATTTTCCAGATTCTGAATACACACAAACACACACACATAAAAAAAAAACAACCTTCTAGAACTTAGCTCCACCCCACAAGTTTTATAAGAGCAGAGGTATCTTAGAATAAACTTTGGATCAGTAAGTCAGCCTCAATAAACTTTGGATTTGTAAGTCAGTTTTTTTTTTTCTACAAATGATGTTCACTCTGTACAAGGCCCAAGAGCCACTCGAGGTATATGGTTACAGATTAAGAGGCAGCACTCAAGTATGGTGATAATGTCACCAAAAGCAAGGGGTCACCCGAAGTGAAAGAGAAGGAACGGACTTTAGAAGGAACCGAAAACCAGAGATAAACTTCTAACTCTAATCAAAAGACTGAGAATTGCCGTTCGATGATGTCGATACACAACAGAAATGGCACTGAGTCGTACCAATTTTGAAAAGAGCCTGGCATGGTCCTCATGTCGACCAAGAAATGTAGTATTTTAATTTTTATTCATGTTTGTCTAATTTAAATTATTTAATTCTATATTTTGGAAGAAGCCTAAAAACGAAAAAGAAACTCTTCATTATTATTATTATTATTTAATTAATAGCCATAACCATCTCATTATTGTTGCTTCTTATCGAAACTCTTTGGGTGGAAACTCTTCATCATTACTTTCACAGATCTCTCTCTTATTTAATACGACTCAAGAATAAATACAATCTTCACAATCATCAAATCTTATCGGTACGGACTGAAACGAAAGTCAGATGACGGCTGAACACCAAACAGAAGAGCTAAATTATGTCGACAAGCAGATTTGTTGGCTTAACTTAATGACATAATCGTCGTTTCAATCTTGTGAAACAAGATTTACTTCATTTGGTTGCTTCACTTTAACTCCAGAAAGCAGAAGAAGAAAGAAAAAATTGTTGCCAAAATCAATGGAAATACTGATTTTTTTTTCCTCAATTGATGCTGAGTTAATATTACGACACTTGAATATACATGAGATCAAATCCTACTGGAAGAACCAGTTCCTCATCTAACCATTTCAATACTTAGATGAGGAACTGTGTAGGAAAAGCAAATTCTCGACAAAAGCGACTGATATCAAAGGCCTGAGAAAATGGAGGAAAATGAGTGAAATCTATCAAACGATTTGTTGTTCTTGCCTGTCTGGAGTATTTATATTCCCATCGGGTTAGAAGGGGACACGAGAACACGACGAGGATGTGAGTCTGGTACATAGGAACGTGACGGAAACGTGAGTCTGAGACATGAGAACACGACGAGGATGCGAGTCTGAGACATGAGAACACGACGAGGATGTGAGTATGGGACATAGGAACGTGACGGAAACGTGAGTCTGAGACATGAGAACACGACGAGGATGCGAGTCTGAGACATGAGAACACGACGAGGATGTGAGTATGGGACATAGGAACGTGACGGAAACGCGAGTCTGAGACATGAGAACACGACGAGGATGCGAGACATGAGAACACGACGAGGATGCGAGACATGAGAACACGACGAGGATGCGAGACATGAGAACACGACGAGGATGCGAGACATGAGAACACGACGAGGATGCGAGACATGAGAACACGACGAGGATGCGAGTCTGAGACATGAGAACACGACGGAAACGCGAGTCTGAGACATGAGAACACGACGGAAACGCGAGTCTGAGACATGAGAACACGACGAGGATGCGAGTCTGGGACATGAGAACACGACTAGGATGCGAGTCTGGGACATGAGAACACGACTAGGATGTGAATCTGGGACATGAGAACACGACGAGGATGCGAGTCTGAGACATGAGAACACGACGAGGATGCGAGTATGGGACATAGGAACGTGACGGAAACGCGAGTCTGAGACATGAGAACACGACGAGGATGCGAGACATGAGAACACGACGAGGATGCGAGTCTGAGACATGAGAACACGACGAGGATGCGAGTCTGAGATGTGAGAACACGACGGAAACGCGAGTCTGAGACATGAGAACACGACGAGGATGCGAGTCTGAGACATGAGAACACGACTAGGATGCGAGTCTGGGACATGAGAACACGACTAGGATGCGAGTCTGGGACATGAGAACACGACTAGGATGCGAGTCTGGGACATGAGAACACGACTAGGATGTGAGTCTGGGACATGAGAACACGACTAGGATGTGAGTCTGGGACATAGAAACGCGACGGAAACGTGAGCACAGGGCAAAGAAGAAAAGGACAAAAGGGAAAAAAGAATAGAAATGGTTTCCTGTTGCACTTTCCACAGTTTCTACTAGATTAGTTTAGATAGCACAGAGACTTGTATAACTACGGGGAGAGAATATGTATCTATGCCTTTTTGAAGAGCATTAGTGCAAAGTTAACAGAAACCGTCTCACTATTTACGTTGTTTGGACTATCGTCCTCATCTTTATCATAGAATTTACGGTTGCATCTAGCAGCCAATTCAATTGTAAATTACTGAGAGTTTATTGCCAATCTCATACTGCGCTTAAATTCATAAAGTCTAGGTACCATAACAGAAAGTTTATCCGAAAAATTGCCATGAAAATATTTATACAAAACATAACAGGGAAGCTACATTATGGTGGTGGGAAAGTGACTGAAATTGAGATGCCAGATTAAGACCAATAACATTGCTGATTCTTCATTGGATTTTATCAAGAATTTCTAAATATATAGCAGTAACACTAAATTATATGTGGCAGCAATATTCAAAGCAAAGATGAATGGTTGACATATAAATATGTCAGATAGATTCTGGAGAGAAAATTGTCTAGCATGTCAAAATGAACCACACTATTTACATTATTCGGACTATTGTCCCCATCTTTGTTGCCATATTTATCACAACGTTTTGGCCGTTGTACGCTTCGGCCTTCTTCAGGTGGTTGGAATGTCGAACTGGACCCTTTATTTCACTTGCTTGGGCAGCCTTTTCTAGTTCCACGTGGCATGTCAAATGGATGTCAGTTATCAGTTATCTCCTGTTAATTCTCCTCTCTAAAATATGGCGACAATGACGAGGACGATAGTCCGAACAATGTAAATAGTGTACATAATACCTCATCTCAGAAATATAGACAGATACTGTTTCGGAGGAAACTTGAACTAAGCTCGACGATTCCATTTTTTTTTTTTTTTTTTAACTGTCAGCTCTTTATCCATGTGAATTTCTCAAGAGCTATGCGTGTTTCCAATATACCCCCGTGTAAATGAGACATCTTGCTGCTGTGGTTGCCGTAGGAAGTGAATACGTTATGGAGCAGAATTGCCAGTCACATGTACAAATGGGTCATCTTTCGATCAGGACAGGTTTCCAACCAAGGATAGAAAGCCCAGTCTACGCATCTACTTAACCCATAGCTGGGGGAAGGGAAGAAAAAATGGATTCATACCTTTACCAAAGGCTTTTTTTTTATGCGAAAATCAATACAACAGCTTCAACTGGAATTTGATCAAAGTATCCTGATCCTACAGTGTCGATAACTGCTACACTACGCGTACTTTGTAGAGAGGATATTGAAAATCGTGGTATGTTTCCGTGGAGCAGTGTAAGAACCTTTCAATGAAAATTTCAAACTTGGTTGAATCGATTTTCTTTGGGGAGAATTTGTAGAAAAGAAAAGGGCAATAAATAATAATAATAATAATAATAATAATAATAATAATAATAATAATAATAATAATAATAATGCTATTAACGTGTATCTGCGTTAAATATATTGACCCATCAATAGGTCCACAGGGAAATGATTTAAAAAAAGTAAACCCTTTATTTATCATAAATACTTTTTTTTTCTACAGGAGAAAGTAGTTGGTGGATTTTGTTTAGCGGCATATCAACCTCTATAGATTATTTTTAATGCCGATATCTAAATATGCTGAACACAATTTTATGGTTTTAATAAAATATAATTTGAACGTAATTGCGTGCTTTCAACTAGAGATAAAATATATTACAGTGAGCCCGCCACCCCCGTATTCGTAGTGGGGGGTAGGGATTAGAACCGGCCGCGAATAATTAGACTCCGCGAATACTTGTAACCCCCCTGAAAGTGCTTATAAATACCTATTCTGATTGTTAAAACTCCATATGCCGTTTCATCCTAAACAATTTAGAAACATTTCAGACTCTTTTTAAAACATTTTTGAAAAATAGTATTGATGACCATACACTTCGCATAA
The DNA here is from genome assembly GCA_963932145.1 of Acanthosepion lycidas. NCBI lineage: Eukaryota > Metazoa > Mollusca > Cephalopoda > Sepiida > Sepiidae > Acanthosepion > Acanthosepion lycidas. Next base: position 21,316,079 of record OZ010597.1, read on the forward strand.
ATTTTCTTTCATACGTACAATAACCGTTTTTAATTACGCATAGAGCGATGCAAAAACTGAAAATACTGTATAAAATATGACAAGACATAAAATATAAAGTTTAAAATATTTTCTAAAAACAGAACTGCGATGATGCCCCCCAGACTTCGAATGTCACTTTTAAGAGACCACTCATAAAAAATAAAGCCCAAACACTACGCATGTTTTTGCGTGTATTTTTAGAATGAAGATGTAAAATTCCGCCAATTTTTACCCCCAAAATGGACTGTTATATGTTTTAAGTCACTTAAATAACAGGAAAATAATACAAGAATATTTTAAATATGTTCTATCGAAAAAAATACGCGAACCGAGAGAGTTCTCAGCGAATAATTTGTCTTCAGAAAAACACGTGAATATCTGGAGTTTCCGCGAATAACAAGTACATATGTTCTAAAGAAAAATCCGCGAATGTGTGAAGCCGCGAATGCTGAAACGCGAATAGGCGGGGGCTCACTGTATTGGTTATTTTACTATAAATATGTATTGTTAGTATTAGGTTGGTGCAAAAATAATGACGTTTTTTGACCTATTTTTTAACGTCAAAAACGTCATTCTTTTGGCACCAACCTAATATTTTTATTTAAAAATATATTGCTGGTATTTATACTATAAAGATTTTATACTTTCATAGTTGTTTGTTTTGGGATTCTCTATTTGTCCCTGGATAGGACCCTAACAGGTGCTACCACTCCGGGTCAGGATGGACCTGGAAAGACCGAACAGCAATTAAGAACACGAGAAAGAAAGACTCGAATTCCCAACAAGAAACCACCCCTTTACTTTTTACAAAAAAACAAAAAACAAAAAAAAAAAAACGATTATAGTAATGCACTGTTTGTAAACTTAAGATCAGCAAGCAAGCCGCGTCTTTGAGTTTTGTTTTATAATGAAGTTCAACATGTACAAGTTTCAAGAGCTACTCGGGGTAGAGTGTTACAGAGTAAGAGGCGCCACTCTTAGCAAGGTGGTAATGTCACCAAGACGCAGGGAGCCACCGGAAGTGAAAGAGATATAAAAGACTTTAGAGGGAACCGCAAACCTAATGCTAAACAGGAGATAAGAGATAAACCTCTACTCCTGTTCAAAAGACCATAGAGGGGTGTGAACCGGACGAGGGGCAAAGTTTGAAACGAATCGCCGTTCCATATACAACGGAAATTGTCCAGATTTATATTAATTTTAAAAACTGCTTAGCATGTTCCTCATTTTCAATTTAATTCTTATTTTGTCGAATTTAAATGAACTATTTTTTAAAGGAAGGCGTGGAGAGCCGTGACTACCTATATCTTCAAAAGGACATGAATCTTAAAGAGATAAAGAAAACAATTTGCTTAATTTTGTTGTTTGTGCATTTGTCGTTTACTTCTCTTAAATGCAGTCAGCCATAGCCTAGGGGAGGAGACGTTATCATTCAATCCGGCGTTAGTGTAAAAGATGATCGATCTGTTTTTTAATATTTATAAGAGAAAGCTTTCAACTAATTGTTACACTTACCTAACTGGATGTATTCGGGTATTTTCAGTTAGGTACTTGATAAGAAAAGTAATTTGCATCGATACATATTCTCAGAGAAACAGACACGCCTATCGACACGCGTATTCATTTGTGTATGTAGGGAGTCGGGGAGGTCAATAAATGCACAAGGTTTATCTCTGCTTACAAAATAAATAAATAAATATCAATATATCTGTACTGGTTTCAATTAGACTGTAATTGCGTTTTTTCATTATTGCATGTCTTCCGTCATATGAGTTTTTTTAATGTTGCCTTTGTGAGTTATATAAAGTTTTCCCATTTTCGTCATCGATACTTTATCTGTCCTCTGGAACGCTTGCAAATTTAAGCAAACTTTCATAACATATGGGCTACAAAATCAGATTCCGTACCCTTCGAATTTCGTTGCCAGGTGTCTGACACCCGCTGTAAACAAGTACATTTTAACTATATTTTAAGTCAAACGTGATAATTATTCAAAATCCAGGTAAGTTATTCTAAATGAAATAATTTTTGTCAAATTCTGCATTTCTGTAACGGCTACATTTTTTTGTCTGTTTTGTAGCTTTTTAAATGATGGCGTTTACATTTTTCTCTTGGCAGACATTTCCTGGCGCCATCGCAGTTTTGTGGAAACAAAATTTAATAGTAAAATCGATTCAAAACCTGCAGCAAAATTTATTTTTTGTACGACATTTTTGGCATTTTCTTGAAATTAAAAGCAAAAACTTACATTATTGCAGGACGTTTCAAACATTTATTTTTAAAAAATCGTGATTACTGAATTTTTTACTTGGTTCTACAGAAGGATTCTGAGGATCACATGGACTGAGCGTAACCATCAGGTTTTAGGGAAAATGCAAACAAACAGAAAATTTATATTTCGAATCAGAGATAGATTATTTCACACTCAGAAAAAAATGATAAAAAGTTTTTATTCGAAAGAAGCGTTACTTTGTGGATAGAGCGATTTTTAGCAATGTTTTTCCAGATACAAGTTTTACTATTTAACTATTAACTGGGGTGAGAAGGAGATGAATTCATAACATTAAGAGTTTTTACGCGTAAGTGTATCTAACGAAACCGACTGGAATTCGAACTTTACCATACAAATTTTTTTATTACGAACTGCTACCCATTAGAGTTACCCCCGAATTGATGCCTCTCTGTTGGTTACAATCTTAATATTTTCAAGCCTAGAGTCAACCGTTATAAAAGTCCTCTCTCCTACATATCCTCATAATCTGCACTTACATCTTCCTCTTATATTCATGCAACAACTGCATTCAGTAAACCTCTAACATGAGTGGCGCTTGGATCTTGTATTGGATGAACTAAAAAAGGAGTAAAAATTAGTAAAAACTGATTCCTGAATATATGCTTCCCCGATCACTATAATCTCAACCTCCAAGTCTATAGTCAGCCCTTATCTAACCTACATATCCTCAATCTGCAGTTACTTTTTTACGTTCGTTCAATATCATTCAAAAAGATGATTTTGAATGGGTCTTGAACCTTGTACTGAGTGAACATTGAGCAAAAAAAAAAAAAAAAAAAAATAAACAAAGATGTCAGATTCAGTTCAACATCACATTTTCTAACAGTTAATACTATTTTTGTTTCCAAAGATGAAAATGGTTGAAAGCGATAAAAACGACAAAAATCCTTCTCCTTGACTAGCTGCCAAATAGAACTACAGAATCTTGGATTCATGCCTTTCCTAAGAGTATAGTACGAAAATAAAATAAAATATAATACGAAAATAAAATAAACTTTAACACGAAAATAAAATAAAAAATAAAATATAGTATGAAAATAAAATAAAATATAGTACGAAAATAAAATAATGTTACGAAAATAAAATATAGTATGAAAATAAAATAAAATACAGTATAGTACGAAAATAAACGTTATGGGATGTCGGAATTTGAACTGTTACGCCAACCGCACACCCACTTTCTTCGAATATGTTGCCTTATTTTCATCCTACCTTCTTCATAGTTTGAATTGATTCCGCTTTAATTCTGTATTGATTACTGTAAAGAGTCAAGTTTGTGATTTTTCTTTTCCTTCCATACGTCAATCCCTTCTAATATCCTACCATTCACCATTTCGATCTTAATTTGTAACTGATCCACTTAAGTCCAATTAACGCCACTCTAAAATTAGTCGGCTCAACGCCCGCCAATTTAATTTTGTCGGACTCGTTGAATTTTTACAACGCGTCGATTAAATATAATTTGGCCGCTGAATCCTCGGATTTTTTTTTTTTGCGGGGGTGGAAAAGCAGGAAATCATTGTAATATAACTACAACCAGTGAACTTGGTGTCAAAAAAGATACCAAGTCATTTGTACATGGTTATGAAACCACAATAAAAAATAAATTTATCCGAGGTTTATGCTTTATTATTGATAGCATCTGTAGCGGACCGTGGGTTTGTACGAGTTGTTAAATTAGGAACACGGGTGTTTATTCCTGATAGAATATTAAAATGTCCACTACAAGAACATGGCGGACTCAGAGCTGGAATCCACCATAAAGAAGTGTAAAGAAAACAAACAAGAACGATATATATGTATATACAACACGTATATGTATTAAACAACAAAATTTACAATGGACGAAGACATCAACATTTGTGTTTGAGTGTGAACGTAAAGAGTTTGTATTTTGGTGAATGTTCGTACGTACGTGTATGTGTGTATAGCGTTCATAGCTTCTTCCATAAATGGGAAGACGCAATCTTCTGCGAGAGCTTACGTTGTAGATGTGATCACTGAAAATGAAAAAGAGGACGAGGCAAGAAATCGACCAGTATTTATAGTGTAGGGAGAGCGACCCCTAGTGAACAATTAGGGAATTAAGAAGGAACTAACTCCGACACATCCTTCAATATCGAAAGAAAACAAAGAGTATGCTGACGTGGGGGAAAAAAATTGGCTCACTAAGAAAAGAGTTGAATTACCTCCCCGGAGGTAACCGACGGTGGTAGATACGGGATTATTTTAGTAAATAATTTCAAGTATCGAGATCGTCTTATAAAATGACAGTCGTTCAAAGTATTCCCCACGAGAGGAACAGTTTTAGGCTAAATTTGAAGTCCTTCTCCTAAAGTTAAAACTATTATCTGATTCATCTTGTATCCTATTCAATATCTGTTTGCGAGTCAATATACTACCTGGAACAACCTTACCAAACGGACATGGTCGCCAGACTCAGTGCCAATTACGAAGTTGGACATACATATATGGTGCACTTCCAATGTCATTACTTCTACAAATATGATTTTAAAAAAATCTATGCATTCCTATTTATCATCTAATTGTACTCATGTAAATCCGTATACAGTCCTCTCGCCCTGTTTTGGAGTCGCGACTATATTGTACTTAAACGATTTTGAAGTGAGCCGCATCAGAGCTCCTATGGAAGTTTCCGCTTACCTTTTGTACGGCATTGTATTTCTGGTCTCTTCTAAAGTCTAGCTCAGCTATCCGTCCTGGCTAAGACGATAAGCTACATCCAACAGCAAGGCCTCTGATCCGGAGGTTTTGAGGAGCGTGAAACCACATCTTAATTGCTGGTTTTCCCTGGTCCACCCTGATCCGGGGTGGTAGTACCTATTAGGGTCCCAGCCATGGACGAATAGTTAACCCCCAAACTGGATTCAAAATACTATGAAAGTGTAAAAACAGATTTTAATACCAGAAATACTTAAAAAAAAAAAATTGCCAGCAATATATTTTTGAAGAAAAAAAATATTACCAAAAATAGATTTATGAAGGAGAAATTATTACCAGCAACAAAAATTTTGTTGGCATTAAATAACCCATTGAGGTCCATATGCCGTAAAACAAACCAAACTAAACTATCGCTATGAATCTATTTCAAAATTTTGTTGGCATTAAATGACCCACTGAGGTTTTGATATTCCATAAAACAAAACAACCAACCAACCAACAAACCAGAAATAGATTTTTGGAATTTCGTCGGCATTAAATAACCCATTGAGGTTGATATGCCATAAAACAAAATAAACCAGACCAAATCTACCTCAGCTATATACTCCTGACGCTTGTCTTTTTCTATGCTAATAGAATTTCACACAGTAACCCTCTACTTTGGGTGGCTCTTGGTTCTTGTATAGAGTGAACATTAGTAAAAAATAAAATAAAATAAAATAAAATTTCAAAAACGGAAATCCGAACATTTAAAACTCGTCTCTATTTAGGTGGATTCACGCATAACAAAGAATATTTAAAAATATTAACAATTATTAGACAATCAAAAGTTTTTCTTTTTTATTTTACCTTCAAAGTTGGAATAGTCTCAAGCCAGAAAAACAGGCAGAACCTTTGACTTGTCGTGTCCACTAAAATATCAAACAATATTTAGAAGCCAATCACACTTAATAAAGTAATTACATGTTAAAACACACCAATAAAAAAACCATAGAATATAAATCAGAAAAGTTGTTTTATTAGTCATCATGATTTAGGTAGATACCGCCCAAATATCGTGCGGACGTAGTAGTAGACATACCACGTGGCTTTTTAGGGCCAATTAGGAAGAAATATATAATTTAATTCTGGAGCCGATGTTCTTACGAAAAAATGAACAAAACACACGAAATCCAGTCCCAAACAGGATACTCACAGATATCACCAAGGACCACGTCACTCCCGCTGGTGATCTTCACGGCCTCATTCACGTCTACATGCAAAAAAACGACAGCGCTGACGAACTACGAAGTGGTCGCTTCAGACTACGTTCACAGTAAGAACCAAACTATTTCCCATTACAACTAAGTACGCATACACGTATTGACTTTTCACGCAGACACACATAGCAACATTACATTGTGTCTCACATACGTACACAAATACAATTCATATTCTATTCCAGAACATTATTATTATTAACCAAAACAAAAAGACATTATTTTCTAATTTATGACCAGTTACTTGCATTATTGTCGTTATATTAATGTTTATTTGTTGAAAATACGTTGTCTTTTTTTTTTTTACTGGATTTTATTCTTTCAATGAAAATCGTGAGTATTTTAAACGGCCGAATTACAAGCAGTCTCTCAGCAATAATTTATTTTTTTTCGAATGCCGACACTCCGAATTTTGACATTCAGTGAAAAACCGAGTAGAAGGATTCTTACAGACAAGTTCATACATGATTAAGGGCATGTTAATATAAACTTTCTTTACTCACAAAATCTGATCGCTGGATGAACAACCTAAACGTTTGCTTCCTTTATTGCGAATACTAAAGTCCATCTCCCCCCCCTCAATTTCATTGAAATTTGTTAAAAGAAACCAATAACATTTCTTCATGGAGCATTTAAGTCACTTGTGAAGATTGAAACGCTTAAAAATACCTTTCCAACTACCAGCGTGACTGGCGACATTTATTTATTTTTAAAATTGAATGTTTTATTTATATGTTGAAATTTGAAATGCTTTGAATTTATTTTTGGGCCAGAATATATTTAACATAAAATATACCCTTGTGCAAATTAATTGAAACAAAACGAATAGTTCCTTTATTATTTACTTTTTTATGGTATTTTCTACTGAAACATTGCCCAGTGCACATATTAGTACTTCGTATATCCATTCCATGAAGTTGTTCCTTGTAGATTCTCGATTGGATTTAAATCTAGAGAGATTCCGGGCCAGTCTATAGTACTTTGATTTGCTCACTGCTCATGCTTGCTAGTTTATTCGTGCAGAGTTAAAATTTTCGTACGCTTCCTTGAAGTAACGTCCATTGCAGACAATGGCCGTAGGACAACTAATCGACAGTCAAGACAATAGTGTCTGGGCGTGATAAAAATCTGATGCAATAACGGTTGATGCAATATTTTTCAAGGCCAAACAAATTTCATCATACACCCCGAAAATAGATTCATATTACTGCATGCCACTGTAAATGACTTAATCCGAGGAAAAAATAAAAATCGATTACACACTTCACTCCAGTGCGTTTAAAATTGACCATGTGGTGAAAGAAAGGGAACTAAAGTCGTTGTTTCAATTAATTTGTGCAAGGGTGTATGTTTCTTATTATATTGTAATTTTATACTTTAATGAAAGTACATGCAAAAAACAAAAAAAAAAACTTCAAACCCGATAGCCCTTTAACTTCAAGTAACGTTTTACAGGCCGAGTATACAACGTGAGAAAAACACTTTTTGACGAATGAGAACAAACTCGAGTTTCTAAATTTTGCTGCCTCACATAAAATGAATACGAACCAATAAAATCAGCAGAGGAAAGGTCTTGAAAAGTGGACACATCGTAGACAGATCAGGTTATCACTGTTCGGTCAGCACATTACTTTTTATTCCGGCGCCTATACCTGGAAAAAGTTCTCCTTTTAAGTGCCGTATCCTTGCAGGACGTAGGCGATCAGGGTTCTCTATTTTCCCCTATCCTTTGTAGCTCTCAATAAGTTTTGTTCCTTTGATAATTCTCCCAGATCACTTACGATTTGCGGCAGTTCATCGCTCTAATCCTTTTACTCTACTTAAAGTCCAGGAAAATTTCAGCCCTGATAAATACGTACTGATATTTTCAACAATGAAACCTTGTCATAAAAGTTTTGTTTTTTTTATTTCAATGGAACTTAAATATCGTTGAATGTTCATTTTATTCTTATTTTCTTTCAGAAGAAAGGCATTTTTATTTCGCACTAGTAGGCTTCGTCCGCTCGCTACCGCTTCACTAAGTAAGATACATTCATTACTTGAAATCAGTGCAAGGAAAATTTTAAATGAACATTTCATTCATAAATTGATTGTAAACCTGAACGAAAACATTTGTATTTATTCAGATAGCTAAACATTAGGAATTTTAGTCGTTTTTAGACGAATGAAGCATGGTCAAACTGAATAAGATTTAACTGGTGTTGACAAAAATAAAATACATAGATTTGCATGACTGAAAAAACATAATAGTGAAAAAATTGAAATCAGAATAAAGTAAAATGCAAATTTGGAATAGTTTTCTGCACTATATAAGACAATATTCATAAACAAAACTATTTTTGATATGAAAATCAAAACAATCCTCAAATAAAAGAATAGAATGGACAGTTAATTAATGAAATATACTTTTTTTTAAATCAATATGTAAATTAGTTAAACTTGAAAAGTGGGTAAATCGCTCCCGAGGAGTTTGTAACACGTTTCTTTATCATCTCTCATTTGCGTCTCTGTCTTCGGGCAGCTTGCGCTCAGGGGCGGCTCCGTCAAAGGACAGAATTGCAACTGACGAGCATTATACTGAGAGGTGCCGGCCCTGGGGAACGGCTGTCCGAGGCCGCGCCCTCTCATTGGACTATGGAGAGGGATCGGTGCTCGCACCGAGGCCAGCGCAATCGACGGTTGCGGGGGCTCGAGCAATTTTTGTTCCTAACCCGGGTTTACGCGCACGGGATTCCCACATTAAACCAACTTTGTATCACAACTTGACCTAGTGGGAGTTGAATAAATACCAAATTAGTATAAAGTAAGGTCGGAGACTTTTAACTTCAGAATTCGTAGGAGAATTGAGCCCCAATTTCGCAGTTATTTGTATCGAAGTATGCCGAAACTGTGGTCCCTGCGTTTGCGGGTGTTCAGGCACCATGTGTTCTAAGTGTTACATTTGTCTATAGCGGTTTCTTTTGTGTTACTCCTCACCATACTTACTGATTGATTTTAACTGAAAAGGATCTTCTGACCATGAGTGCTGATTTTTCGTTATGGGAAAATGAACAAAGGTTTACCCATTCCAAGAGTGTATCCAAACAAATTGATGTGTTCAAAATGGCAAACATGTCGATGTCATTATATTCCTTGTACCACTTAAAGAAAAATGAATAGAGATGGAATAGTGAGACTTTGCTCATTTATTCCTTGTGCCAGACTATGTTGAAATTAAAGAAAATAAACTTAACTGACTGACCTTTAATTGCTTCATAACTTGGTTTATTTTACTGACTTACTGTTCATGGTAATTGAACCCAAAGCAAATTTCCAACTTACCTGAAAGATCAAAGAAAGACATTACATTAATATTTGTTAAAAACAGACATTGTAAAAACGAAATCAAAAGGCAAGATAGAATTGGTACAGTTAAACTATCTCAGCATTTAAGACAACAATGTAAATTTGTAGAGTAATTGCTCATGGTTAAGTGTAATTGACAAAAAAAAAAAAAAAATGCCCAATAAATGGAATTGACAAAATTTCCAATAAACAATAAAAAAGAAATGAACAGGGCAAAATAATACCAAACAATAGTTTTTTTAAGTGGCATCACCCCATGCAAGGCAGTAAAGCCACTAAGACACAAGCAGGTTACAGGGTGTGGAAGAATTAGGAAGAGAAACTTTAATAATGAGCAGGAAGAGTAATCAAGAGGACAGTAGATGGCAATTGACATTTCATATAAAGTTTTGCAGATTAAAGTTAGTTGGAAAGCCCAAAGTGTGAGAAAAGAAAGTGTCAGCATAGAACTTATGGCTACATCTAGCTTAACTGTAAATTGAGTAGATCTTGATACCAGTCTAGTATTGTGCTTAAATCTGGCAAGTCTAGCTATCATAGCAAAGAGCTCATCCAAACAATTACCATGTAAGTATTTACAGAAAAGACACAGAGAGCCAACCTTACAGCAGTGGGAAAGTGTCTGAATCCAAGTTGCCAGACATTGCTGATTCTTCTTTGAATTTTATCAAGGACCTCAAGGTGAATAGGAGAGACACTGGATCATATATGGCAGCAATATTGTAAGCATTAATGAATGGTAGACTTATAGATATGCAAGATAAACAACGGATTCAACATAGTGTTTCTACTTCATGTTAGTTGAGAATGTTAGTCTGAAAAGGCACAATGAATCATTTGTATATATAAGAAAATGTCGACAAATCAACAGTAATAAGTCAAACAGTTCACAAAGTAAGAATGGTGTTAACATGCAAAAGGGATACAGTCAAGTGATTATAGTGATCTCACTTTAAGACAAGAAACAAAAATATGGTGGATGAGATAAAGTTGTTCATTTTATTGGCTAGTAGAAATTCCAGCATGAATCTGTACAATCTGTTTGCAGAAGATGTGTTTTTAGTGGTCATTCCTATGCAGATTAGAACTAACAAAATTTAAAATAATAAAATTAATTAAAGTTTCTGAATTCCTTAACTGTTGCAATGACACTTGAATATGGGGTCGTAAAAGCAGGAAAATCTAAGTGCAGGAAAATGGGTGCAGGACAACTCAACACTGCCAATTGAGTGCTGGGCCAACTCAGGACCGAGGTAACACAGCACCAGAAAAACATAACTATTTTTATAACCGAATTAATGAACGTTTTTTCTTTATTAAAAAAATAAATCTCTTTAAAATTTACTTTATTAAAGAAAATATTCACTAATTAAGGTTTTAATCCTTAATAAATTACTTTTATTCAGTTATAAAAACGTTATGTTTTTTTGGTGCTGAGTTGTCCGAGGCCTGATTTGTGAATATACACAAACATGGGAAAGCATTTAGGAGTGAATTCTGAGGAAATATTTGGAATCCCTTAGGCAGTTTCTAGCTGTATACAACAATGTCTTTGCAATCGATGTGACAATGCTGGAACCATGTGTATTGGCATTTTCATTGGATCATTTCAACAATGAATGAAACCTACAGAATAAAAGTGTCCATTATACCAACCAACTCAGGCTTTGTGCACTGGAAAGACTGGATGCTGCTGTGCTCAAAACATTATCCAGAGTATGACTCTATAACCTCCAGAGGCTAACTGATGCCATGCAACTTCCTCAGAGTCGAGTCACTCTCAATTCTCCCGCATTCAAAATGTCAACAGAAAGATCCGCCTTTTCATGGAAGAGGCCCCTACTTAGGTGCTTCCTTGCACACTACAATCTTGATGCTTTAAGTCAAGAGTCAACTGTTAACCTTGCTTTAGATCATCATCGTCATCTTAACTTCCTTTACTTCGTAACAGTAACTCTGCTTTATGTTCGTCTCGTGCTTTGTATCGAGTGAATTTTAGTACTAAAAAAAGGTACCAGGATGAATATACTCAAGCAATGAGTGGCATCACATAGATTTTCTGCTAAGTCACCTGATTACTGTTGAAACAGGAAAATTATATTTTGTAATGTTTTGGCAGTTCAATTTAGATTCTCTTTTCTTTTTAATCATTTCACCCCAAGCAAAGCACTAAAGGCACTAAGACACAAGAGGTTACTGAGTGTGAAAGAAAGAAAAAGGAAAAATACTATTAAGGAGAGAAAACAATAAAAGAGGAATTAAGAAGACAGAAGATAACAAGTGACATTGCATTGAAATTTTTGAAGATCAAAGTTGGCCGGAAAGCAAGGAGCTGGAAAGAGAGTTCCACAAGTGGGAGAGAAGAAACTATTATCATAGAATTTATGGTTGCATCTAGCAGCCAATTCAATTGTAAAAAAAAGAAAGTTTATCCGAAAAATTGCCATGAAAATATTTATACAAAACATAACAGGGAAGCTACATTATGTTGGTGGGAAAGTGGCTGAAATTGAGATGCCAGATTAAGACCAATAACATTGCTGATTCTTCATTGGATTTTATCAAGAATTTCTAAATATATAGCAGGAACACTAAATTATACGTGGCAGCAATATTCAAAGCAAAGATGAATGGTTGACATATATGTCAGATAGGTTCTGGAGAGAAAATTGTCTAGCATGTCAAAATGAACCACACTATTTACATTATTCGGACTATTGTCCCCATCTTTGTTGCCATATTTATCACAACGTTTTGGCCGTTGTACGCTTCGGCCTTCTTCAGGTGGTTGGAATGTCGAACTGAACCCTTTATTTCACTTGCTAGGGTAGACATTTCTAGTTCCACATGCCAAATCTGTCAAATACAGACAGAAAGTGAATCACCTTTCTCAGTAGTAGACCTAATAACGGATTTTTTTTTTACTTTATGTCAGTTGAGAATGTTGCAACAAGTGATTCTCTTGGAGTTTAGCATCAGCCATAGTAATGGAGGGCAGGAAGTGGACTAATAGAAGATTAATAGAGTTGCTAAAATCTTCACCAAGCATTTCAAAGTGCACTGAAGTCTGTGCATGTCTACATCTACCACAGAGCAATTTAAAATTTCTTTACTTGAACTTAAATTATTTTACCAAAAATAGAAGAGCCTTAAGAGTAAAAAAGTGTGATCAACAAGTTTCAAGAGAAGGCAATTCAAGTTCGAAGCCAATGTGTAATGATAAAATATAAAAAAATCTGTCCTGTCAGATAGGATTTTTTACATCTAATTTTCTGAAACCTTTTTTTTTTTAACAGATCGAAATAGGTTTTATTAATAGGAGCTTTTATTCTCGGAATTTGTTCTGATATTTTTTTCTTTTTTGTTACTAAGAGTACAAATGGGGATTCTGCCTGCAGTAATTACTTTGTATAGAAGACACTTTTTGCTGAGTCAGTAATAGGCATGAACTTTTATTACATGTTACAACTGTTGATTTGGTTTTCACTTTTCTTTTTAGCTGCCCAACCATGACTCTATATGACACTGTATGGCTGCCTTCGTCAAAAAGATTGTGGCATTATCAGATTTAAAGAAGCAATTTTCTATAACAACCATGTACATCGTATGTAGATTATTTTTTTTTATTATTATTTCAAGAGAGAGAAAGAAAATGTAATTGAGACCATGAAGGTGAGATAGAGGGACTGAGAAAGGAAGAGAGATAGTCTCCATCACATTGAAAGAAGGGGAAAGAGAGACAAAATAATGGGGAGATAAAGAGTGACTGAGAGAGAGGAGAGATATATAGAGTGACTGAGAGAGAGGAGAGATATATAGAGTGACTGAGAGAGAGGAGAGATATATAGAGGGACTGAGAGAGAGGAGAGATATATAGAGTGACTGAGAGTGAGGAGAGATATATAGAGTGACTGAGAGAGAGGAGAGATATATAGAGTGACTGAGAGAGAGTGATGGAGACCACGGAGAATTGAGAGGGAGAGACTGACAGAGGGACTGAGAGTGGAAGAGAGAGAGAGACAGAGGGACTGAGAGTGGAAGAGAGAGAGAGACAGAGGGACTGAGAGTGGAAGAGAGAGAGAGACAGAGGGACTGAGAGTAGAAGAGAGAGAGAGACAGAGGGACTGAGAGTGGAAGAGAGAGAGAGACAGAGGGACTGAGAGTGGAAGAGAGAGAGAGACAGAGGGACTGAGAGTGGAAGAGAGAGAGAGACAGAGGGACTGAGAGTGGAAGAGAGAGAGAGACAGAGGGACTGAGAGTGGAAGAGAGAGAGAGACAGAGGGACTGAGAGTGGAAGAGAGAGAGAGACAGAGGGACTGAGAGTGGAAGAGAGAGAGAGACAGAGGGACTGAGAGTGGAAGAGAGAGAGAGACAGAGGGACTGAGAAGGAAGAGAGAGAGACAGAGGGACTGAGAAGGAAGAGAGAGAGACAGAGGGACTGAGAAGGAAGAGAGAGAGACAGAGGGACTGAGAAGGAAGAGAGAGAGAGATAGTCTCCATCACACTGGAAGAGTTGGAAAGATAGACAAAGTAATGGGGAGATATAGAGAGACTGACAGAGGAGAGATATATAGAGAGACTGACAGAGGAGAGATATATAGAGAGACTGACAGAGGAGAGATATATAGAGAGACTGACAGAGGAGAGATATATAGAGAGACTGACAGAGGAGAGATATATAGAGAGACTGACAGAGGAGAGATATAGAGGGACTGAGAGATAGAGTGATGGAAACCACGGAGAATTGACAGGGAGAGAAAGACAGGTCAACTAACAGGTGAAGAAAAACAGAGGGACTAAGAGTGGAAGGGAAGAGTAACAGAGTGATTAAGGAGGAGAGAGATAAAGGGACTGAGAAGGGGAGAGAGAGATAAGGGGACTGACCTACTATCTATCATAAACTAAGTACTTCAAAATATGATAATCTGACGAAAAAAATCTCTTAAATGGAATTTAATTTTATTAGTGTTATACTAATACACCCTGGTCAAAGTCAACTTTCATTTTTCCGATTTCTTACCAACTCTGTCCACTTCTTATGACCACTGTAACTTTTTTTTTTTCACTTCATATTGACTTACGTGTTAAAACAGAAGGAACAAGCCATACAAACTTATTTTCACACCCTCCACAAAGTAAGTAACAATAACTATCTCACCATCACGTTATTAGATCCCCCGACTTATGAGGCATGGAAGAATATTTGAAGATTGTTAAATGCGTGCAAATTCTTATTTGTATTATGAAGAGTTACTTGAAGCTATAACTGCTTGGGAAAGCCATTACGACATTAAATAATGCAACTTGCTGAAGTATGGAGGACCAAAAATGACACAATTCTCAACAGTTCTATGACATGCAACTCTATAGTAAAGCAACAATCAGTGGCAGTTTACTACATTTGAAAATGGTTGAAGCAAAGATTTATTTCTCTTCAAATTAACCATTTTGCACACTTACCAACAAAATATTTCTGACTGAAGCAGGAGAAACTATTTCTTTATTAAGCACCTAATTATATAATTCTTTTGTTACTGTTATAATGCTTGTATCAACTCACAGTTTGGGTTAATAATATACCAAAGGAAAAGACTGGAAGACAAGATTAGTGAAAGAACTGTTTAATCAGGTGGATTAATATTACAATACTAGTGAATGTCATAGTGCGACACACTGCATTAACTTAAGCATGCTACTAGAATAACAATTGAGTCTCACCATTTTACTGATGATACAACCATGTTTTGTTCTAATAGGTTTTTTCTTGCACTTCTCGGCTGTGGAACTTCCTTCTGATTTCTTGCTTACAGAGTTCAAAAAGTTAAATGCAATGCCAATTGCTATTTTCTTTCTTCCTGAACTCTGTTTCTTTATTGTTCTTTCTCTAAAGTCTTCTTATTCTCTTTCACTCAAAGTAACTCCCTTGTAAACAGTGGCATTATTGCTTAGGGTGAAAAAGTGTTGATGCCTATGTTGCCATTGTTGACAGAGCCTTTATAAATATAGACAATGTTGAGTGCTCTTCACCATCACATCTACACATGTCATGTACATATATATTTTTTTTAAATTATTAAGAAAAAAAAAATCAGTAAATTGATGGGCAGGAATGTTGAATGTAGAATAAAGGGTTTTAAAAGATTCAAACCTTTTAAAACCCTTTATTCTACATTCAATACCATCACTTGGTAAGACACCAGCAGTGTTGAAACAAAATGGCTATTTTTGTAGTGATTTTATAACATATTTATGTTATAATTTTTGAATAAATGATTATATTTCCTTTACTCTGTATTGAGCACTCTTTTAAGAATAGTATTTTTTGGTTATTGGATTTATTCCATATACACCAACCCTATACTTGGAGATTATATATATAACGGGACTAGTTAATTACATCTTCATCACTGAGGCCCATTGGTCCAGTGGGTATGATGTTTGCATCATATTGTGACAGTCTGGGATCGATTCTTGGTAGTGATGGTGTTTCTGCATTCTGTTGATGATTCTTCTAGCCTCAATGAATTACTTATGATTATTCAAATGCCTCTAATTATTTCTATCACATATATATATATATATATATATATATATATATATATATATATATATGCTCTGTCTGGGATAATGAGGACTTCATTTACACCTCTACACATAGAATTTTTAAAAATTAGAAACCGATTGTTAGTCAAGAAGTAAGACAAATGTACCAATAGTAGACCTCTTGTTTTTATGATGTGAATGCAATTACAATTTTTAAAAAAGTACTAACTGTTGGTAGAATTTAAATAATTATAGATGCAATAAGGTTAGTAGTGATTTTCCAAGCATAGCTTAGATGTGGCACAAGGCAGAAAGTATGGGGCACCCAGTGAGGATCGAACTCGCAACTCAGTTGTAATTGTTCTAGTGAGACAAGCTTGCTAACCATTACACCGCCTCGACGTGCCCCAATGGTTATTTTCTAAGCATAGCTTAGACGTGGCACAAGGCCGAAAGTATGGGGCACCTAGTGAAGATCGAACTCACCTTTCAGTTGTAATTGATCTAGCAAGACAAGCTTGCTAACCATTACACCATGCTGAACTGCCCAATGCAATAAGGTTAGTATATGAAGAATCAAGCTACATTAATGCGTTTCTATTTGACTAAAATATGCTTAAGACAGAAATAAAAAAGGATGATACACTATCTCAATTTCATAGGTTGAGAAACAGCAATTGAATCATCTGAGTCATGGTCTTCAGTAAACTGTCTGAAATTATTATAAGGAGGAGAAAATCATTGTTTGCTTGTCGGCACATGACACATTGAATGAAACGCCCATCCGAACATCATAATTTGAGAAAACATATGACTTGAGAAAGCTCCTCTGTATCTTCTATTTCGAACACAAAACCAATGTCTATATACAGAGCAAGGTTAAAAGTTTTGTGGGCCAAAATTATATTGGGGTTCTTATGTTTACTTATATGCAAATACCTTTGGGAAAGGCATGAATCCACCTACTCTCGCCAAGGTTAATTAGTAAGACTTGTATTATTAAATCATTATCCAAAAAAAAAAAAAATCCTACATTCTAAAAAATATTTCTGGCTATAAATAACCTGAAAAAGATTGATAAACCATAAAAAACAAATCACTAAAATCAAAAAGGAAAAGGTAATATAGTCAGCATACATCCATGTTGAAAGCAAGACATTGAATCTTATTTCTTTCTTTTCTGCACACACCCTTTCACATTTCATAACAAATGTTCATTGCAATAAAGCAACCAAATATTTGCATTAATCATGTGCATAAGAAACATTGCAATTTTCTTTTAACTGACTCTGCTATGAACAACACTTAGATTTTCTGCATCTCCAAGGAATTTTCTGATAATGTGTCAAAGAGATGCACTTGAAATAATCTATGCATTACTGTAGAAAGAAATATCACTGTCTGTTTCCTGTATTATTCATTTATGTTATGTTCATGCAGAAAGATATTAATTGGATGTAAATGTTATTCATGAAGTATTATCTCTCTTATGAAGTATATCTGTTATGCTGTATTATCTATATTTTGATGTAATATCTCTATTGTAAAGCAATATCTATTATAAAGTATTATCTATTATAAAGTATTATCTATTATAAAGTATTATCTATTATAAAGTATTATCACTCTTGTGAAGTAATATCTCTATTGTAAAGCAATATCTATTATAAAATATTATCTCTATTATACAGTATTATCTCTATTATAAAGTATTATCACTATTATAAAGTATTATCACTATTATAAAGTATTATCACTATTATAAAGTATTATCACTATTGTGAAGTATTATCACTATTGTGAAGTAATATCTCTTTTGTAAAGTAATATCTATTATAAAATATTATTTCTATTATACAGTATTATCTCTATTATACAGTATTATCTCTATTATACAGTATTATCTCTATCATACAGTATTATCTCTATTATACAGTATTATCTCTATCATACAGTATTATCTATTATAAAGTATTATCACTATTGTGAAGTAATATCTCTATCATACTGTATTATCTATTACAAAGTATTATCACTATTGTGAAGTAATATCTCTATCATACAGTATTATCTATTACAAAGTATTATCACTATTGTGAAGTAATATCTCCATTATAAAGTATTATCTCCTTTAGCTGCAGTCACTAGAGTTAGAACATACTGATCTTCATTCAGAAAGTATTAAATCATTTTTATGTTTATTTTTCTCTGGATTAATGAGAAATCAACTAGATGTCATCCATTGAAGAATTCTTCATTCAGTCTGATTTACATTTGGCCTGTCTATTGGTATATTTGTCAAAATTTGTGTCCTGCCAAATCTTAATTACTGTCAATTATCTGCAAAAATAGCAGTAATTAATGCCTAACTAAAATTCAGATTTTACAAGTATAAATAAAAATTTAAACTGGGTAACAACTTTATAAAGTTTTCAGCTTTCAAACATTTAAGACCTGGACAAAACAAGTCAGGCAAATATATTCATTTGTTTAAAACTGAATTGAATAATTTATTTCACAGCACAAAATTTCTTTTTATTTAGCAGACAAAATTTTGGATGCAAAAACTATCTTTTTTTTTTTTTTTTTACATCTTCTGTTATATGAGAATTCATTAGAATTACTTTGACATGATACAGAGACAATTCTCAGCATTTATTACTACTTCACCCTTGTTACTGACATCTAGAATATATTGTGAAGCATTTTAAAGCATTTGGTTTACCTGGAAAAAAAAATGGAAATAAGTATTCAGGTGTAAAATGCCATCTACCATATTGCCTGAATATAATAATATCAGAATACAGTGGACTCTCCCATCATATTCGACATATGATGGTCAAGCTGCTCAGTTCCTAGGGATTGACAGCCCAGACACCAGTGCATGTGATTTGATTAGAGTGGTGAAGGCTTTGTGCAGAACCAGCCACACGTTTTGAAGGGCTGAATACAGAGACTTGGTGCACTACGTGCCACAAGGTCCCCAAACGACCCTCCGCAGATTTTGAATTCAGAGTTGTCCTCCTAGACCAATTGCCATCCAAGGCTATGGAACCCAGTCTGTCCTATTTTACCCATAGCTGGAGGGAGAAGAGGATTAATACCTTTCCCAAGAGTATTAGCATGTAAGTGGATGTATTGGATTCAACTGGAATTTGAACTCTGCTCTCTGATTCCTCAATCTGAGCTTCTATCCACTATGGATATATATATATATATATATATATATATAATGTCATCCACAGACAGACTGTTTCGCTGTATCACAGCTCATCAGTGCGGCTAGACATCCGGTTGCCTCTAGCTAGGATCGAAACCCGACTGAATTGGTATCAGGCGGATATTCTACCACTATATATATATATTATATATATATTTACACACACACACACACACACAGGGTGCGATAGATAAATTGTCATCTAAAATACTCAAAAATTGAAATAACAGCGACATCTCATTTTAACAGACATATTTACCAAAATTAACAAAAGTATCTTGAAATACTAAAGAGTAAATTTATTCATTGAAGTCGCTGTTGACTTCAACCATGGCCTCCAGATGACTTTGGAATCTGTAAGTGTTCTGGACAGTTTCCTTGTTTAAGTTGGTGAATAATACCATAATCCTTACTTTCAGTTCATCTTTGGTGTTACAAGGAGTTTTGTTGGTCTCTCATTCAACTTTGCCCCACATATAATAATCAAGGTTGCAGTCTTGGGAGTTTGATGCCCATATATAATGGGTAATGTGGTTGAAGAAATTGTCTGACAGCCATGAATGAGTTCTCCTACTTGTGTGGCATGGTGCAGAGTCCGGTTGTTAGATATATGTCATCTAGCAGCTACCCTCTTGACCAAGGGCAGCACTACCTCCACAAGGCACTTGATGTGGGCCTCCTTGTTGAGTCTGAGGCACTGTGGAGAAAATGAATGGAGGCATAATGTCACCATCATTAGTGATCACTCCAAACACATCTGCAATCACCATTAGACTCATCTAACTCTTCCTGAATCCTCTTGTATTGTCCACAGATTGGCACCCAAACGCTCTGAAATGTTTATATTGATGATTCCAGCATGGTTGCCAAGCTGTACATCTTGCTGTTTTCAAATTTCTGGCAGAGTGAATTGAGTTATGGCAAATTTTCTTGCACATGGTGCTAAACTGACCCTACTATACTGTGCATTCAACAAATCAAAAACGAACAATGTGAAACTAAAAATATAAAATGGCGACAATTTACCCATTGCACCCTGTGTGTGTGTGTATATATATATATATATATATATATATATATATATCCTAGTGAGCCAGGTACTTACCTGCCAAGGTATCACCTAACGGATCTTCGGTACTAAACTGAGCTATACTTAGTGTTTTACATTTTTTTCATATTTTACTCAATTGTTTTTTTTCTTTTGACTAGGCATTGTGGTGTTGGGTGATTTTGTTGACTAGGCATTGTGGTGTTGGGTGATTTTGTTGACTAGGCATTGTGGTGTTGGGTGATTTTGTTGACTAGGCATTGTGGTGTTGGGTGATTTTGTTGACTAGGCATTGTGGTGTTGGGTGATTTTGTTGACTAGGCATTGTGGTGTTGGGTGATTTTGTTGACTAGGCATTGTGGTGTTGGGTGATTTTGTTGACTAGGCATTGTGGTGTTGGGTGATTTTGTTGACTAGGCATTGTGGTGTTGGGTGATTTTGTTGACTAGGCATTGTGGTGTTGGGTGATTTTGTTGACTAGGCATTGTGGTGTTGGGTGATTTTGTTGACTAGGCATTGTGGTGTTGGGTGATTTTGTTGACTAGGCATTGTGGTGTTGGGTGATTTTGTTGACTAGGCATTGTGGTGTTGGGTGATTTTGTTGACTAGGCATTGTGGTGTTGGGTGATTTTGTTGACTAGGCATTGTGGTGTTGGGTGATTTTGTTGACTAGGCATTGTGGTGTTGGGTGATTTTGTTGACTAGGCATTGTGGTGTTGGGTGATTTTGTTGACTAGGCATTGTGGTGTTGGGTGATTTTGTTGACTAGGCATTGTGGTGTTGGGTGATTTTGTTGACTAGGCATTGTGGTGCTGGGGGATTTTGTTGACTAGGCATTGCGGTGTTGGGGGATTTTGTTGACTAGGCATTCTGGTGTTGGGGGATTTTGTTGACTAGGCATTGTGGTGTTGGGGGATTTTTTTTTTTTTACCAGCATGGATATTTTTAGTATTTTCTTTTTTTCTAAAATTTTTCCCTGTTACCACTTTGTTTAAATATATTTTTATTTGCAAATTGTACTGTTTTTTCTCACACCAGTCAAGTATATTATATATATATATATATATATATATATATACGTACATTCTTACTTTACAACATTTAATTCTTAACAAAAAATGTTTTCTAAAATGAATAATTTAATTAAAAAAGTGCTCAATACAATTTAGATATGTAGGTCAGTTTAAGATCTATATATTTCAGAGCTAGGGGCTATCATACCATTTACACAGCAATCCACCATCATTCCAACCATATTCCATTGGTCAGAAGTAAGTTCCACTCAAACAACATCTCCACGCAAACGACCGTGACTCCCAAGAGAATGTTTTGTCGATGGCTAAAATTTTAACCTTTCCAAGTCTACAGTTAACCATTATCTTCCTCTCCTAGTCATATAAACTATCCCTTAACATAACCCTTTACCGTGAGTAGCTCCCAGGCTTGTACAGTGTGAATCTTACTGTAATATATATATTATATATATATATACATATATATATATATATATATATATATATATATATATATATATATATATATAGGCAGCATATTTTAATTTAAACATCTCTGATTAAACAATTTAGATATGTGTTTATTTTCAGTAAAATCCTTCTAATCACATATAAGCTTTTTGTTTCATGACTAAAGACAGCAACCCCCTACCAATCCATCTTTCATGCCAGATGTCAGCTGGTGCAAAATGTGACTAAAATATGCTGGAGTCCCATCATGCGTCTTCATATTAGCAGGGGTACATCCTCTACCAAGTCTGGGAGTATGCTTGAAATAAAATCCCTGGAGACAGCTCCTGTAAGACATGCTGGGAGAAGATATGGACCTACCATACAGTCACTTGCTATTCCAGCTTACACATTAATCGTAAACTGATGCTGGTATCTAGCCTGAATTGTACCACGGGGATTCTGATCCATCCACAGATGTTGGTTGTGTCAATGTGTTATTACAACTCTTCCAAATATTGTCTCATTCATAAAGAAGACTGAAGAGACAAACAACAAGGTTGACCTGAGCTCGAACTTTATAACAATGTTTATCCTTACTGGCCTTAACTTCTGGACCAAAAAAACCAGAATGAACATACCTTAGAGATGTTGAGAATATTGTTTCATTACAGTTTATATGAAAAAAGAGAATAAACAGTTCACAGCAGAAGCCCAAGTTTCCGTATTCTTATTTTTAATTGTTTACATGTGAACACGCACCTACCTACAATATACAAGAACACGCAACCTTTAGATTCCATAATACATTTCATGTGAAAACAATGTTAAGACTTCAGTAGAAGCTATAAACCAAACCATAATTTTTTTATTGCCTAAGATGGCTATTATAAAGTTGGTGTTTGAAGTCAGATTTCTTAATTGACCTCTGGCAGTCAACGTGTTAAATAATATCTGGAGTAATGAAAACATTACGAAGACAAAAGAATATTTAAATGAACATGATATCAATTTCAGAATTCATTTTCTAAATTAGGAGATGACACAAACAAGCTAAAATCTTTTTTTATTCTCATCTTCAAATATCATTAACCAAACAAAAGAAAAAGGAAATTACTTGTCCTAAGATGCGTGCAAATCCAGTGGTGTATCTTTATCGTTTGAGATTTGAGCAAAAGAATTAATATTTAAGACAAGAAAGTTATTTACAATTTAATTAAATTCTATTTTTAAAATGACGACATATAATGAAAATGAAAACTGCATAATGACTGTTTATTCTCTTGATTTAAGAGCTGAAAAAAATCAGCTTGTATCTTGAATTCTACAGAAATCGATATTCCAGTAAAAGGTAACATTTCTTTTCAAGAAGGTTATTGCAAAGTAGAAATTTCGAAAGAATGAAGGAAAACAAGAAGAAAGGATAAGTGCAAGAAGGTAGAATGCATGGCGGTCTGAAAAAGGGACAGCTCAAAATGCAAATTACAAATTGGAGATACCACAATCAAACAAGTGTGGTAATTTAAATATCTAGGAAGTGTTTTTAACAGTGGATGGAAAGTGAAAGTGAAAATGAAATACCGATATCTTACTGCACATTGGGATAGCAAAAGATGCCTCCCAAAAGCTAAGCAAAGTATAAAGGAATAGGAAAATTTCATTAGGGACAAAGAAAAGAGTATTGGACTTCTATGTAATGTCATTGATAGTACTACCATTTATCACGAGAGAAGATTTTATTGTATCTCTTTATGTGAATGGCAAAATTAGATTTTTACTCTCCCATATTCCCGATGCGGATTTGCATTATGGTGTAATGTGAATCGGCTTGGAATGAGAACTTGGATAGACGACATTTGAGCTCGGTGCATTCACTTATGTGCAAATAACCTTGGGAATCCCTCTCTTCTCCCAGATATAGGTTGAATAGCAGGACAGACTAAGTCCTATAGATTTGGTTGGCAATCAGTTTACCATCGAAAGAAATGGCAACCTACTATGTGAAAATCTGCTGTTTAGTCAGTCATGAATTGAAGGAGACATGATTTGCCAAAGCGTGGATCACATATGGCACTTAAATGACTGATATATATTCTAAATATTAGGTTGGTGCAAAAATAATTTCGTTTTCTCACATAGTAACAAATGTTAGAAAATGAAATTATTTTTGCACCAACCTAATAGAATGCATTGAAACGTTACCATTTTATATAGGAAAAAAATCTCTCAAGAATAACATCGTATGAAGCCATAGTTTCAATTACTTCCATGTGTAAAATGTTTTTTGTATAAATATGTGATTTGGGGGTCACTGTTAGGATGATAGGTTTATTTGTTATATTTTTTAATGGCAAGTTTCCACTAATTAAAATGAAATCAAAATTAGAATAGCACAAAAATTGATTGGATGTCAAACTTGTAATTCTTTGTTTAACAGTTATTCTACCAGCATTGTTTGTTTGATATAAAAGAAAAAGAAAGGGGTTGTTAAACCTTTTCGAACAGATGCCCCCCCCTTTTTTCTTTTCCTTCTCAAGCGAACGTTATTTAAAATATCTTTGAACCTTATGACTCGCACTGATGTTGGCAATTAAAATGTTAAGTTAAATCTGTCTATATTTCTGAGATGAGGTATTATGTACACTATTTACATTATTCGGACTATTGTCCTCATCTTTGTCGCCATATTACAAAGTTTCGGCCGTTGTACGCTCCAGTCTTCTTCAGGTGGTTGGAATATAGAACTGAACCCTTTATTTTGCTCACTGGGGTAGACTGTTCTAGTTACACGTGCCATGATAAGGTTCAAAATTTCCCCATCGGTATCAACAGGTTCAGAATTTTCCTCCAAAAATATATTTAAGAAAATATATAAAATAGCCCCAATGAATCAAGCAAGTACTATATTAAGTACACCAAGACTAAAACAGCCGAGGCTACTGAGCAGAAATTTTTAACTGCTACTAATATCCAATTAATAATGCATTGTATGCAAAGAAGATGTTTAAAACTGGCAGTGAATAATCAAAGAAGCTACGAAATTAGTGCCCTATAAAAGGCACAAAGATGGGTATTCTTGGAGAAGTATGTGAAGATGTATGCTTCATAAAAAAATATAGCAATATCATAATGGAGTATTTTTTGACGGGTTTGACACTTCTTTAAAAGATATTATTAGAATAGTGGTTAAGTCTGCTACCAGGCAGTCAATAGATAGCATAAAAAAATGCCTTGGATACAAAACAAACAAAACAAAAAAACAAAACAAAACACAAAAAAAAACTAAAAAAACAAACAAAACAACTAAAAAAAAAAAAAACAAAAAACTAAAAAAACAAAACTAAAAAAAACAAAACAAAAAAACAAAAAAAACAAAACAAAAAACAAAACAAAAAAACAAAACAAAAAAACAAAACAAAAAAACAAAACAAAAAAACAAAACAAAAAACAAAACAAAAAACAAAATACAAAACAAAACAAAAATACAAAACAACCCCCACAAAAAACAAACAAACAAAAAAAAAACAATAGTTAATATATTAAACCATCTCAAGAACAAGTTATCTAAGATCCTGTTTGGCAACCCCCCTGACTTAAATAAACTCGTCCACACATTTAAAAAGAAATAGGGAAAAATAGATTAGGCATATTTTTTGTAGGTTATCATTCCTTAAACATTCCTAAATATGAGACATTTGTTAGAATAAAAAAAAATTGATTTTTCTTTTCTTATTTTAGAAGGGGGCTCCTGTTCATAATATAGAGATTGAATTTTTACAGTGTTATCTGGTCTTAGCTATTCTACGTACAAAATCAGACTTACATTATTTAGATTATTCGGACTGTTATCCTCATCTTCATTGGCTGTTCTACACTCTGGACTTCTTCATGTGATTGGAATTTCGAAGGACACATGGCCCAGTCGATAAAGACGTTGGTTAGATCCAGTAACTAGACCCAAAGTGTTATGAGTTCAATACCAAGCCACAGCAGTGCTGAACCAAACTTAGGTTTGAGTTAAAGGGAAATAACCGAGACATCCAGAAGAGACATGACAGATGGAACTAGAACACTTTACCCCAGTGGATGAAATAAAGGGTTCGGTTTGAAATTCCAATCACCGGAAGAAAGCTGGAGCGTTCAATGGCTGAAACATTGGGGATATGGCAATGAAGATGAAGATAACAGTCCGAATAATGTAAATAATCGCAATACCTTATCTCAGAGATATAGACAAAAATTTTCTTCTAAATAAAGAACAAATGGATATATACTTTTTAAATTAAAAATCTAAATGTACATAAATCAATAAAATTATATCCATTTAATCTTTATTTAAGATAATTTATCATTATACCCCAATGTCTGTGCAGGTGCTTTTGAAAAATCCCTCCTCACCAAAAAATTGATCTTAAAGAAATTCAGAAAATTATAGTTTCGTAGCATGAGCAATCATGACTCTCCACAGCTTCCTGTCTGTTGTTTCTCTAGGTAATTCTTACCCATTTACTACCTCTCTCTCTCGCCTCAGTCAAGTTGAATTATCAAAAAATTAAATGTAATGTTATCTTCAGTCTTCTTAATTATAGTTCTTTTATTGTTCTCACTTCTTAATATTATTTTCTCATATTCTCTCACCTTTGCATCTTAGTGGCTTTATTGCCTTGATTGGGATGAAATGATTAAAGAAAAATATCAGTGTGGCTTAAGCAAGTCAAAAGAAAAAGACGAAAACATAATTAAACAAAGTTTATAGGTTTTAATAATTTACATTTTATTTAAAAAAATGATACCAATTGTATTAGGTTGGTGCAAAAATAATGACGTAATAATGTCGTTTTTTGACGTTAAACGTCAAAAAACGACATTATTACGTCATTATTTTTGCACCAACGTAATAGTAGCTTAGTAACATTGAAATGACTTTCTTTTCTATTAATCAGACCCAAACATGAAACATTAGGAAACCATTTAAGCCACTTGAATACTTATTCTTTTGCAAAAAATATACCAAATAATCGAAACCCCAAGCTGACTAAAAATAAGAGATTAAAAGAAATTGTGTAGTGGAATCTACTTTGAAGAATTTATTTAACATTCATATAATGTAAGCAAGGCAAGCAAATGGGGAATTGTGTTACCAGTTTAATTAATTTCGCAGAACAATGGTAAGGAAAAGGAGAGAAAAAGGTCAGAAATGGGTAAGAGTTACTTATAGCAACTACACAGGAAGTTGTGGAGAGCCATGCTATGAAACTAAAACATCAACTTGAGTCATGTTCTTAAATAGCCTCGTCAGATGAAGATTTTCATGTTGATCTCATGCATAGCGCCAAACCCGTTCAGAAATATCAGCTGTATAAAACCGCTTTCTAAGATCAATGGTGAAGAAAGACTTTGAGCGAGTAAACCTTGATGGTCATTGCAAAGATTATCCAGCTTTGAACATTGTGGACTGCATTACAGGATCACAAACAAAGTACTGTACCGAATAACAGAAACCACATCACTTGAGGACTACCAACAGCAGCAACGACTAAAATGGATAGGGCATGTAATGCCAAGAGAAAATGACATATAGAAAAATGTTTACATTCCGCACCACTTCGAACAAAAGGTTAGGAAGGAAACTCCCTCAACACAGGAAAGAGCGATAACATTTACTGGACTTGAGAAGCCTGTTTTCCTAAGAAATTGTTTTAAGAGAAAGATTTTATAAATTTCAACTGAAACAGTCAATGATTGCCAAATATTTCCTTATCAGGGAACGGTTATTATTACCATATATGGAAGCGCAGTAGTAAGTCTCCAACTTGTATTACACAGGAGAACTTTCCCTACTTTTATTTAATGTAGCGATGAAGAAATATAGTCTGTGTGAATCTTCCAAGTGGAAATGAACTGTTTTGAAAATAAGCAAAAAGAAAGAAAAAAATATCTGGTTTCTAGCAAAGGTCAAACAAAAATCTGTTTGGTTGATGTTAAATATCAAATTTTGTGTGGGGTACTCAGTGATGATCCAAATCATTACTTGTAGCAATAGTCAACCAAACGATCCCTATTAACCATTGCCCTATGCAAAGTCACCAGTTCTTCTATATATAAAATTCTGTAACTTTCATTAATCCATCCCACACCCTCTAAATTAGCCACACATTGACCGATCGAAACCAAATTCTAGGGAGAAGTGCAAACAGGTAAGTGTGTATAACGTACAGTTGGTTTTGCTAAGGTGAATAGCTTAGTATTAGGTTGGTGCAAAAATAATGTCGTTTTTTTACGTTAAAAAATACGTCAAAAATCGACATTATTTTTGCACCAACCTAATACAATAAATTTTCATTATTTTTTGGGGAAAAGTTTTATTATTTATCATACAAAATACTCCCATTATTCTAAAAACAATTTAATAATTGAAAGCAATATTGTTTTTGCATTTCTTTAAATTTTTATCTATAGAAGAATCTAATTTCCAGTTTGCTCTACGTTTGCGAGAACTATAAACAAATCACAAGGCCAAATGCTTTAAAATGTTGGAATTTGGCTCCAGAAAGTCATATTTATGCACAGGCCAGTTGTATGTTGCATGCTCAAGAGTAAGAAATCCTTTGAATTTATTCTAAAAAGGAAAAAAAAATTCTTAAAAAATATTGTTTAACATGAATTCCTACCAAATTAAATTAAAGAAATGGTTAAACTGCGAAGTAGGGTTTTCATCAAAGTATTTTTCCAAACAAATCAGCTTATTCCAATTTGATCGATTGATTTGCGAAATTGAACGAAATGTAGAGTTGGAAAATCTCGAAAAAATGTTTGCGTTAACTTCAGCAATACTAACTACTGTGAGGATTTCAACACGCGTTAGTGTGTTGCCAAAGATTTCTAGTAATGTTTTATCACCGACTCATTTGTGAAGAAACAGACGACGTGTTGTATTCGGAACTGCGCACAGGTTCGGAAACTCCATTCTTGACACGCGAGTGGCTGGTAAACATTTTGGGAAATTAAAGTTAAAAACGAAAATGCTTACAAATCTTTGCTTACTGATGGGAAACAAATTAAAAATATTATTTATTACCGAATTTTGTGTAGCAACACCCAACGAGACTCAAACACGCTACAAGTATTAATGGTCAACCAGACTAACTTTGCCTGACAGCAGCGAGCAGAATTCATAAGTACGCAAGTCGGGAAGGTCTGACTCCTAATAAGACTTTTTCTCATCGGGTGAACGGAATGTCTTCATATGCAAATGAAAATAAATATTTAAGAAACACATTTAGCAGAAGATAACACGAGGAAGAAAAATATTAAAAAAAAATAAATAAAGAAGGAAGACTCTTTTTTAGGATATATATTAATCAATATTGACGTTTAGTTGATTTGTAAGCAAAACGTTTGCAGAAATTTTACCACAAAAAAAAAAAAAAAAAAAAAAAAAAAGAAGAAAACAGACATAAAACCAGGTGAAGGTGAGAAAGAAAAAAATAAAAAATAAAAAAATAAAGAAAGACCTCTATAATTAGTAAAATGATGGCCCGGTCCCAACTGTGTATATTTTCGTATTCACGTGAGTAATATTATCACTAGGGTGATAGCGGTAATTGAAATTTTCAAAATTATTGTTTGGATTTAGCCCAATTCACTCAGTAAAAATGCCAAGTATTTATTTTATTTATTTTTCGTTAAGGTTGAGAAATATTTCCCTTATCTTCTTACAATCCTCATTTATTGTCCGTTCAACTAAAAAAAAAAAAAAAAAAAAAAAAAAAAAAACTAAAACGATCACAGGTCTCAAGTACTTGTAGCTCGTAGCGACTTTCCTTGTCTCAGACCTGTCATCCATTCACATTCATGTGCGGTTTCCTGTCAAGATCGTGGGAAGATCATGACTCTCCACAACTTCCTATCCCTTTTAGCTCTGAGCAACGTTAAACTCTTTACACGCCGTCCATTGACACAAACTTATTAAGTTCCCGAATGTTTCTCTTCACCTCAATACGCCCTGTGAGTATTAAATTTTCTAAGCCGTCCTTTATTCGTAAACTTACTTAGAAATTTCTACAATCCTTAATTGTAAGTATTAGTGACTTTCTAGCTGTAATTTTATTAAGAATTTCCTCGTTGACCGTATGTACTATCCAAGGTATTACTGGCATCTCTTCTGCTCAGGGAATTCTCGGCGTCACAATTCTTTCCAGGGCATTCTCGGTATCTCTTTTCTGTTCAGGGTATTCTCGACCACCCTGTTCTATTCAGGGTATTCTTGGCATCCTTGTTCTATTCAGGGTATTCTGAGACCAATAAGTTAGTCAATAAGATGATCAATAAATCTGCAGCTTCAGAGTTTTTCTTTAATTCTAAATTTTGATCGGAAATTTGCGTTGTAAAAAACGTTCAACCTATGGAGAAGTGTTGGGTTACATGCCTTGACAATGATAGCAAGACTCCATTTTTGGTCTGATCTAACTTGTATAAAGACAGAGAGCATGGCGGGTAGAGTCACGTAATTTTTTGGAACTGTATAAGGAGCCGAGCATTTTTCCAGCATAATTAGCGATGGACCGTGTATATGAGTCCCACTTGAGATCTGGAATGTAGCTGAGTTCCCAAATAGGGTATAGGCTAAGGCCATAGTCTCAGACATTTTACTCTTCATGTGGGTATTAAGAAAAAGTTTATAATGATTAGGACGGGAACCTGAAGTTAATGCTTTCGCGCTTAAAGAATAAATGACTAAAAACGTATCTGTTCAGTAAAATCACACAGAACTTCGTTTTGAAAGAAAAATGAACTGAAAGATATTCCCGCCAATTAAATCACTTCCTGCGAAAATCAAAAACGTACGATCCACTTTCAGTTTTTACAAAGCAGACAATTTGAGAGAACATCTTCTGGTGATATTATATCGCATTGTCCTTTTAATTTTTGAAATTAACTATTACCATGCCAACAAAATCATAATGATCTCGTTCTAATTTTAATGAACGTTATCATCTTCAATGCATTCTCTTACATTGACTTCAAAACTTTTCCCATCCGCTTCATTATATTACAGAAATCATGACACATATTCTTTTACCTTTCTTTCTATTACTCAAATCCAGCAAATCCAAGGCACGTAAAACACTCAAGGTGGAGGGTTATTGTTAAAACGGTTATAATCCTGTGGTGCGTGATATAAACAAAAAAAAAAATAGTGGCATGGGGTAAAAATTATCAGGATGATAGATAACCATTAAACATTGACTTAAAGGGTTAAGATTGTATTGTTCACGGAAGTGTCTAAGAAATCTTGTGAAAATCTGTGTGTAATTTCGGTCAGAGATGAAATGAAGGTGTTTTGATTCTATAGAAGTGGTATGGCGTTTCATAGCTGTAATGATCTGAACTGATAAAATTAAAGGATGGAATTTATCTGAACATTTGCCATGAAAATACCGATTTTGTAGCGTCAGACTTGCAATGTTGTGCCTGTAGGAAAGAGGTCGGAGAGTGGAGAATGTCTTCCTTTCTAAAACTTTGTAAACGATTTGAAATTCTATCCAGACTGGAAAATGAGGATCTCCGGCTAAGATATAGCAAGAATACACTTTTCAGTCTAACCTGAGTTTTTAAAGATAAAAAATGGCAAAACGAGTCGGTACTCCCTGGAGCGATAAAATGAGCCGACACTTTCCCAGTATTTTTAGCCATAGATTGTATAAATAATTTCCACCTGGGTCTACAGGGAACACGAGACCCAATCATAACGTTCTATACGACAAAGTCTACTGGGACCTAATTTCAAAATCTTCTAGTTTCATTTGGAGCGACACAGTTTCGTTTTATGATCATTCGCTGCTGGAGTCCGCTTAAGAAATTCAAAGAATTTTCACACTTGGAATAACTTCAACTGATTTAATTCAAGTAAGTATAATATTTATTTACCATATAACTCAGCGTATAAAGGAACCTTTAAATAAGATAAAATCGAAAAATGTAGCAAATTATCATTAATTTATCCCATACCTGTAGTATAAGACTACTCCTTATTGATTATATAAAGATGATGTAATTGGACATGTTGGTATTTACTGTATCCTTAGAAATTCAAAATAAATGAAATACCAAAACTGATTCTATATAATTGTTGTGGCCTCGTTAGGGGCCAGAATTAAAGACACAAAAGAGGAACTGAGTTAAACAAATATCTTAATAGAAACAGTAATACAAACATATACAAACGAGAATGTTACAGCAAGAATGTTCGGTCCGACTGTCAGAGGTGACTGCTGAAAACTTTCCTCTCCAAAAAGGCAGTACCTGCTCTTATTCATAGCTGAGAGAGTCCATGCGTGCGTGGGTAAATTACCATAACAATGTTTTTCCTACACACGTCCCTTAAAATGGAAACCATTGTTTTGTTTATGTTTTCATTACATGATCTCTTGCGAATACTGATTTTTATTCTTCCTCTTTTCCTATATCTAACCAGTTACAAACAGCTTGGTGTATTTATGGCTATTTACTTACACTCCATTAAAAAATATAGCAAATTTTCATGAATTTATCATATACCTGTAGCATAAGATGACTGCTTATTGATTATATAAAGATTATGTCATCGGAAATGTTACTTATTGTACCCTTAGAAATTCAAAATAAACAAAATAACAAAACCTATTCTATATCATGCTTTTTCCTACACACGCCCAATAAAAGGGAGACAATTGTTTTGTTTACGTTTCACCCCGTGATCTCTTGTCAATACCGATTCTTCTTCTTTTCCTACATCCGAACAGTTAAAAACAGCTTGGTGTACCTATGACCATTTACGTAGACTTCATCGACAATAATGAATTTTTGATGAGAAATGAATATTATGTCATCCTAAATGTTATTATTGCCGTAATTAACACTACCGCTATTGAAAGTAATCATAATTCGATATTTACATTTTCTTAGCTGAGCATGCATGGATACAAGTTGATTTCCTTGATATGGAAATTAATCTTTGAACAGGCAATTTATTATGAAGTTCTGTCAGTAATATATAAGGTAGAAGTGGTTTTATTACTTTTATTATCAGTTTATTTGATAAAGTGAATCTTTTCATATACATTATTGGTTATCACACTGAGTCCAAGGTTAGTCAACTGACACAGATCACTCAGAATTTAATGTTAGAATTGTAGTATAAGACAACCCCCCAATATTTGAGGGTGATTTGGGGTATTTAAAGGTCATCTTGTATATATATATATATATATATATATATATATATATAAAGAAATATAGTCTTAAGATGTGCTATATTTATGGGATAAAGTGCTCAATATCAGAGATAGAGCGTATGTAAATATGAATATAAAAATGAACAGCCTAGAATGAAACAGCCTGTTGCCTCTGAGTGTTGACTTCAATGTTCACTTTATATATATATATATATATATATATATATATATATATATATATATGCATACATACACGCGATAAACAGACAAAATGATAAGTAAATAAAATAAGTAATTAAAGAAAAAATGAAAAATAGCTAGTTGACTGGTTTTGAACCTTGCTCAACAGAGCTAAATCGATATATATATATATATATATATATATATATATATATATATATATATATATATATATTGGAGCTAAATACATATACATTATCAATAAAAGGAACTGGGGAATGTGTGAAAAAAATAAAATAAAAAATAAAATGGAAATAATTGAACATCAAAGACAAAATTCTTCTGTTTGCAAAGAGAAGGTTTCATAGATAAAATGTATATGGCCTCAAATATATTTGAGTGGTAATTAGAGTGGGACCTACTCAAGATGGAAAACGAATCCTTTTTATTATTTTGTTCATACATTCCGCAATTCCTTTTATTGATAATGTATACCTATTTATTAACTTCGATTTAGCAATGTTGAGTAAGGATTGAAACTGGTTTGCTAGCCCGTTTTTCATTTTTTCATTAATTGATTATCATATGTGGTAATATTAAAAGTAATATTATTGAAAGTTTAGCAAAAGATAAAGGTTGCCATGAATGCAATCATAACTCAATGATTACATTTTCTCAGCTGAGCTTACATGGATATGGGTTGATTTCATTGATATGGAATTATTCTTCGAATAGGCAATTCATTATGAAGTAATGCCAGTAATATATAAGGAAGAAATGGTTTTATTACTTTTATTATCAGTATATTTGATAATGTGAATCTTTTCATATACGTTATTGGTTATCGAACTGAGGCCGAGCTTAGCTTACCGACAACCATCAATCAGAATTTATGGCTTCTTTTTTTAAATTTGTAGCATAAGACGAGTCCCAATTTTTAAGGATGATTTTTAGGATTTAAAAGGTCATATACGCGGAAATATACGACATTTTGTTTCTTTGAAATTACTGCAAAAACAAGTTATGTAATTTATAAATCTTAGTTTTAAGAAAGAGGAAAAATTCGGTATGTAAAAAAAGACCACTGTTAACATCAGAAATAGATAGCTAAAATTTATAAGGCACATAAGGAGAAAAGAGGGCTTGGAAAATTTGACACTCACAGGACATACTGAAGACAAGGGGGTCAGTGGAGAACAAGACAACCGAAATAACAGAGTTTAAGAAAGATAACAAAAAAGACAAGATTTAATAAGAGTTACAAATGACAAAGTTGTGAAGAGACATGATGATCAAGAACGCCTTGAAGAGACAAGGTATATAGAAAGTTTTAGGGTTTTATCATTTGATAGTTAATTCAAAATTTTTCACTTAAAGCTAATTTAATATTCTTCTGCTAAATTTTTATTCATAAAAAGAAATTCACTAATGATAAACTTTTAATTTCTTGTCTCATTTGTCGTCCTTTTCTAACAAGTAAAAAAATGAATGTTGATTTTTTTTGTTGTGGTTCTTAAAACGCCATTTAAATCTTTACACTGTATGATTTTAAAAACATAATGCAGCAGGCAAAAATTTCAAATAGAGTCTATCAGTAAAAGGACAATATGAATAAAGAAAAGGAAAACTTATCTCAGCCGACTCGTTTCGTCCTCCGAGGGACGTTATTAAAGCAAATACACGTTTGACTTGTTAAAGTCCCTCAGAGGACGAAATGCGTCGGCTGAGATAAGCTTTCCTTTTGTCTTTATTCAGAAGGGAAAATAAATAAAGAAAGAAAGAAATAAAAGCACAGTTTTATTTAACAAAATAATTTATTAATCTGATTTTTTCTTGTCTTTCTTACAAATGTTACAAAGACTCAATTTTGATAATGTTTTGTTATGTCAGCCATGTTCCATGCGTGATACACACTTAGGCGATCATGTATTTCGGTACATGACTGACGAGGCAGATTTTTTCCTGCAGTAGGTTGCCATTTCTCTCTGTGGTAGATCAGTTGCCATCCAAGGCTATAGAACTCGGTCTGTCTTGCTATTTACCCATAGCTAGGGGGAGAAGATGAGAATTCATACCTTTCCCAAGGGTATTAGCACATAAGGGAAAGTTAGTCAGTTATGTGCCATGTGTGATACACTCTTAGACGATCATGTATCTTTTTGGTGAGGCAGTAGGTTGCCATTTCTTTCAGCGGTAGACCAGTTGCCATCCAAGGCTATAGAACTTGGCCTCTCCTATTTACCCATAGCCGGGGGATACCTTTCCCAAGGGAAATTATTAGCCTGTAAATTGGAACTCGGCTCTCCGATTCCTCAATCCGAGCCGCTATCGATTACTCCACCGTGCCTCCTCTTTTTGTTGTACTTATTTTTTTTTTCTGTTTTCTCTTAAACTGGGAAATTTATTTAAA
>OZ010597.1:21356758-21361758 GCA_963932145.1 Acanthosepion lycidas
AGCCGTTGGCAATGACCATTACGATACATCAGAACCATGTTAAGTCAATAAAGGAAGTGCATTTTGATGTGAAACAAAATGTCTATCATGAGAGGTTGAATAAAACAGCTGAATTATTCAAGCTAATTAATTACGCCGATTGTGTAGCGTAGAAATCAGCCCAGGAAATATGGTGTCCGTCACCTGGGCTAAAATGGACGAATCGAATAGAGCAGAATGTGTAGCCAAGATTTTTTTTTTAACAAATAAGGGTGTGAGGAAAGTGTTTCATCATTTACTGTAAAAAGCTATTGGCTTCGTATTAATGTCTTGGCTTCATAAAAAAAACTGAATTATTCATTGCCAGTCATATTGTTATTACTGGAAAAGAACAGGCAAAACAAGAACAGGAAAACAAAGAGAGGCACACATGGAAACAAGCAGAATGGTGGGAAAAAGCAAACGAACACAAAATACAACAAAATAAAACATACACAAAATGTTTTATAGTAAACAAGAACAAGAAAAAACAACACAAAATAAACTAAGAAAAAGAGCAACAACAAAGCCAAAAGAAAAAAAAAAAACAACCAAAATGACGAAAGAAAAAACAACCAAAAAAAAAACAAAAAAAACAACAAACGCAAAACAAAAGCAAACAAAAGCATCACAAAGACAAAAGAAAAAAAAACAACAACAAAGACAAAAGAAAAAAAAAACAACAACAAAGACAAAAGAAAAAAAAAACAACAACAAAGACAAAAGAAAAAAAACAACAACAAAGACAAAAGAAAAAACAACAACAACAACAAAGACAAAAGAAAAAAAAACAAAACAATAAACGCAAAAGAAAAGAAGCAACAACAAAGACAAAAATAAAGAAACAGCAACAACAAACACACCGCAGGGGAAAATATGACCACTAAGGCATCAATTTCAAATTCTTGGTGAAAGGCAATAAAATAGCCACTGAATCTTTCTGAAGTTTATGGGTACTAGCTACGCGTGTGTCTGACTGGTACAACACATTTTCTGAAAGTCGAGAAAATGCCGAAGATGAACGTTTCTAGACGACCATTCAAGTGAAGAAAACAGGGTTTCCAAACATGGGCGATATCTACTTTTGGGTGAGCGATAAGCAACTGAATAGAAAATGATGGACGATTGAAAATTTTAATAGATGATATTGAACTTTGAATGTTTCAAATGTATTTCAACCTATGCTATCCGAAAAAAAAAAAAAAAAAAAAAAAAAAAAATAAAAGAAACAGTATAAGAAGAACAAACTAGATGGGAACATCGATGAAATTAACCTTGACCATAAAACTATATATATGTATATATATATATATATAGAGAGAGAGAGGGAGGGAGGGATTTAAGTGGTCAAGTTTACTTTCGTCTGTTCTTTAATACGGTAGTAACAGCAGTAATCGCCGCATAAGTCAGCGTTATTTGTTACCCCAATTTGATATGTTTTTAATACATCATAAAGTCAGTTTACGAACTAGTAGCAAAATTTTACGAAACAATTTTGGTATGGTCTTGAATATTTACTATACAGGTGGGTAGTAGAAAATTTTTCCATGTGAAGGTGAACGATGACGCAAAAAAAGGTTAGTAACTCCTGGTTTAGAATTCTTTTTTTTTTTTTTTTTAATTAAATCGTCGTTCGGAATGAGCGACGACACGTAGAAATGTTATTTTTTTTTTATCAACACACAATCTGTTAAGAAAGACTTTATATTATGTTGGTGCAAAAATAATGTCGTTTTATGACGTATTTTTAACGTCAAAAAAAGATATTTTTGCACCAACCTAATAAAAAAAATCCTACCACCTGCAACATTCATCCTTCTAAATGTGTCACCTTCAAAAGTATCGCAAACTGGCATCCCTCTTGTGAGAAAAATCAAAAACTCTTTGTCTTGTAACAAAACATTTCCCTTTTCACAAACCAGTCGAGAGAATGAGTTTTGATTTGAATAATGAATTAACCTCTAATTAATTAAAAGCATGAAAGTCTAATTTTCGTAAACATTTCTCTATCAGATTAAAACATGCATTTTCCAGTAATGTGACATTGCATTCAGATTAACTGCTGTTAATGTCAACTGTTATCTATCTAGAGCTCCATGATAATATCCAACGAAGAATCAGCAATACTATTGGTCCTGATCTAGCATCTCGGCTTCTGTGATTTTCTTACCACTGTAAAGTTACCTCCCGGTGCCTTTTCTATAAATACTTTCACGGTAATTGCGCGGAGGAGCGCTTCGCTATGGTACTCATTGGGGCTAGTTTTTTGAATTGTTGTTTTATTCCTCCCCCCACAGACAATGAATTGTACATAAGGAGACTAGTTAGGACTTTCATAGAGACAATGAGGTATTATGGTTTTGGATGCAGTAAGAAATGTAGGTAAGAATGTATGTAAGAATGGTATGTTTGGGTCAGTGTTTGTGGCTAGCTAAGTTTAAAGTTAAGACAGAAGAAGATTGTCCTTTTCCCCATCCCTCATTTTTGGCCTTGTGCCACATTTTCTGTATTTGAAGCGGAAATAAATATTGCTCTTTACTATGATACCTAGATTTTTTTCAGTTTAAGCACAGTACTAGACTAGTATAGAGATCTCATCAATTTACACTGGTGTTGGCTTGAGGTAACCGTAAATTCTATGCTAACCGTTTCTTTTCTTTCAATTCTCGTTAATGGGACTGCTTACTGTATCCGTGCTTTCCAGCAAACCTTAAAGTTCAAAATTTAAAGCAATGCCAATCGTTATCTACTGTCCTGATTACTCTTGCTCATCAGTAATATTTCTAATTCTTCCATATCAAGTAACCCATTGTGTTTTTGTGGTTTTACTGCCTTGCATGGAGTTAACTTGATTTTTTAAAAAACATCGGGTACGAGAGATAACCCGAATGAAGGAAATTTAAGAAAGCATGAAATTACAATGGACTTGAAAAAATTTCTCTTTAAGTCGATTTATTATCATCCTATGAGTTGTTAAACATCATTTTTTTGTTCTTGGTTTTATTTCTAAGATTTGACCGTTTAATTTTTCGGTCTTCTAAAACACATATCCCAAACTCTCGAATGCCACGACACCCCAGTTCCTGGGTAAATTATACACTTTATTAAGGTTTCTTTATCATGTTTGCACCGAACTGTAGTGTACAACTTAAACTAATAACGATATATAAACTAAAAAAAATGAACAAAATGATTTCACATTTTCGATTTTAATATTTTTCAATATTAATGATTTCACGAAAACGTCAATAAGCGAAACTCTTCCGAACCAAAATTAACTTTTATATCTCGATCGTACGGTTCATACTCTTCCCCTGGAACAGGAGTAAACGTTTATCCCTTGTTTCCTGTTTAGCATTGAGTTGCCGGTTCCTTCTAAAGTCTATTGCAACTCTATACTTCTAAAGTCCCCACCTGAACTCTGAAATTTTATTGACTAATTAAACCTTGTTCACTTCAAATCTAGAATTAGCAATTATCTTTCCTGAACGGTCCCAAGAACTTCACTTTACTAGCCTTTCTTACGCTAATACAACTCCACACTGTAGCCCTCTGCCTTGAGTGGCTCTCAGGCCTTGTATTGTGTGAACAATAGTAAAAAGTAAAAAAAGAAAACAAACAACTGGCTAAATAACCATCGTACGAACAGAGAAAAGTAAGTTGTCATTAAAGTTCTCTTACCTCTCTAAAATCTTTGTACAAGCAACATTTTTAGAAAGACAAGTTTTTTTTAAAGGTTTTATCATTATATTAAACCCACTTGAATGTAAATACCTGATGTTAGAGACTCACAAACAAAATTTAGCCTTACGCTAATTTATAAAAGATAAGATCTTCAACACGCCCTACTTCTTAAATCTAAAGCTAATTTTTTTTCAAATACAATTAATTTTGTTTTTAGGGGTTTGGCAAATATCCCTGCTATGTTAGGAATAAGGTTTTGTTTATTCAGAAAAATGAGCAACAAGTTTCATTCAGTTTTCCTAGCGTGCTTTTTGTTTATGGCGATATCTAAGAAAGATAACGGTTAACTCTAGACTTGGTCAGTTTAAGATTGTAGTGATCGGGGAAGTCTGTTCCACAAAACACCAGGCGAAAACATTATATGAACTCCCAGCATAAGACAACATAAATTCAATGATAATAACAGTCAAAATAATGAGAAACTGTTAATGCCGCAGACGATTCGACGACAAGACACTGGCATGGTCGTTACTACTCAAATCATATCACGAGGATATAAACTCTGACATTAGTACAGTTCTGGGTGTCCTAAGCAGTCATCCATCAAGTAATGACTTGGTTAGACGCTGCTTAACTCCGAGATTGGAAGTAATTTCACAATATATATAATAAAATTCCTTTCGTTGACGTTCTAGTTGGTGCCAGCAGTGATCATTTTATTACTGCACTATATAAAAACTTCGTGTTTTTTTTTTTAATTCTAAGAGTGCGTTATTTTACACATATAAGAAAAACTACCTCTTAATTGCTGGTGTTCCCAAGGCCACCCTGACCCGGGGTGGTAGCACCTGTTAGGGTCCTAACTATGGGCACATTGTTAACCCCCAAACTGGGGTTAAAACGCTATGAAACTGTAAAAATAGGTTTTAATACCAGCAATAAAGTTTTGAAGAAAAAATTATTCCTAGCAATACATTTTTGAAGGAGAAAATATTACCAGCAATAAAAATCTTGTCGGCATTAAATAACCCACTGAGGTTGATATGCCGTTAAACAAAATAAACCAAACCAAATCATCATCAAGAGGAAAAAGCCGTTAAAAATATAATTCGCTCCTAACAGATACTTTAAATTTATCATAAAAAATAGTTTCGTCTTTTGTGAGTTTCTGTCTCCAGTACTACTAATAAAAACAGCATTAAACTCTTACATTGGTCACAGATGCAACACACTGTCTCGTAGGCTGACTTGTCAATTATCGAAAGTTAGTGCTTTAGAAGAGAACGTATCTGTGGAGA
>OZ010597.1:21366758-21374258 GCA_963932145.1 Acanthosepion lycidas
TAAATTTCAAAGAGATGAACACAATTCCTGCCAAAAAACAAAAAAACAAACTCAGTATTCATCAAAAGATAAAAGTTCTTTATTTTTCTCGAGATAATAGTATCTATAATTTTATTGATACAACAATCAAAAGATTTCATAGGTAAAAAAATGTCTTAGCTTTATCGAAATACTTTTTCTTTATTTTTTCCTTTCCCCGTATAAGATGCTGGCTTCAATGAGTGACGAAAACAAAAAAGTACTAATGCTCTATAATTAAAAAAAAAAGAAAAAAAAAAAGGTTTTATTCATATCAGTCATTGATGTGCCATGCGTGATAGACGCTCAGGCGATCATGTAGCTTTCGATACATGACTGACGAGGCAGATTTTATTCCCTCGGTAGATTGCCATTTCTTTCTGCAGTAGACCAGTTGCCATCCAAACCTGGCCTCTCCTGCTATTTACCCATAGCTGGGGGTGGATAAAAAGAGGATTCATACCTTTCCCAATGGTATTAGCATGTAAGTGAATGTCATGGATTCAACCGGATTTCGAACTCGGCTCTCTTATTTCTCAATCTGAGCCGTTATCCATTACTCCTTTTCCCTGCATTTTTCCACATCTTTTTGCCAGATCTATGCGAATGATAGTCTGACTGGGCCTCCTTAATCACACCGTGTCTGCTGCATTAATTTTCCAGCATGTGAATGAAGAAACCCTCCTTTATTCATATACGGAATTAATTTCTTTTTTTAAAAATTCTGATCCACTCTAGCTGGACCCTCATCTTTCGAATAAATCAAACCCTAAGTTCAAAGAAGGTATTTAAGATTTAAAATATTTGATATCGTTATTCGTCATACATCGCTTATCTGTCTCTTGCAATCTTATCAACAGGCGATAACTCCCTCTCTAATGAAGCCTGTCTCTCTTTTTTCTCTCTCAATGCTTTTAGAAATTACTACTGGGAATTCTCGTATCACAGGCCATTATGATATTCATTGGAGTGTAATTCATCTTAGAGAGATCTTTAGTTTATGTCTCTCAGTTCGGAGGGGGGTTAACCATCTCCCCACCCATCTATCTGCTTACATGCACTGTCTGTGTCCGCATTTCAGGGACCATGCACTTTTACTGGGGTCGGCTTCTTCCTCTTTTGCAAGTTTTGAATTCGAAGTCCGGACTTCATCTCGAACCCTTCTCCACGACAGAGGACCTCATCCTCTTACTCTAGCTGCCACATTCCCGATTCAAAACCGGGGATTTCTTTCCGCTATTCTTCCTGCTGCCTAACCCTTCCCGAAGTTGAACCCGTGTTCCACTACTTCTCGTCTTCTTCCAC
This sequence comes from Acanthosepion lycidas, assembly GCA_963932145.1. Classification (NCBI taxonomy): domain Eukaryota; kingdom Metazoa; phylum Mollusca; class Cephalopoda; order Sepiida; family Sepiidae; genus Acanthosepion; species Acanthosepion lycidas. The sequence continues at coordinate 21,368,082 of OZ010597.1, forward strand.
GCCTTTTTGCCAGTTCTATGCCAATGATAATCTGATTGGGCTTCCTTAATCCCATTATGTCTGATGGGTTCATTTTGCAGCGCATGAATGAACAAATCCGTCAATTGGACCTGAATGGCTGCATTTTCTTTCACTTCCTCTCTCTCTCACACACACACATATATATATATTAGTTGAATACATTGCTTAAATTATAAATGTAATGATATATGTCAGGTCAATGGTGTATGAATGACACGCAGGAGGGAATATCTACATCACGTTTTTTTTGCTTTTCAAAAGAAAATAAAAACGTCTTTAGACTAAATAATGTTTTTCATTGATGGAATAAAATCTAGAATTAATTAAAAGAGAAAGAAATTCATTAAGGCAGAGATATATAGAAAGTGCCCTAATTTCGGGATGTTCGACGGTAAATTGACGTCTAGGATCATAATGCATAACGCAATTTTTAACAAAACAATGTGAAATCCTATTTAGAAACAACAACGATAGAAACAAAAGCGGTAGAAAGCTGAATAAGTTAGGCTATGCTGTGCATTAGACACATATAGGGGACCAAAATGTTTTAAAAAGGTTTCTTCTATTTTGTTGACTACCTCTAAATATATATGATCCCATCAATAAAATTTTGTTTAGTCTAGGGGTTATCAAACTTTTTGAAGTCAGGGGCGCACTTGAAATCCTACCTATAATTGTAGGCGCACTATATACTAATTTCGGGAAAATATGTTATAATGAAGTCAAATATTGCAGAAAAGAAATAAGGCAATAAAAATATAAAATAATACATAAAAATGCTATTAACTAATGATTACTTTTATAGAAACATAAAAATACTAAAATCACAGAAAAATGTTCTTTCTGTAATGTATTAAGTTTATTTTTGCACCAACCTAATAAATAAACTATTTGGGTTAAAATAGCAGGTTCGACTGGGTTCTCTTGACTTTTGGTGGTAAACAGTCTATGTGGAGTAAAACTGGATCCAAAAAGAGCCTCAAGAGGGATGGTGTTCTTCAGGGTATCTAAGCCAGAGATTCTTCGACTTTTTGAAGTCGGATCCCAATATATAAAAATTTCGGAAAAATATTATAATAAAGTCAAATATTGCAGAAAAGAAATAATGTAATAAAAAAGTATAAAATGAAACATAACTTAAGTTTATACATTCTTATGTTTATAAGAAACCTGAGTGTGATAAGTTTTAGCGATTTCTTCAATGTTTGAGCACATATTTGATAGGCAAACTTTCATTTCCTCCTCAATACATTGAAGAGTTGCTCTCTTTGTGCACTTAACTGTGGTGAGAGCATAATAGCCTAATTCACATAAATATGAACGAGACGGGTACCACAATGTAATAAAGTAAATATATTTATTTCTTTTATCTGGACACATATTTCGCACTGGTTTAGTCTGAAGATCTTTCGAAAGACGAAACGAGAAACTTTTTATGTTGTCATTCAGTTGACCCTCGCGTTATTTTTTTCAATCCTAAATTTCGAGGTCTTTCTACGTAGGGGTGAACCCAGATCATTAGTACATTTGAAAAATGTACAGTTATCTCAGCTACGGGACAGGTATCTTATTTCATATTCCTATTAATCCTTCTGGTTGGCCGAGATGCTTTGTGCAAACTATTTTACTTGCAGTTTATTTGTACATTGTTTCTCCGACAGATCCACAGCTCCAACGAATTCTTTACTCCAAACATTAAGAGATTTGAGAATTCCGGCACATGTAAAAAGCAGAAAAAGTATGAAGATAGAACAGCAATCATCTTAATGAAGTCCAACCTAAAAATCGAGCAGATTTGGGGTTTTCTGCATCAACGGAATCAAGTTTGGTACGCACATCCAGATCTCTCTTTCCAGCTGCAATTTCCTTCATTGCATTTTGTTACTCCTCAGGCAAGACGTTGCTTTTATATCGCAGGGAATTAGAGATGGTAGTGACATTAATGATATAAAAGGTTTTGTTTACAACAGTAACGACAGTAATAATAACCACTAATGGATCAAGTGCCGGTAGTGGCTGCTTTTGTAGTGATGGATTCGATTGGGTTACAATTTTTTTTTTACAGATTCGCGGCGAGCATAGAATAAAGTAGATGTTGACTAATGAATGAAAACAAAAGCATTAAATATCTGGAATTTGGCCAAACGATAAACTGTTCATAAACAGCAACTCTTATTTCTAGTGAAGAAAAAATAAGGGAAGTGGTTCTCGTGAAAACCATCTTACCATTACGCCGTTCCATTACCTCATAAATAATGAACCATTACGTTTTGATCGCGTGGACAGACGACAAAGACATATCAGAGACGCTACCTGTTTTCAGTGAGGAAGAAAGAAAGAAAGAAAGAAAGAAAGGGAAGACAAAAGTATTTAACGTCTGCTGGTGCCTCGTAAATAATGGACTATTCCGTTTTGATCGAGTGGAAAGACGGAAAACATATCCGAGACGCTACTTCGTTTCAGTGAGAAAATAAAATAAAGAAAGTAGTATTTAACGTTTGTTTCAGTGAAACAGAAAAATAATCAATTTAAAATCTTTTCATTTGTACCTCCCTCACCTTAAAATAACGGCCAGCCTCCATATTTCTGCTTATTATTTCAATATTTTTTTAAAGTTATTAAGCTCAAATGTTTCACGATAAGATAACGGAATTTCTATGGATATTTTAGCGTCGTAGAACTCGCTATGGGCTTATGCAGTAATTAACTTAAGAATTAACATTCATTAATTCAAAGAAAACCGTAAAATTTTCACGGGTATTTCTATCTAATAGTATTTGGTCAGTACTAGATATTATGAAGCTTACTAAAAAGGGCAGATTAAATAAAAACAAAGACCGAATTAAATAAATATTGTAAATTAGGGAATTTTCTATTTATAATTTTATTTAATAATTTTATAAATATTTATAATTTTATTCAAAATAATAGCATCCTCTGATCAAGAAATTTCGTGGAACGTGGAACCACCTCTTATTTGCTGTTGTTCCCAGGTCTACCCTGACCCGGGTAGCACCTGCTGGCGTTCCAGTTATGGGCAAATAGTCAACCCCCAAACGGGGGTCAAAACACCATGAAACTGTAAAAGTAGGTTTTTATAGCAAAAATAGCAGCAATACATTTTTTTAAATTATTATCAGCAATACATTTTGGAAAAAAAATATTACCAGCAATACATCTTTGAAAATAAATTACGATCAATAAAAATCTTGTCAGCATTAAATAAGCCATTGTGGTTGATATGTCGTAAAACAAAAGAAAACAAACCAATATACTTAGATAGATAGATAGATAGATAGATAGATAGATAGATAGATAGATAGAAAGAAAATATAACCAGCAATCAAAATCTTGTCGGTATTAAATAACCCATTGAGGTTGATATGCCGTAAAACAAAAGAAAACAAACATCAACAAAAAAAAAAAAAAACAAAAAAAAAAATCACGGACCGAGTGGGTAAAAGTGTTGGTTCCTGAATTTGTTGACATAGTGGTTGTGAGTTCAATCTCTTGGTCGGCCAGTGTGTACTTAAACTCGGTGGAAACGGGTGACCAATAATTGAGCAGTACTAAATAAAATAAGAACTAGACCATATATCGAGACAAAAGCAGTGAAACAAGAACAGTCTCCACCCGGAGATTTAATAAAGGGTTTCCTGTAGGTTATCCATATCGATATACACCTGAGGAAAACGGAGAGCACAAGGGCCGAAACGTTGTGTTAACAATAACAAATATGAGGACAAGAATCTGAATATATATAGTGTGAATAATAAAAAAAACAACCTCTTTCGAATGGTTGGCGAGATATCGGGAGAATATCTGTTTATATTTCTGAGATGAGGTATTATGATTACTTACATTAATACATTATTCGGAGTGTTATCCTCATCTTCTTTGTCATATTCATAACGTTTCGGCCGTTGTACGCTCCAGCCTTCGTCAGGTGATTGGAATTTCGAAACGAACCCTTTATTTCATCCACCGAGGTAGCTTGTTCTAATTCCACGTGCCATGTCACTTCCGGATATCTCAGTTATTTCCCTTTAACACAATCTCTTCAATTTTTTTTTGTGCCGCACTGCTGTAGTGCATGATACGTGCAACTAGAACAATTTACCCCCATCATACCACAGAATTTTAAATGAAAAGATATATATATATATATATATATATATATATATATATATATATATATATATATCCAAGTATATGATTGGTGTATATGGAATGAATTCCAATAACCAACAATTACTATTCTTAAAAGAGTGCTCAATACAAAGTAGAGCAGATATAATTATTTATTTTTATTTATTTATTTATTTTTTTTTTTTTAGGTGAACAATTCTGAAAGAAAAATTGAAAAATACAGCGTGCGATGAGTAAATTGTCGCCATGTTATACTTTTAATTTCGTGCATGCTAGTTATTTGTTTGGGATTGAATTTTCCTGTACTTGTGTTCTGATTGGTCCATCTAGCCTTTGTAACAACGTTTTCCCCTTGCATAGAATATTAATTAATTTGAAACTTTTAAAACCATTTATTTTACATTCAACGTCATCACTTGATAAGACACCGAGGGTGTTGAAACAAAATGGCTATTTTTGTAGTGATTTTATAACATATTTATGTTATAAATTTTTTTTCTTTAAAAATAAATAATTATATATATATATATATATATATATATATATATATATATATGCGCTTCGTATGAAACCGATTTGGCAAATATTAACTCTGCATCTGTCTATATTTCTGAGATGAGGTATTATGTACAATATTTACATTATTCGGACTATTGTCCTCATCTTTGTCGCCATATTTATCACAACGTTTCGGCCGTCGTACGCTTCAGCCTTCTTCAGGTGGCTGGAATGTCGAACTAAACCCTTCATTTCGCTCACTTGGGTAGACTGTTCTAGTTCCACGTGCCATGTCTAATGGATGTCAGTTATCAGTTATCTCCTGTTAATTTCCCTCTCCAAGTTCTCTACCGCCTTAACCGGATTTTGAAGCACTCTTTGGGTCCTGTCACTGGATCTAACTAACGCCTTTAACCCCTGTGTCAAGTGTCCTTGAGGAACTTGGAGATAACCGACATCCATTAGACATGGCCCGTGGAACTAGAACAGTCTACCCCAGTGATCGAAATAAAGTGTTCAGTTTAAAATTCCAATCTTCTAAAGAAGGCCGGAGCGAACAACGGCCGACACGTTGTGATTATAGCAATGAAGATGAGGATAACAGTCGGAATAATGTAAATAATGTAAGTGATATTGTTAGAAGCACTCTTATTTTTAGTGTAAAATCGGAATGTGAAGAAAGCTAAGTGCCGATAGTGGGGTTTTTTTTTGTGATTATGTCATTGAGACCTCAGGGCAACAATGAATTCAAACGAAACAGGATTATGAAGGCAATGAATGTAATGAAAGATATCTCGCGAGAAAATTTATTTACTCTTGGTTGTCTTACTTTGATGGCGATTTAAGATAATTCATCGTTGGCAAGAAAGACAGTGAAAGTAATGTTTGTCCTAATTAATTAATCCCAAAGGAGCAACGGAATAGCGAAATGTGCCTTCCAAAAGCCTATCAATGTTTTAAGAAACAGAAAAATCTTGTTAGAAACAAAGAAAAGAGCGTTCAGCTTCTGCGTAATACCAGTCCTTCTTTATGGCAGTGAATGCTAAGAAGAGACTTGAAATACTGTAACAGAAATGTGGTTCTACAGAAGGATACGGAGAATACCGTAAACTAAACATGCGAGCAGCGACGAAGTTTTAGAGGAAATGACAGTAAAAACATTTATACTTAAAATCAGAGATAGCTGAAATTTCTAGCGCACATAATGAGGAAAGACGGCTTGGAAAATTTGAAACTCACAGGACATACTGAAAGCAAAAGAGACAGAGGAGAACAGAATTATCCAAAGAGCTTGTGTAAGAAGTAGATCGCAAAACAGGGTTTAAAAGAGATAGTAAAAGTAAAGACCAAATTTACTAAGAGCTACAAAGGACAGGAAATTGTGGAGAGCCATGATCGCCAACGTCCTGAAAGTCCTATCGTAATACTGAAACTATCACTTTGAGGATAATTCTTCAATACTTAGAACAAAATGACTATTTTTTAATTATAAAAGGTTTTCTTTCTTTG
>OZ010597.1:21379258-21399258 GCA_963932145.1 Acanthosepion lycidas
AATTTAATTAAAAACAAAGAAAACACGCGTTGAATTGTTATGCAGTATAAATCTCTTTATATGGCAGAGAATGCTGGGGAACTGTTTCATAGATGAAGAGGAGACTTGAAGTGACTTCTACAGGTTTCTAAGAATACCATGGATGGAACATGTGAGCAATGAAGAAGTTTTAAGAAAAATGGAAACAAAAAAGGAGATTTTTACTTCGAAATTTCTAGGACACATAACTAGGAAAGAGGGCTCGGAGAATTTGACACTCATAAGACATACTGAAGGCAATAGCGGCAAAGGGAAACGGTGAGTAAATTAACTATGGAGCGACAGAATAGGGAATGCGTAGGATAGTAGAGAGATAAACATTAACGCGAGTGACAAAGGATAGGATTTAGTAGAAAACTAAAATCACACTGAAGTAATCTTTTTTAGATCTGATCTCAACAAAAAATATCTGATTTTGAAAATTTGCATTATTATAAAGATGTCCGGTTACAGTATCAGAAGTATTATCTCTTTGAGCGTGTATCGTCTGCTTTTTCTGAAAGAAAACAGAGGCGACGTTGAACACGTGCTTAAACTATAAATTTCAAAAATATTTTTGGTACATTTCGATTTGTAGGAAGGTAGCTGCGTTTTATTTATTTATTTTTTTTTTAATTCGGAACCAATCAAATGGTTTCCCTCCAAATTCCGAGCAGTGAACCTGCTGCCTATCTGGGGGAACAAATTGAAGGTCAGGAATTGAATTCGACGAGTCGACTAACAGCTGCGGCAAAAACTCAGGCCGTCCTGGACCAGGAAGAGAAACAACACAAAAGAAATTTGACGACACCAGACGAGAATTTAAAGGGACATCAAAGTTGCTCCCACACCAAAGAAAAATCTGGTGTGATTGTTCTGTTTCTTTGTTCTTCACAGGCGGATTTTTCATTTCATTTTAACTTTATGTAGTTCACTTTTTTTGAGGATCATATGCGGCATTGTAATTTTTATTGTAAAAGAGCCATATTTCATTTGCATTGGTTATTTTTACAGACATGTTATTGGCCATCATTTGGCACCCAAAGCACTTAATTTGTGCAATTATTTCGTTTGTGTGTGTTAATAAATTTATCCTCAGTTTTTTTAAAATTCGGTTTGTGTCGTCTGTTGTATGCCCTTATAAATTAAACATTTGTTTGAACTATTTTTTCGTAGTTTTTTACCAAATAAAAAAGTCCTTTAACAGTTAAGGTCCACAAAATCAAACACAAGGACGAGTACACTTGAAGAAGAAAAGTAACACAAAGACCTGATTATGTTTAAAGGGTTTAATGCCCAGAAAATGGTGTATGCACAATAGGTACAATATAGGCTTGCAAATATAATTTATGTTTGCGAACTTAACTGTTAGAACGAGGTGGGCTTTGCGGCTTCTGTATCCATTAACGTCAGAAGGGACGGCTCTCAGTCGCAAAAGAGCAAGATTTTACTGCGTGGTCCCAGGAAGGGCTCTTGATTAGACAGCAATTAGCCAATCAGTGTCCCGGATTAGTAAGGTTTTCATGTTCGTTGGATGATAAAAAGTTAGCTCCCTTTAATATCCTTTTCAAATTCTTATACTTGATACAAAAATCGTATTTCCCGTCATATAAGTTGCGATAATTCTTTTCATATAGGACTTAGTACCGACAAAGTGATTGCGTGTTATACATGAAGATTAAATTTCTGTTGGCGCGAAAAGTAATCATATGTTGTGTTGCCGTGTCAACAGGTTTAGACATGGTGAATGCAATGAATTATATCTTTCAAGAGACGATTTCCGAGTGTTCTATAAGTGCAGATGACAGTCACCTACTGTCTGAATTACAACATCCCAAGACGTAAAGATTTTCATTTTTTTTCCTTGCCATTTCATATCCTAAATATTTTTTCCATTAACACATTTTTTTCTTCATTTTACTTTAAAATTAATAGATCCGCGATAAGTTTTCAATACTGGTAAGCAATGAACCCACAAAGTACTAGCAAACAAAGCCAACTAATCAAGTATTAGTAAACAATTAGAAACCACTAATTAAGTACTAACAGGCAATTAAATATCACCAAACTAAGTATTAGTAAACAATTAATACTAGCAAGTAATTAAATGTCTAATAATTGCTAGCAAATGCCACTAAGTAATATCAAGCTATTAGATATCACTAATTAAGAATTAGTAAATAATTAAATGCTACTAATTAAGTACTAGCAAACAACTAGATGTCACAAAGTACTAGCAAATAATTATATTGCCACCAAGTATTAGTAAACAAATAATACTAGCAAGTAATTAAATGTTTAATAATTCCTAGCAAATGCCACTAAGTACTAGCAAACAATTAGATGCCACTAATTTATTGCTAGCGAATAAATGCCACTAAGTACTCGTAAACAATTAAAAACCACTAAGTACTCGTAAACAATTAAAAACCACTAAGTACTCGTAAACAATTAAAAACCACTAAGTACTCGTAAACAATTAAAAACCACTAAGTACTCGTAAACAATTAAATGCTACTAATTATATACTAGCAGCCAATTAGATGCTACTAATTATTAATAAACAATTAGATGTTACTAATTATTTACTAGCAATCAGATGCCTCTAATTATGTACTGACAAACAAATAACATTAATTAGGTACTAGCATGCAATTAGATGCCACTAATTAAGTACTAGCAAGCAATTTCAATGCTACTAATTAACCACTAGCAAATTAATTAACGTCACTAATAAAGTATTAGATGCCACTAATTAAGTACTATCAAGCAATTAAATACCACTAAGTACTAACAGACAATTAAATCTTTCTAATTAAGTATCAGGCAATTAGATGCTTCTAATTATATACTAACAATCACTTAGATGCAAACTAATTAGGTACAAGCAAGCAATTAAATGTAACTAAACAAGATTTCTTCAAGTAAATCTGGTTTGAAATGAAGAAGTAAGTCATTACTTTACCTACAATTAATTTTAATTTTAATGATAGATCATTCATTATTTACGTTATTTCCGTAATTATTATCCCAATCTTTGTTATTTTTATCAAACCAGCCTTCATTATGTCCATTTCAATCAGAGTCAACTTCAAGGAATTTTGAATTGAATCCTTTATTTAATCTACGGGTAGAGATTCTTCTCGTTCCACTAGACATTTCTAGGAGAGATAATTCGGTTAGTTCTTATTTAGTAGTGCTCAGTTACTGATCGACCCATTTTCACAGAGTTTATGTATTGTAAACACTACTCTCCGGCCCAGGGATTGAACTCACAATTACTATGTCAATAAATTCGTGAATTAATGCTTTAATCCACTAAATTAAAGGGTCAAAAAGAAAAATAAGCCAGCGGTCCTCTGGTGACAGCCACCGGTGGGCCTCAAGCGGTCCACCAGTGGTAACACTGCCAAGACGAACAAGTCGACAGTCCGACTGCGGACCACTAGCGGTAAACGCTTGTGGCATGTCTCAATGTAACAGATTGGTGGCTTGCGTGTAGGGGTTAGGTATACATCGCTTTGCATTTCTATTGCTATGATCTCTAAATATTTAAATGCTACTGATATCGAGAAAAAATTAATTCAAAGTTGATGGGTCTTTCTGGAGATTTTGTGGCACACTGTGTACCATTTCTCTTACCAATTCTTCAAACATTGTGGCTGGTCCTCTGCAAGCCTTCACCACTATAATCAAACCATCAGTCTAGTAGTTCGGATTTAAGCCAAAATTTTGGGCCTTTCCATATCGAAATGGACATCGTCCGTTATCTATACTGGCATATCTGCCTTTTTTAAATATAGCACCATTATTTTCTGCATTGTGATATATATATATATATATATATATATTATCCATCTGAATTTCTGTGATGAGGAATTCTCTTTATTTACATGCGAACTGTTGTAATCATCACGCGGTTGCGTGGGTGTTAGAACATTCGCTTTTCGACAATGTGATCAGATTTCAAAACACACCGTGGCCCGTAGCCCTTACAAATGTCAGGAAGGTAACGAAATTATTAGCCTGGGGGAGATGATCGCAGCAATCGGCACCTTTGGAAAGTGCCTGAAAACCTTGTGAGTGAAATTTGGAAGACTGCACGCCAGATAATGAATGCTCTCTCTCGCGCTCTCTCTCTCTCTCTCTATCTCTCAGAAGCAGTAACAAATGTCTGCTCACCATAGTTGCCTAATAATCCACAGGTGGTCACATCTTTGTTGTTGTTATCATGACATTTTGGCCACCGACCCCGCTGGCCTTCAGCTATATATTGATGCGGGTAACCTACAGTCAATTCCAAACTGAACCCTTTATTTAGTCTATGAGGTAGACAGTTCTCATTGCATTAGCCATGTCCAGGGAAATCTAATTTATAGTTCTTATTTTTGTTTTTCCTGTTTCCACAAGTATACACTGCCTGCTGCAGGGATTGAATTCGCAATTACGATGTCACAAAATGTAACCTGTTACGTTACTCGGATTGACATACACCTGAAGAAGGTCGGAGGGTATAACAGTCGAAACATTGTGATAATAAAGATTAAGCGAATAACCCGCATGTAAATAGTATTAATAATGTTATGTATTATTTCTCCAACGCTGGGCGAAATTGGGTCAATAATCAGGAAAAAAAAAAATCAATTCAAAATTTATTATAGTAGCTTTGGGCTATTCGATTTGACTATATGTAGCAAAATGTGGCGACCTTGGTTCCAACGTTTTGTTAAATTAATTGAATCAAAGTAAATACTAATTTATTCCCAAATAAAATTTGTTAAAAAAAAAAAAAATAAAAAATCTAGCATTTATTATAAAACGGAGTTCCGTCGGCACGCAATTATTTTTAGTGTTTTCAAAATTTAAATAGTTTTTCTAAAGTGTCTTCATAAAATTTCAATAATTTCCTTTCACATTCTTTACCCATCATCTTTCCCCAATCACCATTATCACTCCATTACAGGTTCAGTGGAGAATCGCGTGCTGGGAATTGGGTCGGTTTTATTTGGAAGGTTTTTCTCAAGCCATTCATTTTTTTTTATTGCTTCTCATACAGCAATATTGTTTGACAACCGTTCCTCCCCAAAACTTTCTCTTGATCAATTATTATGCACCATCAGTCATGTGACCATCAATGGCCAATCAACAGAGTTTCATCTTTACAGAGGGAGAGGATTTGGGGCGACACCGGTAAAATGTTAGGTCTTCCTGACTAGTGTTTAGACAAATGTTTGCAATATGATGTGTAAAAGTTGAGTAAAGACAGCCTTTTTCAACATAAACTAGTTTTCCTTTTCAGCATCAGCGAGAAGGCATTTAAAACACAATTCTATACTTTGATAGCTAGTTTTCTTTATTACAAAATAAAAATTAATTTACTTCTTTCTCTATTCATTTTTGCTTTTTATTATAAAAGTTTGGTTAATTATCTTTTCTGGCATAAGATACTAACAAGGCATTTGAAACATTTGTATGCCTCATATATTAAATAATATTATAAATTAAATATTGATGTAATGAATATGCATACGCCTGGGTTCCCCCTCACAGTAATATGATTGGCTGGTGTCAGCCATAAATACAGACTGATGTGGCGGTACAGGACAACGCCTATTCACTACGCCTAATGTCTTCGCCTATTGCCTACCACTACGACGAGGACCAGCCCATTACTGTTACCTGTGTTACAGACAAGCGTATGGCTGCAGGAAAGAAATACGGCAACAGCAGAAATAGGTTTACGTGGTTTATTTCAACAGGAACGTGAGGGTTTGGGACAGCTACCTCGTGGTATAGTTCATAAACCGGCTTCGGGTCTAGGTCGATCTCTCATAGTAGTTCACACATGTAGACGGTGGTTGATGCTCCCATGCTGACAGCTGCTGACCGCTCGTGCTGACCGTGAACAAGTCTCTTCCGTGGCCACCTGTTGACCGCCTGTTGTACTTCCGTGTGACCCCTTTTATAGCGTTTTTTATGGCTTAACAAGCTCGAAAAACGAAGCGAGTATAATTAGGAGGTAAGCATTTTTATTGGACGAAAAATAGAACACTTTAAATATTATTTTATTTTTCGACCGGAATTCGTGTGTCGGGAACATTTGTAAACGAAGATAATGGTCATTTTGTGACGGGGCTTTGTCCCGTTCACATCCGGCTCTCGCTCTTTAGTATTTGCCTGTAAATCAGCCGAGATATGTCGTATTTTATTTTATAACAAGGCTCCCCCAGATCTCGGTCTGATTTACAGTGAGCATTATTCGTGTATATTTGGGTGATTCATTCATGATAAAGTCTCTGAAACGTGTGGAAAGTTGTCCTCGTGTTCTTATTGGCATTTGTTTTGGTATGAAATTATTTGCTGAATTGTGTCCCCGAGGGATGTGGAGGAGAATGATCCTGATGACTGTTACACGGTGGAGGCAGAGGGATTGTATTAGAAAGATGCGTTGGGCGTGGAGCCAGTCGTCGGATATGTGCACGGTGAATACAGATTGTATCACCATCATCGTTTTGCACCTGACACATCATATTGTTCGTTTTTATAATGGTGTAATTTCCTATCCAGGGCAGATGAGAGGATTGGCCAACAGTTGAGTGTGGCCGATGAAGTAAAACCTTGTCGCCTACTTGTATTGGGTCCTTGTATATGAGGCGATTTAAGTTAGTCTCAAGTTTGTGGTCAGCTTCATCGTTGGCCAGGGTGACGTGGTGGTGAACCTGCTTTAGCAGGGCATTAATTTGCATTCCATATGCTCCAGGATCGTCGCTTGTGATTTCTTTTCTGTGTAGTATAGGTAGGCCGATGTTGGGGTGACGGCCGGTAATGGCATAGTGCGGGGAGACACCGGTGGCGCTGTTGGTCGTGGCATTCATGGACGAAACGACAGATTCTAGAACGTCTGTCCAGTCACAGTTCCTGTCTTCGCATAACATATAAAGTGCGTTCTTCATCGTGCGATGTCTCTCGATATTTCCTGAGCTTTGCGGGCGACAAGGACAGTGAAGTTCTTGCGTGATTGACATCTGGTTAGAGAATTGTCGATAGACTTCTCCAGTGAAGTGTGTGCCTCTATCAGAGGATACTATGCGTGGAATCTCTCTGTGTCGAAGGAAGAAATGGTACAATCCGCGGGCGGCGTCGATAGCACGGTCTCTCGCGCATGGTATGGTTGTAAAATGTCGGCTGAAGCTATCCAAGATGGTTAGGGTGTAGCGTTTTCCCTTTGAGTTGGGCATTGTGACAAAGTCTATAAAGACGAGATCGGATGGTCTCTTTCCTCGTTTACAGTGGCCAATGGGCACGCCTACCGTAGTTGCCCTTGCACTTAGCACACGTGTCGCAAGAATCGACATAGGCCTTGATGTCGCGGTTTTTGAATTCCCACCAGTAACTGGAAAGGAGTTCTCGCATACGGGTAACACCTGAGTGGTTGTTGCCCTCGTGTGCCTGGTAGAGGTATCTGGGTCGTAGTTTGTATGGTACAACCAATCTCGGAGAGTGTTTACTGCCTCTTATCATCAAAACGGAGGTGCCTGGTTTTAGAAAAAATTGGTGCAAATGTTTTTTGAAAAGCGTAGCTCGGTGGTCGTCAGGATCGATATGCGGTTCGCTTAGAGTGGGTGACTGGAGGGCACTGATGATCTTTGCCAGGGCGTCGTCCTTCTGTTGTTCATCTGCGATGCCGAGGTGGTTGCAGATTCTCTCAGTGGGGATGGTGGTGGTGGAGCGATAGGCGAAGAGTGCGTTGGTGACGCGCTTGTGGGTGCAGGCGTTTTGTGGTGTGTGAGTTTTGGGAATGAGCTGTAAACCGTTAAACTCACCGAGGCACCAAGATGGGATGTATACGCGGAGGTCTGAACCGCTTACCTCGAATGTCCTGCCTGCCGGTGTAGGGTCGTTCGGGGCTTTCGTTTTCTTATGTCCGCAACCTCTGCTGAGCATGTCAGCCCATACATTTGATTCGCCTTCCACATATTCCAAGACGAATTTATAACATGAAATTTCTTCTTGCCATCGTCGTATTTTGGCATTATTGAACTCTCGTTGGTCCAGATATGTCAGCAATCTGTGGTCGGTGAAGATGACGAAGGGGCGGTTGCGAAGGAAATAATCAAATTTCAATATTGCCCACTTTACTGCATATGCCTCTCGTTCCGTCGTCGACCAGTTCTGTTCCGTGGAGTTGAATGTATGGGAAGCAACCGCTATGATATCTTTCTTCCCGTTGTCGGCTTCTTGCATTAAGATTGCTCCACATGCGACGTCACTGGCGTCGGTGGTGAGTGTGAAAAGTTTGGAGAAATCTGGAAACGAGATAACGGGTGGCGAAGACGGTCCTTGATTTTTTTGAAGGCTCTGTCGGCATTTTGCGTCCAGACAAACGGTTTATTAACCTTGTTGAGTTCGTGTATGGGACCGATAAGTTTTGAAAACATTTCTGACCTGATTTTTTCGTGAAGACGTGTCTGTGAATTGTTTGATCCACACTAAACGGCTGATAAGGCTTTGTAATTCCTATTTTGATGTTGGAGGTTTCATTTCCCTGATGGCACGAACGTATTCAGGATCAGCCTTGAATCCTTCGCCGTTTACTATGCGTCCGAGGAATGTTGCCTCTGATGCGAGGAAGGAACATTTATCGGGATTCAGCTTGAGTCCAAATTTTCGGAGGGCAGTAAAAAATTGTTTGTGGGAGAGTATGTACTCCCTAAATGTCTTAGCGTGGACCAGGTTGTCGTCGATATAGGAGGAAATGTTGTTACGGGATGTGACCGTGGCTAGGGCTTCTGCTATGCATCGGGAGAAGATTTGTCCGGCAGATGTAAGGCCGAAAGCCAGGCGCGTATATTGATAGCATTGGTCCTTCCATGTAAATGCTGTTTTGTATCGGTCTCGCTTGTCGATCTCAATTTGCCAGTAGCCGCTGCGTAGATCGAGAGTAGTAAAATATCTATTGCCTTTGCCGATTTTGTTGAACAAGTGGTCGATCCTTGGCATTGGGTAAGGGTCAAGATCGACTAAGACCTTGTTGAGAGTTCTTTTAAAGTTAGCAACGACACGAATCGATCTGTTTTTCTTGCGTACGGCAAATACAGGGCTACTGAAGCCTTTGGGGTCGCTGCAGTTTTCAATGATACCTTCATCAGCCATACGCACAATTTCGGTATCTACGTCTGCTTCCAAAGCCTGGGCTATTGGATGTTGTTTCTGGCTGCGAGACTGGCCGTTGGTTGGTATGCGGATGGGTCGGATGAATGTGCCTTTGCTGCTGCTTTCTGTGCCGATAATGTCAGCGTAGCGAATGAGTAAGTTTTAAGTGGCCTCTAGTTTGTCTCGGTTCGGGTGATTTGGTAGCAATAGCCCCGTGTTATGCTTTAGCCAGGTTAGCTTTTGATCCAGTGTCTAGATGTTGGGCTGTAATTCCATAGTAGGCTGGATTTGGATGATGTCAGCTTGGGCTCCATATGCTGAATCGTTGGTTGACGATGACGGTGATATGATTGCGGCTGTGTGTTGTGTATCCTGAGGAAAGTGTGCGTCTGAATTCTATAGTCGCATTTGGGTTGTCGATTAGATAGGAATCGAGCATGTTGTGACATAGGATACTTTGGCCGATCAGGATCGGTGTGGTTTGGGTAGTTACCAGCACGTTAACCTTTTTAAATGTGGGTGAGTCTCGACTGCCGATGGTGATGTCGCAAGTCAGTTCGCCGAGGGCGGTGGTGCTGCCGTTGATTCCTTTTACTACGACGTCGGAGCGGGTCATGAGTTTCTTGGCTTCTCTGGGTAACTGAGATATTGGTACGATGCAGGTGGAGCATCCAGAGTCTAGCATTGCTAGAGAAGGTGATGTCCCTGAAGTTGAAGGTGGACTGGACGAGCGGTGAATGGTGAGCGAGTCCTTGAAAGTTGAAGGTGTGATGGCTGACGTAGGGGCATGGTAGCGTCCATGGTGGCAGGGGCGACCTCTGAGGTAGTTCTTGCACACGCTGATTCGTGGTGTGTGCTGATGGTTTCTGCGTGTCGGATGGTGGCCATGTTCCGGAGGGTTGGTGAGGCCCGTCTGCTGTGGGTTTGGTTGACTGCTGGGTCAGAGTGGCGCGTTTCTTTGGTTTGACCGCTGTGGTTTCTGTGTGAAATATACAGTGTTGTGCGAAGTCGTGTCGTTGGATTTTACACCGCGATCAAGGTATATTTGAGCTTCGGAGGCTATGCCAATGGCTGAATAGTGGTTGTCCATTGTCTTGACGAGATGTGGGTAAAGATTCGAGTTCCAAATTTTCCCTTTTTCGCTCATTAGCATAGCGCCGATGATGGAAATAAGTCCATCGACAGTTAAGTCTGTATTTTTGTCTTTTTTGTATTTGTTTTTTTTATGTGAACGGCTGCCTATCTAAAGGTGTTTTCGAGTCGACCCGCGATGTCTTAATTTTTCGCCGTCTCGCCGTTCCAGATCCCAGTCTTGACTGAGGTGTTGGAAGTTAGTCATCCGGCTTCCGTGGGCACCTAGTAAGTATTCCTTCAGTTGTTCGAAGGTGGATATGTCATTTTTTGAGTCAACCATCTACTGAAAGATACTTTGGTCCAGTAAATCTTTAGCAGACTTGACGAATTCGCATTCCAGGCTGGGATAGGTGCAGAGTTCTGGCGTGACGTGGATTGTGTATGCTTTGTTTAGGGCCGTGATGAATCGGTTCACGTCGTGTCCAGGGTGAAAAGTTCTCTCTAGCTTCAATATGTCGCGTATGGTTTGTTGGCGCATCATTAAGCTGTAATCGCCATTTGTTTGAGCGGTGGGAGGTGTTGAAGTAGTTGATTTTAGGGCAGTCAGCATGTCGTTTATGTCGGCTTGAATTTCCTGTATCGTGGCTTCGGAAGGTTGTGTTGGTCCCGTTTTCAAGTTGAATAATAGCGTTTTCTGTTCCTTGATGAAAGTAAATAGTTCGGCTCGAGTGAAGCTCGTGTAGTCGGCTATATTTCTCTTGCAGTACGCTTCTGACACCAGTGTTATAGACTGTTGACGGTAGTTGATGCTCCCATGCTGACAGCTGCTGACCGCTCGGTTGACCGTGAACAGGTCTCTTCCGTGGTCACCTGTTGACCGCCTGTTGTACTTCCGTGTGACCCCTTTTATAGCGTTTTTTATGGCTTAACAGGCTCGAAAAACGAAGCGAGTATAGTTAGGAGGGAAGCATTTTTACTGGACGAAAAATAGAATACTTTAAATATTATTTTATTTTTCGACCGGAAAAGTGTGTCGGGAACATTTGTAAACGAAGATAATGGTCATTTTGTGACGGGGCTTTGTCCCATTCACATCCGGCTCTTGCTCTTTAGTATTTGCCTGTAAATCAGCCGAGATATGTCTTATTTTATTTTATAACATCTGCTAGATTCTCCGACCCGGTTACAGTAGTCAACAACCACTTTGCTACTTCGAACAAATATATCCCTTTCCGGGACATATCAAATATATTTATGCTCTGTAAATTTACATTGAGCACTGTTTTGTAAAAATAAAAATAAAAAAATTCAATAAGAACACGGGATTATATATCTTACTGTACTTTCTTTTTATTTATATATACATATATTAAATAATATAAACTCCGAAATTGAAGTGATCTTCAGCTTCAGCGCACCAGATCTAAAACCATTTGTATTCCAATTCTTAAGACGTCATCGACATGAAATAATATCTGGTTTCAATTTAGTAATTGTTTATTTTTTAAACTTATAAAAATTAAAGAAAAGAAATATAATTTTTATTATTCTCTTAATCGAAGAAACATTTCTATAATGCAACGTTTAGTTTTTCATGTGAACAACTGATAAAAATGCTGTCTGGGAAAAAGAAAAGAAAAGTAAAAAAAAGGAAGTGTGAAACCATAGTTGTCAATTTTTTTCTGCAACAATAATTCTCGAGTTGACATCTCGCAATTATCGCAGCATATTGCTTCTGTCTTTAAAGAAACAACTTGAATTAAAGCAAATTAAAAAAAAAATCCTCGTAAATTGACAAAAAGCTTTTCTGTAGATTTCTTTTAAAATAATGAGACAAAGAACAATTCTAGCCTATCATATAATGATTTTCCAAGCGTAGCTTAGATGTGGCACAAGGACGAAATTATGAGGCACCCAGTGAATATCGAACTCACTACTCAGACGTAATTGTTCTAGCGAGACAAGCTTGCTAACCATTACACCGCCTTGGGGGCGCCCCCAATTCTAGCCTATCATATGCTGGAGTGGAAAATTATGAGTTTATACTGTTTAATTTTACCATTCAGGAAAGAACTATAATTCTAAAGTCTCTGTCCAATTTTGAAACAGTGTTTTTATTTGGTTCGTCGGAAACAATCTTAATGATTCTTTCTTTGAAAACTACAGAATACACAGTCGAAAACCACTTTTCACTAGCTTTTGTGAAGTCAACGAATAGTCGTTGCCACTTTTGTAATGTCAACGAACATTCGTTGTCACTTTCGTAATGCTCGTTTTAGTATAGAGATTCTTTTTTTTTTTTTTGTCGGACTTTGTCCATTTCATAATGTGCGACGTCATTTGTTTTTCATTTGGATGCGCATTGAGCAGATATGAATGTACGTGAAAGAATCATGGAAGATTGTAGTTTAAAAACAGTAAAATCGACCTTGCTAACCGAACTCTCCTCTGTGGCTCAATCGGTAAAAGCACGTCCAGCTATATGACTGTTCCGTATAGGATACAGGTTCGATTCATGTCGGAGGACGAATATTTTCTATGGCAATTTCTCAGACATTCAGGCCGGTAAATGTTGTTAATATTGTTTATTATAAACAGAACATTTACTTAACTATTTGTATCTATAAAAAAGAATGGATAAACATAAAAATGTCTTAAAATAAGAGACTTTGTAATCGTAGATACAAGTATGGTAACGCCGTTGAACAATAATGGTGTCAGATGCCATCGAATAGCACTCATACTAATAGTACTTACTTGATAATACTCGTTCGAATAGTAATCACCGAATAGTAATCCGTATAGTGATCAGTATAGAGAAATAGTGTAGAAATAGGGAATAGTATAGAGAATAGCGAACCGTATAGTAATAGAGGATAGAACAGAAATATATTTACTTTGTATAAAATACAAAATTGTGGCGCGAGGCCAAAGAGGAAGTCGGGGAAGGCAGTTTTTCACTGACCATCCGAGTCAACCACAATCCCGACCCATTCTTTCAATACAATATACTCACAAGAAGATGTCCATCACCTCTCAATCCTACATGTACCACAATACCACATATTCACAAGGGACCGACAAAACATCCCATGACGTAAAAATTTATAATGTTCATAAATATATAAAAAATTCATGAAACATGAATTGATGGGGGAGGGGAGATGAACCAAGAAAAGAAACCCAAAATGTTTACCAAAGATAAAACTAAAACAAAACAATGTTAGTAGGAACTGCCCGCCCACTCAAAATAATGAGTGGCCGCTGAGCTTGAGAATCTTAACATAGGCCATAACAAAAGAGAATTCTGGGAAACAAACCGGAAACAACACTTATTCACATTAACTAGGAAAACAAAATAGTGTCTAACTTAACTGCGCTGGGTCCACAGGAAACTGTCCCGTTGCATTAAGGGGACTTAAAAGAGAAAATCAAGGCTAGCCTCATCCAAACGGACCAGGCTCAACTCAGTTACCCACCTTTCGGTGAAATCTGTTGAAATCAAACGCTTTCGAAGAGATTTGATTTTCACCTTAAGCTGATGTTTAAAGAAAACAATCAGATCCTGATACGAATAACGTTCATTCCGCAAGATTCCCTCCATTCGCAACGACCACACAACCATTCTTGCCATGGTTAGCGACGCAAAAAACACCATCCGTGTTACCCCGGAGAACGGGGTCGACACACTGTCACACGCGTACTCGAGATCGATGGACACGAGTCAATCGACAGCGATACGAGCCGTCAACTCGCCGACATAATCCCTGAAAAGGCTCACCCAAGGTCAATGATAGAAGGCATGCAAAATCGTTTCCTCTAAGACAAGGTCACACCGATGACAATGTGGCAAATCTGCTTCCCCCCATCTAAAGGTTACATCATTGTGAGGTAGCTAGTTTCGGATCAAGCACCAGCTAAGTGAAAACTCAGGGTTGCTGAGATAATCTGCAGCTGGCGCCCAAGGTCAAAATTAGCTGTGATACCGACAAGCTGAGCTGATCACACAGAAGATCCTTCACGACCTGCTCCACTAATTCATGATACAATAGTCTCCAAGGTCGAGAAAGGTCACTGGACCGAGAAATGACCTTCAAGGCTGACTGACACTCACTGAGAAAACTCGACAACTCTCCATGACCACAACGGCGCTTACCCTAAGAAATGGGAAGAGAGATTGTAAGGCTAGGGAAGGCGTCCCTAACACAATCCAATCCTCCGTCAAAACGTGACACAGGAAAGCCAACATTGAGGCATGGAGATGTGGCAATCCCAGCCCCCCATGGCACAGACGTTCGTAACAGGCTTCTTTATAGACCCAATGTTTGTGACCATCCCACGAGGGTAATCAACAAACACTTGTTCGCCTCCATGTGGGTCCAACAAAGAGGAAGTACTCACAAACGGTAAAGGAAGGGGGCCCAAGACGTAAGTGGTACATACCTCAGCCCTACCCATTAAGGACAATCTCCTTCAAAGCCAAGTTTGAACCGACTCTCCAACCTTTGCCTATGAATGCGGACAGGTCTGTCAGTCCAACCAAAGAGCCCGGGAAGCTCGATCCCCTTCCAGGCACCTAATCGCAAGTCGGACAACTTGATGCAGTTAATCTTGGGCCCCGTCACCTTCTCATACTGTTCAAGCACCTTCTGTACCACCTTAATGTCGCTGCAGCATGACATGAAGATGGATATGTTATCAGCGTGCGTAGAAACCCTAGCTCAAGCCAGAGTTCTACCAGGGAAAACAGTGATTCAGCAAAGAACCAGACTGCACGCTCTGGTGAAGGAGGAGCTCCAATACCAAAGTGTTAAGTTAGAGTGACAGTGGACACACCTGTCTGACCGACCGAGTCAGCGTAAAAGTGCTCTTCTGCTTTCTGTTCATCAGTACCACAGCACTGGGAGAGTGATACAGGAGGCTAATCCACCTGCAGAAGTCGGGTTTGAATCTGGCAGCCTGCAGGACAGCAGCAAGGTACCGATGGTCTACCCTGTCAAATGCCTTGAACTGATCCAAATTGATCAGCGCCGCTCGCTTGTCTTTTACACCTTCTATATACCGTACGGATCTGATGCATGTTGCTTTGAATTGTTCGTCCCTTCACAGCTCAAGTCTGCTCAGGTTCCAAGAAACTCGCAACAACTAACTACAAACGCTCCGTCAAGATCTTGGCCCAAATCTTTCGCTCTGTGTTTAGCAGAGTTATGGACCTGTAACCATCTAAATCCTGCTCACTGGTGATCTATGTTCAAACTCAAGTGTCGGTAGCAATACTTTATTCCTATATAACAGCAAGAAACTAAGTAATTAGGAAATAATAAAATTTAAAACTAATAAAAAGCTATGATATGCAGAAATGATGTTTTATATAACCTGTTGAGAAAAATTAGAATTTGTTTTTTTAAATATGGTATCATCTCATGCATGGCATTAAAGCCACTAAGACACAATGGGTTACAGGGCATAGAAGAATTAGAAACAGAAAATTTAATAATGAGTGGGAAGAGTATTCAGGAAGACAGTAGATAGCGATTGACATTGAATTAAAATTTTTGATAGACTTTTGCTTGATTAAAACCATTTTGATTAATATCTGAAATTATATATATACAGTGGTCTATGTTACAAGCTTTAATATTGTGGCCTTGTGCCAGACTATGTTGAAATTAAAGAAAAACTTAACTGACTGACCTTTAATTGCTTCATAACTTGGTTTATTTTACTGACTTACTGTTCATGGTAATTGAACCCAAAGCAAATTTCCAACTTACCTGAAAGATCAAAGAAAGACATTACATTAATATTTGTTAAAAACAGACATTGTAAAAACGAAATCAAAAGGCAAGACAGAATTGGTACAGTTAAACTATCTCAGCATTTAAGACAACAATGTAAATTTGTAGAGTAATTGCTCATGGTTAAGTGTAATTGACAAAAAAAATGCCCAATAAATGGAATTGACAAAATTTCCAATAAACAATAAAAAAGAAATGAACAGGGCAAAATAATACCAAACAATAGTTTTTTTTAATTGGCATCACCCCATGCAAGGCAGTAAAGCCACTAAGACACAAGGGGGTTACAGGGTGTGGAAGAATTAGGAACAGAAACTTTAATAATGAGCAGGAAGAGTAATCAAGAGGACAGTAGATGGAGATTGACATTTCGTATAAATTTTTGTAGATTAAAGTTGGCTGGAAAAATGGAGCCAGAAGGGAGTTCCACAAGTGAGAAGTGCGAGAGAAGAAACTTAGCATAGAATTCATGGTTACATCTAGCCAGCTAAACTATAAATTGATTAGATCTCGACACCAGTCTAGTACTCGGAGCTCATCTGAACAATTAAGTATTTATAGAAAAGATATAAAGAGGCAAGCTTGCGACAAAGGGAAAGTGACTGGAACCGAGATGCCACATGAAGACAAATAATATGGCTGATTCTTCTTTGGATTTTATCAAGTAGCTCAGTGTAAACAGCAGCGGCACAAGGTCTTTTGTGACAGCAATATTCTAAGTGTGGAGGAATGGTAGACTTATAAATATGTAATAAATATGTCAACACTTTTATTCCCTATCATGATTACATATACAAAGTCACTGGAAATTATTTTAGTTTAACAATGCTTTATAAATTATTTATTAGCCATTTATTTAACTTGACTGATCAAGGATGAAAACATTTATTCACTCTCAGGATTACATGTATAAAAATTAGGCTAATACTAAAAGCATACATAGAAATTCATTGGAAATTAAATGCATTGCAAATTATTTATCAGCCATTCATGTAAAGTTTCTTATCAAGAATAGGATTTATTGAACAAGTACATAAAAACTTTCATTCACTTTAACAATTACATATAAATATTTACCCATGTACCCACAACAAAACCAGATGTGACGCAAGGTTGTGGTTTTTAAAGCGAGTTTATCAGCAGTACCTTCTGAGGACGAGGTAAAGCCTGGAGGGTTTCCCCTGGGACTTGGGCTTAGTATTGGAATATGACGGAATCCCATATATAACAATAGCATATCTAAAAGGTATAGCAAGTAATAAAATCATGTATTGAAATTCATGGGGAATTATCAAGTAGCCATTTATGTTACCGGTCTTATCAACGATAGAATTTATTAAACAAATACATTTACTCTAATGATTACATATCTAATGACATGACACATACTAAAAGTATATATTTGGAATGCGTTGAAAATTATTTACTAGCCATTTATGTCCCCAGTCTTATCAAGGATAGAATTTATTAAAAAAAAGAATGAAAATGTTCATTCACTTTAATTATTATCCTATGCGTAAAGACAGGGTAAATACAAAAATCACATATAGAAATTCACAGGAAATTATTTTAATATAGTAATGCATTGCAAATTATTTGCTAGCCAATTATGTAACTGTTATATATATATATACCTATGAACACTAATGGGTATGTCTCAATCCTCATAAATACATTGGACACTATTGTAAGTTGGGGGCAATGTGCTGCCAGTGTGGTAAGCTATTGCTGTGTCAAACTCTCTGCCTTTGGCCAAAGAGAATAGTCTGAGGAGGTAGACAGATACCCAATCATGCATATGTGGAGTCTACGAGCAATTTTTACCCAAGCCCATGGGCTTGGATTTCCCTATATTAAATTTGTACTTGTGCTACATCCTACCTTGTGGGTGGGGGTAGGTAAATATAATATGCTGTCTAAGTTGTCCATTAGCAGTGGTTTACCTATTTCACACTGCTGGCGAGTATTGTATTTTGTTGATGTTATAAAGATTACCATTTCATTTCCAACCTCCATTTTCATTATTCCTCATTCAGTAATCTTTTCTAGGTTACAACAGTAATATATTTTATCAAGGATAGGATTTATGAATCAAAACCAAACGAAAGGTGATGTAACATCAACATTGTGTAGATATTACATTTCTGGTTGTCCTCTTGTTGGAGACAAAAATACTCTTAGTGAGCCCTCAGGCAAAAGAGTGAAACAGTCATTTTTTGTTTTACTTTTTTTTTTAATCTCATTCAAATGAGACGTATGTCTACCCTTTATCTTAATCTCATTGAACCCAGGGCCAATATCTATTTTTTTCTGACACTTGTTCAAACTGGAACCTATGTCTACACTTTATCTCACTCTCGTTCAACCCAGGAACTATATATATTTTTTTCTGTTTCTTATTCAAGCCAGAAACTATGTCTACTTTTTTCCCCACTGAACCCATGTCTGTCAATCTACCATTTATCAAAAGCTATCATTACTGACTGCCTCATGCTTTCAGCCTTGTGACAGAAGTAAACTGTGTTTATTAAATCAAAGAACCCTTTAATGTGGTGTAATGGTTAGCAAGCATTTCTTGCTAGATCAATTATGACTGAGCATTGAGTTTGATCCTCACTGGGTGCTTCAGACCTTTTGGTCATATGCCACATCTAAGCTATGCTTAGAAAATCTCTATTGTTTATCTCATCCTGGGTAAGACGTTAAACTATATCTGAATCCTGGGTAAGATGATAAACTACATCCAGCAGCAAGGCCTCTGATCAAGAGGTTTTGAGGAGCGTGGAACCACCTCTTAATTGCTGGTGTTCCCAGGTCCACCCTGACCTGGGGTAGTAACACCTGTTAGGGTCCCATACTATGGGAAAATAGTTAACTATTACCAGCAATACATTTTTGAAGGAAAAATATTACTAGAAACAGATTTTTGGCAAAACAAAATATGACCAGCAATAAAAAATGTTGTCGGCATTAATATGCTGTAAAGCAAAATAAACCAAACCAATTTAAACCAAAGAATACATATTCTATTCATATGAATCTATCCTAAAAATGTTGTCTGCATTAAATAACCCATTGAGTTTGATATGCGTAAAACAAAATAAACCAAAGAATACATATTCTATTCATATAAATCTATCCTAAAAATGTTGTCTGCATTAAATAACCCATTGAGGTTGATATGGCGTAAAACAAAAACCAAACCAGACCCTATTGTTTATCAAAAGAATATAATTCAGAGTCAAATAACCTTGAAATATTTTAAATGCTCTTAAGGAAACCAAACTTATATTTCTAACTGGTATTGTCATCAGACTAAAAGCAAAAAGTTCCCTTGATCCATCTTCTGCACTGCTAATTAGAAATTTCTTTATTCCACTCAAGGCTTTGCTTGGGCAAATTTTAAAAATTAAGCATGTTATTCCCAAAACTGAATAACAATTCAGTCATTATGAAAATAGCATTGACATGAATTTATCTTTTTCTTCAGTCAAAACCGACAGAAATCACACATGATGAATCAGATTTATTACAAGAATTCAAAATTAGGAACGGCTTTTAACACCCCAACCTTAATTTGCTTGACAGAGGGAAATGTTGGTCTGAACATTTTATGAAATTCAAAGAGGATCATTTATGATGAATTTCTGGAAGCTCAAAACACACTGTGGCTGCGCAAGAGACAAGAATGTGTAAGAAAATTAGCCAGTGTTCTCGTTTTTTGGTAATACCCAGTTTCAAGTTGAAAATACAATGCTGCAAACAAACATTAAAAGGGTGCAAACTTATTTTCAGATTATTCCAGAACTTACTTTTATAGAAATTTGCAGCTGAGCTAGAAAATTAGGCTTAGGTCAGGGTTTTATAACAATGGGCACTAGCACTCCTTTGTGGGCTTTTGTGTTGAAAGGGGCACTGGAAGTTTTTATTTCATTTTGGGAGGCAGTGAACATATTC
>OZ010597.1:21409258-21444258 GCA_963932145.1 Acanthosepion lycidas
TGAAACTACTGGAATGTAGAAACAAAAGACACCAAGATGGAATTGCCCTGAAAAAATATATATAAAAAAAAAACTTCTATTAAAAGTTTACTGCCTGAGAAATAGAAAAAATTCAAATGTTTCAGATTTCGAAAGGTTTGGTTTGGTTTATTTTGTTTTACAGCATATCAACCTAAATGGGTTATTTAATGCTGAGAACTGAAACCCAAACAGTTACAATTCTTGGTAGTGGATGCGTACAGTCCCAAATATAGGACGAAACAGCCGTCCAGTGCTTTCTGCGTTCTGTTGAGGTTTCTTCTAGACTCGATGAATAACTTAATTATAATTATCTCAAATCCTCCTAATAATTTCTATCACACACACACATGGTTTATGCAAAACTAGGTAATCCGTATGAGTAGACCATATGTTTTTTTTTTTTTTTTTTCATTTCAACCTTTGGAAGTAAAGTTTGATGATCCAGAGCCCTTTAAAAGGGCTGTGGTGAAATAATTTATTACATGGAACCTTAAAGTGGTCTGTTTTTTATTCAAACAAATATATATATATATATATATATATATATATATATATATATATATAGTTTAAAGCGTGCGATATTTATGTAATAAAGTATTCAATATCAGTGATAAAGCATATGTAAATAAATAATAAAGTATATATATATATATATATATATATATTTATGTGTGTGTGTGTGTGTGCGCGTATAGCTGGCCACTTGTATTCAACGAGACCCTTCTACTATGGCGGCTAGCCAATCCCTATTGCAGACGCTTGCTCAGATGCATTTGTGCTTATTCAGCACCTACAGAGCCCACCTGTGGTTTTAACTGCAACTATGCTGAGCAGACCTTATTTATAGTTTCTGAGCAAGAGCGTGTTATCTAGCATGATCAACAATTTGAACTAGAATGCTCAAGTCTTCAGACACGATGACTTGTGACTTCATGCTCGCACAGCTATCAATGGCTCCTAAAGGTTCCATCTACCGAATTTCACTCACAATGCTTGGTCAACCTGTAGTATCGTTTGTCAGGCACTTTCCAAAAAGGTGCCACACGCTGGGATCAACCCCTCCAGTCAGATAACATCAGGAAGTCTGCTTCCTGACAAATTGACCATGTTGAAATTCGAACACGGGTCTTATATGGGGATATTAGTACCAAGCAGAGAAATGGCAAGGCTAATCATTTAATTCTATGGAGACTGGTCAGGGGCATATGAGATGGCTGGGTAAAAAACGTAGAATTGAAATCAGATTGAAACTTGTCACTGACAAGGAAGGAGGGAAATAGGAGACCAGGAATAGAACATATTGGAATATGAGAGGAGAAAACTGACAAGAAAATGGCGGAAAAAAAGGGTTGAGGGGAAATAAAGGTGAAGGAGAAAAGATTGGTTTCATTTTTTTGCAGCTTAACCTTTTGTTATATAGGAATAAAGTATCACTGCCGACACTGGAGTTTGAACACAGATCACCAGAGAACAAACACAGGTGGTCCCATTTTGAATAAGTTGATTACATAATGTTAAAAGAAATGTATATATGGGAATTAGCGTGGTGTCTAAGTGATCACTAGATGAATTACTTTTTGGATCACTATTCAGTGGTTACTTTTTGAGCGAGTACTATTGGTGTGAGTGTTAATCAAAAGGCATTCAACACCAGTATTGTTCAATGGCATTACTATAGTTGTATCTGCAGTTACAAAGTCTCTACTACAACGAGCATTATGAAAGTGACAACAAGTATTCATTGATATTACCTAAGTGGAAACGAGTGTTCATTGACATTTCAAAATCTTTTTTAGAGGTCATTTAAAGCTGAAACGTTGTTACTGTGTGGAAGAGGTTCCAAGCAGATGACTTCCTGACTAATAAAATCATTATACTCACAGTGGTCAGGGAGGCATCCTCTTCAAATCTAGGGTCAACTGATATCTACTTTACATGTCTTCCTACAACAATCTCACCTAGTAATCTTCTATCTTGAGTGGTCCTTGGGCCTTGTACTAGACAAAGTAAAGTTAAAATAAATACCGTAATTCCCCATGATATATTAACTGTTTGAAATCTTTGAAACAAAAATTTTAAAAATAGATGCCAACTTGGTGAAGGCTTAGTGAAATGCACATTTCAAATATGTAACTGAGGAAAATTATACCGATATATATATATATATTTTTTCATTTTTATATGCATAATATGAACTCCTTGTTTGGTAATCAAACCCTATAAATGATAAATGATTTCCAATTTCATTACAGTTAGCATTCCTACATTTTCCTAAAATGGTTTTGAACATAGAATATTATTATTGTAATTTAATTTTATGATAATTCTTATTTTATTTTACATTTGTAAGTATTGTTAGTGTTGTAACCTAGGGAAGGCTTCTGAATAGAATAATCGCACTAAGGTTGGTAATGAATGGTAATACTTAGAACATGAACAACACATATAAGATTCTCCAATGATGCATAGAAGTATTAGGTTGGTGCAAAAATAATGACGTAACCATGTCGTTTTTTGACGTTAAAAAATACGTCAAAAAACGACATTATTACGTCATTATTTTTGCACCAACCTAATAGTAGTCAATTTCTCGAAGTGAGTCAAGTAAATTCCACAATGATCTTCAACTGCAGACCAACATACAGTATTTACTACTCTATTCATGTGACTGGAGACATTATCATCTGTAGGTTTGCTACATCAGTTCGGTACATAGGATTGTATTTGACATACTTATGGGGTCACAAATGTTTGCATCAAATTGTTGTACGTTTGTAGTGAGTATATTTTTTTCTTCAAAAATTTATTTCTGGTAATAATTTTTTTACAAAGTATTTCTGGTATTAAAACTTATTTTTGCACTTTCATAATACTTTTTACCTCAGTTTCGGGGTTAACTATTTTCCTGTAGCTTGAACCATAACTGGTGCTACCACGCCGGGTCAGAGTGGACATGGGAAAACCAGCAATTAAGAGGTGGTTCCACGCTCCTCAAAACCTCCTGATCAAAGGACTTGCTGCTGGATGTAGTTTATCGTCTTAACCTGGACGCAGATGTAGTTTATCATCATACCCAGGACGAGTAAAGATATTGGTTCAAGAGAAGGCAATAGAAGAAAGCAAAATCAGGAAGGGAATGAGAAGCTCACATTAAAGAAATGCTGACCATAAGGTTCTGTGGAGCAAAGGTGGAAATAAACACCAAGACAGTCAAACACCAAATGACAAGAAAAATGGTTTCTGACTCGTAGGATTGTGCATTTTTCCAGTTAATAAATTATTGCTTTGAAAATAAATATTTAAGATTTTCCCATCAACGGATCATGTTCCTGTAAACTATATAAAAATGCTTTGTGATGCCTTTGAAAGCTATTTAAGCAAAGTCTCTAAAGAGATAAAAAAATGAGACAAAAGGCAACATATGGCAACATTTCACAACAATCTATGTGCTGTGTCCTTTCAGGATGTAAGCAAGCATGGCTCTCCCCTTATCCCCTATCCCTTGTAGCTCTCAATAAGTTTTGTCCCTCTGCCACCTGACCCAGAGCAGGTTTTGTCATACACTTAAGCCCTCCAAGTATGTCATGCATTACTTTCCCTTGACTCTCTTTCCCTCTATTTGACCTGTGAGTATCAGATTCTCCATGCCCTCCTTTTTTATTACGTGTCCCAGAAACTTCAGTTGTCTCTTTCTGATGTTAAGTATAAGCCTCCTCTGCAAGACCTCACCGTTGCTCACACACTTGGTCCATGATATCCTCAGTTGACTTAAAAGAAAATCTCTTATTCATTCACCCGTCTTCCTCACTAAGCTACATGATACTTACACTTTCCTCCTCACGTTCTCCCTTGCCTCTTCTTTCTCATAGATACACACAAAGAAATCAGATTTATTTTCATCTTAACAAAACAACTACAAAGGACCGTAAGAACTTAATACTCATACACGCTAAGAAAAATTTAGAAAAAAAAAACAAAAAAAAATAAAAATATTTTATGTTTTTATATTTAAAAACGTTTTTTTCGCATCTTTCTTTGTTGTTGGTTGATTCAAATCCGCAACACTTCTTGACTCTGGTCTTCTGAAGACAAAGACAAGAGAAAGTTCAACAGTGCAAATAGAGTTTGTTTGAAGACTATGAAAGAAGATCTAATTCATATAGTAATGGAGGTTAAAACAGTGGAGAGACAAGGATGACACCAATAAAGTCAGATGGTTGACCCCGAGAAAGAAAAATGATAGGGGGGGTGGACAATGGGAAAACTCGTGTCGACTTTCAATTTCATTGTCACTTGGAATATTTACCTGTTTGCAAGTAGATGTCAGTACAAACGTTGCTCTTTATATTGATTTTGAAAAATAAGTCAGTTGCCTAGCAACAACGTTAGGTCTACCTACTGATATTTTGAAGAATTGCTTGTGATAAACACACAAAATTAATTTGCTTTTATTTAAATCATATTGTTTCTTGTTTAAAAAAATTCTCTCCTCTTTATATATCTTCACTTTACGCACACACACACACACTTATATATATATATATATATATGTGTGTGTGTGTAGGTAAAAAATGAAATTATTAGAAAGATTCTGTACAAAAAATTGTTAGAAAGATTCTGTACGAAAAAAAAAAAAAAACAAAAAAAAAAAAACAACAAAAAAAAAAAAAAAAGGCAAACTAAAATGAGAATTGGATAAAAAAAGCACCTAATATTCAATATCGTAATATTTATTTATCATATATTAATTTTTACAGAGAAGAATTAAAATTAAATCTTTGTTACTTACAACTGGATTTTCAAGTGTTTTTTTCTTAGAAAAATAATTTGTTCTTTTCCTTTATTTTTTAACTTTTTTAATTTAACCGTTTCGCTTAGCTTTTCAAAAAAAAAAAAAAATTATTTTGTGAAACCAGTTAAAGTAGAAAAAAAATAGAAAAGGGAAAAAAAATCTTTCTAAGAAAAAAAAAGCACTGAAAATCCAATTGTTAGTAACAAAGTTTTAATTTTAATTCTTTGTAAAACTTTATATTATAAATAAATATTGCTATATTAGATATTAGGTGCCATTTTATTTTCAATTTTCATTTTAGTATATATTTCTCTACATTATTTACATTATTCGGACTATTGTCCTCCTCTTTGTCGCCATATTTATTACAACGTTTCAGCCGTTGTATACTCTGGTCTTCTTCAGGTGGTTGGAATGTCGGACTGAACCCATTATTTTGCTCACTGGAGTAGACTGTTCTAGTTCCACATGCCATGTTTCATGGATGTCAGTTATCAGTTATCTCCTGTTAATTTCCCTCTGAAAGTTCTCCAGTGCCTTAACTGGCTATTGAACTCACAACTCTATGGGTCCTGTCACTGGATCTGACTAACGCCTTCATCCACTTTATCATGACCTTAAGATTATAAATAAGTACAACATTTAAATATTTGGGAAGTGTTTTAACAGAGAACGGAAAGTATGACACTGAAATCCGAAGGCACATTGGGATAGCGAAAAATGCCTTCCAAAAGCTAAGAAAAATATTAAGATAGAGAAAATTTCTTTAGAAACAAAGAAAACAGTAATAAACAGTTATGTGATATCAATCCTCCTATAGAGCTTGTCAATCTCCTCTCAGATGAAGAAACTTGAGACAACAGAAATGTGGTTCTACAGAAGATAGTGTTTTGATATGCATCAAATTCATACATATATGTGTTGTATCAGTCATGAGGCACGGTGGAGTAATAGATAGCAGTTTGGATTGAGGAATCGGAGAGCAGAGTTCGAATTCCAGTTGAATCCATTACATTCATTTACGTGCTAATACCCTTGGGAAAGGTATGAATCCTCTACGTCACCCAACCCAGGTATGGGTAAATAGCAGGATAGACCAGGTTCTATAGCGATAGACCAGGTTCTATAGCCTTTGATGTCAACTGGTCTACTGCAGAAATGGTAACCTACTGCAGGAAAAAAATCTGCCTCGTCAGTCATGTATTGAAAGATACATGATCGCCTAACTAAACTGATGTGTTCCATAAAGGGGTGCTGAAAATCTTTCAATGTGATATAATTCTCAAGATGCTTTGTCACGAAATGCTTTTATCAGTGGTTTGGGTAGAGAAATTTTCGGCATTCCCTTGTGCAATGTGTGGATAATTTTTGAAAAATAAACTGAATATGTAATTGAAAACTGACTGCTGGAAACTTTTTCACATTTTCAAAATACACACACACACTTTCTTTCAGACTTATTCTTCAACAGAATAGAATAAAATTTTCTCAACTGCATTAACAAAAACAACTATTCTACAAACCTTTAACACTGAAATCTCATTTGATCACTAAAGTTAAGCAACATCAAGCCTAGTCAGTAATTAAATGGGGGACCAACTGGAGAAAACCGGGTACTATAAGCAACCTTCTACAACCTGAAATATACTTCAGCTTTAAATAACCCACAAATGGTTAATAAGTCTTAAAAGCAAATTAGTCAATACTAAAATTGTATTGAATACTGAGGAGGGTGCTGGAGTATTGAAGAGACTTGCTATCTAGGTATTGTATGCAATTTCCAACAATCCAAAATATATTTTAGTTTTAAAATAAGCCACAAAAGGGTTGACAAGCTATAAAATATCAATTAATACTAAAATTGAATTTCATACTGAGGAAGATGCTGAAGTATTGAAGAAGTTTGCTTAAACCTTGGTCTTCTTATAAGCCATGAACTAATACTTGGGCTAACATTCATGATGTGGGCAATCATGGATCTCCACAACTTCTGTTTCCAAGTACAAGTTTCCACTCTGTTTCCATTTGTTAAAAAACTTCCTCGTTATTTACATGACCTGTTCTTGGCATTCTCAGCACCCTTCTGCAAAATTCTAAAATGTTTTGGTCATATGTATTCAATGAAGAATACACACACACAAAATTCAGTTTAAATATATGTTTTTATTATAAATATTTTCTATTCATGTCTCCAATCTAAAATGTTGGCAAGTGTAGCCAGCTTTTGTTCCTAATTGCAGAAACATCTCAAGTAATATTTATCTGCATGCTTGCTTGAATGGAATATGGCATAATTCCAAGTTACAAGTGGTGATCCCATGTGTACATGGGCTCAAGGATAAACACAGGCCCTTCAGCATTTCCTTTTTGGAAAAGTCTCCAAGCAGAATGAGACACAAGATGAGTTTAGAGTTGAATCCCATGAATACACTGAAACAGAACTCCAAAATAATCCAATCCCCTCTTTCAGAAGTTGGATCAGACACCAAATATTAACCCAAGACCCTCCCAACGCATTGGTACTGCCTAGAGAGATGCCCTTCTCCTATACTCGCAGAACTGAGCCGTAATTCCCCATGTATAATACGCCGTCATCCATAATACGCACCCCTAAAACTGTGCTGAAAGTTTGGGAAAATGCTTCTACTTACACATAATATTCACCCCTTGTTTGGTAACCAAAACCTATAAATTGTACCTCTCCAATTTCTTTACGGTCAGCGTTTCCTACTCTTATCTAAAAATTATTTTAAACATAGAATAATAATATTCTAAGTGAGTTTTATGGTAATTCTTATTTTATTTTATGGGAATTTTTTAAAGTAGCCGTGTATAATATGCATCCTTGATTTTGCTTATTATTTTTTAGAAAATAAATGCATATTATACATGGAGTATTATGATAATTTGTGTTTCTACAAGCTAAAAAGTAACTTCTTTAACCTGACTCACCTACAAGGTGTGGAGCTGATGGACCCTTCGGTTTTAATCACATAACAGTCACAATTGGCCCAGAACCACAACACTACTATAGAAATTAGTCAGAGATTCTCTGCTTTGATCAACATTCTTCTTTAAATAGTACATAACTCACATCAATACATCTTTGAAAGAACATTAGTTATCGTTTACAATAGTTTATTTTGGGGCAAAGAGATTCCTTTATACTATTTGAAGTTTGTTTATTATATTTTTTTTTATTTTAATCATTTCACCCTAACTAAAGCAATACTGACACTAAAATTCAAATATTACTGGGAGTGATAGAGAATAAGAAAACTTTAGTAAAGAGAAAGGGCAAAAAAGAAACAGCATTTAGAATGAGAGAAGATGGTAATTGATGTATTTTAACTTTTGAAGAACATAGGTTCGGGGAGGCAAGAAACTATTCATTATTATTTGGGGAGGCAAGAAACTATTTATTATTCTTAGAAAATCTTGTTAAAATATATTATTTATATATTACATCTTTTACAACCCACCGCCGCTTCATAAAATTTTGAGAAATTGTGATCGTTAAATTTTTTATTAGCTAACTTCTTGGATAATATAAATCATCCATTTTTTTTTCAAACTAGTACTCATTTCCCAAAAATGTTCCAAATAGTAAAATGAAAAATGCATCAACTATGACTATGATTTCTGCAAGCAGGGAAAATTATTAGAATAGATCTTACGGTTATATCTAGCTACTTCAATAGCAAAATGAGACCTAGTTGCCAATCTAGTACTACACTTCAATTCATAGATTTGAGGTACCAGGAAGGAGAGTACATTAGAAGAATTGCCATAAAAGTATTCATGGAAAAAAGACACAGACAAGCCACGTCGTGATGGTCTGTATGTGGCTGAAGTCGAGATGCCAGATCAGGATCAATAATATTACAGACCTTTCTTTGGATTTTGTCAATAATCTCGTGATACATAGCAGGAGCACCAGACAAAATAAAGCAGCAATATTCAATGCATAGATGAATGGTAGATTTATAAATATACAAGATGGATAGTGAACTATGTAGCGACAGTTAATTCTACCCAGAATCTAACTTTCCTAGCTGTAAACCTAACAATTTATTCAGGATAATCATTCCACTTCATATTAGAGGAAAATGTGTGACTAAGTATGTGCAATTAGATGCTCTCTTGGAGGTTAGCATCAGCCATAAACATGTTTGATAGTAAAATTATGGATATCTGTATTGCATGTCTCATAAAAAAGATGGTTTGGTTTGGTTTGGTTTGTTTTACGGCATATCGACCTCAATGGGTTATTTAATGCCGACAATTCTTATTGCTGGTAATATATTTCCTTCAAAAATGTATAGCTGGTATTTTTTTTTCAAAAATTCATTACTGGTAATATTTTTTTTTTTTTACAAAAATGTATTACTGGTAATATTTTTCTTCAAAAATGTATTACTGGTAATAATGTATGGCTGATAATTATTTACAAAAATGTATTGCTGGTAATAATTTTTCGTCCAAGAATGTATTGAAGGGGTTTAAATCCAGTTTTGGAGTTAAGTATTTGCCCATAGTTGATACCCTTACAAGTGCTACCACCTCGGGTTCAAGTGGACCTGGGAACACCAGCAATTAAGAGGTGGTTCCACGTTGCTCAAAACCTCCTGATCAGAGGTCTTCCTGTTGAACGTCGTTTATCGTCTTATCCAGGATACGGATGTAGTTTATCGTCTTACACAGGACACATAAAAAAAGATAGAACCTCAAAAGAGAAACAAGATATTTTAAAGTTCTTGTATGACAAGAACATTAGAAAGTGAAAATATTGAACAAAGATCGGAGGTCAATCAAAAAGAAATTGAAAACATTAGAAAGGTAAGAAAAATAAGCGGTTTTAAAAATACCACAAGAGATTTGGGAAAAGCAAAAGGAAAATGGATTGACAAGAAATAAAATATTTTACAAAGCAGGTGTTGTACAAGGTGCAATGGATAATTGATGCCATTTTATATTTTTAATGTTGCGTGTGTGCATTGTATTTGTCGACTGCACGGTATATTAGGGTCAGTTGGGTGCCGTCTGTGAGAAAAACAGCACCATGATGTAATTCACTCTGCCAGAAATTTGGAAAAAGCATGCTATGCTGTACTGTTTGGCATTTACGCGGAAAGCTCCAATACGAATATTTCAGAGTGTTTGTAGGGGGGTATCTGAGGACAATGCAGATGATTCAGAAGGAGTTGGATGACTTTAATGGTGATTACAAAATTGCAGCAGCTCGGAAAACTCATTCTGATAACTCATCAGAAAAGAATTACCGAATTTGTTGGTGATGGTCTCAGACTCAACACAGAGGACTGCATCAAGTGCTTTGAGTAGGTAGTGCTGCCCTGGGTCAAGGAGGGGGCTGCTGGGAGAGCCTATGTCTGGCAACAAGACTGCACCTTGCCGAACAGGAACAAGAACCCAGTTATGGCTGTTAGACAATTTCTGCAGCCACATCACCCCTTACACCAGACCACCTAACTCCCCAGATTGCAATCCCCTTTGATTATTATGTGTGGGATGCAGTTGAGCAAGAGACCAACAAAACTTCAAAGATGAACTGAACACAAAGATTATGGCAGCATTCAACAATTTAGACAAAGAAACCACCCAGAAGAGTTGCAGGAGATTACGAAGTCACATCTGGAGGCTGGGGTTGAAGTCAATGTCAGTTTTATTGAATAAATTTACTCTTTAGTAATTCAAGATATTTTTGTGTAATTTAGGCAAAAATATTTGTTAAAATAAGATGTCAGTGTTGTTTTCCTTTTTGCGTATTTTAGACATTTTATTCAGCGTACCCTGTATATATAACCAGAGAGAAACGATGTTTAATATGAAGAAGACTGGCTAAAGGCATAAAAGCAGACAAGCTACCATCTCAAAGATAACCTCTGTTTACATTGTTCAGACTTTTGCCCCCAAGGACACATGGCCTAGTGGCTAAAAGCGTTGGTTGAATCCAGTGACTTAACCCAAAGAGTTGTGAGTTCAATACCTGGCTACAGCTGAGGTGAACAATAACTTGGAGAATTGAGTTAAATAACTGATAATGCTACACCCGGAAGAAGTATGGCACGTGGGACTAGAACAATCTGACCGTTGGACGAAATAAAGTGTTCAGTTTGAAATTCCAATCATCTGGAGAAGGCTGGAGCATACAACGGCCGAAACGTTATGAATATATTAGGTTGGTGCAAAAAAAATGTCGTTTTCTGACGTTAAAAATACGTCAAAAAACGACATTATTTTTGCACCAACCTAATAGCAACGAAGATGAGGAGAACAGTCTGAATAATGTAAATAATTACAATACCTCATCTCAGAAATATAGGCAGGACTTTGAACCTTCAGTATCTGTCTATATTTCTGAGATGAGGTATTATGCCCACTATTTACATTGTTCGGACTATCGTCCTTATCTTTGTTGCCATATTTATCACAACGTTTTGGCCGTTGTACGCTCCAGTCTTCAGGTAGTTGGAAGATCGAACTGAACCCTTTATTTCGCTCGCTGGGGTAGACTGTTCTAGTTCCACATGCCATGTCTAATGGATGTCAGTTATCAGTTCTCTCCTGTTAATTCCTCTCTCCAAGTTCTCCACCGCCTTAATCAGGTATTGAACTCACTCATTTTTGGGTCCTGTCACTGGATCTGACTAACGCCTTTATCCACTGTACCATGTTTCCTTGAGAACATCTGTGTAGAAATTTCTGGGACTTATAAACCTAATGTCTTCAGCTCCCATTTTTATCGGTGCTCATATTGCAATTTTATTAGGTTTTCAAGTTTACAGATATAATTAATTTGTCGAAAACAGGGGGAAGACAAAATATTTTATCCATAACCCCTTTATTCAGTCATCGTTGGCTTTCTATGACCTTAAGCCATCTTTCAGGTAAATATTCAAGGTTGGATAAAGAGTGATTTCAAGTGCTGGACAAAGCGAGCGATGCTTCTGAAGGTGACAAGTCTAGAGAAGACACCACATGGGAAAAGAATGTCAAAACTGACCACAGTATAACTGACAGAAAATTCCGAGGAAGTCTGCTATTGTTATTCCACAAAGCCAGGCACCGAGAACAATTGGTTTAACCTTTGGAAGTTTTGAACACATTTTGGAAAGAATGACCACAACTGGGCAAAACACCAGTTTGTTGAAGAGATTTGAACAAAGAATTCTGAATAACTTGACCTTTAGAAGAGAAATACCAGAGATGACCTTTATCAGACATCTGACGAATTATGAAACTAATTCTATGTCGTTCTGAAGAAGACAGCATGAAAATCTAAATTATTAATAAAAGAAATTTGCATCCGGATTTTGGGGCTAACTTTCCTAGATAGAAAGGTTAAAAAATAATTATGTAGGGATTTACTAAGATTAGTTTAATCTCTTAGCAGATCAATATTTTTTTCCACCTAGCATTTCATTTTCGATCATGTTTAGAAGCAAAGATCGATAGCAAAGTTAAAGCAGTGACAGGCTATAACAACGAGAAACAAATGAAACGATAAAACAAAGAGATACTCTGACATACTAAAAGTCAGAAATATTAGTAAAAAATATTTTTAATGTGCCAAGTTTGACACAAGGCCATATTTGTTGAGGCCTAATGAAGATCACATTATCAATGACTTGTAAGTACATCAATACTTGCATCAGAATAAATCACTAGTAGTTGTAAATAAACTTGAAGATTTAAGATAATTTAATTAGTCAGCAAAAAATATTATCTTTAAGGAATATTATCAGCTTTTTTTTCCTGTTCTGAGGAAAAAGGCGTGGTGGTGGGTAGAGAGGAAAGCTGAGATTTCGGTGTCGTGACAAGCCAATCGTCTGGATTGACAGCAGACATTCCCGATCGAAATTGCCTTTAAGAAGACAGCCAGCCACAAAACAACGAGAGAAATGACCGTCAAATGATTAGAATTAATCACGAGGCAATCAACGGTGTTACATATTTTTTTGCATCTTCTTTTAAAACACACACACACACACACACACACACAAGATTGCTTCAGTTGTCAACAAGCCTCAGTGGAAAGAAAATTATTTTTGAACAGTACTTATTTGTGGTGACAAGGAGGGAGAGGTAACAGACCCGCAGAAGGAAGGAGAGATGAACGGAAGGACACACGGAGGGAGGGACCAAAAGAAGGACACACAGAGAGAAGTGATGGAGGGTGGAACAGAAAGAAAGTTAGTGAGTGAGTGAGTGAGTGAGGGACATACGAAAGGGCATAGTGATGGAGAGACGAACGGACGGACAGGCACAGAGGGAGAGACGAACGGACGGACACGCACAGACCAAAGGTAGAGAGAGGGACGGGCAGACACGAAACAGAGACGGAGAGAGGGACGGGCAGACACGAAACAGAGACGGAGAGAGGGACGGGCAGACACGAAACAGAGACGGAGAGAGGGACGGGCAGACACGAAACAGAGACGGAGAGAGGGACGGGCAGACACGAAACAGAGACGGAGAGAGGGACGGGCAGACACGAAACAGAGACGGAGAGAGGGACGGGCAGACACGAAACAGAGATGGAGGGAGGGACGGACAGATGGGTAGGAGTGAGGAACAGTGTTAGGGACGGCAGACCAACGGACACACCGAGTGAGGAGGGAGGAACAGAGGAATGGACACAGAGAGGAGGACAGATAGACGGATACAGAGCGAGAGGGGACTGACGGGTGGAGAAAGAAAGAAAAAGAAAGAAAGAAAAAGAAAGAAACTGATTTGTCATCGAATGGCACTGATTGAATTTTCCTTATCTCAGCTGCCACTGTTTCATAAATCCCTCTTCAAGTGGACTTTTCAAAGTTAAGCCAACCCCTTACCAACAGATCTGAATTTATTGAAGCTAGATAAAATGGAGACTAGCCTTTTGTAAGGACTGTCAGATCCACGTGTTTGCAAGAAAAGGTTTTTGTTTACAGTAAGTCAAGTGTCAAGTTGCTCAAAGTTTCTAATTCAAACAAAGTAATTTTCACTCATTCTAAAAGCAAGAACACGCGCTTTTTGCTTTAATTAGTAATGTATTGTTTATCATTGTCTAACAATACTTTTGGAAATAATAAACGCAGGCAGTACCTTGAACGTTTATTTTTTTTATCTCTATAATTTTCGTAATGTTCTCTTCGGCCTTCCGTAGAAACCTTTTTAAGTAAATATCGACATTCTATTAAATGTTCCATTTCATAGTAATAGCAACTTTGACTGGAACACTCCTTTCCTCGGGTTCATGTTTTCTTCAAGACACAAGCAATCATGACTCTCCACTACTTCTGATCCCTTATAGCTCTTAGCAATAATTATCGTTTTCTAACGCCCCCACACCCTGTTCTACCATCCATTTACACTTGCTCGTTATGCCCCTTAGAAATTTTAACTGGAACATTCCTTTCTTCAGGTTCATGTTTTCTTCTATGTGCTATGTCCCTTCAGGACAAAGGCAGTCATGGCTCTCCACAATTTCCGATCCTTTGTAGCGGTTACCGACATTTATCGTTTTCCACCCCAGCTCTCTGTTCTACCATAACAGAAGCTTGTTATAGAAACGAAGAGTAACCAACCTATGTTTTGTGAGTGTACAATTTTCAAAGCTTACTTTGAGCATTATGCCCTTAGAAAATTTCAAATGTCTTTTTCCGATTCTACCTGAAAATATTTATTTTCCCCCCCATTTTCCTTAAAAGCAACGAGGAAATTTTAAGGAAAATGCCAACAGGTTCATGTCGGATTCCTTAAATATTTTGTTCTTTATTAGTTTATCATCTCCGGTGTGCTATACGAAAAGGTGTTATGCTAATACTGTAATTTTTAAAGTTGTACTGAGGAAGGTTGTAGCAGCCATCGGCTGAAACATGGTTATAGAAATAAATACATAATAAAAATAAAAGTGAAATTAGGCGGAAGTAGTATTTTAATCATAGATCTTGTGGAATAAAAAAAAAGGTAGATATAGCCCGTTTCGTGTTTGAAATGACTGTACATTCCTCGCTTACGACGTTAGAAGTCAGTTCTATTATTTAACTAGCGTTATAACCACTCTTTGACCGGCTCTTTCATTACTAGAAATTATTGCCCTTCAATTGGAGCAGTTTGAAGTCAACCCACCTGAAAAATCAATATTAGTAACATTTGGGTGCAACTGAGGCACATCCCCAAACTGGGGTGAGGGTTAACAATTTGAATGTGGGCTGGCCCTGGAAAAGGAACTGTAAAATAATAATTAAGATTATTGTAATAATTTAAACTATTTTTATTAAAGTTTTTATGAAAGATATATATCCAAAAACAGATAGTGAATAGTAAAACGTTGCTGATTGTTATAATAGAAAGGAAGCAGTGGAGAGGCATTGTCGCCAACAATATGGACACATAACCGGCACTGAAGAAGTATTTATCAAAAAAAAAAAAAAAAAAAAAAAAAATTAATCGAAATCGGATGAAAACTGGAAATACATAAAAAAAAATCCGATCTCTCTCTCTCTCACACACACATATTTTAAAATTTATAGATATAGATTCATTAAGTAATTATAATTTCAAATGCGTATTTTCGAAATAGGCACGTCCTCCCCACTTGGAAAAAAAATTGATGCTAT
Source organism: Acanthosepion lycidas (assembly GCA_963932145.1). NCBI lineage: Eukaryota > Metazoa > Mollusca > Cephalopoda > Sepiida > Sepiidae > Acanthosepion > Acanthosepion lycidas. The sequence continues at coordinate 21,424,697 of OZ010597.1, forward strand.
ACAATCATTTTACCCTAATTTCCCCTTATTTGGCTTTGTCCTATACTTCTATGTACCGTGTCCCTTCAGAACGTGGGTGATCATGACTCTCCACAACTTCCTATCATTTATAACTCTTGTTAAGATATCTCTCAAATTCCTGTTTTGCTATCCATTTACACAAGTTATTCAGATGAGTTAATCAGTTTCCATCGTTCCTCGTTAATGTCTTGTGAGCATCACATTCTTCAAACCCTTGTGTGTCCCATAAATTTCAACTGTCACTTTTGATTCGAAGCAAAAATGTCCTTTCTGTTTCCGTTTTCCCTACAACTTACTCGTTACTCACATGCTACACCCATGGTATTCTCAGCATCATTCTGTAGAACCATATCTCTGTCGCCTCAAGTCACTCCTTCACTGAAGATTTTCCAGTAGTCAGTGCCATACGGGAGAATTGAACCTGCACCCTTTTCTTTGTTTATCATGAAACTTTACTGATTCTTAATATTTTGCTTCACTTTTGCTTAGCGAAAGGTAAATAGCAGGACATATTGGGTCCTATAGCCTTCTTTTATGACGTACGGTGGCCGTTAATGATTAAGTATAACTCAAGATTTCAGTATGAATATATGACAGTATTTAATTACAACTACAAATGAATACTTAACAAGAGCAAAGAAGTAAATGTCAAGAAAGATAATTAACCAATTCAGTGAATACCTTGTTAGTAGCGCGGCTCGACTTAACGTCCGGTAAATCCTAAATCAAAACGCAAAATCATCGGCGCACAATAATTCACACTAATTCGACTGGATAGTTCCACTCAATAGTCACTCAGTAATCACTGCAGTCAGTAGCCTGACACCGGTATTTATAAACCTGGCGGAAAATATATTCATAAGTCCAGAGTGTCATGCTGAATTCAAAACCTCCGTATCTGTTCTAATGAGCTTTCATCTCAGGGACCTTTTTTGGCGGGGGATCTGGATTTGGTATTGCTTACATAAGCAGAATAGGATTTGGGAATTGCAATAAAATACATGAGAACATATTCTGAGGTTTTGAATTCAATACATTAAATAAAATACAACAGAAATAAGATGTAAGAAAGACTATTGAATACCTGAAGGTAATTAAAGAATGAATAATCACATGTGACTAGAGTCCTAATAAATAACCATATGTGGCTGGCACCCTAAGAGTGGAGAGATCAAAAGCATTATTCCATTTCTTCTCCTCCCAGTAAATATCAGGACAGACTGTTTTATAGGTCTTGGTTGGTAACCGATCTAGGAGAACAACTCTAAATTCAAAACTTCGAACTATCGGTTAAATAGCCTCATCAACCTGTAGTTGTCCAATCGTGGTGAGTAAGGCTACACGCATGGTCAATTACAGAGTGATTCCTACAAGGAATGTGAAGGCTCTGGAACTGGAGCTGTTCCAATGACATTTCATCTCTCGTACTCCCATTTTTTTTTTCAAAGCATCTTTCATTATTCCATTGTATCTTCGGACATCGTTGTAACATTTTCCATAGTCTGTTAAAACCCTTCTCAGGTATTTACATTATTAGTATTACCTACTAATAATGTAAATACCTGAGACCATCGCCAGTTAAAACACTGATGCAATACAATTTTCCTACTGACATTTTCAATTTTTGTCTGCGTTATATAAACCTTAGGCTTAACAAAATTTTCATCGCTGCTGATAAGACAAATTTCATTTTGATATTTTTAAAGTAAGTTTTTAAGAGGTGAAAGATCGTGTTACGCCATTTTTTTTTAAGTCTTGCATATGTGTGAAGAAATTTTAAAACATTGCTATAATTGGTCTTTGATTAACCTGTCACAATATTCAGGCCACAATATATGCCAGCTATTTAACCTTTTAAATAAAACCAGAAGCGCCTAATTGCGCCCGCAATTTCCACACGCTTACAGTCGGCACCTGCAATCGGGTATTACTATTTCAGTATACAGCATTAACAACTGCCAAGTTATCAACTAGAGGAATGGGAAATCTACAAATTTTTCCAAGTTGTAGATTTGCCAGCCCCTCAGGGATTCTCTGCTTAAGTTCCTCTAGACTTGTAGGAAGAGGAGATATAGACCTGACTTTTCACATAGCCCCATAGAAAAAAATTACAATGAGTCAAAGTCAGGTGAACGTGGTGACCATTTCAAAAACACACTGTCATTATCACTGGTACGTTTGATCCATTTTCCTGGTAGATTCTCATTGAGATAAGTCCGCACTGAGGCGCTGGTGAATGTTACGCAAGACATGCTACAGCGTGTCTGGCAGGAGCTGGACTACGGACTTGACCTGCGTCCTGTCACAGGTGTTGCGCATAGTGAAGCTTTGTGAAATTGGTTATAAAATCTTTGAATATCTTGTTCGATAGATAAATATTTTGTTTTTCAATATAAAACATATTTAATTTCGTTTGCGTGGGACACGTAGTTACTCAGATATTCACATTTTAAATGTCAATTTTTGGGGGACAACCTGTATTTCAAATGGAGCCTATGAGTAGTCATCTAGGTATCCAGTAAAGGTTACTTTAAAGAACTAAAACAAAATCCAGTCTAAAAATGAGCTGTATTAATTTTTACTACTTTTTTCAATTTTATTTGTCATTTTGACTAGTAACGTTTTAGGATGATTTGACTTTCTACGTCCGCGAAAAAAGTAATTTGAATGGGAAATAAGTTACCTTCAGACGAGATTTATATCTGAAAGCATTTCAAACCGACAAAGAACAGGCATGAAGAACCAACCAGTAAATGTAATTTAAATTTAGTCGTACAGCAATATTCCTACGGCACGTGTTGATTACAAACGGTAGTTAAAAAAAAAAAAAAAAAAAAAAAAAAAAAAATTAGAATTGAGATCAAGATAAAAAAAAGTAATATTTAAAAAAAAAAAAAAAAATCTAAGGACCACTTTAACATCCTCCTCCACTAGAGCGACCATTTGAACATTATCTCCGCTAAGCTCTGTAGAGCCGACTCCCAAGAGGATGTTTCCTCCAATCACTACAATCGTAACCTGTTCAAGTCTAGGGTTAACTGAGATTTTCCGCTCCTGTGAGCATAAACTGTCTCTTACTGTAACCCTCTACCTTGAGTGGCCTTTGGGCCTTATACACGGTGTGCTTCACTTAAAAAAACAAACAAAACAAAACGAAACGAAAACAGAAACAAAAAACAAAACGAAACGAAAACAGAAACAAAAAACAAAACGAAACGAAAACAGAAACAAAAAACAAAACGAAACGAAAACAGAAACAAAAAACAAAACGAAACGAAAACAGAAACAAAAAACAAAACGAAACGAAAACAGAAACAAAAAACAAAACGAAACGAAAACAGAAACAAAAAACAAAACGAAACGAAAACAGAAACAAAAAACAAAACGAAAACAGAAACAAAAAACAAAACGAAACGAAAACACAAACAAAAAACAAAACGAAACGAAAACACAAACAAAAAACAAAACGAAACGAAAACAGAAACAAAAAACAAAACGAAACGAAAACAGAAACAAAAAACAAAACGAAACGAAAACAGAAACAAAACGAAACGAAACGAAACAGAAAACAAAACGAAACAGAAAACAAAACGAAACAAAAAAAAAGAAACAAAAAACTAAACGAAACAAAAAACAAACAAAAAACAGTTTCCATCCCCAATTTTCTTAGAGGGAGAAATGTTTTATTTTATTGGCCAAGATGTTGTTCATTTGTATTAATACATATATTTTTGAATACATTAGTTCCACCAGTTCATACATTTACTGCGCAGGCACGCCATCCTATGTCTACGGAATTGAATCATCCTCATTTCCCCCAGATTCCATGTGTAAGAAGCAAGTCCGATTAAGAAAGCTTCTTCCTAATCACTTCTACTTTGCGGAATAGACATCAAGTGGAGGCTTCTTAATCTCATTAAGTCTCGGATCAATATCTGTGCCTCTGCTATATCTTCGTAATCTTCACTTTCTACTCTTGCGTTCATGCCATACTCCACATTCAGTAGCCCTCTACCTAGTGTGTCTCTTGGGCTTTGTATTGGTTGAGCAAGTTTTAATTAAAAAAGAGAAAAGTCATGAAGTAAACAGGTATTTTTATGCTTAATATCTAGGGAGACTAGGGCGGGGTGTTCAATTAGAAGAGGATTTCAGATATGACCCCCTCTTCCACCCATCGCAGGAATTAACGCTATATTGTCTCCAAATTATTCTTTTGACAAATTTATTTTAAAACTCTCGTGATTTAAAAATGAATGAGAAAAGATCTGTAAGTTGTGGGGGAGGGAGAAATAATGTATAGAAAAAAAATGTTTGAATATTTTCAAAACGCAGAAGCTTGATATGCAAGGCTAACCGTACATAAAAAAGCACCTGTCAACAAAAAAAAAATTACAATATAAAATATAATGATCAGTGTGGACGAGGTGGGTGAGGGGTAGTCAATTCATTTCAACAATAAGGACTTTGAACAAAAAAAAAAAAAAAAAAAAAAAAACCTTTGGAAATTAAAAACAAAAGGAAAATTATCTAAACTTTAAATGTATTTTGTTATTTGTCTCTTATTAATGTTAAGCATTACCAGAATAGAAAAAAAAAATTAAAATCAACAAAAGACTGACCACATCATCCCCGAAAATTCTTTTTGTTTCAGATAAACAAAACTCACTCATCAAGAATAATTAATGTTTCTATATATGTACTAGCTAACGTATCTGCCAGGATTTACAAAACACTGGGTGTCCCGAAACAATGTAGTCACTTTTTGATTTCCTATACTTTTTTTAAATGTTTTTTTCTTTTTTCAGATATTGCCATTTAATATTTAATTTAAACCGTTAATTTTGATTTTAAGTCAATAAACATTAATATTTCTTAATTTTTAATCTTATTTGCAAGCTAAAAACCACTCCCTGAACTTTTGAGCAAAAGTAGAGGTTTATCCCCTTATTCCCAGTTTAGGATTGTGCTTTAGAATCTCCTGTTTAGGATTGGGCTTTACGATCTCCTGCTAGAGTCTAATTCATCTCTGTACTTCTAACGTCTCTCCCTGAACTCTGAAATTTGAATAAACCACTTTTCCTCAGTAGGAATAGATATGATCGCCTATCGTCCGGTTCACACTCCTCACTGGACTATTGAATAAGAGTAGAGGTTTAGTTCCTGTTTAGAACATGGGTTTCCGGCCCCTAAAGTTTTTTTCATTCGCTTTCACTCCTAGTAGCTATTTGCATCTTAGTGACATTATCGCCTTGCTTGGAGTGAATTAGTTAAAAAAAAAGAGTGAGTATATTTTTGGAGACACCCTGTATATTTTCATTATTGGCAACGCAAATATTATCATAAGCGATCTTATCCCTTTTCTTTAATGAGATTTCTTGAATATTTAAGCCGGTAGACGAAAATAACTATACTGTTTAAAATAAACGGAGCGTCTACTCAAATATGGGTATCCGCCAAAAATAACATTTAAAATGATAAAAACCTGTCTATATTTCTGAGACGAAGTATTATGTACACTATTTACAATATTCGGACTAATGTCCTAATCTGTGTTACCATATTTACTGTCCGACTTACATCCATTAAACATGGCACGTGGAACTAGAACAGTCTGCCGCAGCGTGCGAAATAAAAAGGATTTCGTTCGACATTCCAACGACCTGAAGAAAGACGGAGCGTACAACGGCCGAAATATTTTGATAAATATGGCAACAAAGATGAGGACAGTAGTCCGAATAATATAAATAGGGATAAAAACATGTCCGATTAATAAATTTTAAAAAATCCGTTACTTCTTTAGAAATTGTTTTGATTACGTTTAGATACGAAACTGGGTAGTTATGAGTTACGGAGAATCTGGGAGAAAGATTTCGCTAAAAGAAAAGAAGAAAAAGAAAGAAAAAGAAAAAGAAAGAAAAAGAAAGAGAAGAAGAAAAAGAAAGAGAAAGAGAGAGAAAGAAAAAGAAAGAGAGAAAGAAAAAGAAAAGAAGAAAAAGAAAAGAAGAAAAAGGAAAGAAGAAAAAGGAAAGAAGAAAAAGGAAAGAAGAAAAAGGAAAGAAGAAAAAGGAAAGAAGAAAAAGGAAAGAAAGGAAAAAGAAGAGAAAGGAAAAAGAAGAGAAAGGAAAAAGAAGAGAAAGGAAAAAGAAGAGAAAGGAAAAAGAAGAGAAAGGAAAAAGAAGAGAAAGGAAAAAGAAGAGAAAGGAAAAAGAAGAGAAAGGAAAAAGAATAGAAAGGAAAAAGAAGAGAAAGGAAAAAGAAGAGAAAGGAAAAAGAAGAGAAGAAAAAAGAGAGAAGAAAAAAGAGAGAAGAAAAAAGAGAGAAGAAAAAAGAGAGAAGAAAAAAGAGAGAAGAAAAAAGAGAGAAGAAAAAAGAGAGAAGAAAAAGAAAAAGAAAAAAGAAAAAAGAAAAAAGAAAAAAGAAAAAAGAAAAAAGAAAAAGAAGAAAAAGAGAGAGAAGAAAAAGAGAGAGAAGAAAAAGAGAGAGAAGAAAAAGAGAGAGAAGAAAAAGAGAGAGAAGAAAAAGAGAGAGAAGAAAAAGAGAGAGAAGAAAAAGAGAGAGAAGAAAAAGAGAGAGAAGAAAAAGAGAGAGAAGAAAAAGAAAGAGAAGAAAAAGAAAGAGAAGAACTATTCGGCCTTGCTTGATCGGCGACGTGTCGGTCTCAAGCACGTCGGATGTAGGCAATACATTAAAAGAGCCCCCCTCTTTTATCAGATTCCAGCCCCCTGCCATTCGTTGAATTTCAGTACATTTCTAACATAAAATCATAAACAATGCATATACCTAAGTCATATTCTCTTAGTAAAATTTGTATTTATTCCAGACCGCTTATAATCCCCTTTTAATTCACAATTTGTCCCAAGAAACTTACTGACTTTACATATATTCTTTTCTTCTAGTAAAAACTGTATCAATTCTGGAAAGCTTTTGAAAGTTTAAAAAAACAAAAAAAAAACAAAAAAAAAAACAAAAAACACACACACACACACACACACACACGCACAACTGGAAATGTTTCTTTTATTTATTCTGGATCATATATAATAAAGTAAAATGCTTTTATATTGTAAGTATAGCGTACCTATTCTGCCAATAACGTTTGATACAATTCCTGACCACTGACAATCCACTTCTAATTTTTAATGCTCCTCGAGAAGATAAAAAAAGAAAAAAGAAACCCACTCTGCAGTAACCGGAGACCAAAATTCGAATTCCAGTCAAGTTCATTACATTCACTCACCCGCAAACATTCTTGGGAATGGTATGACTTGATCTTTTATTTCCTAGGGCACCTCGATGTGCTATAATAGTTAGAAAGCTTGCCTCGCTAAAACAATTAGGACTGAGTAGGGAGTTCGATCCTCACTGGGTGTCCCATACTTTCGGCTTTGTGCCATATCTAAGCGACGTTTAGAAAAAAAAAATCAAGCTATGGGTCAAATAGTAGAGATTGTATCCGTAAAAATCATTGTTATCCCCACACCCACAAATTGTTAATGTATAATCATTCATAAAAAAGGAAATGAAGAAGAATTATTCTCTTAATACAATATACCATCCTGGGTAAGACGATAAACAACGTTCAACAGCAAGACCTCTGATCAGGAAGTTTTGAGGAGCGTGAAACCACATCTTAATTGCTGGTGTTCCTAGGTCCACCCTGTTAGTGTCCCAGCTATGGGCAAATAGGTAACCCCCAAACATTGGGGTCAAAACATTACGAAAGTGTAAACATAGGTTTTAGTACCATTAATAAATTTTTGAAAAAAAAAAAAAATAAATAAATAAATAAATTACCAGCAATAAATTAAAAAAATAAAAAATTACCAGCAATAAATTAAAAAAAAAAAAAAAAAGAAAAATAATTTCAGTAGTAAATTTTTGAAAACAAAAATATTACCAGCAATACATTAAAAAAAAAAAAAAATTACCAGCAATACATTTTTGAAAAGAAAAATTACCAGCAATAAATTTGAAAAAAAAATTAACTATAATACATTTTTGAAAAAAAAAAAAAAAAAAAAAAAAAAAATGAACTACAATACATTTTTGAAAAAAAAAAAAAAAAATTAACTATAATACATTTTTGAAAAAATATTACTGCATCGGCATTAAATAACTCATTTAGGTTGATATGCCGTAAAACATAAACCAAACCAAATATAGTCCAATATATGATTCGGGTTTAAGTAATCCACAAGCGCTTGATAAAATAGATAGAATGAGATATCGTATAGCCTCTCACACGTTCGGTCCTCATTATTACTGGTGGCTCTTTAAGAGTGTAGTAAACTGGGGTAAATCCTCAATCCCTCTCTTCAACTAGTTCGAAGTGTTGCCATCTGATACTGATAAAACAGAATACTTTGCTCGTAAATTCTCTTCCAACTCTCGACTTACCATGTCTGATTTCCCAACTACAACCGAGTCTTTTATGTGTGATGTGCTTATAACTATTTACATGGTTTCAATCACCATCTTCTCTCTTCCTGAATCTTGTTCTTTTATTGTCCTTTCTTCTCATTAAAGTTTTCTCATCTGCTTTTACTCTCAGTGATCTCCACTGCGTCTCAGTGGCATTATCACCTTGCTTTGGGTGAAATGATTAAAAAAATAAATAAATAAATAAACACTCCTATTCGGACAATAATATTTGCTACAATTCTTGACCATTGATCATATTATACAGCTCACTTTCAATTTAATATCATTAGCAATGCATCAACATTAGATAGATAATTGTCCTTATGTTAGTAATGCTTTTCCCGCCTTCTGGCAAATACTTCTTGCTGGTTTTTAATGAACAGCGTACAGATCAGTTGTCGAAATGGCGCAGTTGGTGGGAAACTGAGAATTGGCAATAAGAAAAAAGCCGACACATTTCCAACGCCGACTTAAAAAAAAAAAAAAAAAAAAAAAAAATTGGCATCAAACCACATCTGTGTATGTTTTTTTTTTTACCTATCTCTCTTCCCTCCAGACAAAATTCACCCAGACGTTATACATGGATGTAATAAATCCTTCCAGTGATAAAATGGATAACACGGATATAGTTACTGATATAATATGCTTAAGAGTAGGAAAAGGAAAAAGATAACACACACACACATATATATATATATATATTACATATAAATAATCTCAGTCAGCTTAATTTTGTTGTATGTAATCCTGTCTTCATGGAAACGTTTGTCTCAATCATTTCTTCTTTTCAATGCCGGATCCTTTCAGAACGTATGCGATCACGGCTCGCCACGATTTCCCATCCTTTGTAGATCTTCCTCGGATTTGTCGTTTCGCTATTCCCCCTTCTATCATCTACTTACACAAGGGCATTATGCAGGTCTCTCTCGTCTTCAGTATATCATGGGCGTGTCAAATTCTTCATGCTCCTTTTTCCTCAGTGTGTGTCTCAGAAATGTCAACCTTTTCATTCTGGTTCTAAATTTATTTGGGAATAAAAAAAAAAAAGTTATAATTTTTATTGTTCCCCTTAATTTGGAATAAAAAGTGCTTCTTGGAAATATATTTTTGATAAGTATTAAGAACTAGTCTTGATACAGAGACGCGATAGTATGTCCAGCATTGCAGCCCGATAACTTCTGGAATCAAGAGAGAATCTAACAATATAATATAGTGAAAGTGAGAAGTAATTGTCTTATGTTGCTTGGAGAACAAATGTAGTTCGCCAAGTAATTTCTTTATTGAGAGATGTTACGAAGACAGTTCATCGTGATATTGTTAAATCCAGTCTTCAACTCTGTCAAGTATATCCAATAAGAGGTTAAACCTCTTTATATATATATATAAAAAAAAAAAAAAAAAGCCGATGACAAAAAAAAACAAAAAAACAAAAAAAAAAAAAAAAAAAAAAAAAAAACAATGGCGAAAATTAAACCAGTTTAGACGTTGTAAACACGTTTCTGGTGGTTAGAATTAAAATCTCATCAACCGACACCTAATGCGACAACTTCCATTAAAAGGGTTAACGCACATTCTTTCGACACCAACCGTCTTCGAGATAAGATTTACTTCGGTATTTACACAAAACCAGGACAGCGTACTTGCTCCCCCGGACATATCATTAAACAGAAAAACTTCTCAAGCCAAATTCTGACTTTATACATGCCGTAGGACTCATTTCTTCTTATGTATTTTCTGGGGTTTATACTTGCTATCAATAAATGTTTTTCTGTTTTATTCTTATTGAATTCACGAAGAATAAAAAAAAAATATTGACAGAAATAGCTCTCCTTTTATTTATTCGTATAAAATGACAATTCACATTCAAGCAGGGAGATTTATATTGAATCAATTGCTAGGTTTGCTGCTAGGAAAGTTGGTTCAGTGTGTTCTGCGAGACAATTTTCTCACCCGAATGTATCTTACATATTTATAAGTCTACCATTAAATAAACTACCACAGAGTGTAAGAACTGTCCAATTAATCTGTGGATTCGAGCAATTTCGTCTAATCTGTTAGACATTATCAAGAATGTTTTTTGGTTTGTCTGAATGCATAATTTTTTTTCATAGCAATGGGGATGTTTTAATTTCCGAACTCAGTCTTGTTCATAACTGAGAGCTGGTTTCTTTACTTTTTATTGTTAACTCTTCTGAAAACAATGGAAGCGTTAACAATAATTATGAACACGGCTACAACTTACTGACCGTGTTCTGATAAACCATTCCTATTGCGATAAAATATGTCTAATAGATTACCCGAAAGCATTCGGATCTAAAGGTCATTTGTACAGTTCTTAGACACTATATCCCAAAAAGAAATCACTTGTACGAATTCAAGAAAATCTTAATAACAGTACTTTATCAGTCGTCTTCAATAGAACCTGTATAAAAGAGTGATTGGTGCCCTAACACACACACGTGTGTGTGTGTGTGTGTGTGTGTGTGTATACGTATCATGCCTTATTGTTGGAATATCTCCTGTTGAATCGAAGACGAAATTTATTCATATATGAAGTCATGAAGTCTCCACCTAAAAGAGTTCGCCCAAGTGAACTCCAAAGTGTGAGCTCTTCAGAAAATACAATAACAAAAGCATACACAGAAAACAGTGTGTGTCTTCTCGACACTCCTACTATACATTCTGTTTCGTTTTCAGTCAATGGCAGTACCAGAAAATATTTAAATTGAACTGACTTTCAGCAACATATTTTCCATTGTATTTTGTCACATCGAAAACGAAGAATCGTACAAATTGGGTAGAAGTAATATCGCTTCTGCTGCGAGTTTGCGAAGCGCCATTAGCATCTACACATCACTTGAACGCCTCAAGCGCAAGAGCCATCTTTATTATCAGCGTCGATATTGAAAAGAGTAACATTAAGTGGACATAGAAGATTATGGAAAAAAAAATTGTAATTTCTACTCAGCACGACGTGTACAGGTTAGTGGGATGATTTGATCTACATAGCCACCGAAAAGAAACTAGCCTACTAGCCTGACCCCTGCTTAATGACACTGATCTTCCTTCTTGACTAAAATATGGTAAAAATTATAATGTTATCTATTGTTGTTGGTAACAACAATGGCATGACGGTGTTTTAAAGAAATGAATGGGGACGGAATGAAACCAGTTCTGAAAAGAGAAGACGAAGAGAGAAGAAAAGGATAGATGTGAACGGAAAGAGAGTGGCAGACAGATGTGAACGGAAAGAGAGTGGAAGACAGATATGAACGGAAGGAGAGTGGCAGACAGATGTGAACGGAAGGAGAGTGGCAGACAGATGTGAACGGAAAGAGAGTGGCAGACAGATGTGAACGGAAAGAGAGTGGCAGACAGATGTGAACGGAAAGAGAGTGGCAGACAGATGTGAACGGAAAGAGAGTGGCAGACAGATGTGAACGGAAAGAGAGTGGCAGACAGATGTGAACGGAAAGAGAGTGGCAGACAGATGTGAACGGAAAGAGAGTGGCAGACAGATGTGAACGGAAAGAGAGTGGAAGACCGATGTGAACGGAAAGAGAGTGGCAGACAGATGTGAACGAAATCAGTTCTGAAAAGAAAAGACGAAGAGAGAAGAAAAGGATAGATGTGAACGGAAAGAGAGTGGCAGACAGATGTGAACGGAAAGAGAGTGGAAGACAGATATGAACGGAAGGAGAGTGGCAGACAGATGTGAACGGAAAGAGAGTGGCAGACAGATGTGAACGGAAAGAGAGTGGCAGACAGATGTGAACGAAATCAGTTCTGAAAAGAAAAGACGAAGAGAGAAGAAAAGGATAGATGTGAACGGAAAGAGAGTGGCAGACAGATGTGAACGAAATCAGTTCTGAAAAGAAAAGACGAAGAGAGAAGAAAAGGATAGATGTGAACGGAAAGAGAGTGGCAGACAGATGTGAACGGAAAGAGAGTGGAAGACAGATATGAACGGAAGGAGAGTGGCAGACAGATGTGAACGGAAAGAGAGTGGCAGACAGATGTGAACGGAAAGAGAGTGGCAGACAGATGTGAACGGAAAGAGAGTGGCAGACAGATGTGAACGAAATCAGTTCTGAAAAGAAAAGACGAAGAGAGAAGAAAAGGATAGATGTGAACGGAAAGAGAGTGGCAGACAGATGTGAACGAAATCAGTTCTGAAAAGAAAAGACGAAGAGAGAAGAAAAGGATAGATGTGAACGGAAAGAGAGTGGCAGACAGATGTGAACGAAATCAGTTCTGAAAAGAAAAGACGAAGAGAGAAGAAAAGGATAGATGTGAACGGAAAGAGAGTGGCAGACAGATGTGAACGAAATCAGTTCTGAAAAGAAAAGACGAAGAGAGAAGAAAAGGATAGATGTGAACGGAAAGAGAGTGGCAGACAGATGTGAACGAAATCAGTTCTGAAAAGAAAAGACGAAGAGAGAAGAAAAGGATAGATGTGAACGGAAAGAGAGTGGCAGACAGATGTGAACGAAATCAGTTCTGAAAAGAAAAGACGAAGAGAGAAGAAAAGGATAGATGTGAACGGAAAGAGAGTGGCAGACAGATGTGAACGGAAAGAGAGTGGCAGACAGATGTGAACGGAAAGAGAGTGGCAGACAGATGTGAACGGAAAGAGAGTGGCAGACAGATGTGAACGAAATCAGTTCTGAAAAGAAAAGACGAAGAGAGAAGAAAAGGATAGATGTGAACGGAAAGAGAGTGGCAGACAGATGTGAACGGAAAGAGAGTGGCAGACAGATGTGAACGGAAAGAGAGTGGCAGACAGATGTGAACGGAAAGAGAGTGGCAGACAGATGTGAACGGAAAGAGAGTGGCAGACAGATGTGAACGGAAAGAGAGTGGCAGACAGATGTGAACGGAAAGAGAGTGGCAGACAGATATGAACGGTAAGAGACTTATAGCTGGAGACACTGAACGTGAGAAAGTGAATTCTGACATTGTGTTGAATATTAATCCTATGAATCGAACATTATACCATGAAAATTCGAGCATAAAATCCAGCCAATAAGGTTGAGTCAAGCAAAGCAAATTCATATAATGAAGCAAGCAAAATGGCAGAAAGGAACCCCCTCCAACACCAAATATAATCGTTTCTTGGCGAGTTTATCTGAGCTAATTTTTTTCACAGTATAAAAAAGAAAGCTCTCTTTCTTTGAGGACCGAGTTTCTGGGGCAATTGTCAATGTTGATGCTTTTCCCCGAGTGCTTTCGTTTAATATTGTAGCCATTTTCATGATAGAAAAGACAACTCTGAAAATTATGCACTAAGACTCGTTGCCACCAAAAACTGAAGAACCCAGTCTGTCATAATTATGGGTGGTGGGGTGGAGGGTTGAAGTGATGGATTCATACCTTTATCAAGGCTATTTGCGCGAAGTATAGTTTAACGAAATCAACTCTGTTGAAATCAACATCAAACAACGACAGTCTGCTTCATACTTCAACGCAATATTTAGGCCATGTGTGTTAGTTTGAAGATTGCGTTAAACTATGAAACAGACTCTCTCCGTGTTAAACTCAGTTTTCCCATTTATATTTACATACCCTGTATCTCTTATTATCTCTTATATTGAACACTTTTCCGTATGATTATACTATAATTTAAAACTATTTTTATCATATATACCAGGTGTAACAGCAAAATTGTCCAACTGTTAGATTAAGCTTTGAGCCGTTGTATCCTAGAAATGATTGAATATATTTTTCTGGAATTCTCCGAGGTTTTTATAACACTCTTGGACTCTACTTTGAACAATAAGAATTTATTTAGCTCTAAGTTGAAATGATGATCTCTCTTGCAGTAGTGACTTCCTGATCCAGTTTTCTTCTCTACTCTTCCCTCTTTTTAAAAGTAATTCACCGTTTCTCTTGATGGTTCTTGAATGGACTTTTTCCTATCACCATTGCTCATTTGGGAAGACAGTGGAGCTGACACGAAATGATTTTAACCTGTTCTCTTTCTAGCTGAATAATTCAAAGGGTTGTTCAGGGATTCTTACAGCAAATGGTATCAAAATGGCTAAACGTCTTATCTGTAAACCTGGAAAAAAGAAGCTTGATTAGTTTCGTGCTTTTTTTTTTTTAGATATCAAGCATTTTGTAGGATGGACAATTACCCTATACTGTTACATGGTTTGAACAATTTTGCTATATATATATATATATATATATATATGTATACGTGTGTGTGTGTATATATATATATATATATATATATATATATATATACACACAAAAGCCTTAACAGAATAGCAGAACAGGTGGGTACGACTTTTTGCAAGAACCAAACCAAAGCTGCACGGGATCAAAATTTTTACTGGATGTTGGTCGTCAGGAATTAAGCCCAAACTTTACTGGCAAAGAAAGGTGTTAGGATAACATTAAACTTAATAAAATTTACCAAGCTTTGCAAAATAGACAATCAGAAGTCTCCATTGAGCAACGGGAATGTTTTGCCCGAGAAAAAAAAAAGGAAGATGTCAGCGGCCTGAGCCGGCTTGAAAAAAAGGAAGCTTGCTGCCCAGGACCTCAGGGGCTGGAAGTCAGCATATAACGCATCGTAAGTAGTACGTTTGTATTAATACGCGCTCAGGCATTGACCTATCAGCGGTATTGCATTTTCTTGTTTTGTATAGCATATTCTTCGTGGAGATAATAAATTTGTGTTATTTTCAGTCATACACGCAATGAATGACACAAGGCTTATATCCGTGGATATGCTAACAACGTATCTTTATTTGGCTAAAAAAATTCCTCACTCAAATATTGAAATTCTGAACTCCTCGGGATGCAAACAAAATATACAAAGCACTTCAACGTAAATTCAAGACGAAAGTGGCTTATGTTTTTAGACTTAAATAGGTTTTAAAAGAAACAAAAAAGAAAGGAAGAATTTTAGTAGTTTAAACATTATTGAACCCGGGTAGATCAAGCATGTAGAGAAATTGGCACAATAAAAAGCGAGAAGGAAATAAAAGGTTGTATTTAAAAATAAGACGTGGAGTAATGTAACTCTAGGGAAATAAATAAGCCATTACGATAATGCAAGTCGATCTCGGGTTGTTGAAAAACAAGATGGCGACATAGAACATTCAATAATAAAAACTGAAAAAAATGTCTATCGCATAAGTAAAGATTGGGAACAAATGCAAAACCAAGAATATAATAATAATAAGAAGAATAAACTGCTACATCAGACATGGCTCTCATGACTTCAACTGTTATTGATTGGGGTGGTAACATGCACATGTTTTGCCTTAGGAAATTAAGATGAGCTACAGTAAATATCCTCTGTTTATACGTCTGTAGGGTGTCCCAATAATTTGGACCGATTTTAAATGTGAATTAAATTTAAGCGTTTAATGATTTTTTTTTCTTTCACATTTGGCGGACATTTGTACGATATTGTTTTTCACACATAATTGCCATGACTTAAATAACATGATCCAATAGAGAAATAAATAAAATGTCACCAATAATACTGATTTATTTCCTGCTGACTTTGATCCGTCTTAATGAAACACCCTTATATTATAACTATTTACACCGTCAGAACTGTTGTCCACATCTTTATTGCCATATCCACGATGTTTCGGCCGTTGTTCGCTCCGGCCTTCTTCAAGTGGAATTTCAAAACAAACCATTTATTTACTCCACGGTGAGAGATTGTTCTAATTCCACGTGCCATGCCCTTTTCTGGATATCTCAGTATCAGTTAATTCCCCTTGATAACTGAACTCTCCAAGTTTGTGTTCCCTCTGCTGTGGTCAGGTATTGAACTCACAACACTTTGCGTAAAGTCATTTTTTTGGGATTACTTCAACCAAAGCTTTTATGCATTGGTCCATGTATGTTTGTTGAGTAATCCCAAAAAGTGACTTGGTCCAAAAGAGTTACGAGTTCAATACTTGGTCACAGCAGAGAACAAAAATTAGAGAGTTACTAACTGAAACAGAGATCTCCAGAAGAGGCACGGCACGTGGAATTAGAAAAATGTAACCCATGGACTAAAAGGGTTCGGTTCGAAATTCCAACCTATATCACCCGAAGATGGTCGGCGCATGCAATTGCCGAAATCTTCTGAATATGGTAATGAAGATGAGGTCAACAGTCTGAACGATGTAAATAGTAAAAGTCATGTGCAGTACCACAGATTAGGTTTGCTAGTTGTATGACCTTAGCATTTTGGCTATGATATCCTGGGATCGGCGTATTATGCATTTTTGTTCATAGGCGAGAGTAATAGGGAAACGCCATGTCCAATGTAGAGAGGAGTCATTTATTTAACTCTCAAGTCTGAGGCAGCAAAGGTGTAGATACTTAGGAACTCCTACAATCGGATACCGTCTGAGCGATCTACGTCAACCGACATGAAGGTATTTCTAACTGGGTCTTACCTGAAGGTTTATGCGCTGCTTTTCAAAAGAAAAAAAAAAAACTCAGCAGATCGCATATTTTTGGCCATGAGGCAAATCTCTGGGTCACCATTTATTAGACTGAACATCATGATTTCTTATATCTGTACATAAGCATCGCTTTTTTGAACGTGTTACTCCCTGACCCAGTACTAACAACGATTCTGATGATAATTTACCTATACTGAGTTTTGTAGGTGGGCAGTGGGAGACTGATTTATTCAATTTTCTATTTAACGATTTATTATAGCAGCAACAAGATTAAAGTCAAAACGACTGGCGATAAGACAGATCAAAAGCTTATTATTTATAAAGAACATTAATGAAAAAAAAAAAAAAAAATACACTCATATTTTGTGGAATTCCCTTCCGGCTCCATGATTTCAAACCAATTTTAACCTCCAAAAATTTAAATGCAATGCCAATCGCTATCTGCTGTCCTCCCGATTGCTCTTTTCTCTTCCCGCTCATTAATATTTCCGTTCCTAATTCTCACACACCAAGTAATCTCTAGTGTTTTAGTGGCATTTTGCCTTGCATGGGGGGTACCTATGGAAAAAATGTTCAGATTTGTATTATATCCATACCACAAATTATACTAGGTTTAATTTTTCTCCGTTTTCACTTAGTATATTTAATGTTTTATCAATATTTTTTCTTGACAAGCAAATTTGTTTCTTTTCGTATTCTGAAAATACAACAAAGCAGAAGTTGCTTGATATAAGCCAATCTTTTAAGAGTAAAAAGAAACAGTACTCAGCCATATTCTACAAAATAAGAAGACAGATTGAATCTTTAAAGATATCGAGATAAAAAAAAAAGAACAAGCAGAAGAAGATTAATTTTACAATAATGCAGCTCCGTCATATATATTTAAAACTTTAAATGTTTTCTGAGGGCAATTGTAGCTGCTTAAAAATTATTAAAAAGATACAGACATATATTAGGAGGGTGATGAAAAGTTCTGTTCTCGATTCACGTCCCAAAATCAATATTTCAATGATTAAATAATGATCTGGCAGAGAACTTCCCAGAACATCATTTAACATTATGTATATGTCCGTGTTTGTTTTATATATATATATATATATCTCCAAATGAGAGAAAGAGCATACAAATTAAACATTCAATGTTCGTAGAATTTACTTTTTAAAAAGTGCTCACTACAAAGCAGAGCAAATATATTTATGAAAATTTACCAACATAATTCAAGACCGATTTATTGTTGTGACCAAGTAAATCGGTAAGTAATAACAAAAAACAGGTTTACAGATGTATCGTATATTAAACAGTACCTACACCAAAAGACTAGCGCTCAATCTATTCACAGTTCACTGTTAATATTTAACAGTACCCCATGAGGGATGTATGTGGCACAAGGCCAAATTTACCGTGGGTTCTCCTATCGGCAAAGCGTCGTCCGGGTTCCTCACTGCTGAGGTAGAGAGTTTGACAGTTAACAGTCTAGCACTGTTCCCCCACAGTTCACGGTTATATCTAACGGCCTCCATGTAGGTCATATGTGGCACAAGGCCGGTTTAGCGTAAGTTTTCAGAGCTCGTAGGCTCGGCCAAAAATATTCCCTTCGAACTCGTGTAAACGGGTTCAGGGCTTGCCTACCTCTCCGGACGAAACCTTGTCCTTCGGCAGTTCCTCTCTGCCGAAGCAGAAAGTTTGACAGTTGAACAGTCTAGCACTGTTTCCCCACAGTTCACTGTTCCCCGAAACCTTTTGTCTTATTAATCTCATAGTGGACGGAAGAGTTTAACAGACTTTTTAGAGGGAACACACCACAACACTTTTCAATCTCTAGCCCGAACCACGCGGTTTGGCAGAAAAATCGCTAAAACTGAGGTGGGTACGACTTTTTGTTGGAACCAAACAAAAGCTGCACGGGATCAAAATTTTTACTGAATGAGTGTTGATGTTCTTTGCATTTTATGTAAAACAATTTTCCTGCGACACTGGCTTCACATAAAATTTAAAAGAAACTGTGAAAAAATCGGGGTTTTCCTGCTACTTAAAATAAAATCTTTAATATCTTCCTCTTTTTTATCAGATTTTCTTCAAATATGTCGCAAAGAAAATTACCATCATGCAAGAAATAAGGTAGTGGGGTTTTAGTTTTGCTCGTTTCCCCGAGTGGAACGAAAAACTTTTCAAGAAGTCCGTTTTTCGACCATAATTCCTTGGTTTTTCATCCGATGCTTTCCAAATTTGCCATGACACACAAACTTTCTTGCCTAATTTAACTGCATTTTTAAGCTGCACTAGTAATTTAGAAACAATAAAAAAAAAAACTAAACGCCAGAAATTTCAAAACTAACGAGCAGCAAAATATAGTTAACACTAGCAATTTATGCAACTGTAGAAATATAAATAGATGTCCATTAGATGGAGCTTGTAAAACAGAAGCAATAATCTATAAAGCGGAAGTTATAGATATTAATAGTCAGAATAAAATGTACATAATTTGAAAGAACCTTCAGTACATCCTAAGGTACAATATGTTGTCATATACTAAGTCTTAGGAGCTCTACCAAACTAGCTAACCATGTGTGGAATCTAACAGAAAAAAGAAAAAAAAAAAAAAGAAAAAAAAAAACGGGAGTCTTACAGTAACAACAATAACATTTGTAGCCCCTGCCAACAGGAAACATTAGCAATAATGACATTTTCAAGATC
>OZ010597.1:21449258-21469258 GCA_963932145.1 Acanthosepion lycidas
ATTTTAAATGGAAATAAATGATATAATTTAACATTTTTTAATGATGAGAAAGATTCTTAGATTTTCTAGTGTGTGTACGGATCTATTCATTTGTGGGGGCACATGTTGATTGTCACGGAAGTGACATGGGTCGGCCGAGTTCAAAATTTCAGATGGATCTGTTTTGTTCACTTGCAAATGGCATTAAGCCATCTTCGCGCTCGTAAAATAACAGGGCGTTATCGGTTCTCTTGTCGAAGTTGGTAACCGGTCTAGGTGAAGGAAAACTCCGCAGAAAGTATATATACTGTCTGTTAGGCTTTGATAATATTTCACAAAGGTTAAACTGAGAAAATAAAATTTCATGACACTGTACATCATTTCTTCCATATATATATATATATATATATATATATATATATATATGTGTGTGTGTGTGTGTTTTAAACGTTTATTTCTCCTATTTGTAGTTCTTCGGTGAATTTATTAAAAATGCATTTACGTTACAAATATTATATAACCCTGTCAGTAACACCAGCCTTAGTTTCTGATAACTGACAATCTTTTCCGTCATGTTGAATACAAAACAGATAGAATGCCAAAATTTATTCCAATATTTTTCGCTAAGGAAAACAACAAACCAACTTTGCTCAATCATTTTAACCATTTCTTTCTGGTGCCATAAACAATGTTACTAATTTTTTTTAATCATTTCACCCCAAGCAAGGCGAGAATACCACTAATACGCAGGGGATGACAGAGCAGTTGCCATGAAAGTAATTGTTGAAAAGACAGAGAGAAGCCACGTCGGTGAGAAAGTGTCTGAAGTCGAGATACCAAGTCACGATCGAATACATTGCAGATCCTTCTTAGGATTTTGTCAAGAACTTCGAGATGAATAGCAGGATATAGAAATGATTAAAAGGAAAATAGGGGAATCTTGGAGTAGTGGTGAAGACAGTGGGCAACAGAAAAACTTAAACGCTGTCTGCGTACATTATACATAAAGCCTTTGGGCAATGTACAATCTTTGCACTCCCTTACACCCACCAAACGGAACACTAAGAATAGTGGAAAAACTGAATAAAAAATAAAGTTTCCTTGTCTGTCATATTTAACGAAAACTTTAAAAGAAAGGTTGCTTCCTATATAAGACAAGAGTTGCTTTCCTAAGGTTTTGAGACTTTTATAGAAGAGGAATTTATAACTGCTCTAGTTTATTGTAATTTTAGCATATCATTACTATATAGCGAATGAGCTGATCTGCCAACTTTTTTCATTCCATATTGAAGGAGACAGCTGTAATAGCTCTTTGAACCTACCCTACTAAACACTGCTTGTCACAGCTGTCTAGTTTGCAAAATACAGTCAGGACGTGAAGACAGGGAACTCACTATGCAAAAAGGTTTGTGTTCATAGAGTTGGTGGTCAAAACTCTCCCTCCTTACAGTTCAGATATTGCTCCCTGTGACTTTTGGTTGTTCCCATGGTGAATGAGAACTTTAGAGGTAGTCGCTGTGAAGACATTGAGAAGATGAAGGAAGCTATGATAAGGCTCCTGGACACCTTCACTTTGGATGAGTTCTATGGGGCCTTCACTAAGAGGTTGGAGCGCTACAAGAAGTGCAGAGGATCCTACGTTGAAGGAGATTAGAGTTTCGTACTTCTTTGAAATTAATAAATGTTGCACCTGAAAAAAAGTTTCAAATCTTCTGGAATGAACTTGTAATATTAGATTCATTGCCGTGAAGTATTTTTCTGATGTCATCTTTTTTTTTCTCTTGCGTAACATATTTTTTGTTTTGTTTCAAAAAGAAGAGATCCTCTCCATTTTCTTTATGCAAACTGTTTTCGTCAGAGGTAAACGGGATTAAACGAAACGCGGAAATATTATACAGTGTAACCCGGATATAAGAGTTGTCGGGACCGGAGAAGAAGTCTCTTATATCCGGATTTCTCTTATATCCGGGTTACACTGTATGTGAAATGGAAAGCAAAAACACAAAAAAAAAAAAAAGAATTTGAATGTGACATGGTGCGCGCAAACAGGACGTTGAGTAGTTTGTTCAGCTTTCCTCACAACTATAACCCTCCGAATTAAAAATTACCAAAAAGCAAGAAGTTATTCCCATTCCGTAAACAAGGAATTTTCGCAATGAAAAAAATCTGTTTTTAGCTTGTGAGCGCGAACGTTGGTCCCACATTTAAAAATAGCACACCAGAGTCGCCCACATTTGGGGCGATCGCAAAAGTCAACCTAACGGGAGTACAAGGGAAGTTCCTCGCTCTATGAGAATTTGGTGTGAATTTTAGTGAATATAAATTCTTTTTGTTTTGGGTGAATTAATATTTTGAGGTGAATCGACAGAAAAGATTCCATTTTGTGATTGTGTTTTCAAGTACCTTTGTTGATTTTTGCGATGTTTGTTAACCAAAACAGAACTTCCGTTAAGTTTTGTTTTTTTCTTTTAGGTGAACTGCAACTAGTGTTCTTCGAGAAGATATTAAGGGCAATTTTATCTTTATTTTCTTTGTGAAACAAGTGTAAAAAATCCAAACAATTTGATTGATATTCAACAATCTAAGTAGAAAAAAAATAAATATGAGGACCTCCCCTCATCTCCGCCACGCCTTATTCCTCTTCGCTCGCACCACCAGACCATCTTTCGTTTCTTCTGGTTCCCTCCGAGGAAAACTCCGAGACCTTGGATAAAAATCATCTCTGAAGTGTTCCAAGATGGGTTCCTGCTGTGAAAATAGACGATTGTAGAAGCGCATTGCATCAAGAAGAGGGGACTTGAAGGAGGCCGGTTTAAAAGCTGTAAAACAGCAAACAATTCCATTATTTACAGTGGGATACACATACATATGTTGTAATGTTGTCTGTTCAAAATAGCTGAGAATTAGGAAGGCCGTAATTAGAGAAAGCATCGAAGGAACAGAAGACTAGATAGAGGAAACAAAGAAGAAGACGACGTGTATTAAATATTCATACATAGGAGTTCAAAACAGCCGAGGATTAGGAAGGCCATAGTTAGAAAGAGTATCGAAGGAACGGAAGAGTAGGTAGAGGAAATAAAGAGGGTTTTGAATACTCATACATAAAATGAAAAGACTGAACACCCCGACGAGGGGCAACAGTTAGCAAGCTTCTCTCGCTAGAACAGTTACGACCAAGTAGTGAATTCGATTCTATACTTTTGACATTTGCGCTAAGCTACGCTTAGAAAAATCACCGTAAAATGGAAAGACTTGAGTAAATCATACTACTTAAATCCTACTCTAATGTGGCTACTTGCCATTTTTATAAGTAGGAGCAGTCCATTGTCGCAGTAGTAGGGAAGATCAGGAAGTACGCATACACACTTATGATAAAGGATAGCTGATTTTTTACGGCTTATCAACCCTTTGGTTTTTATTTAAAGCCAAAACATATTTCGGATTGTCGGAAGTTAGTTATAGTACCCTATGTTTTCAAGCGTCCCCTCTGGAAGGTACTGACCTGGCTCGACGCTGCTTAACTTCGGCGATCGTACGAGAACTAGTGTTTTCAACATGATTTGACCACAGGCGTAATAATGAAGGGTAGTTTAAAAATTGCTAACTGACGGAGTCATATATATATATATATATATATATATATAGTGTTTGTCAGATAAACAGCTACTTTTTCATGCTTGACACAAACCTCAGATGATGTAAACAAATCATGTCAAACGGATCAATGTTAATTATCTTAACCATTACATCGTTCAGACTGTTCTCATCTTTACTGACATATTCACGACGTTTCAGCCGTTGGACGATCCGACCTACTTCGGGTGATAAACGTTGGTATACCGAACCCTTTATTTAGTCCCCAGGAACAGATGACGCATTGGATAACAGATTTGGTTGAAAATATCTACTCAAACACATGTATCTACCAAATATAGCTTTTATAGGTACATGTAAACCTTCCTATAGCTCTTTGATCTCCTTTTAGTCGTCAGTTTTTTTTCAGTATTTTGTTGTTTCTTTGAAAGCATTAATCTTCTTTTCTATTTGCTAGAATATCGCTTTCCTAATATCTTTATCCAGTGAAAAAAAAAAAAAAAAGGAAAGAAATAAAAGCTGTAAAAATAGTTTTTAATGTGATTTTTTATACGACATTCATTTTTCAACGGAGATAGTTTTTTTTCCTTCCGTTTGTTGATGAATCACTCTAGTGTGAACAAACCGTAGAAATTCGAATATTTTCCAACCCCAGTAACCAGTGTTTGAGTAATCTACCTCTGTAAAACAGTATATTCTTGCTTCTTTTGTAGTTAGTCCCAATAAAAATAATAATATACGAAAATAAAATATATAAAACAAAAATAAAAAAGAATTCAAATTAAAATAAGGCGTTTTTGCTTTCCTTTAAAACCCTAATCTCTTTCTTTCTTTCTCAAAACTATACTTTCTGTACTTCTCTAAACCTACAAGAAGGAACCCTTAAATAAAAAGAGAAAGAAGAAAATACTGAACCCATATATATATATATATATATATATATATAATCAATTCTTCACACTTCTCAATACGTGGATACATTTTATACATATATTTATATAGAACAACATAGCTCTCAAAAAACAAAAAAAGTAAATAATAGCAAGGAAATTATATTTATCTGTTTACACGTAATAAGAAAGACAACATGTTATGCATCGTTAAAAATGAGAAAATAAAACCATGGGCATCTACTAAATAGCGTTTACATTAGTAAAAAATAATGTCTGATTAAAAACAGTTCATTGATTACCTATATATCGTATCGTGGTCTCTCCCGTCGTAGATCGACGCGAGCCGTTGACCCCCGCCTATCAGAGATCCTAAGTAGATCTAGGCGGCAGAAGGAAGCGAGAACTCCCCGTTGGACCGCCTTCGCTGCGATACCTCACCCTACGACGTATATCCATAATATTTTGAATCCACAAATAACAGCTTACAAAATTGTTAAAAGAAACGTAAAAATGAATGATATGCTTTTCAAGTGTATCCATGAAAAGATTAAAAGAGATTATTTCAGTTAGTGTAATGTTTGGACAATAACGTAAATATGGCCAGGAAAAGCCAAAAACCACAACATCTACAAAAAAGGAGCAAAGCCCAAACAAAAACGCGTAAAACTAGCAAAAAGAAAAACTAGAAAAAAAACAAAAAAAAAAAAAACAAACAAAAGCTAGAACAAAAAAAAAACAAACAAACAAAAGCTAGAACAAAAAAAAAACAAACAAACAAAAGCTAGAACAAAAAAAAAACAAACAAACAAAAGCTAGAACAAAAAAAAAACAAACAAACAAAAGCTAGAACAAAAAAAAAACAAACAAACAAAAGCTAGAACAAAAAAAACAAAAAACAAACAAAAGCTAAAAAAAACAAAACAACAAAAAGCTAGAAAAAAAAAACAAAAGCAAGAACCTCCCCCCCCAAAAAAAAGCCAACAAAAGCTAGAAAAAACAAAAAGCCAACAAAAGCTAGAAAAAACAAAAAGCCAACAAAAGCTAGAAAAAACAAAAAGCCGACAAAAGCTAGAAAAAACAAAAAGCCAACAAAAGCTAGAAAAAACAAAAAGCCAACAAAAGCTAGAAAAAACAAAAACAAAAAGCCGACAAAAGCTAGAAAAAACAAAAAACCAACAAAAGATAGAAAAACAAAACAAAAAAAAACAACAAAAACTAGAAAAACAAAACAAAAAAAAACAACAAAAACTAGAAAAAAAAAACCCAAAACCAACAAAAACTAGAAAAAAAACCCAAAACCAACAAAAACTAGAAAAAAAACCCAAACAAACAAAAACTAGAAAAAAAAAACCAAACAAACAAAAACTAGAAAAAAAAAACCAAACAAACAAAAACTAGAAAAAAAAAAAACCAAACAAACAAAAACTAGAAAAAAAAACCAAACAAACAAAAACTAGAAAAAAAAGAACAAACAAAAACTAGACCCCCCCCCCGAAAAATAAGGAAAAATCCCAAAAGCTTTGTTTCTAGTTTGTTATAGTATTTTTATCCCAAAATTTAGCTCATCGGTGAAGAAAAGTATTTACAAGTAATTTTCAAGAGTAAAAAGCAAAAAAATGACCAAATCTTAAGAATAAAGCCTAAGGGTGGGTGGTGCATCCCCCCCCCCAAAAAAAAAGCCAAAGATTATCCGTTTCTACAAAAATGATAATTTTTTAATGTGAAGAGGTTTCTATGTGATAAAAGCCATACATTTACTTATACCACGTGATGTTATCGGTTCATGAGTGCTACGGGAAAGAAAAGACCAACACTAGCTCAGATAGTCATGTGGGTGAAGAATTTGTCGGGATGGGGGGAGTAATAAAATGGTTAAGTCATTTAAGAAATGTGGTATCACTAACGTAATGTATGGGACCGAGGACATCATTCTCTTTTATCCTAATTGAATTGAATGTCTGATGCCTTTTCAAGCGATAAGAAATTGTGCAGAGCAGTTAGAGTAAACCATGTCAAGAAATGTATGAACACAAACAAGACGCTGTTCTATAAAGTTTAAAAAAAAAAAAAAAAAAAAAGAAAAAAAGTAAGAGACTAGATAAAAGGGCTGAGAAGCTCCTGCGCTGCTAATTTGAAGAGAGACGTATTTTCAGGTTCATGCCAAAGTGGCGGCCAATTCGCGTTAACATTAGCAAGTATCGTGAAATAATACCACAGTTCGTACGCGATAATTGTTTTATTTCAGCTGCCTTAAGCCAATGCTAGTGATTTAATAGCGAGTAAAGATGGCCTTATTAAAAAGCGGCGGAAGGAGTGGGTGGGGAGGAGATCTTAATGAAAGAAACGCATGAATGGAAGTGTATTTTGCTGATTGTGTGCCACCCTCCGTTCATTCAAAGATTATAGATCAACACAAATCTCCAGTTATTGACATCATAAACATTTTTGATTTGAACGAAGCAGACATTGCCGTGGAAGTGAGCACTACGTGCAAATGTGGCAAGTATGAGGTTGGTGCAAAAATAATGACGTAATAATGTCGATTTTTGACGTTAAAAATAGTCAAAAAACGACATTATTACGTCATTATTTTTGCACCAACCTAATAGCTAGGTCTAAAGCAGATTGTGGTGTGTGTGTGTGTGTGTGTACGAGAGAAGAGAAAGTGAGAAGAAAAACGATATGAGATGAGTGAGAGAGAGAGAGCGAGAAGGAGAGACAAAGAAAATGGAGAGAGATAGCGAGAGTGAAGGAAAAAGACGAGAGAGATAGCGAGAGAGAAGGAAAAAGACACAGAAAGTGAGAGACAGAGAGAGAGAGAGTATAAGTAAAAGAGAGAGAGAGAGAGAATAAGACAATAAGAGAGAGAGAATAAGACAGAGAGAGACAGACAGAGAAAAAGACAGAGAGAGACAGACAGAGAAAAAGACAGAGAGAGACAGACAGAGAAAAAGACAGAGAGAGACAGACAGAGAAAAAGACAGAGAGAGACAGACAGAGAAAAAGACAGAGAGAGACAGACAGAGAAAAAGACAGACAGAGAAAAAGACAGAGAGAGAGAGAGACAGACAGAGAAAAAGACAGAGAGAGAGAGAGACAGACAGAGAAAAAGACAGAGAGAGAGAGAGACAGACAGAGAAAAAGACAGAGAGAGAGAGACAGACAGACAGAGAGACAGACAGAGAGACAGACAGAGAGACAGACAGAGAAAAAGACAGAGAAAAAGACAGAGAAAAAGACAGAGAGAGAGAAAAAAAGACAGAGAGAGAGAAAAAAAGACAGAGAGAGAGAAAAAAGACAGAGAGAGAGAGAAAAAGACAGAGAGAGAGAGAAAAAGACAGAGAGAGAGAGAAAAAGACAGAGAGAGAGAGAGAGAAAAAGACAGAGAGAGAAAAAGACAGAGAGAGAAAAAGACAGAGAGAGAAAAAGACAGAGAGAGAAAAAGACAGAGAGAGAAAAAGACAGAGAGAGAAAAAGACAGAGAGAGAAAAAGACAGAGAGAGAAAAAAAGACAGAGAGAGAGAAAAAGACAGAGAGAGAGAAAAAGACAGAGAGAGAGAAAAAGACAGAGAGAGAGAAAAAAAGACAGAGAGAGAGAAAAAAAGACAGAGAGAGAGAAAAAAAGACAGAGAGAGAGAAAAAAAGACAGAGAGAGAGAAAAAGACAGAGAGAGGAGGGAAAGAAAAAGAAAGAGAAAAAAAAAGTGGATGAAAACAAGTGAGAGAGACTTATAACCATCCCTCCCAGTGCAGTGTATTAAGGCTGCACATTTGATGCAAATAGATTCATTGTGAATCGTGTACCTTGCAATGTACATGAACGACTGAGAGAAAGATGACAGCAGTGCAAATATTTTAGCAACAGCAACAGCAACAAAGGCTTTCCGAGTACGAAAGCCAACAACGGCACAATGTACTACCAATTTTCTAAACAATTGTCAAATATGACAAAGTGTATGCGCGGTTGGTGAAGCAAGGCGAAGTAAAAAAGAAGAAAACAACGAATGGAAAGAAAAGAGCAATCTTATGTGTTCACCTGCATGGGAAGTTAGAAAGTCTTTGAAGATCGTTGTCAGAGAAATAAAAGATACAATGGAAAATACTGCTCTTTTCACTTTTTAAATAATATTTTTGTTCCTTACCTGTTTTGCTCGTTTAAATAAAATGAAAGATTTATTAATAGATTTTTTTAAGACATTTCATCAATGAGCTGATAATATTTACACAGAAACGAAGATATGTTATTTCTGATCTAAAAATAAGCTTTTCGTTTTGGATTGCAGGAGAGTTTTTCTTTTTTTTTTAAATGGACTTACGTTAAGTCAGGGCCGGTGCAAGGTTCTTGACCCCAACTCCACAAAAAAAAAAAAAAAATCATGTCACACCCCCTCTCGAATCTATCGTACGCCCCCTCCCAATATATGATACGGCCTCCGACTATAATAGATCTCAATTTTGATAAGGTAGTCTTCATATAAAATACAAATTTCATTGTAATCTAATTATGTAAATAATGGATCATATGCAATATAGGTGAACAATTCAACTAGGAAAATTGAAAATAAATATAATGTATCTAAATACAAATTAGAGACATGTCATAACAGATCATTTCATTTTAAATAAATCAACAATGTTTTTTAGGCAATTTTTAACATCAACTGGACATTTTTCTTGCTTAAAAAGTTTAATAATTTTAACACATTCAACATTATGGATAAAAATAGTGAATTTTATTTAGTGTTTTTTGAGCAAAACAAATTCACGGATATGAACGAAAAAAGCCCCCAAAATGGTATTAAAATCCTCGAAAAATGTTTCATCTTTTAATAGTTGTGCTTAGTTTAATTTGTAACATATATAAATGTAAGTAGATAAAATGCGAATGTTGATAAGATAGCGAAGGTAAAAAAAAAAAAAAAAGCACTGCCCAGGACCCCACAAGCTGGCTTGGGTGGTCGATGGCGGGTGGGTTTGTACGCACTGGCCCTGCGTTAAGCTTACAAAGATAGAAACATGGTAATTTCTCCTCAAGGACACATGGTCCAGTGGATAAAGTCGTTGGTTAGATCCAGGTACGAGACCCAAAGCAGAGATGAACCAAAACCTTGGATAGTTGAGTTAAAGGGAATAACTGTGACATCCGGAAGAGGCATGGCACGTGAAACTAGAACAATAGAATACCCTGGTGTACGAAATAAAGTGTTTGGTTCGAAATTCCAATCACCTGAAGAAGGCCGGATACATTGTGAATATAGCAATAAAGACGAGGATAACAGTCCGAATAATGTAAACAATACAAGTAATCAGAATACCTTATCTCAGATATGTTAGATAGAGAAACAGGGTAACTTGTTAAAAATCATTATATTTAGCTGACGTATCTCCCTTTTAAGTTATCCTTAGTTCTACTTGTGTAATTTTATTTCTCTGGAATTAAGTTAAGTGAGAGTGGTGGAATTTTTTGGGGTCTTAAGTAAAAATCAGATTCTGATTGTGTTAATTCTTGGCGATTATTAGAGGCAAAGTAAAAATCATGATTTAGATGGCTAATTCTTAATGTTGAAATATTCCCGCCCTGCTTTAGTCAGAAAAAGAGCCTTGTCGACATCCCACTTAAAAGCTTTCCGATTTCATTTTGTTTATTTTGAAAGAGTCTGATTAGTAACTGACACTAAGAAGGAAAGTAACCTCCTTGTTAGTCAGTTTTGACAGAGAGGAAAAAAAAAAAAAAAGGTTATTTTATTTTTTAATGATTAAGAAAATCTTTGAGAAGATTCTACTATATCGATCAAGAAATTTCAATTTTGAAAATTAAGCACGGCGCCACCAAATAAGACGTGGAATGGGAGCCATTAAAAGTAAGAGTGGAGTGGGTGGGGCTAAGTCAGGCACTAAAAGTGTTAGTAAGAGGGTTCAGATAATAAACGCGGAAGGATCTGCGAAGTTGTGGCTCAGACAGGTGGTAAATTTCACAGATTTTTTTCATCTCATAAAATAACGCGGTGGAGTAGCGGCTCGTATTGAGGAATCTGAGAGCCGAGTTCGAATTCCAGTCGAATCCATTAAATTCACTTACGTGCTAATACCCTTGGGAAAGGTATGAACCCTCTTCTTCTCCCACCAGCTATGGGTAAGTAGCAAGACAGACCGGGTTCACTAGCCTTGGTTGGCAACTGGTCTACTGCAGAAAGAAATGGCAACCTACTGCCGTGAAAAAAATCTGCCTCGTCAGTCATGTATCGAAAGATAAAGGATCACCTAAGCGTGTATCACGCATGGAACATAACTGACTGACTATGCAACTGTAATTTTTTTTTACTGTCTAAATTCGGATTATCCTCTTTGGACTAGTAAATTAAAGTGCTGGTTTGTGAATTTGGTAACAGTGGTTGTATGTACTTGGACTCATGGAAACGGGCAAGCAATAACTGAAGAATACTAAAAAAAAAAAAAAAAATATGAATTAGATGAAATATCCCTAGACATGGGCAGTGGAACAGGAACAGTCTACATAACATAGATTAATTAAAGGGTTCAGTTTAGAATTCCCTTTAGTTTACCCAGATTAAAACCACAACGGAATGAATATTGTGATAACAATAACAAAGACGAGGAAAATAGTCCTAATATTAATTGTGTAAAGTGCTAATATTTTGTTTTGATTTTAAATACAGCTTTATTTGTACTTAATTTCTGGAACGAGACCTGTAGACCCCTCCCTATAAGGAAATATTAATTAGAAGCTACTTAAAAAGTTCATTTTTTTTCATTTTGAGAATTGATTGATTGATTCGTTTCCGATGTCTTAACCTCTTTGCAGGTTATTTAAAGCCAGAAAATATCTTTAGATTTAAGAATTTTGGGGGAGATAATACTGATTTAGTTGTACGCTCCGACCTTCCTCAAGGACACATGGCCCAGTGGATAAAGACGTTGGTTAGATCCAGTGATTAGACCCAAAGAGTTGAGAGTTCAATACCAGGCCACATCAGTGGTGAATCAAAACTTGGACAGTTGTGACATCTGGAAAACGCCTCACATGTGGAACTAGAAAATCTACCCCGGTGGACGAAATAAAATGTTCGGTTCGAAATTCCAGTCAACAGAAGAAGGCCTGAGCGTACAACAGCAGAAACTTTGTGAATATGGAAATGAAGATGAGGTTAACAGTCAGAAAAGGGTAAATAATAACGAAACTAGTTGAAATTGGAACTGGGTTCTTCGAATAACAATTCCGACCCGTTATTCATCCGCACATCCGAGCTTACAACACCTGGCATTCCCAAGCGGTCACCCATCTAGGTGCTGATCAGGTTCGGCTTTGCTTAACTTCGGTGACCTCTTCAAATTGGAACTCGGATCTCCGATGAACAATTCCCAGCCATTATCCATTACATCACCCGCACATCCAAGCTTACAGCGCCTGGTATTTCCAAACAGTCACCCATCTAGGTGCTGATCAGATTCGGCTTTGCTTAACTTCGGTGATCTCTTCAAATTGAAACTCGGCTGTCACATTAACAATTCCCGGCCATTATCCATTACATCACCCGCACACCCAAGTTTACAGCACTTGGTATTCTCAAACATAATGACCAGGCTGGACGTTGCTTAACTTCGGTAATCGTATGGAAATCGAGGTTTCAACGTAATGTGGTTGTAAGCTTATTTTGAGAATTAATGGCGATAGTGATATTAGACAAATGATAAAGCTCAGCTCACCAGAATTGTCGTAGGTGGACAAGACAAATTTAATATTCAGTTACTAGAAATGTTGGTAGAGTTGAAGTTCCCACCCCCAGAAATCCCCGACTAGCGCCGTAAATGTTTATTTAAAATCCTCTCAATCACCTTGAAAATTTACACTTGCATGCCCGTTAGAGTATGCCATGCGCGATATTTACTGAATTTAGATTAATTTGTATGGCACACGATAAAATTTTGAGAGAATCTTAGATTAATTACCACTTTTCAAACACGAACCACTGTGATCATGGCCTTGTACAAAGTGCTTTTCTTTATTATTTGTAGATTGCCATGACTTCTTGGCAAAGACTTTCTCAACATTCACCGGAGAGTACCTCAATTTCAACTCCCACCATCCATACAGCGTAAAGAAAGGGATCGTCCGTTGCTTACAACACCGAGCAAAAGTCATAAGTGGCGACCCAGAGATGTTAGATAAAGAATTGGTCAGTATAAGTAGTACCCTACAACGTAACAACTACCCTGGGTACATGGCAGCAGCCCCCAAAAGCTGGGATAGGCGGGTACAAGACGAGGAGGAGGACAACAACACTCAGAAAACAGTCTGCCTGCCTTATGTGAAGGGGTTATCAGAGAAAATACAAAGGATCTCCGGTCCATATAACATCAGGACAACCTTCAAGAGCTTGACAACTCTTCGCAGACCCCCCCCCCCCATACAGGAGAACATGACTATAGACTGTGTGTACGCTATCCCGTGCAGCTTCGGAAAGGAATATAAAGGAGAGACAGGTAGCCCCCTCAAGGTAAGGCTTCAAGAACACCAGAAAGCTGTAACGCGAGAGGAAGTAGAAAAATCAGGCGTGGCTGACCACATATGGAGAGAAGGGAGATCACCGTCCCCTGTGGGATCATAGACAGGGAACAGCATTGGAAAATTCGTAAACTTAAAGAATCAGCACATATGCTAAGCCACAAAAATCTCCTGGGCCGACCAAGCATAGAAATAAATACAATATGGGAACCAGTAATAAGGAGTGCCAGAGAAAAGCATTGATAACAAAGTTGCATTATGAGCTCTGGTAAAAACATGCAATGATTACAGCAAAATTGCAATATGAGCACTGGTAAAAATGGTTGCTGAAAACATTAGGTTTATAATACCCAGAAATTCATACCCAGATGTCCTCAAGGACACATGGCACATTGGATAAAGGCGTTGGTTATATCCAGTGACAGACCCAAAGAGTGTGAGTTCAATACCCGGCTAAGGCAGTGGAGATAACTGACATCCATCAAACATGGCACGTGGAATAGTCTACCCCAGTGATCGAAATAAAGGGTTCAGTTCGAAATTCCAAAATATATATTGTTATTGTACAACGGCCGATATGACGACAAAGATGAGGACAATAGTCCGCATAATGTAAATACTGTACATAATACCTCAGAAATATACACAGACTCTGAAAGACTTTCTCGTCGCTCCTTCCACCATGAGTAATCCAGCGTTTTCCTACTCTTAGACTGGTTCGGTTTATTTTCTTTTACGTTATATAAAACCTATTTTTGACCCCAGTTTTGGAGGTTAAATAATTGCTCCTCGCTAGAGATCCTAACAGGTGTTACCACCCTAAGTCATAGGAAAGACCAGCAATTAAGAGGTCGTTCGAAGCTCCTCAAAACTTCCTGA
This sequence comes from Acanthosepion lycidas, assembly GCA_963932145.1. Lineage (NCBI taxonomy): Eukaryota > Metazoa > Mollusca > Cephalopoda > Sepiida > Sepiidae > Acanthosepion > Acanthosepion lycidas. The sequence goes on from OZ010597.1 coordinate 21,463,127, forward strand.
TCAGAGACCTTACTCCCGGATTTTTTTTATCGCCAGGACGCCTCATTGGGGTTGGAGTCTTACCTTTCTGAAGAGGTGCAGTCAGCGTCTTCTGAAGCCTCAGCCGACAGGGCGAACTCTTAGACTTGTCTCCCAAAGCCCAGTTTCTTTGCTATTTAACCTATACTGGAAATAAAGTGATGCCATCTCGAATGGCTTTGAACGCAAACGTAGAATTTGAACTCGGCTCACCGATTCTATTTTCTGCGTCGATAGCTCTTGTGTGACTTTTATATCCATTCCACTGCCGACACCAGTGGAAAAATTTCAGAAACCGGTCAGATTTTCCTAAGCAGAAGGTCAAATGAAGTAGTAAAGTATTAGAAAGTCATCGGCTACCCGCCAATCTTTTAAATGGAGATTGTCTGCTTCAGTTATTTGTAAAAGACTTTAAATTTACTGGTAATCTAATATTTTAATAACCGTAAGTAACAATTAAGAAAAGGCTATTTGATGCGAGATTAATTAACCACCTCCTTGGTGATCCGCTGTGGCAAAACGGCTACTAGTTTAGAAATCTAAAAAATCAGCAAACACAGTTCAAATTGTGGTTGTGGATGCTTGAGCTGATTTCGGACGATGTGAAGTCAGGATACTTGTACTCGTCGGTTATTGTTGCTGAAGCAGTTATATGTTCCTGATAAAGAGGGGAAAAAAGAAGAGGAGGGGAAAAGAAAAAAGAAAAGAAAAATGAGAACGTAAAAGGAAGCTAAAGAAAAAAAAAGAAAGCGAAAAAGAAAAAAAAAACAGAGAAAAAAAAAAATAAAGAGAAAAAAAAAATAAAGAGAAAAAATAAAACAGAAATCAAAACGAAAAAAGAAAACAAGAAAAGAAAAAGAAACGCGAAAAGATTATAAAAATTCTCTATCTGATCCACTTACCAAAAAAAAAAAAAAAAAAAAAAGGAAAGAAAGAAATTAAAGGATTGAAATATATATATATATATATATATATATATAAAGAATAGTTCTTTATATTTCAATCATTTAATATATATATATATATATATATATATATATATATATATATATATATATATATATATATATATATATATATATAATCTTTTTGCTATAACTATCTTATGAATTTTCTTGCTTTTGTTTTTTTTTTTTCTCTTCTACATTTCTTTGCAAAATAGCGAACTGTTAATATTTCTTTTCATGAACGAAATCTTTTTTTTTCTTGTTCTCCACTCTTTTGTACCCTGTCCCGAATGGCTAGGAAGGAAAGATATTCTCCACCATTGGACACGACATCCATCAGCCATTTTCATATTGAAAAAAACAAAAAACAAAAAAAAAACAAAAAACAATAATGACTTTCCCTAGAAGATTCTAAGTGTTGTTTCGATATTTCATCACTTTGTTTTCAACCTTGTGGCCTTTGACACCTCATTGCTAAATTACCGTCTGTATATTTTTATTCTTAATAATTCTCATATCTACTAAATGTGAACATTTTATAACTAAACTAAAAATCACTGTTATTACTTTATGCGTCGTGTCCCATCACGGCGTAATAATGACTCTCCACAATTTTCTATCACTGCAGCTCTTAATAAAATATAACTTTTTGTTATTTCTCCTAAACCCTGTTCTTCGTTCAAGCTCACTAAGTTTGTTATGCATTGTCTTCCTATGTCTCCGTTACTCTCAATCTGTTCTGCGAGTATCAGATTTTCCAAGCCCTTTTTTTTCCAACTGTCTCTTCCTGTTGTCAAGTTTAAGCTTTTTGTTAAAAAAAAAACAAAAAACTTTGGCGTTGCTGACATATTCGGTATATGTTATCCTCAGCATCCTTCTGTAGAAACGCGTTTCTTCGAGTAGATTTCCAGTACTCACGGCTGTATAGGAGGACATGTATCACATATTACTATTTCTCTTAACATCTGTTTATATCTCTGAGATGAGGTATTATAATTACTTGGATTATTTACATTATTCGGACTGTTATCCTCATATTCATTGAGATTGTACGCACCAGTAGATTGTTCTAGTTCTGCGTGCCATACCTCTTCCAGATGTCACAGTTACTTCCCTCTAACTGAACTCTCCAAGTTTGATTCATCACTGCTGTGGCCTGGTATTGGATTCATACTGGATCTAACCAACGTCTTTATCCACTGGGCCATGTGTTCTTGAGGACATCTATGTATGAATTCTTGGGACTTATAAACCTAATGTCTCAAATTCATTTTTATCAGTTCTCTTATTGCAAATTTCTGTTATTATTACATTTTTTACCAGAGCTTATATTGCAATTTTTGTTGTTATTCATTGCTATTTTTCTAGCACTAATTATTACTGGTTTTCATATTGCATTCATATCTATGCTTGGTCGGCTCAGGAGATGTACCCCGATGGACGAAATGAAGGGTTCGGTTCGAAATTCCAATCACCTGATGAAAGGCCGGAGCGTTGTGAATATGTCGATAAAGATGAGGATTACAATGTATATAATAAGTAATCATAATACCTCATCTCAGAAATCCAAACACCTGATGAAGGCCGGAGCGTACAACGGCCAAAACGTTGTGAATATGGCAAAGAAGATGAGGATAACAGTTCAAAAATAGCTCATCTCAGAAATCCAAACACCTGATGAAGGCCGGGGCGTACAACAGTCCGAATAATGTAAATAATCCAAGTATTCTTTCTAACGCCTTTGGATTTTAGTATCGCACTTTGCGTCGTCTGTTCAAAGACTTTCCAGATATTTAAGTGAAAAACTAATAAACCGATTTCACCACGAGCTCTGTCCATGGCAAAACTATTCCTGTTATGAGACAATGGTTGACCGAGAAGAGAGAGCTAAGTACTTGGAGATAAATGCAATGGTGAAATCAAGAAACCTCCATTTCTGCAAGTGTATTTTTATTTTTTTTGTAAATAAACGATCGACACTGGTTGTGAGTTGATGCTTACTGTTCCTATGAAATGATTAAACGTTTTTTCTTTTGTTACAGTTGATGTCAGATCAACCTTCAACAAAATCATATGTACACCCTTGTGCAAATTAATTGCAACAACTAGAATGACGGGGGTGGGGTGTAATCGATTTCTATTTTTCCTCAAATTAGGTCATTTGCAGTAGTGTGCAGTAATATGAATCTATTTTCGGTGTGCATGATGAAATTTGTTTGGCCTTGAAAATATTGCGCCATTCGGGATTGCATCAGATTTTCAATACGCCCAGACACTATTGTCTCGACTGTCGATTAGTTGTTCTGCGACCATTGTCTGTGATGGGCGTTACTCCAAGAAAGCGTACAAAAATTATAACGCTGCACAAACACACTTGCAAGCCTTACCAATGAGCAAATCAAAGTACTATAGATTGGCCCGGAAACTTTCCCGATTTAAATTCAATCGAGAATCTCCATCTGCAAGGAACAACTCCAGGGAATGGACATACGAAGTACTAACTTGTGCACTGAGACAGGTTTTGTTGGGAAAATGCGAAAAGTAAATAATAATGGAATTATTTGTTTTGTTTCAAGTAATTTGCACGAGGGTGTACATTATTTACACACGGACTATTGTCTTCATCTTTGTGACTATTATCCATTGGTGTATCGCATCGTCCCAGCAAACAAAATGGCTTTGCTCCATCGTTTTTGCATCGGTACATCTATCATAGACGTTTAGAAATCAACCATTCGCCCATGCATTGAATATTGCTGTCAAATCTGGTTTGGCGTTTCTGCTATGTATCTAAAGATTCTTGATAACATCCAAAAAAAAAAAAAATAAATAAAATAAAGAATCTGTAATGTTATCGGCTCTAACCTGGCATCTCAGTTTCAGTTACTTTATCATCGCCGTAATGTAGCTTTCTCGTGCCTTTTCTATAAATATTTTGATGGTAATTTTTCTGGTGAAATTTCATCTTTGGTATCTCGACTTTATTGATTTAAGCGCAGCGCTAGATTGGCAAAACGGTATCATCATTTTACAGTTGAAATTGCTAGATGTAGCCGTAAGTTCTATGCTAATAGTTTCTTCTCTCGTACTTCTCGCTTGTGGAACTTTCTTCCGGTGTTTTGCTTTCTAGTTAAGTTTGATCCTCAAAAATGTAAATGCAATGTCAATCGTTATCTTCTGTCTTCTTACTTCCTATTCTTTTATTATTCTCTGTCATTAAGAATGTTTTCTTTTTCTCATTCTTTTACACTCAGTTACCCCTTGCGTATTAATGGCCATATTACCTTGCCTGGAGTGAAATGATAAAAAAGCCGAACAAAACAGAGGTTGTAATTTTAAAACACTTCCTAAAACTTGTTATAGATAACGATGTAAATATATACATTTGTAATGTGACATTAACAAAAAAAAAAAAAAAAAAAAAAAAATGTCTAAACATTTAGTAGGTGCATTTATCATCTAAAGTAATTAGTATTTCTTTAGTACTGCAGAGAAAATAAGAACTACACGAGATATCTCTAGACATGGTCAGTGGAACGAGAACAGTCTACCCTCGTAGATTAAATAAAGGGTTCAGTTCAGAATTACATGTTTATTACCTAGATCGATATACACCTGAGGAAGGCTGGAGGGCCCAAATGTCGAAACGTTGTGATAACAATAACAAATATGAAGAGATTAGTCCGAATATAAATAGCGTAAATAATGATAGGAAGCACGGTGGAGTAATGGATAGCGGCTCGGATTGAGGAATCTGAGAGCCGAGTTCGAATTCCAGTCGAATCTATTACATTCATTTACGGGCTAAAGGGAAAGGCATGAAAGATAACCTCTTCTTCCAGGGTTCTATAGTCTTGGGTGGCAACTGGTCTAACCGCAGAATAGAAATGATAACCTACTGCTGGAAAAACTCGTCGATCGACTCAGCGTGTATCACGTTTGGTACATAACTGACTGATATAATGAAAACTCATTATCCCCGAAATCCAGTTAGATTAATACGCGTATTGTCTTCTGTAGTGAAAATGGCTGAGGTACCTTCAACGAAAAATTATCGTGAATCGTTTTTGTATAAGGCACTCTGCTTGAAGAACGTTGCCCGTGCCTGTATTCAACACCGTAATTTTTGCAGGTTTATTTGTTATCATTAAAATCACTTTCAGGTAGATGTTTTCTACGGACTTCTTTTTTTTTGTGCTTTGGTGCAAAAATAATGTCGTTTTTTGACGTTCAATTTCAAAAGAAAACCGACATTATTTTTGTACCAACCCTAATACTAAATAAGTAAAGAGATAAAAGTGAGGAACTCTTGGTGGCAAAATAAAACACCAAGTCTCAGCATTGCCAAATACACAGCCATATACGTTCTAAGGATCACCGGAAAACAGACCGGTTGAAACGTTGCACTATAGACAATAAACATGAACATTCTGCATGTCGTATCCCTTCAGGACATGGACGATGTCCACAAGTTTTTTCTCCATTATATATTTAAACCCATCCCCGAAAATTATTTTAGAAAAAACGTTTCATTTTTCAGACGGATTGTTTTATTTGTTTTCAATATGGTAACTTAGAAAACCGAGTCACCTTGAAGTACCCGATTGTTGGCTGACGCCTTTATCAGACGTTTGAGACCTTATGTTTTGGACGTGTTTATTCGTCCTTGTCTGAAAAATACACTTTCTGTAAAAAAAACAAAAACAAAAAAAACAAAAAAAAACGTATATACACGTCAACGTCGTGAAAAGGGTTAAGTAATATTTATCTCCTATCCTCCCTAGTCCTTATTCTACTATCCATTTGCAAAAACACGCCAGGTAAGTTTAAGAGGGAAACAGAGTACGTCTTGGAAGTATCAAATTTTCCAAGCCCTCTTTTCTCATGCGTTCTAGAAATATTAACAGACTCTAATTTTGAAGTAAAAGTGCCCTTAGGGTACCGAAATGTTTACAACCCGACGAAGAATCTCTTAAAAGATATAATTTCTAGAATGTGTGCATATATCTTAGAGGTTCAACTTCAGAATTCTGAGATTTTCACCAAAAAAGCTGCTTAGTCTAACTTTTACTTTTTCGTGTATCTTTCTAAGTAATTTCCGTTTGATTCAGTGAGCCTGCTTACTAACAGTTGCGGCAATATCCGTACTGCGTTTGGTTTTAAACGA
>OZ010597.1:21474258-21674258 GCA_963932145.1 Acanthosepion lycidas
AAGATTTTCGGAGAATACAGTGTCGAAATGTCATGACCTTTGCTTTCAGACATTTTACAGAACAATACACATCAGGAAGCCAGGTAAACATTCAGCCAACGTAGATTAAAACTGAGGAGTATTCCAATTCTTAAAGTAATTGTATACTTTAATTTATTAGGTACCTGCAAGTAATTTTTATATCTTTTCTTAGATACAGTTATCTAACCTGAAAGATGGCGACTTTTTTTTTTTAATTTTTTTTTTACAAATGGTGAGTGTTTCAGTGTGGCCTCGCTTTCTGTTTCATGGCAGAGTGAGGTCCAAGAGTCCTGTGGGGAATCAGTTGTAAAAGAACGGCCACACTACGCACAAATAATACCCTTCTCGCACTTCAGGAAACTATTTTGAAATTCAGATCACCAGCGAGGCAATTCTGGAAGAATTGGAAACCTGCCTGGATTTAGCGTTGGAGACCAGTCTTAATATCATAAGCAGATGACACGGTACTGATAGCAGACACAGAAAAGTAATTACAAAATCTCCTACAGAAGGTAGTGACGGAGGGTGAAAAGAAGGGACTAAGCATAAACTAAAAGAAGACAGAAAACATGATCCTCAGTAGGAGGATGGACCCGATTTGCAGGTCGTAAACGTGGAAGTTTACATATCTGGGAAGCGTTTTAACAGAGAACAGTAAGTGTAACACTGAGATCCATAGACGTATTGGGATGGCCAAGGACGCATTCCAAAAGCTGAGCAGAGTATTGCGAAACAGGAGGATTTCTTTGGTAACCAAGAAAAGAATACTGAGCTGTTACGTGATATCTATCCTTCTTTACGGCAACGATTTCCTCAAGGATGAAGAAGAGAATCGAGGCGACGGAGTTGTTCTACAGAAGGATGCTAAGGATATCATGAACCGAGCGTGTGGGCAACAATGAGGTCTTAGAGAGGATTGAGACAAAGAGGACGCTTATGCTTAATATCGGAAAGAAGCAGTTGAAGTTTCTGGGACACATAATGAGGAAGGAGGGACTGGAGAATCTGACACTCACGGGTCGAATAGAGTAAAAGAAAGACAAGGGAAAACAGCGTGTGACATTCTGGGCGGGCTTGAGCAGATGGAGGAAACAACGTGGTCTGAGGGGAGAAGCAGAGGGAAGGAGATTGGTGAGAGCTGCAAGTGATAGAGCCATGATCGCTTACGTCCTCAAAGAACATGGGGCATAAAAAATGCTAATCTTGATAACCCTGTCTGTTCTGCGATTCAACCCATACCTGAGGTGAATTGACAGATTCATACATTTCCCAAGGGCGTCTTTGCAAAAATAAACAAAATACACTGGAGTAGATTTTGAACTCGGCTCACCAATCCCGCTTTCATCCATCCTCCAATTTCTTTTTTAGAACAGGCATCAACTGGCAACCTACAGAAAGGCCTATGTCTTAAAACTTACCTCCATCGTACAAACAGCTTGTCCAGGGAAAAAAATGTGGAGACATTTCTCATTGTCCTGTTTCAAATTATTGTTATCAAAAGTGGCAAGAAATGTTATTGATTGAACCATTGCCAGTATTGATAACAATAATCTGATACCGTCGTCTATATAACAATATGGCAATAACATTTTCGAGATATAGACGATATTATCAGATTATTGTTATCAATACTGGCAGTGGTTCAGTCAATAACATTTTCGAGATATAGACGACATTATCAGATTATTGTTATCAATACTGGCAATGGTTCAGTCAATAACATTTTCGAGATATAGACGATATTATCAGATTATTGTTATCAATACTGGCAGTGGTTCAGTTTAATGACATTTTTGAGATATCGAAGACTTCATAACGTTGCATCTATTCAAATGCGATAATTATTTTGAAGAATTTAGAAGTAGCATGTCTTTTATGACTTTATCAAATTCTGTTGACAGTTATGAGACGTTGGTTACTACTATTATAACGAAATCTCTTGTAGGATTTGAAGGAGAAACAACCTTAAAAAATAAGATTGTTCTAAAAACAAAACTAAGAAATTATTGATAAAAAGAAAATATAGTTATCCGAGGCTAACATCTAATAATTCTGTCATGTGACGTGCCTTTTTAAGATGGAGACAAACATGACTTTCCGCAATTTCCTGACCTTTGTATTTCAGTAAATTTAGTCTATTAGCTAATCTCTCCTAAATTCTGTTATACCAACCATTTACACGAGCTCGTAGGTAGGTTATATGTTGTTTTTCCTCGTCCCCCTTTCCTATAATACGTCTTGTGAGTGTCAAATTTTACAAACGATCTTTCCTCATTACGTGCCCTAGAAATTTCAACAGTAAATAATTCATACGAATTATTAAATTGGCGTGAATTGCACGTCCTGAGACTGACCGTTTCGGATGTAGGGTAATGTCAATGTCAATAGACTGAAGAGTGCAACTTATAGACCTGACAATACGGTAAAATGACTTGAACACCGTGTCTTAGAAGCCGGGAAAAATAAAAAATATATATATATATATATATATATATATATATATATATATATATATATATATGTATATATATATATATATATATATATATATATATATAGAGAGAGAGAGAGAGAGAGAGAGGATGTGTATTATTCGTGTCTGCTTCGACTGAAGCCAAAAGCAATGGAAAGTCGACATCATATCTGCTTTTTAAAGATTTCAAAACAAGGAAAAAAACTTGGAGATAACATTGATGTACCAGTAACCCTTTGATTAATTAAATAATTAGCTTTTTATCTCGTTCTCCAGCCTTTCTTTAACACGTATACACACACACAACTGATAAAGTTTAAATTCTGTTCAGCTTCGATTATGATAAAATTGATAAGAAGCCAAAAGATTTACGTTAGAAACTCTTTTTACATCAAATTAAATGCGACAAAATAGGTTTCTTTCTTTCTTTGTTTCGTATTTTTATTTTAAGAATCATTATTGATTAGATCTGTTCGAAAATAAGGGAATCTTCTTCAGGTTTCAGTCGAGGGAAAAATGAAGACAGGAAAAAAAACAAAAAAAAAACACTGCGATTAGTGTTAACTTTCTGATAAAAAAAAGTCCAGATTTGCCATTTTTTTTGTTTATTTATTTATCATTTAGCAAATATATGATAAAATAACTCCAATAATCACATTCTCCACTCCCTCCAAAACCGTATGTTTTTCATTGACGAATATACCGGACAAGTATTAAGTCAGTTATACCCAAGCATGTTTGCAGGGTGCAATGGGTAAATTGTCGCCATTTTATGTTTTTAATTTCGCGCATGCGCGTCGTGTTTTTGTTTTTTAAATACATATTTTGTCGACTTCACAGTGTAGTGGGGTCAGTTGGACACCTTCTGTGAGAAAACAAGCACCACGACGCAATTCACTCCGCCAGAAATTTTGAAAAGGTATGCTGTACTGGTAGGTATTCGCACCAGAAGCTCCAATATGAAAATTTCGTAGAGTTTAGGTGTCCATCTGAGAACAGTTCAGAGGATTCGGAAAGAGTTGGATGAATCTAATGGAGATTACGAAGGTACGGCAGCTCGAAAAACTCTCTCTGATCGCTCTGATTAGAAAAGAACTTCATAATTTGTTGATGAGGGCCTCAGAATCAATGCCGAGGCCTACACCAAGTGCCTTGAGGAGGTAGTGCTGTCTTGGGTCAAGAGAGTGGCTAATGGAAGAGCCTATATCTGGTAACAGGACTCTGCACCATGTCACACAAGCAGGAGAACCCAGTCATGGTTGTCAGACAATTTCTGCGACCACATCACCCCTTAAATCTGGCCACCTAACTCTCCAGAATGCAACACCCTTGATTATTATTTGTTTAGGCGCAGTTGAGCGAGAGACCACCAAAATTGTTTGTAGCTCCAAAGATGAACTTAAGCAAGAATTATGGCAGCATTCACCAACTTAAAGGAAATCATCCAGAAGAGTTACAGGAGATTCCGAAGTCGTCTGGAGTTCCGTGATTGAAGCCAATTTTTGTGTAACTTTGGTAAATATATCTATTAAAATGAGATGTCAGTGTTTTTTTCATTTTTGTGTCATTTTATCCATCGCACTCAGCACAATCCATTACTAATGATATAATTCCTATAATTTTTGCGTAATTTAGGCGACAATTTATCCAACGCACTCAGCACAATCCATTGCTAATGATATAATTCTTATAATTTTTGTGTAATTTAGACGACAATTTATCCAACGCACTCAGCACAATCCATTGCTAATGATATAATTCCTATAATTTTTGTGTAATTTAGGCGACAATTTATCCAACGCACTCAGCACAATCCATTGCTAATGATATAATTCCTATAATTTTTGTGTAATTTAGACGACAATTTATCCAACGCACTCAGCACAATCCATTGCTAATGATATAATTCCTATAATTTTTGTGTAACTTAGACAATTTATCCATCGCACTCAGCACAACCCATTTCTAATGATATAATTCCTATAATTTTTGTGTAATTTAAACGACAATTTATTCATAGCATACTGTACACATCAGAGTCGGTTGCATTGTGTACAAGAATAGATTGATAGAGAATTAAGTGAGGATGGAATTCTTTAATAACTGTTTTGAATGAAATGCTAGTTGTCAGGGCCGGTGCGAGAGTCTCGTGCCCACCAATCAATAAGGACCACCCCCCTCACACTACTAGATCTCAATTTTCATAAAGTATTATTCATAAAATACACATTTTATTGTAACCTAATTATGTACAATAATGGAACTTATTCAATATCGGTGAAAAATTCAATTAGAAAAATTGAAAATAATTACAGGGTATCGAAATACAGATTAGAGACCTGTCGTAATAGATCATTTCCCGGGAATTTTTAACATCAAATTGAGATTAAAAATATCGAGATTTAGCGTGAGCAAAATTCACGGATTTGGGGAAAAAAAACAAAAACAAAAAAAAACAAAACCCTAGAATGATGCCAAAATCCACAAAAACTTTTCATTCTTTAATATTCAGTTGTGCTTAGTATAATTTGTAACGTATATAAATGTATGATAGGTATTAGGTTTGTGCAAAATTAATATCCTTTTTTGACGTTAAAAAATACGTCAAAAAACGATAGAAAACACAAGCAAGATAGCGAGGGTCACAAAGCACTTTCCCGGGCCCAAAACTGGCTTGCCAAAAGTCGATGTTTTGGGTGGGGTAGTAGGTAGCAGCCCTGCCAGTCATTATGTTCTTTGTCATTCCTCTATTTTTTTTATTGTTGTCTCGCCTTTGTTTTTGTTTTTTTTCTCAATTTCTCTAATACTCATTAACCACTTGTGTCTTTAACTTTACTGTCTTGCTTGGTGTGAAATAATTAAAATAAAATGGATCGGAAAACGAACATGCTTATCAATTTAACAGAATAAAATATCGGAGGTTGATTGCTGACACTGACTTTACAAGAACCCAAATAATTTACAAAGAATTAGGGTTGACCTCTGAATATTGCGTTCATCCTTAATATACAAGTATAAAAAAAAACGGACAAAGACAGTTAACGTGACTGAAATTGAACAGGAACAGTTACACATCAGAGGTGAAAATCAAGAACGAATCAAATATTAGACATTAGGTCAAACGACAAAGATGATTTAACACAATACATTCTGTTTGTGATTGCAGTTGCCAAAAATATTAGCTTATTTAGGAAAAAGGAAATACTTTTCTGTTAGAGCAAGTATCGTCAAAGTCGGCTGTAGCACCTTCTTGTAGGTGGTGTAAGGATCCATGTCGGCGTTGAGAAAAAACGGACATTAAGAGGGGGATGAGAAAGAGGAGTGGCAGGTGGCGGCATGGTTGCATTAGAACCAAGTGTCGAAATGCCAGATCAGGACCAATAATATTGCAGATTCTTTGTATGCCATCAAGAACACGGCACTTTTCTAACAGCAGACTTAGCAAATGATTCAATATAAGCTTTCGACTTCATGTCAGTGGAAAACGTGAGCTCGAGAAAGGCGTAACGAACCATTCGCCTGATGGTTAGCATCGGCCATGCTGGTGAAAATCAAGCGAGATTATTAAAAGTGGGTAGTTTCGTTTAGGAGGCGTTAAAATTAACAAGCCATTTCTTATCCCTGTTAACAGGTTTTAGGTCATTTTTCAGTTCAGTAGCCAATTTGAAATTCATGGATTGATCAGACTTACCAGTTAGGAGTAAATGATTGTGTCATTAGTGTAGATACAGAGCTGATGAAATCGGGAAGCTCGTTGATAAAAATTATGAACCACATTGGTCCAAGGATAGAACCTTCGGTTGACATCAGCATTAATGCTAAAAAAATCTAGAAAAGTGGCTGTTCAAGATAAATTTCATTTGATAAGATCGAGTCAGATCAAAAACTTAATTATTGTTATGGTCCAGTTTAGGACCAAGAAAGAACAACACGAAGCCAAGAGTAGAAATAACGAAGGTATAAGATGTGGAAAGTGTTAGTATGACTGTCAGTCTGGTTTGGAGTGAAATACTATCGGTTCGACTCGATTCGATATTTACTTCCCCACCCCACGAGGGAAAGATGTGGCACAAGGCAGAGTTTTACGTGGGTTTTCCGATCCCGTAGGCTCGGCCAAAAAATGCCCGTAGAAACTGTAAAAACCTCAACCTCCCCGAACGAGACTGCCCTTCGGCGGAGACTCGTCCTGGTTCCTCTCCGCTCAGAATAAATAAATACAAAATGGTAAAGAAAGAAAAATAACGACACGTCTTAAACCGCAGAAGCAATAGATGTACCCTAATCAGAAGCTACGTTAAGTTTAAGGTTCTAAGTTTACTACAGCAAATTGTTATACATGATAAAACCGTTCGTTTGTGTATTTGGTGCCATAGTGCTTGTGAGTTCAATCTCTGCGTCGGCCACTATATACTTGCAGTCCGGGAAAACCGGCGAGCAATAACTGAACCGTGCCTTCAGGACGTAGGCGATCATGGCTCTCCACTTTCCCCCTACCTCTTGTAGCTCTCAATAGGTTTTGTCCTTTTGTTACTTCCTCCAGTCCATGTTGTGTCATCCACTTGCTTAAGCCCGCCAGGTATGTCATCCAGTGCTTTCCCTTGTCCCTCTTTCCATCTATCCGACCTGCGAGTATTAGATTCTCCAAGCCCTCCTTTCTCATTACGTGCCCCAGAAATTTCAGCTGCCTCTTCCTAATATTAAATATAAGCTTCCTCCTTGTTTACATCTTCAAAACTTCACCGTTGCTTACACACTCGGTCCATGATATCCTTAGCATCCGTTGCCTCGTATCTCTTCTTCATCATTGAGGAGACCGTCCAAGTAAAGGAGGACATGGCTAACTGAACAGGACGAAATAAATTAAAAAATTGTCGATATCCCTAGACATGAGCAGTCTACCCGTTACATTAGAATACGTACATACCCACGTAAATTATATAAAGAGTTCAGTTCAGTTCAGAATTCCCTGACGATATATTACCCAGGACGATATACACCTGAAGAAGGCCGGAGAGCAAAATTGACGAAACGTTGTGATAACTATAACAACAAAGATGAGGACAATAGTCCGAATATAAGTAGTGTAAATAAAAAATAAAAAACAATCACCATTTTCGAATTGTTGGTGAGATAGTGAAAGTATGGGTCAGCCAGTGAGGATCGAACTCACTACTCAGTCGTAATTGTTCTAGCGAGACAAGCTTGCTAACCATTACACCGCCCCGAGGCGCCTAAATATAGTGATTTTCCAAGCGTAGCCTAGATGTGGCACAAGGCCGAAAGTATGGGTCACCCAGTGAGGATCGAACTAACTACTCAGTCGTAATTGTTCTAGCGAGACAAGCTTGCTAACCATTACACCACCTCGGGGTGCCCATTGTTGGTGAGATATATTGGGATAGCGAAAGCTGCCTTTCTAAAGCTTAGCAAAGTATTTAGAAACAAAGAACAAAGTACTGAAAAGTTAGGTAATATCGCCCCACCCTACATGGAAGTGAATGACAAAACAATCTCAACATAGATGAAAAAGAGACTTGAAGCAACAGAAATGTGGTTCTACAGAAGGATGCTGAGAATACTATGGACTGAATATGTGAGCAACGACGAAGTTTTAGAGAAAGATAAATAAATAAAAAAGCATTTCTACTTACTGCCAGAAAGAGAAAAGGCACATAAAGAGAAAAGACGGCTTGGAAAATATGACAACTCACATGGCATACTGAAGGCACTAGACACAGAAGAAAACAGCAAATAACCTATCTAATAGATCTATATAAATAGATGGTAGAACAGGAAAATCAGTGGTCAGAATGGTCGAAATAATATATAATTATACGTTTTAACACTTTGTGATTGGAAGTGATAATTTCGAGGAGAACATATATCCAAGGAGAGCTCAATGTAGATTACAGAGCATTATAATTGATAATAAGAAGACAGAGACTTTAATTATTCATTTCCTTTATAATTTTTATTTCGTGAACACCGACATATTCAGCTCATCAGAACGAAAATTTCTCCGCGGATCTCCTTGGGAGTTTTGACTTGTAAATGAACAAACCAATGCCGAGGAAAAATAAGGAATAAAAATAAAAGAACTAAGAACATGGCGTCCAGAATCCAAGCTCAGAGTCCAAAGATATAAAACCTCTAAAACGAGTAAAGCAAAAATAACTAAGTGCTCAATACACTAAGTAGAGCAAATCTAACTATGAACCTAAACAGCCAGAGGAACCTACCTAGGTTTCACATACGCGGATACATGCCAGTGCACCCTGACGATTCGCGCAGATGAAACACAGGTAGGTTTACCTGGCTCTTTAGGTTCATAGTTTTATATATATATATATATATATATAAAATAAATAAATTTACCTAACTTTTAATAATTTTTATAGAAGATATACATCCAAAATAATGGAAGTGGTTTTGTATTTCCACTTCATTCCACAGGGGTTAATAACTACACCTTTCCTCCTATACATGATAAACCATGCCCGATTTCATTGTCTCACCTCAACCATGGCTTAGTATTACAGATATTGCTCTCACTGATGCATAATTTTCTAGAGAGTTGTTTTTGGAATTGTTGCCAGGACAGACCCCACCCTGACTCATCCTCAAGGCAAAGTAGTGCAATGTATGATACGTTGTTAATCTAATTTCTATATCAATTACTTCGAATACAAAGCTGACTTGCGCATTAATTGTTAATTTGTTTAATTTGGCTTAAGACTAGAAGAAATAATCGCACAATTTTTAAGGCTGTATTTGAGATCAAAATTCGGCAGTTAATCTACATGCTGTTTATTATAAACACTGCATAACCTACTGAGAAAATATCGCTATATTTATTACGTCCAAGCATAACTAATAATTTATATTAAAACTAGATTGAAAATCAGGAAAAAAGGAATTTGCAGTGCTCTGGAATTAATGCAGGTGTTACTGACAGAATAAAGTTATTATATATATATCACTGACACTCTCTCTCTTTATATATGCATGCATGCACATTTTATTGAATACGACAGCCAAGTTGCATTGTTTTATTTTTTATACAATTACTCATGTGATCTAATAATTTTCTGTTTCTTTTCGGATGATAAATTATATAAAAACTGCCCAAATGTTCTTTTTTATCTGAGCGCTTTCGGCTATACATTTAGCCCATTAGATCTCATTTAAAAACTCATGGAGACCTACCGGACCCTATTCGTAACATACCTGTTGAAAACACTAATATAATTGCATCATCTACATGCAAAAAAAAAAAAAAAAAAAAAAATACTAAAACATTTTTTTGGGATTGTAATAATAATTCTTGTGTTTGGGGGGAGTGAATGTTATATTAAGATTTCTTTGGAGATACAAGTCTTAATATTTAACCCATAGATGGGAGGAGAGGTGGAGCCATACCTTTTCCAAGGGTATTTGCGCGTTGAATGCAATGAACCCGACAAGAATTCGAACTCGGCGCTACGATTTCTCATATCATTCATTCCACTACCCGCACAAGATTATAGCACCTGATATTTCCAAATCGACAACCATCTAGGTACTGACCAGGATCGTCATTAACTTTGGTGATCGTACAAGAAACGGTGCAAGCCTATTGTCAGAAATTAATATAAACGTGACTGACAGAATGGAATCATTATTATTATTATTATCGTTGTCATTATTATTATTATTGTTATTATTATTGTCATTATCGTTATTATCATTATCGTTGTTATTATTATCATCATTATTATTATAGAATGTAAATTTATTACTAATGATTTTGCAATAAGAAACGCATTGAAAGTGTGATGAAGATATTGCACTAAATGTTGTAATGAAAATACTTGAAGATTAATGGCATGTACTGAGGTGCCGTATTAGATTGGGTGATCGAACTGTAGATTACAGTGGCCTTTGTCGAATGGCCATTGCCCTCAGAAGATTGTGTGAGCAAGTATAATGACAATCGTAGTAGGAGAAACAGCCACACGAATGGAAGCAAGAAACTAAGGCCTTGTTGGCGAGAAGATGATAAATAAGACAAAATTTCAAATAAAATAATTATATCGTCGAAACTACAAGCTGTTAAGTAAAATAAAAGTGGCTTAGGAAATGCCTCACGAAGGTCAATCTCTTTTTGTCGAGTTGTGTGCATGGGTGGGGTCTGATGATATTCTAAGCTGCGGTTAAATCTTTTGATGTCTGCGCTCAGTGTATTATTGGGATGAAGGAGAAAGACACTATGGTGAACAACTGGCAGTTGCTGAGAATTGAGCCAGCCTTTCATCTTGTGTCTGGGGCTAAACTCAACATTCTGCTTTTGCTCTTTGATTGAGGCTGGCGATTGGTTTGGTTTATTTTGTTTTACGGCATATCAACCTCAACTGGTTTTATTTAACGCCGATAAGATTTTTAGAATAGACTCGTATCAATCGAATTTCTTTTTTTTAAAGTAAAAAGTTTTTATATCGGGTTTCGTTGACATGTTTTTGTCGAGAGTCAGATGTATTGCTGGTAATATATATATATATATATATATATATATATTTTTGTTTTTTTCAAAAAATGTGTTGCTGGTATTTTTACAATAAAAACATTTTTATTCTTTCATAGTGCTTTGATTCCAGTTTACGGGGGGTGGCGGGTAACTATTTGCCCATAGCTGGGGCCCTAACAGAAGCTACTAACCTGGATCAGGGTAGACCTGGGAACAACAGCATTTAAGAAGTGGTTCCAAACCCCTCAAAACCTCCTGATGAGGCCTTGCTGCCGGATGTTCTTACCCATCATACCCAGGACGACTGGCGATTGGATGATTAATCTAAATTCGAAATGTATTTTTTATTTTGTGAGAAGGAAATGGTGATTACATCCATGTGCAGAAAAGAAAGAAATTTGTTTTATTTGTAATTTTGACGTCGTCGTCGTATTCACATCACTTTGGTAGGAGTTTAACATAGAATCCAACAAGTCTCCCTCTGACACATGCTAAGTAGCATTGGAGATACAAAGATTTTTTTAAAAAAAGTAAAATTTAAATATCTGTAAGTGTTTTAAGAGAGGACGGAAAGTGTGATATTGAAGTCCAAAGAAGCATTGGGGTAACCAAAGGTGCCTTTCAAAAGCTAAGCAGAGTATTAAGAAATAGAAAAAAAAAAAAAAAAAAAACTTTGCTAGAAACAAGTAAAAGATACTCTAAACTGTTACGTGTTATCTGTTTTCCAGTATGGCAGTGAGTGCTGGACAATCTCTTCAAAGATGAAGAGACTTGAAGCAACATAAATATGGTTTCTATAATGTGATGCTGAGGATATCATGGACCACACATGAGAGCAACAGCGAAGTTTTAGAAGAAAAAATAGAAACAAAAAGGAAACATACTTAACACCGGGACGAGAGAGCTGAGGTTTCTGGGACTCATGAGGAAGGAGTGCTTAGAAAATCTGATACTCACGGGACAGATGGTAAGAGGGACAGTGGAAAACAATGAATTTAAGTAAATGGATGATAGCACAGGGCTAAGGAGATAAGAGAAATACAAAGTTTATTAAGAGCTACAAAGGACGGAACGTTGTGGAGAGCCATGATCCCCTTTTTGTGGGGACATGACACAAAGAAGACAAAAATAAAGAAGAAAGGAACTGATGTGAGTATTTCGGTACATAATCCTTATGTTGTTTATAGGAAACAAGTTATGAGTTGTTGAAAAAATACGAATATTTGTATGCTATAAATCCACTGCTAATGGTTTCACGATTAAAATTGCACCGATTAACAAAGTAAAGAGAGAGAGAGAGACATTAAAAGAGAGATCGAGAGAGACGAGAGATCGAGAGAGACGAGAGATCGAGAGAGACGAGAGATCGAGAGAGACGAGAGATCGAGAGAGACGAGAGATCGAGAGAGACGAGAGATCGAGAGAGACGAGAGAGAGCGAATTAGGAGAGATCGAGTGAGAGAGCGAATTAAGAGAGATCGAGTGAGAGAGCGAATTAAGAGAGATCGAGTGAGAGAGCGAATTAAGAGAGATCGAGTGAGAGAGCGAATTAAGAGAGATCGAGTGAGAGAGCGAATTAAGAGAGAGAGAGATAATTAAGAGAGAGAGAGATAATTAAGAGAGAGAGAGATAATTAAGAGAGAGACAGCGAATCAAGAGAGAGACAGCGAATCAAGAGAGAGACAGCGAATCAAGAGAGAGACAGCGAATCAAGAGAGAGACAGCGAATCAAGAGAGAGACGAGAGAGCGAATCAAGAGAGAGACGAGAGAGCGAATCAAGAGAGAGACGAGAGAGCGAATCAAGAGAGAGACGAGAGAGCGAATCAAGAGAGAGACGAGAGAGCGAATCAAGAGAGAGACGAGAGAGCGAATCAAGAGAGAGACGAGAGAGCGAATCAAGAGAGAGACGAGAGAGCGAATCAAGAGAGAGACGAGAGATAGAGACGAGAGAGATAATCAAGGGAGAGACGAGAGAATCTAGAGAGAGACGAGAGAGAATCTGTTTCGATATATTCACTTCATATTATAAAACAATGCTATTGCTTTAATTGAGGCATAATTTCGCAGCTGTTTCAAGCATTGTTACCAGACCAGACCTCCGACTGACTCAATTTCTAGGCAAAGTTGACATTTTAGTTACTAAATCAGGCATCACGTTAATTAGTTTAGTTTAAAAAACTACAACTGTGAGGAATTCTGTGTGGATTGAAATCGTTATCTTGCTCACTGAATTCGTACATTCTGAGAGCAAGAAGTTTAGTTAAATCAAAACCCGTGAACAAACGACAAACATTAAGTTTCATTCCTCTCCACCACTCGAAGATATTCAGTTTTATTAAAAGACACTTCATAAATTACGTAGCAATTATTAATACAAACATATACAGCGTCTTCAGCAATTGAAGCACAGAAAACAATAATACTTTACATAACTGGGCAATGAGCTTTTAGGAACATGTCATATCACGAACCTGCTTATGTAAGGAAAATAAATTTGTTTACTAAGTTGTTGAATATCTCGATTCTCTCTATCACACACACACACACACACATTATATACTTTCGAGGTATACCAAGGTGTATGGATCAGTTATAACAAATTTAGTATGGGAGATAAGAAAGTTAAACATAGAATTGATTGTGTTATGGGTAGTTTCACCCAACACTAGAAATTGCTACGCAACTAAACTTTAACTTAACCTTTAGCACACTGCATTATTAATATTTCTTCCCTTTCAACCGCATTCTTTTTGAAGGCCTCTCAATTGCAGTATTCTTATTGTTAATTTCACTCAAAGTTGTTTTCTGTTGTCATAGCAGGATATGACAATACAACTATGAAATTGAAACTCACTATTGTTCAGAGATCAGAGTCCCCTACAGTGGCGGGGTAAACTTTTTATACAGCAGATGAAGTGATATACAGAGTGATAAAGGTTAAAAGAACAACTAGAATCATGGTCTTAAATAGCCTCGTCAGATCGATATTTTTTTTTAATATGGATGCCATTCAAGACACCGAAATCGTAGAGAAATAACTAAACTGTCAACTATACATAACGGTCTCTTCCAATCAATGATTAAAAATGGTTTCCATTGAATGAAGCTTGTGGGACTTAGAATCATAGTTCTTGAAAACTCGTTGACTGGCGCTAAAGAATCGCAATGAACTTTACCATATTACAGAAATCACATGTCATAAATTAAAGTGGATAGCACATCTAACTCCAAGAGAAAATAATGTCATAATCAAGGTGGTGACATTTTACTCACTTTTAAACAAAAGCTTATGAAAGAAGCCCCCGTCAATGTCGGAAACCGCAACAGTTAGTATACTTGAGAAACATATTCCGGAAAAGTTGTTTTAATGGAAAGATTTTATAAATTTCAACCGAAAGTAGCTGGATATTCATTCAATGAATACAAAATGTTTCCTTATAAGGAAACGACTAATATTAGCATTATCTATTTACGATAGAAACGTGATCAGTATTAGAGACAGAGTTTACGTAAATATAAACATTGTGAATAAAATTATTAGCATTAATCATTAACGGATATGAATACGACGACGTCAAAATTACAAATAAAAAAAAAATTCAGTTTCTACACATGGATTTAATCACCATTTCCTTCTCACACAAAAAAAAAAATAAATTTAAAATTTTGATTAATCATCCAATCGCCAGTCGTCCTGGGTATGATGATGAAGTACATTCGGCAGCAAGGCCTCATCGGGAGGTTTTGAGGGGCGTGGAACCACCTCTTAAATACTGTTGTTTCCAGATCCACCCTGATCCGTGGTAGTAACACCTGTTAGGGTACCAGCTATGGACAAATAGTCAACCCCCAAACTTGGGTCAAAACATTATGAAAGTATAAAAATGAATTTTTATAGTAAAAGTACCAGCAATAGATTTTTTGAAAAAGAAAATATTACCAGCAATACATTTTTTGAAAAAAAAAAAAAAAAAAAATTGAATGGCGCCAGTGTTTTGTGATTAAACGGGGGATTTTATTTAAGTACAAAAGGCAGTTGTCATACTGTGCTGAAAGCTATGTCCATACTGTTGTATATATTTGAGAGAAGCAATACAAACCAAAAATTCGATAATTTCACAGCTAATCGACATCAATCTGATATTTACACGATGAGCCAGCAATTGTCGAGTGTTGGCACTGTTGCCAGGGAAGACCTGCTTAATCATAACAAGATCAAAATAGCTAAAACTAACATTTTATTGCACTGGAGGAGGTGTTGGTATGCGTGTGGAGGGATGACATATCCACTCTCTGTTACCCACGGTCAATCCTATAAGTGTTGCCGGGAAAATAGATGTGCCAAAGAGGAATAGGTAAGCGTTTCCATTAAGTGAAACGAAAAAAAAAAAAAAAAAAAAAAGGGAAGATATATTTTTGAGGATGAAATCATATAATGAAGTTGCTAAGAGCTATACTAAGAAACAATGTTCTAATTAGTGAATTAATTTATTCCAGTCTAATGTTGAAATTCTTATGTTTCATTATTAGTTATTACTGCTAATTTATAATTTAAGAAAAAAAAATCGGAAGAAATTAATTTTTATCGGTATGGAGAGATTCTAAGCGTAGATTAAATGTGTTACAAAGCCAAAAGTATGGCGTACCCGGTGAGTAATTGTTCTAGCGAAACACGCTTGCTAACCATTACGCCACATCGAGGTACCCAAGTTTTATAGGTATGCAATTAAAACGAAAAAAAAAAGAAGAAATAAAAATAAAATAAATAAATCAACAAAAAAAAAAAAAAAAAAATAAAGAGAAAAAAAGGATTATATACGCGATGGCGATATGTATATTTTTATGTATCAAGAAATAATGTCTAGAGAGTGCCGGGATCGCAAGGTAATCTATAGTAAATTTGCTTCCTGGCTCTTAAAACATTTCAAAATTCCTGGCAAAATTTCTATTATCACAGTGTCAGATCTCTATTAAAAAAGTGATTTAAAGAAAAAGAATCTAAATGAAATCGGCTAGATAAAAAAAAAAAATCTCTCGTTTGTGCGCATGCGTAGTAGCATAACTTTCCTTCCGAAAAGACGAAACACGTTTTTTTCCACTTATATGTGTGTGTGTGCTTAGAGTTTCACGGACATTACATCCACTCATCAGTAGATCTGATTAAAACACTAAATTTATAGAAACTGTATTTTTCTTTAAATACGGTAATTAATTTTGTCTGAAAAGACGTCAATTGGCAACGTGTTGAATTTATTTTTCCTTTAACAAGAAATTCTTCGGTTATATCTCAGACACATTTGTGTAGAGATGAATCAATCTTTCGGGCGGTGGTGGGGTGTTCATACAATCCATATTTTCAGGAATAGACTGGTGGGTAGAGTCTTTGAATATATTCTCCATGGATAAAGGAGGAATATATATATATATAAGATCATCTTGAATAAGATGAAAAACTCCCTAAGCTTAACAGAAGAATAATAAAGTTTATATATATATATATATATATATATATATATATATATATATATATATATATATATATTCGCACTTTATTTCAATTCTTCATGAGCATCTGATACATACCTATGGTTAATTATCGATGAGCATGTCATTTTCGTTTATAATAGATTTCGTCACGGTTCTTTTGTTAAGCTTAGGGAGTAATTATACATTCTTATTGCTCAAATTAAATAGTGTTATAAAAACCACGGAAAATTCCAGTAAGATATCTTTAATCATTTCTAAGATACAATAGTTCAAAGCTTAATCTAACAAATGGGCAATTTTGCTTTTTACACGATTTGAACAATTTTGCTGTTACAACAGTTATATATTTATACTAATGTTCACACAATAAAAATGCCTAAAAGCAACTCTAGGTAAATTGTTACTATGTCGTGTTGTATGAGCAAAAGTAAATGCAAGAAATTATGTAGGAAAGATAACGTTTAAACAGACTTGAAAAGGTTGTGATTTTTGTGATTGGGAAAACATCCTGTCTGGAATCAGTTCCACAAAGCAGCAGTTTTTCAAAGTCGTCGTCCGAGTGGAACTTACTTCTTGCTAATGGAATGGGGATGATTCATCCTTGCGAACGTTTCATGTCCGGTCCCAGACCAATTTCAATGATCAGAGCCGGTGGATCCAAGGGATATAGCTCATTTTACACGCACACACACACACACACATATATATATATATATATATATATATATATATATATATATATGGGCGATGTCATCTTGCCTTAGATACACCACTGCTGTTATAGCTGCAGTACATTTAGTGTCTATTTCCCAAGTAAGTAAATGTAAAATATATATATATATATATATATATATATATATATATATATATATATATATATATATATATATATATAGGTAACTATACTCGTCACGAAAAACCTTCGAATTTCTGATTTGCCAATAATCGAATCAATCTCGAAGGAAAAAAAAGGTTTTAAAAAAGAAAGAGCCAGGAACATGAAAGTCTGTCGAAAAAAATCGCAGATACAGTTTCAAAGCCCAAAGAAAAAAAAACCCGATATGAGTAAACAACTAACTAAAAAGAGCTCAATACAACCGTAGAGCAGACCTAGTGAGCCAAACAAACCTACCCAGGTTTCACCTAAGCGGATCGTCTGGTTTGTCTGGCTCACTTGGTTTGACTATATATATATTATATATATATATATATATATATATATATATATAGAGAGAGAGAGAGAGAGAGAGTGATATACACTAGTAATAATCTTTTAAATATAAGAAATTATACTCGTCCGGAAAACCTTCGGTGTCTTAATTTGTGAATAATCAAACCAATACCAAAGAGAAAAAAAAGGTATAAAAAAGAAGAAAGAAAGAACATGTACGTTAACCGAAAATAATCGTCTAGCATCAAAGTCCAAAGAAAAAAAAAACCGATACGAGAAAGAAAAAATAACTAAATAAAGTGCTCAATAAGTAGAGCAGACCTAATTAAACCTAGAGAGCCAGACAAAATTACCAAGGTTTCACGGATCGTCAGGGAAGGCTGGCTCCCTGACGATCCGCTTAGGTGAAACCTTGGTAGGTTTGTCTGGCTCTCTAGGTTTAGGTTTAGATATATATATATATATATATATATATAACAAAGATTCACCTTTCAACGACTATAAGTTCGATGCCTTTAAGCAAACATCAGGCGATTGACAGATGTAATGCGAAAATGGGAGCTTCTATACTCTCAGGAAAGACTAAAATGAAAGAAAAAAAAAAAAAAAAAAAAAAAAAAAAAAAAAAAAAACAAAACATGAACGGCGTTCGCGCACCATGCCTAAGCCAACCAATCTCACCTGGAGTGGAAGAAACACTCATCCGGTATAGATCAAAGAATGCCGTAAACACATAATTATACCTCCCCCACCTAAAAATAATAAAAAAAAAAAGAATGCAGTGAACGTTAGATGTACTTCTTTGAACGACAAGAAAAATGAAAATCACTGGTTAGCTTCAGACATACCAAAATATTTCAAATTCATCTCTGGTAATTGGTGCGGATAGGTTGTGCAGTGCTTTCCGCAAATGAAACTCACCAATCCACCCAAAGCGAATTTGGCGCATCGCATTCTTCTGCATATTCTCTGCAAGACTCCTTAGCACAAACGATCTTTTTTTTTTATGTTGAGTCGTCTCAGACCTGGTTTGTCCCGGTGTTGAGTTGGCGGTTTTGAGTGTTCCTGCACCCCCGACCGGGATCCCTTTACTTGAGGTTGCAACTTGTCTAGGAAAAAAAATCTGAATTGAAAATCCTAAAGAGGGATGGACGATATCATCTTGCCTTAGACACACCACTGCTGCTATGGCTGCAATAAATGTAGGTTTTGTACAATTCTAATGGATTTCCATCCATCCAGGTCGAAAGTAGTCGAGCCAATTCGAACGATCCTTTCATTAGCTGTGCTGAACCAGGGCTACATAAAGTTTTTGAATTCAGAGTTATTTTCTCCTAGACTAGACTTCTCCTGCTAAGTGAATGTAATGGATTCGACTGGAATTTGAACTCGGCTTTCCGATTCCTCAATCCGAGCCGCTATCTAATACGCCACCGTGCCTCCTCGAATGGATTTACGGTACGACTAATACGGTGATATCTTAAGTACATCTTAAACTGGAATCAAAGGCGTGTCTTCAATTTGGAGGACATTGCTTGTGGGTTTACCTGTGACACAATTCGCATGAAAGAACTCCACTCCAGAATGTAGCGGGAATTGATCAGATGCAGTTCGGCTATACAGCCACACCCGATAATGGCACTGGTGGTAATGTTGATGAAACTGAAATCGACCTATACATGCAGCAAGCATATCATAAAATCTTTGATAACCAATGTCCTAATTGCTGTTAAATCTTCACACAAAATTAAAACTTAGTTTTGAGATATTTGACTTCAAAGTTTGGCTAAGCATAACTTGTTCGTAAATTTACAGAAGCATTCCTTTACATACTATACAGGGTGCATCAAAAATACATTTACAAAGTTTGGCGTGGGTTCCTGACACCAAAAGAAGGCAAAATGCGATGTTGGATGAAGCGGCTGCCTTAGGTTTAAAAACGCAATGTAATACAGCCATGCTGCCTCGTGTCCCTTACCATTCGCGCGGCCGTATGTAAAAATCATATCTGCCTTCTCACAATATAAATATCCTGCCATTGTTAAACTGAACACTTCTCAGTTTACTCACTATTACGCACGTCAAACGTTTAAAGACAGAATAGCCACAAATGTACACGAATGACAAATGTAACCTAGTCTACATAGTGCCATCTATCGTAAACTTTCTTTAAACTTAACTAAAAAACGAAGGATTTACCGACATTTTTTATATGGTGTTTTGTTCTTGTTTTTAGAGTGAGGAAACCGCCCCCAATGTTTTTAAAAGTATTTTTGATACACCCTGTATATAACTAAATGCACTACAAGAAATTTATGCGTATCATAAAACTCAAAAAAGTTATATCATGGTTTCATTCAAAGTATTTTAGATCATTGGGAATATTAAATTTAATCTATTAGCTTGAAATTAGAACTAAAATAAAATCTTCAAGAAACATTTTTTTTTTTTCGAGAAGGGCTTTAAAATGTAAATGTATCGCTTTTCTTAAGTGGGAGTACCTAGACAGAAATATTGTACATCAGAAGTGTTTCATAGTGAAATTACTTGACATGTAAAAGGATTTACTCTTTTTTCGTCGTTTTTACTTAAAATTTAAATAGGTTTTAATTCAAAGGGGTGGGTGAAGTATATATCTGCGAACGGGTCAAATAACATAATCGAAGCGATTTTTGACTAAGTATTTCAAATAGGAACTTTTTTTAATAGAAATCTTTTACTCCAAAAGTAATTTGAACTTTTATCAATAATTTACACGGGATTAAATGAAGATTTTTGTACAAAACTTAAGGGGGTCATATAGGGTGTTGCAGAACGAACATGCCACGGGCCACAACTTAAAAAAAAGAAAATAGAAAAAAAAACGAAAATTGTGTATAGAATATTTTTAATCTCAGATCATGAAATTTTGACAGTTTTTTGTCAGGAAAGTTTTTTTTTTGTATGATCGTATCATGGCCAAAATATTCAAATCTATACAACGTTATTACCGTAATTTGTTCAGAAGTTTATCTGTATAATAGTTGAGTCAGAATTTTTTCGTCCCTAGACCAAAATCAAATATCTATCTATAGAATTACTCCTCTATAGATCATAGAACTATGTACATTACAGACCAAGAACAACTTATTGTTAGCCTGAGTAGGAACAGACCCCGAAAGTCTTACTTAAATGGTTGCTTTAACTAAATTAAATATAAAAAATAATGAAATAAAAAGGTGATTGCTATAGATTGATCATTAAACTTATTCCCTATGTTCGGTCATTAGTGCTCTTTTTATAATGGCCTTGAGTTAGCCGAGACAAAGCTCCCCTATAATATATTAAATAAACATTTTTGATTCGATATTCATCCATGTTTCGTATGAAGTTTTATGGCTTACATCAGATGTCGTATCCGTAAGAAAACGTGTGGGGACCTGAAGAAGGAGACACAATAGATCGGTTGAAACACGGGTAACATACATGCACACACAATGGAATTTATAATGACAAGGGAGAATTAAAAAAATTATCTTAGACAATATCAGGATAGTAAATACTGCTTAAAAGTAACTGAAATTGTTATCACGTATACGTTGGAAAATTCATTCGGTATTTTTAATATTTCAATGATCGTTAGCACAAGTCATTTTTAGGTTACAAGAACTTTATATACACATACACAATGAATAAATAAATACATAGTTTATTTATCATCAAAACTATGGAGTCATACATACATGGATCGGCACTTCTGCCAGAGATACGAGCAACATGTCTTTTGTGTGTATGTATGTATATACATATATATATTGATGCATGTTTCATTAAATAATATAGACAAGTTTTCTCTGTTTTAAGTAAGTTCCTTTCATATTGTCTGATAAGCTTAATAATATGAAATAAGCATCAATGAAAAATTGCTGCCTAAATATACACAATATATATATATATATATATATATATATATATATATATATATATTATATAGGATCAAGTAGATTTCAGATATGGTATATTTATGGGTAAAACGGTTCAATATCAGGAGAGAAGTATAATGGAAATATAAATGGGAATAATGAGGTCCACATAATCTTAAGCTGAAGATTGCGTTCAAGTATGAAACAGACAGCCGCCGCTGGGCATACCTTAGTATCCACACACACACACACATATATATATATATATATATATATATATATATATATGTGTATGTATGTAGATATTTCAGACTTACATCTTGGTTGTGTTTTAATCACCCTACCTTTGAAGTGTACCATACTTGTTAAGCTTTTGATACAGTTGAGCGAAATATAACTTTGATCAAGGCGCATGCGCAAACATATGTTACTTTACCTCTGCGAGTTTTAACTGGATATAATTCAAGTTTGGCACAAGGCTTTCGTTTAGAGAATAATGGTGATGATGGAATGATAAAAAAATCTCGGTTTTATATAGGACAAGCCACGCCATATAAAAAAATCGAGTTGTAAAAGAAATAACAAAGATTTTGGATGATGACGAAGAGTCTAGTTTTATATTATCGACCCCCCATCCCCCACACACCGTAAAAAAGGAGATTTGAACGAAGAGATTGGGATATACATAATGTTTAAATAATTTTAAAAAAATGCATAATCTTAAGTATACGAAACTAGCAGCATGGCCCAGCGTTGCCCGTGCTCGATTAAAAAACCGTACGACTCGTACAGCAATCGCTATCACTTGAATTAAAATATTTTTGTCCTTCCTTGCCTTTAAAGGAGTGCCCTCTGCCGTGCTGATGTTGCTACATGCCTTATTTCTTGCCTATCTCACACTGCGATTTTTGTCTAAGCTCTATACTAAACATTAAATCTGTTATGAAAAAAGAACTAAACAAAATGAACACAAAACGATCAGTTTTAAAAAAGGACTCGTAACTGGAAAAACCGAATGAAAAAAGAATGTTAACAACAAATACTTTTTCACACCAAACCCAGTTCTGCGGAATCAGAATCAACGTTGAGTTTAAGCAAGCGAATGAGCCAATTGGAGTAAAGTGCCATACAGATTTAAATTTTTCCCACTTGTGACGAATGCAGGCATACTAGTTAACATTCTTGTCGGTCAGCTGTTGGCTCTCACTCTGGCCAGTAGAAAATGGCCGCGAACTACATGAAAACTGCCGTAGAAGCATGAAAAAATCGATTATTTCCACTATCGATGGGAGTTGGGAAATGAAAAGTCGGTCTTGGCCTTCCCGCTAACTTGGAGCATGTCCATGTAAATTTTGGTGAAAATCCGTCGAAAATTGCGGCTGTGCATTCGTCACACACACAGCCTTTTATAGATAGAGATGAGTAAAGAGATTTTTTCAGATTTTTCTTAACAGACTACTTTTTCACAGAGTTGCACATTTTGTCCGGACAGATTTAGCCATGTCATGTGTGACTTTAATACCCCAGGTTTCTCCCCTGTAGCACTCACTAAAACAGTAACCTCGTTCAGAGTAATCAATAACGCAGTTAAAAATAATTAGTTTCTATTGAGGTTACTCATTTTGTCCGATATCAATATAAGTGTATTCATTTCGGTGAAGTGAGAAATATATTGGGTATATTATACGATAGTTAATGACAACGTCTCGGCCCAACACACTTCCCAAGATCTGATTAAATATCAAAGTTTCTTTCTAAAAAAGGATTTCTGGTTGAGCCGTCAACATTTCAGCCCTCTCTCGTACATATAAACGCCCTGTTATGACAGTAAAGCACGAGTTAATTCCTTGCCATTTACAAACCCTTATCTTAATTTTCTAAGCATTTCTACAGTAAAAGCATATTGTACATGTTGTGGCCAATCATGGCTCTCCGCAGCATCCTATCTCATTACTCTAAGTAATAATCTTGAAAAAAAGCTTCTTTGTTTCGGTTTTGCCGTCCTATTACACAGATTCGTCGTTTCATAGTTATTCTTTGTGAGTTGGTTTTTTTACCTAGGCATTGTGTCTTCTTGGTCTCATGTTTCCCACCTAACATGAAATGGACTTACCATATTGAATTAATTGCCAAGTTTGCTGCTAGGAAAGTTGTTTCGAGGTTCTCGTGCCAGACAATGTTCTCATCAGAATTCATTTTGCACATTTATAAATCTACCACTCGTCTGTGCATTGAATGTTGCTGCCATATTTGGTCTGGTGCACCGGCTATACATCTGTAGGTTCTTCACAAAATCCAAAGAAAGGTCTGTAATATAATCAATCTTGACCTGGCATTTCAACTTCAATCCACTTTCTCCCTGCCATGACGTGACTTCTTCCCGTCTTTTCTATAAATATTTTCATGGCAGTTGGTAGATGTAGTAAGAAAGAAGGTGTTTTGGTGTTAGGAATATTGTGGTATGTTTGGGTCAGTTTTTGTGGCTAGCTAAGTTTAATATTAAGGCAGAAGAAGACCGTCCTTTTCCCCATTCCGGCCTTGTGCCACATTTTGTAAATATTACAAATAAATATCGCTTTTTGCCAGGGTTTAACTCCCCACCCACCCTCGTTAGGTGGTCAGTGATGTCAGTTCTCTGGTGGGTACAGGGCTCCTTTCGTTTAGGGTGTGACTTTCGTATTTGTTGTTGTGTTTGAATGTGTATGTGTTTGAGTGAATGCATGGGATGAATGAATGTTTTACATTATTGAAGTGCCGCATTAATTTCGTCCAGTTAACTGATGTTTCTGTCGCATTTAAGGATTGTGAGCGTGTGGGGGGGGGGAATTACTAACACTATTTTATTTGGTTTCTTGTAAATTGTTATGTTTCCATATTGTAAATACTCACTGGGGCTACTTTTTTTCTTTTTTTCTTTTTTAAAATTATTATTTTATTTCCCCATCCGCCAAAAATGAATTGTACATATTAGCTTTAGTTAGGACTTTCATGGAGACATTGCGTTATCATGGTGGATGTACAGTGTAACCCGGATATAAGAGACCCGGATACAAGAGAATTTTTCTCTGGTCCCAAATTAGAGCCATACTTACCTAAACAAAATAGACCAAACCCGGATATAAGAGAAACACGGATATAAGAGAAACACGGATATAAGAGACTCTCTTATATCCGGGTTACACTGTAGTAAGAAAGGTAATTAAGAATGTGTTGCTTTGGTGTAAGAAATATTGTTGCATATTTAGGTCAGTGTTTGTGGCTAGCTAAGTTTAACACTAAGACAGATCAAGACCGTCCTTTTCTCCATTGCTCATTTTGGACTTGTGCCCCATTTTGTAAATATTTACAAATAAATATCGCTCTCCTCCTTGGTACCCTGACCGTATGAATTTAAGGGTACCACTAGATTGGCTACTATATCTCATAGTTTTACTGTTGAATTAGAATAGAATTTAATGTT
Source organism: Acanthosepion lycidas (assembly GCA_963932145.1). Classification (NCBI taxonomy): domain Eukaryota; kingdom Metazoa; phylum Mollusca; class Cephalopoda; order Sepiida; family Sepiidae; genus Acanthosepion; species Acanthosepion lycidas. Next base: position 21,499,277 of record OZ010597.1, read on the forward strand.
ATATCTACCTAAGTTTCTTTTCTCGCATGTGGAATTCTTTTGCGGCTTCTATTAGTTTGGTGCAAAAATAATGACGTAATAATGTCGGTTTTTGACGTATTTTTTAACGTCAAAAAACGACATTATTACGTCATTATTTTGCACCAACCTAATATGTCACTTAAAATCTTCCCAAATATAAATGCAATGTCAATCGAAATCCTCTGTCTTCCTGAATCCTGTTCTTTTATTGTCCTTTCTCTTCACTAAGGTCTTCCAATTCTATTTCGCTCGCAGTAACTCCGAGCGTCTTAATGACATTATCGCCTTGCATCGGTGAAAGGATTGAAAAAGTGACCCTCTTCATTCAATGGTCCAAAATTTCAACTATCTTTTTGATTAAAAGTTTCCTCGTAGTTTTCTAATTTTCTTAAGTCTTCCTCGTTTGCTCACATGCTCCGAGTATGGCCTTCTTTAAATTCGTTGGTAGAACTACATCTGTCACGTCAAGTCTCTTCTTCATCTGTAAGGAAATTGTTTAACATTTTCTGCTATATAGAAGATTAGATATCACATAGCAATTCAACACTCTTTCCTTTGTCTTAATGTCACAATACTTCCTAAATTAGTCGCACGTTCTTTCCATAGTATTCTTAGTATGAATCGGTTGAAACACATTTTTCTCGCTAAAAGTCTCTTCTTTAGCAATACATTTAAATTATACATTCAGTTGTGCTATTTAATCAGATTCATGCCCTGTGAAATTCTGAAATTTTCCATGGAAATAGCGATAGAGAAGAGAGAGACTTAGCTGTGAAGGGCTGATCTGGTGAAACTAAGGAATGTAATTTGTCTGAGCATTTGCCAGGAAAATAACGATAGAGTATTGAGAGGCTGGCTATCAATTTTTTGTCTGTGGGAAAGGGATTATAGAGTGGGAAATAATCCATTACTCACAAAGGCGCATAGAAGCTTTTGAACTTTATCAAGACTGGAAAGGGAAGACTGGGCAACTCCAGATCAGATATAGCAGGTCAGGAGAAGCCAGACACTTTCTGCAGTGATACAAGCAACCGATCCTTTTTCTAGCTTCTTTAACGATGGATCATATATATATATATATATATATATATATATATATATACACCACCTGAGGTCTGGTGTGAGCCTGAGTCGCAAGAGACGTTCGGCTTAGGCCTCATCACCCTGAGACACCGTTTCTCGTCCGATCACCAAAGTAATGATGGGTAACCGCTTAAGAATACCATTTGCTGCAAACTTGGATATGCGGGTGGTGTGATAGATAAGCGCACGGATTGAGATCGGAGTGCCGTGTTCACATACCAGTCGTTTTTTTTTTTTTTTTTTTTTGTTTTTTTTTTTATATATTAACTTACGCGGTTGGGAAAGATATTGATCCACTTCTCCCTCCCAGCTATGAGTTAATTATTAAGACTTATCAGAAGATCATTATTATCTAAAATTCCAAAATAATAATTCCTACAATTCCAAACTATTTTCTGGCTTTAAATAACCTGAAAATAAGTTGTAAAAACAAACAATCAAAAGACATTCCATACAAAGAGCCTTATTGAAAGTACATGCTTTTATCATGACTACGGAAACGTCAGTTAGTTCTCTAACGAGTAAACATTACTTGCTAAAGTTAATGTTTAATAATTAGTTAGCCCACCTTTGCAAACTTTTAGACTGGAAAAAAATATTAAAGCTAGGTTTAGGAGTAGCGTTTAAGTCCATGGGCAATGGTAAACAAAGTAAACGTCTTTGTAAATTTGATATAAAAGACAGTCGATAACATCTGTTCTTTTTTCTTCTCCCGCCAAAATTGGATATGTCACGTCTTGTTTTGTGCCAAATACCAGCGCCGGTAACATTAAATGGTTACCCTTAATTTCCCACCCGCTGGCACAGTGCGGTCACATTGCCTTGAATTAAGATGGAAACTTTCCCAGACTCCGGTGACGTTTCTAGTTTCGTAAATCCTAAGTTATAATCATAGTCTTATGCTCTTGTGGCATACGTCTTAAATAGCCTCTGAAAAACTAAGTCCATCTCAAAGCCGCATAAGGACCGAAGGTGGACCACTGCCGCCTCATAACCAGCTGCTTTGGGTACAATGAGTTTATCAACCCAGGAAGGCAGTCTATATAGGGGAAGGAAAACGCTGGTTTTAAATGTCGGCTACCTTGTGGTCATATCATCCTTTGGCAACTCAGTTTAACTTAAGGCCGGAGAAAAGGGCGAAAGTGAACCACTGACGCTTCATAATAATCTGCTTTAGGTAGATGGAGTTCATCAACCGAAGAAAGCAGTCCATAAAGGGGAATGAAAACGCTAATCTTAAATTACCGCTATCTTGCACTCATGTCATCCTTTGAAAGCTGAGAAGTGGTGAAGTCGGATAGGTGGCGCGTCACAACCAGTTGTTTGGGTAGAAGGAGCTCGCCTGTCCAGGAAGGCTGTCTATCTTAAAGAAAACCACCGATTTTAAACCTTCGCTACCTTGCGGCCATGTCAAAGCACGGAAAAGCCTATGAAGGTAAATCCAGATAGAAAAGCCGGAGTGGATCCCCAGATGGCTGTTAAAATTGACAACATTACGGAAACTCCTGCAGTCAAGCCGGCTCCAAATTTAATGCAATGTATTCCATTGGATCTTGTCAGTACGGTCGAAAATGGGATTATGTGGTGTGAGCAGCGGACGGTTTCCATATGTTGTTGCCCAGGCATATGCCCTGGGCAATGTCACTCCAGTCTAAGAACCAAAGGACTGGATTTTGAAGCTACTTTTACCTCGGGAAATAAACTGATGACTTCTAATTATCGTTTTGATATATTTTTAAAAAAGCCTTCAATTTCAACTGATGCCAGGAGGATAATTCCTGTCGGCATGTCTATCACTAACGGCACTTGTATTTGGTGGAAAAGAGTAATAATTAAAATGAATAAATCTTACCAGAGTTTTTTCACGAACAGCTAATTTCTAGATTTATTACAGTGAATGCCATTGTTATTGTGTTATGGCTATTGGGACATTTCTATATTTCTGAGATGAAGAATTTTAACTATTTACACTTTGCATTGTTCGGATTTTTTCTCGTCTTTACGGTCGCATTCGCGACGTTTCGACCGTTGTGCGCTTCGGTCTTCAGGGGGATATTTGTTGGAATTTCTAATCGAAACCTTTCTTTAGTCCATGGGGGTAGATTGTTCCGATTCCATTCGATATCCGAGTTTTTAGTTAATCCGCCTTTATAAGTTTTTGTTCTCTCTGTTGAGACCAGAGATTGAACTCACAACTCTTTGGGTCAAGTCACTTTTTGGTTCAATCAACCAACACCTTTAGTTCATCGGGTCATGTGGACTAAATAAAGGGTTCGTTTGAAATTTTAACAGTTATCGCCTGAAGAAGACCGGGGTATACAACTACCGTCGTGAATGTGAGAGTAAAGATGAGGACAATGTGTAAATACTTTTCGGAACGTTTGGAAATTCTACGGCGCATCTCTCTAAGTTACGAAGCCAAAGCAAAAATATTCAAGGGTTAACTTCATTAAAGCCAATTTCCTCTAATATATTTTTTCTGTTGAAACCTATTTATTTAATTCACACATTTCAATAAATCAAGAGTAAATATCGGTGACAAAATTCTGGTTGTGTCTCGATTATTGATCTATTGACCTTATTGCCATTGAATAATAATGCATAACAGACTACCCCAACAGACCATTGCTGTACGAGTTCGATCTTTACTCGGAACTAGACTAATATAAATTTGATAAACACGCAGTATTCATCACAAGAAAATAAATGAATTCGAGGATAATATGGTAGCTTGTTATAGTCCAATGATAGGTACAGCAAAGGTAGATAGGTAACAGGTTAAAAAAAAATCATTATCATATTCTCAGACCGGAAATTGTAGAGAACCATGATCGCCAATGTCATGAATTAACATAACAAAGAAGAAGAAGAAGAAGAAGAAAAAGAAGAACTAAGGAGATCAATACAAGTGAGTGGCGTTTAAATGAAATGTTAAATTTTAAATATTACTGCTTCAGTATTTTTTTAAGGTGAGCTTCTCAAAAATGAATATTTATTGTTTGGGTCATAATACCTCCACTGCCAATTATGTTGGAAAAAAGAGTCACTAAAAAACTGAGTCACCTTGAAGTACTCGAGTGGTGACTAACACCTCTACCAGACATATGAGTTGACAAGTGGACTCACTTCAAGCTCAGAAGGGTATTAAAAAGAATTAAGATCGATATATAAACACGTCTGCAGGTTGTTTTTGAACACTGGGGTTTGGACGTGTTTATACGTCCATGTCTGGAAAAACACTTTCGTTGACAACTTATATATACGTCTTATGTCGAGGAAGAGAATAAAAAAAAAAATAAATAAAATAAAATAATAATAAATAAATAAATAAATAATAATTATAATTTTTGTTTGTTTTCTTTCCGGATTTTTCGGGATTAAAACCGATAAACCTTTTCCACGTATTATATATAACTTTTAGCGGCAAATGTTTCAGAAAAAAAAAAAAAAAAAAAAAAAAAAAAAAGAAGGAATCTTGAGAGAATTAGAAGTTCTACCAATCATTATTATTGGTGGCCACCATCTTAACAATAGTTAGTTACTAGAATTTATTTTTTGCAACACGCTAACGTGTGTTGTAACCCCTCACAGTATTTAGTATTGTCGATAAAATTTTTGTCGAGATTTACAAACTATGTTTCGTTTAATTTCGTAAACCAATCGACGAAATTTGAATAAGCTGATTTGTTTGGAAACATACCTTGACAAAAACTATTTCGTGGCTTAACAATTTGTTTAATTTTATAGGACTTCATTGTAAAGAATATTTTTAAAGAAAAAATTATTTTTCCTTTTTAACAGCGAAGAATAAATAAATTCTTATTTCTTACTCTTGAACATGTAACATACAACCGGCCATGCGTAAATATTTCTTTCTGGGGTCAAATTCAAACGTTTTGACCCTGTGATTTGTTTATAGCTCTCGAAACGCAGAGCGAACTGGAGAATGGATTCTTATCCATTCGAAAAGATATTTGGATGTTTTAGGAATAAACTTTATTCTTGGGATTAATACATCTGCCCATTTGAAACTCTCTACTGTGTTTATATTTACAGTGCTACTACTCTGAATTATCTTTTATCAGAATGAAATATATATATATATTGATATATAAAAACAAACTTAAAAGATATGCAAAATACAATAATGCATTTTTATTAAAAAGTATTTGTTATTTTAATCATTAAATCGATTTTAAAATAGTAGGAGTAATTTTTATGATAAGTAAAACTTTTTTTCTTTTCCAAAGAAATTAATGAAAATTTGTTGTACTAAGCTTCGCACTCGAGTAAAACCAACTGCACTTCTCCCTCGAGTCTTGTTTGGTTTACGGCATATCAACCACAGTGAGTTATTTAATGCCGACGAGATTTCTTTTTCAAAAATGTGTTATTGGTAATATTTTTTTCAAAAAATGTATTGTGGGTAATATTCTTTTTTCAAATATGTTTTGCGGGTAAAATTCCTTCAAAAATCTATTACTGGTAATAGTTTTTTTCTTCAAAAATCTATTGCTGGCAATAATTTTTTCCTTTAAAAATCTATTACTGATAATAATTTTACCCCCCCACCCAAAAAAAAACGTACTGCATGTAATAATTTTTCCCAAAATTATTGCTGGTATTAAATCTTCTTTTTATACTTTCATAGTGTTTTTGCCCCTTTTTTGGTGGGTGGGGGGTAATTATTTGCCCATAGCTGGAGCCCTGACAGGTTCTACCACCAAAGGTCAGGGTGGATCTAGGAACACCAGCAATTAAGAGGCGGTTGTACGCTCCTCAAAACGTTCTGATCAAAGGCCTTGCTGTCGGGTGTAGTTTATCGTCTTACCCAGAACGACCTAAAATCCGGCTTCGATCGTCAATGTATGGTTATTTTAGGGGGTGTGACGAACGGACGGACTAATGGAAATCACAGAATTTTATATATAGATAAAAAGATGAAGATGATGGTGTTGAAGCAGACACTAAAGGAAACCACAGGAGCTCTAAGATAAGGCAGTTTGGCTTGGTTTGGTCTGTTTTGATTTGATTTTACGGCATATCAACCTCAATGGGTCATTTAATGCCGACAAAATTTTATTGTTGGTAATATTTTTTTTAAATCTATTTCTGGTAAAATATATTTTTCTACTTTTTTTTTTTTTTCAAAAATATATTGCTGGTAATATTTGTTTTTCCAAAAATGCATTGTTTATTTATTTATTTTTTTTTTTTTTTTAGATTTTTCTGTAAATCCCAATTTCTTTAGTGAAATTTATTAGGTTGGTGCAAAAATAATGATGTAATGTCGTTTTTTGACGTATTTCTTAACGTCAAAAAACGACATTATTACGTCATTATTTTTGTACCAACCTAATATGTTACTTGGATTAGTATTTTCGAATAAATCCTTTAGGTAATCTGATTTGTATTGTTTACTACGGATTCGTCGGAGATTATGGCAATTTAGTAGGATATGTTTGACTGTATAAGATTCTTGGCATTAGACACATGTTGGACTACATAAGGCAGTAAATAAAAACAAAAAGAAATGACTAAACATCAGTTGTGAGACAAAGTATGGTCGTCAGTAAAAGAAATAAACTGGAGATGTCAAAATTAAATAAGTGCAAAAATCTAAATAGCTAGGAAGAGTTTTAACAAAGTATTGAAAATATGACAGCGAAATCCGAAGGAGCATTGAGATAGAGAAAGATGTCTTTCAAAAGTTAAGCAAAGTATTAAGAAATAGAAAAAATTAATTGGAAACAAAGGAAAGCCTACTGAACAGTTATATAATATCACTACTCCTATACAGTAGTGAATGCTTGATCATCTCATCACAGATAGGGGCACATTCACGTGGTGTAATGGCTAACAAGCTTGCCCCGATAGATCATTTACGATTGGGTAATGATTTCTGTACCCGCTGAATGCTCTAAACTAGCCTTGAGCCACATCTAAAATACGCTTAGAAAATAATCTCATTACAGATAAAGAATGAGACTTGAGGTGATAGAAATGTGGTTCTACAGATGGATGCTGAGAATACCATTAACTGAACATTTTAGTTTTAGAGAAAATGGAAACAAAAAATAAGCATGTAGCATCAGACAGAGACAGTTGAACTTTCTAATGCACATAATGAGGAAAGAGGGTTCGGAAAATCTGACACTCATAGGACATACTGAAGGAGGACAGAGAAAGCAACTTATAACCTACCTAACGAGCTTGTGTAAATGGTTGGCGGAACAGTGGTTAGGAGAGATAGCAAAAAAAAAAAAAAAGTAAGTGTTACAATGGATACGAAATTGTGGAGTGCCATGATCGCCAATGATCTGAAGGGACACGGTACATAGAAGAAGGATGTTTTTGTAAAATCATACAGTTCAGTGTTGCCAGATTGAGGTCAAATTTAGTTGTTTTAATTCCGTTTCAGGACTAAAGGAGGTTTAGCAACCTACCCCCGTGTCCCAAATTCTAATATTGTGCAATCTAATAATATTGATAATATAGAACCCCGCTATACACCTGTAATGCTTGTTTCCACTAAAAGAAAAGGAGTCTTTTTCAGATCTAAAATACACATTTTGTTTTCTTTCTAATCAATTCTGTTGACAGTCCTCTGTTAGGAATTTATACCAGCCTTCGTTCGCAATTGATATTTCTTTAGTGGGATTCCAAAGATTTTACAAGTATTGAATCGATCAACAAGACACATATCCATTACCCTAGTTTATAGGCAGGTTTCAACTAGGCATCGAGATAGTGGGGGGGGATTTAAACATATATCTTAGTACAGAACTGTCAATCACTTCAACCTCCATTTAAAAGCAAACTTGAAAACTTTTTAAGAAACAGAAAAAAATATATAATTGGAAACAGATAAAAAAGTGCCGAACTTCTATGTCACTTCAGTCCTATTTGGCGAACCCCTACTTTGTGTAATCGACTCCCAAGAGGATGCTTTCCCAATCACTAAAATTATAAGCTTTTCAAATCTAGGGTTTCGGTTATCTTCCCTACATATCCTTATAAATTTTGCTTCTTAATTTATAACCATCTAATCCGAGTGGCTCTTAGACCTTGTACATCATTGTAAAAAAAAGAAGAAGAAATGCTGGGCAATTTTCTCACAGATTAAGAGGAGACTTGAAGCATCAGAGATGTGGTTTTTCAGAATGATGCTGAGAATGGATTTAACATGTCAGCAATGGAAAAAAAATACTTGCACTTAGAACCAGAAAGAGACAGTTAAAATTTTATTGACAAATAAGGACAGAAAGCTTGGAAATTTTGACACCCACAAGACATAGAAGGCGAGTATGAATTACGGTGACAGCAAGTATCCTGCCTAACAAGTTTTTGTAAAAGGGTGCCAGGACAGCGAGTAAGATGGATAGTAAAAATACAAACATTGCTAAGAGCTAAAAAATATAGCAAGTTGTAGAGTGCCAAGGCCAACCACGCCCTGAAAGGGTACGACATACAATAATAAATAGCTTGTTAATTATAACGCATTCAAAACTAACATTTCACTCTCACTTAATCATCTGAGAGGGACCCCCTCTCTTCCTTCCTGATGCTACTCTCGAAGGTGAATCGTTACGCCTTTTCGGGCAAAAGTTCTCATCTGACATGAAGTGGAAAGTCTATATTGAATCCATTGCTAAGTCAGCTGCTAAGAAAGTTGTTTCCATGTGCTGTATAAGATAATTTTTCTCTCCAGAATCTATCTATAAGGCTACCATTGGCCCATGCTTAGAATATGTCTGCTACATATAGCCGGGTGCCACTTCTATTTATATAGAGCCCCTTGAAAAAAATCCAAAGAAAAATCTGCAATATTATCGGTCCTGATCTGGCGGCTCGGCTTCAGTCCATTTCTCCACTGTCGTAAGGTTACTTCTTTATGTCCTTTCTATAAATACTTTCATGCTAATTGTTCGGATGAGCTCTCCGCTCCGGTACCTAGGCTTAAATTTAAGCGCAGGACCTGACTGGCGTAGAGGTCTCATCAATTTAGATTTGGGCTGTCCAAATTTAAACGTAAATTCTATGCTAACAATTTCTTTTCTCACACTTCTTATGAACCTAACTTCCGGCTCCATGCTTCCCAGCCAACTTTAATGTTCAAAGAGTTAAATGCAAAGACAATCGCTATCTATTGTTCTCTTGATTACTCTTTTCTCTTTCTTTATTATATTATTTTTTTTTTAAATATGATTCCTTCGCGGATGAAAAAGCTCTACTTCTGTATGGAGCACTGTCTTCTTAAAATAATAATAAATAATAAAAACAAAAATACTAAGGAACTCCGGATTATGCACCCAATATGTTCTTTTCTATTTTCTGCATACCTGCGCATTTATACATACTAGCTCCCAAAGCAAGGTCGAGCACTCTGAACCTTTATTTTTAAAATAAGAACTTTAAAAATATGGAAAAAATAAATTTTGACATTTCTCTGAAGAACATTCCACACACAAACGGAATTATTTCATCAATCTTTTGCAAAAAACAGAGGAATTAATAAGAATGAGATGGAAAACATTCTTCTTCCTACGAGGGAATAACCTAACAAAAAAAAGAGCATGAGGTTTACGGATTTAAAAGCAAGAAAGTAGCACCATACAACAAAAACCTACAGGAATTCGAAAAAGACTTACTAAATATAATCAATAATATTTCCTTTCAAAAAAAGAAAAGCAACTTCCAGAAGCGTCTAGACTAAATAGTCAAAAGCATAAACGCGAAGGAATCATATTTTTAAACAAAAAAAATATTACATATATATATATATATATATATTATATATATATACACACACACAAATATAGATAACTATACTCGTTTCGAGAAACCCTCGAATTTTTGATTTGCCAATAATCAAATCAATCTCGAGGGAAAAGAAAGGTTTTAAAAAAAGAAAGAGCTACAAACATGAAATTCTGCCGAAAAAAATCGCACAGATGCAGGTTTGAAGCCCAAAGAAAAAACCCCGATACGAGTAAACAACTAACAAAAGATCTCAATACAACCGTAGAGCAGTCTGGCTCACTAGGTGTATCTATCTATATATGCGTGTATGTATGTGTGTGTGTGTGTATTTAGGTAGCAATTTTTCATTGATGCAGGTTTCATTAAATAATATAGACAAGTTTTGTCTATTTATTTTAAGTTCCTTTCATATTGTCTGATAAGCTTAATAACATTATCATTGAAAGACGAAAGGAAATCACCATATTGATAGATGTTTAAATTCAATCTAAGCTTTCACGACGCTTGACTCTACATTTGAATGATAACTAACATTTTTAGGCATATAAAACAACATTCTTGGCCGCATGCACAATTCCGGAAAATCCTCGTTGAAAACACAACTATACTTAAACATGAAAACAATAAACAAAAGCTAAACATTCTTGAAGCTATATACATAAATCAGTTGAAACCTAACCTGAACAAAAACTATGAAATCTCCACAAACATTCTTAAATGCCTATAATTGATAACACAAGCCATTGGTTTATACCAACGGCTTCTCATACTTAATACTTCTCGTTTTTACTCTCGCGTGGTCATGTGTGATGTCACGAGCTGCGACGCGATTTTCGCTTCCGCGTCTCGTATACACTAGTTAGTCGTTGTTTTGAAATTTTTCATGCAACAAAAACAGACTGTCATTATTGTTTCGTTCGTGTATTGTTTGATGTATTGAAATGTAATTGTCATCTTTGATAATGGCTTATGTAAGCAGAAAGCTTAGATTGGATCTAAACATGTATCAATATGGTGATTTCCTTTCGTCTTTCAATGATAATGTTATTAAACTTATCAGACAATATTAAAGGAACTTATTTAAAATAAATAAACAAAACTTGTCTATATTATTTAATGAAACAAGCATCAATATATATATATATATATATAAAGCTTTTTTTATTTCTACCTAATACCTGTAAGTTTTTGCTTTACTAGAGTAATCTCCATTATACTAACGACAAGAGAGACGCCGTAGTTTAGAAATGAAAATCTATGAACACACAAGACTCCCATGAGAAAAGCTAATAATCGTCAGTACATAAAGTACCTCTTTTTTTACGATGTAGTTAAGACCAACTTACGACAAAGTAGTTACGTGATCAAACGTTTATCATCTCACCAATAACATTTTTATTAAACTAGTTAGTTTTGGATTTTCGGCAACCGCCAAACATTTTTCAGAGTGTTATTGATTACTTTTAACATTTTTCATTTACGGCTTATCAACCCCTTTTAGGTTATTTAAAACCGAAACATTTTAAAATGTAAGAATAATTATCTTTTTGCTAGTGAATACTGCATTAAAAATTTTTTGGAGCTAACAGTGATTTTTTCCTGATACAAGTTCTAACATTTAACTGGGGTGGGGTTTCAACGTGTTAAGACGTATGTATTCAAGAGAGATGGGAGGGAAGGATCCGTAACGTACTTAAGGAATTTGAGTGAATGGATGCCTTAACAAGAACAAAAGTGGGATACAAAACACAGGATATTGTGGAGAGCCATGATAGCAAAAGACATCGCACGGAAAAGATTTATTTAGAATCTCACGTCGTCGTGTTTATGGCCATTACTCATCCGTTGTTATTGCAGCTGGAAAGCACCCGCTGTAGAGCAACAGAAAAGTAAGTTCGCTACGCAGACAGTTCGCTTGTATAGAGTTCAATCCCCATTGAGGATTGATCCTATTTTGGTATTGTAAAACGAACAGCTGTAGATGGAATAAAAGATCAAGTACGCCGCAATGCAGATTTCTAATCTGTTAGCGTTTCGATCAAAGGAAAAAGATCATAGTGTTAGACATGGTTCTTCCAGACTTTGGGGATCATGGTTCTCTACACTTACCGGTTCCTTGTAGCTCTTAATTAAATTTTTTGCCATCTCTCCTAAACCCTGTTCTGCCAACCATTTACACAAACTCGTTAAGTATGTTATGCATTACTTTTCCCCATCTTTCTTTTCCTCAGTATATACTGTGAGTATCAAATTTTCTAGGCCCTCTTTCTTCATTATGTGCCCCTGGAAGTTTCAACTGTCTTTATTTTATTCTAAGTATAAGTGTGCTTTTTGTTGCTTACACGTCTAGTCCACGGTCTTTTCTGTGGAACAGCATTTCTGATGCTTCATTTAGTAAAGTAGACAATAATCATTTTTATGCTTATCTATATAACTTGCAAACAAAAAAAAAAAAAAAAAAAAAAAAAAAAAAAATGGAGAATAAGGTCTGGTAAAAAATGCAACAATAATAACAGAAAGAAATTGCAATATGAGCACTTGTAAAAAAAAAAAAAAAAAAAAAAAAACGTCTGCGGAGACATTAGGTTAATAAGTCCCAAAAATTCATACACAGATATCCTGAAGGACACATGGTCCACTGGATAACGACATTGGTTAAATCCAGGGACTAGACTAGGGTTGTAAGTTCAGTACCTGGTCAAAACTTGGAGAGTTGAGTTAAAGGGAGACATCCAGATAGGCATGAACTCGAACAATCTACCCCGGTGGTTGAAATAAACTACTCGGTTCGCAATTACAGAAGTTCGGAGCCTACAACGGCCGAAACTTTGTGAATATGGCAATGAAGATAGTCTGAATAATGTAAATAATGCAAGTAATCATAATACCTCATCTCAGAATTATAGACAGATAACTCGCAAAATAAGCAAAAAAAAATAAAAATAAAAAATAAACACAAAAACACAAACAAATACAAACAAACAAACATCACCTACATTTGTGTTATAATTAACCGAAATTGTTAGCAGACAGTTTTAACCTTTATCTTGCCGCATGAGAACGCTGCGGAGTCAGAAACGAGATTTTTCGATCGTATTTCCGCAGGGTGGAAACCATGAGGCAGAAAGAATCAAGTTTCCACGAGAAAGGGTGACGAACATTATCAGGTGCTCCAAGGGAGAAACCTTACCCACTTGTTCTGAGATATGAGGTAATACCTTCGTAATGGGGAAGGTTGGCGTGTCTGACCGGTGATGCAGGGATCCGTATTTGAAACCTTTTTTTTTGCCTGAGCTCGGATACGGATTACCGGCGCCGGTAAGAGAGATACAACCATCTCAACCACCAGATAGGTCTTGTTTCTGTAATATAGAATCTCTCTCGTGGTTAATCAGTGGAGTGTTACTGGCGCCAATAATCGTTGTTACAGTCGAGGTAAAAAAAAGAAAAAAAAAAGAAGATTCGAATTGTCAAAGATTCTCTTCACTTGGCATACCGACGCAACCAAAATCCTCTATAAAAGACACAGTAAACGAAATATTAATGCGCGGTTTTATGATACGAGGTGTTGAGTTGACCCAACGGATAACAACCATAAAAATTGAGTTGGTGAACAATGTGTAAAAATTCGAGTTTGTTGATATTCAGCTTGACCCAAGTTCGAAATCTTTTCCCGTTACTCCTCTAGTACAGTAAGTGTGTAAGCTGTGAAGGACAAATATCAAATTTTTATTTAAGCATTTTTCCCCCATTACGAAAAGAGAAAGCCAAATGTCGAGAGCGGGAGATTAATATAAAATAAACGTATTAATTCTCGCAGGTTATAGTAATTTCGCTCTGGGGAAGTCAGACGGTATTCTATGTCCTAGATAGTTTTTTTTTTCTTTTCTTTTATCTTGTCTTTTTCGACCCGAGGCGGATATTATCCAAAATCCAGTTCCAAGGACAGCTGTTCCCCCAGGTTCAGTCTTCAACATTGCATTTAAAAGTTGTCAAGCAGTGTTAATCTATAATATGTCCTAAAAACAAGTGCCGAGGTATCTCGACACTTCCTGGTACCATTTGCATGTACACACGAAGGACTCCACTTCTATCAAATCTACCATTGTATATGAGGAGGGTAGATAAATATTTTGTTCTTATTTCAAACATTTGACAGCATTGCAAATGCTGGACAATCTCAGAGAGGAAGAAGAGACTTAGTTCAACAAAAATGTGGTTCTACAGAAAGATGCTGAGGATACTATAGACCGTGCATGTGAGCAATGGCATGGTTTTGGAGAAAATGGAAACAAAAAGGAAACTCATATTTAACATCAGGAAGAGGCAGTTGAAAGTTTTAGAGGCAACGTAATGAGGAAGGGGGGCCTGGAAAATCTGATACTCACAGGACAGATTGAGAGAAAGAGGGACAGAGGAAAGCAGCGCGAAACATATTTGGTGAGCTTGAGTAAATGGATGGTAGAACAGGGTTTGGGAGAAATAAAAAAAAAATTATTAAGAGCTACAAGAGACAGGATTATGTGGAAGGCCATGATCGCCTATCTCCTGAAAGGACACAGCACAGAAAAAAGTATAAGTTTCTTTGTTCGGGCTAAGCTTAAAAAGAAAAAAGACAACTTGACTGATCACCAGAAACGAAATTAAAACGATATACAAGACTGATTGTTCGAAAATGTTTTGATTCCCAAAGATTAAAATTCTGCTAGAATTTGAGCCCAAAATCATGCCATAAATTTCATTTTTAGTCAACAAGAAGAAATCGGATTTTAATTTTGGTTCTATTTTGGGGATTCCGTACTTTAAAATTATGATCGTTGGCGTTTCGTAGTAAGGAAAGAATGAACCCCTATTGTCCTATAGAAAAACCAGTAATTCTAGATCAGTCTGGTATTATGTAACCTAGTGTAAGCTGTTGCTTTAGAGAAGAGCATTAGTACTGTTAAGTAAAACTTTTGCTCGCAGTAAATGATATGAAGGAGACATCGAAATCTACCTATAATTGAACTCAGTCTACAAATACGAATCTTAGTTTGAATCTATAAGGTTGGTGCAAAAATAATGTCGTTTTTTTAACGTATTTTTTAACGTCAAAAACAACATTATTTTTGCTCCAACCTAATAGCTTTCTTAGTAATTTGTTTAAGTGAATAAACAAAAAAATATTTGGATATTTTCTGTTAATTCACTCTAAAAGAAAAAATAATTTATATTTACTAAAATTCACACCAAATTCCCCTAGAGCTTCCATTTATTCCGTTTGAGTTGACCTTTGCGATCACTCCAAATGTGGGCGACTCGGGTGCGCTATTTTTGAGTGTGACGGGGTCTACATTCGCGCTCAGTCCAACAGACAAGCGAAAAAACAGATTTTTAATTTAAATTGTAAAAATTTTAAACTAACCCGTGCCAAAAAAATTTAATAAACTCTGATATAAAATTTATAATTTCTTGGGGTGAATTAATATTTGCGATAAGTTCCTTTACATTATTTGGGGTGAATTAACAGAAAAAATACAAATATTTTATTGATTTATTCACAAATTATAGAAACCTCCTCAAAAGCTGATCAAAGGCCTTGCTGTTGGATGTAGTCCATCGTCATGCACAGGACCCGGATGTAGTCCATAGTCATACACAGGACCCGGATGTAGTCCATAGTCATACACAGGACCCGGATGTAGTCCATAGTCATACACAGGACGGGCCTACGTCTGTAATTCGGTACAAACTTTCCCATCCCGCTTGGAAATGAGGAGATGGGTACTATTTCCTCTAGCAAACATAGCATGGCATCTCGATGACTTAGAAGAATTATGTTTGGAGAGAAGGGGCTGAAAATTGGTAATTGTAAGGAATATGGAAAGGAAGACGAGGATAACAGTCCGAATAATATAAATAATACAAATACTTTTAAAACAATATTAATATATTAAAACAATAGTAATATTAATATATTAAAAGATCTGAGCTCTGCTTAATCATCAAGTTACTGTGGCCTAACTGGTTATGGCTTCATCCATTATAGGCAGGCACTAGGTATATAAGCTGTGATTTTGATTCTTATTATACGCAGAATTTAGAAAGAGATAGTTAAAAAATTTTTGGACACATAAACGAGGAAAGAGGGCTTAGAGAATTCGACACTCAAAGGACATATAGAAAGCAAAAGGAACAAGAGGGGGAGGCTGCGGGCCACCTACCTGACGAGGTGGGTGGGATGGTAAAAAATACGAACGTTACTATGAGTTACAACGGATAGGAATTCGTGGAGGACCATGATCCCCCACATCGTGAAGGGAAACAGCTTATAGTAAAAAAAAAAAAAAAAAAAAAAAAAAAAAAAAGAGGGAAATTTATCATGAATGAAAACGGTACGAAGCCGTTTGATTTGGGTGGAATCTTTTTTTAAATGACGACAAAAAATAAAATATATAAGTAAAAATTAAAAGGAAATGATAATGAGGAATAGAGACTTTTAGTTTTGCTTTCTATTGAATAAAGTTCATTTGAATGTGAAAGGAAATACAAGCAGACGGCGTTGTGTACTTTTAAACCATATAGGATACCGTGTTCTCAGTCTCTACCTTTCGAAAGAGGGACAAAATATTATATATAATAGGAGCTCACTATCCGCGGAGAAGGTGAAATCCGCGGATAATAACGTAATATCTATTCATGTCCAAAGATTTTTACATGGAAATCTACACATCCTATTTTAAAGCGTACTACAAATTTGAACGCTTTCTAAAGCACCATGTTGCCGTCAGGTGGAACTTGCGTTTTTTCATTTTGGTTTCACACCCACAAATTTAGGTAAAGGATATTGATTAATATTTATATAATGTGTAGCTGGCCACTTGTATTCGAGGATACTGCGGCTATAGCCAATACCTACTGCAGACGCTTGCTCAGGCACATTTGTGTTTATTCAACACCTGCCTGTGGTTTATACTGCAACTAGACTGAGCAGACCGTAGTTACAGTTTCTGGGAAAGAGAGTGTTATCTAGCGTGATCAACAGTGAGAACAGGGCAAGCACGGTCAAGCCTTTGGTCACGATGACTTGTGACTTCGTGCTAGCAGAGCTATCGACAGCCCCCAAGGGTTCCGTCTATCCAATTTCACTCAAAAGGCTTGGGTCAACGCTGGGATCAACCCCTCCAGTCCGATAACATCAGGAAGTCTCCTTCCTGATAAATCGACCATGGTGAGATTCGAAACCGGGTCCCCTGGTCAGAATGCGAACGTGCTCATAATAATTATTATTATTATTATTATTAATTCCATCATCATCACCATCATAATAGTCATAATTATGTCAGCAACAACAAATCTTGTCTTAATTCCTATTCTTTTATTGTCCTCTCGTTAATAGTATTTTTTTTCCTATTCTCTAACACTCGGTCATCCCTTGCGTCTTAGTGGCTTTATTGCCTTAATCATTATCATCCTTCGACTTCCCTATGATCGATCGGAACTCCATTGACAATCCCTTTTCACACTGTACGGTCCTGCATTGCTGTCCCCAGATCCACAATGTCCAACCCTGAGTCCCGAGCTATGGTGTCTGGAAAAAGTCAATTTTCCTGAGAAGACGCTTCCAGAAGGATGCCACAGGAATAAGGATGAGATGATTTCCCTGTCTGCTCGGTGAGTTTAAGAGGGATTGGTCTCATTTTTTCCGTAAATTGTTTTAAGTGTTGCATGGCATCTCCAGTCCTTACTTAGTGTGAAATGATTAAAAAAAGAAAAAAATAAAGAAAAAAAAAAAAAACTATAAAAAAACCATAAAAAACAAGGTATATATTTTGCTTATATTTTAATATTTTTAAATATAGTTTACAATTTCTGTTCTACTTAAGTTCATCGAATACAAGGTTCAAAGTCACTTCAAGTGGAAGGTTACGGAGTGAGGTGTGTGATATGAATTTAAGAAGAGATGACAGTTAAAAAAGTGAGCCTTGACTTGAAGAGGCTAAAACTGTAGTGTTCAAGGAACCATCCACGCGGGAGCCTTTTCGACAGAATAGCTGTTCTTGGGGGCACAGTTTTGAGTGGAATTTACACCGTACAAATAGAATACGGAGGAAATAAGATTGATTCTACTTAATAAAATAAGTTTTGAATTCACGTTTTACTGATCGAGCCAACCGCGGATAAGTGTGAATACGCGGATTTGGAATAGAAGACTCATAGCGAACAATAGACTTTTTTTTTTTTTTTTTATACGGAATCAAAATTGGGTTACATCACACAATCGCAGGACATAGCGTTTATTGAGTAGAAATTATAAACACGTCTAAGTACAAGTAACCTGTTGATCTGGAGTTGATGGGCGGATAGCTCACAACTTGTTTTCCTCCCCAACCCATTTTGAACACTGTTTATTCATAAAATGAACTACTTATACAGTGTACAGAGGTAAATAGATAATTAAAAATAAAAGCGATTTTGTAGATAAAAATGATTAAGACAGAAATTTCAGTAGGAGTAGATAGGTTCGTCCAACGCCAGGTTCACACCCCTCCCCGGTTTGTTTTTTTTTCACAAGAAAAGAGTTTTCTTTTCTCTTGTTCCCTGTTTAGAATTGGGTTTCCGGTTTTGTTTAAAGTTTTTTTTTTTATTTTTTTTTTTATTCTCTTTCACCCCCAGCAGCCACTTGCGTCTTAGTGGTATTATCACCTTGCTTAGGATGAATTGATTAAAAAAAAATATGACAGGAGAACATTCCGGCTGAAATTTAGTTATCGAGACTATACACTTATATATTCTAAATCCAATAATAACATTTTCTTCACTTATCAATATAACCCGAAGAAGACTGGAGTATATGCCGGCTTAAACACTGTGATCGAAATTGTCAAGATGAGGATACTCGGCGAAATAATTGCAGCATTTCACACCAGGGTTATAAACCTTGGCGGTTGTACTAAGAAATGATATATAGTTTCGATGATTGTTATTATATTAAGGAAAAGAAAAAAAAAATCTTTATCCTAGTTAGTATGCAGGTTTTGTGCCTTTTTGTGTGTGTAAGCAATATATCTTGGTTAGTTGAAAACGTACATCTCGCGCATGCGCGCGCGTGCACGCACACACAAACAAAGGCACGTGCTTGTGCAGAGTTGCACAGTTCCGAAGAATTATTTGTACTTCGAGGGCGCGCAAACACACACACATTACCTTTTTCAGAGCAATTACAAGCAAGGCTGCTTTCTTTTTATTCCATACACTTCCCGTAATATATCTGAATTCTCATCACAGAGGATGAAAAAAAAAAAAAAAAAAAACAAAACAAAAAACAAAACAAAAAAAAACGAGATAGATATTTAACTCCCAAAAGAAGGCTGAAGTTTTGTCTGCATAGACGAGAAAGTTTAACATCGAAATTATGAAATTTACCGATTTGACCAAAAGAAGTGAAATCATTTTTTAAAAATAAAGCCAGGAAAATATTTTAGGAACTTAAATTTAAATAAAATAAAAAACTTAAAAGTTTGAGAGATAAAGAAAGAAAGATTTCCGACGGAAAGTAAAGGAAAAAGCAACTAAAAATATTTTAAAAGAAAAATTAGGATCACAAAGGAAATTATATACCAATTCTTTTTTTTTTTTTAGCAAAATTTGTTTAACTGCATATAATTCAGCTTTGACGTTAAAAACATCGACAATAATAAAAATAATAATAAAAGTAATTCATATATATATATATATATATATATATATACATGAAAATATATAGAAAATAGGAAAGAACTGGTTAGGTAAATAATCCAAAGTTCTTTAGTATTTTTGTTGTTATTTTTAAAAAAAATAGTGCTCGATACAAAAGTAGAGCATAAATATAATTATTTATTTAAAAATATGATTCCAACACGCTATATAAGAGTTCTCATGTTTCAAAACAAGAGTCGAAAACTTCAATATGATTATTTGAATTAAAGTAAGCTCTGTTCCATCTTCAAGCGAAATTTTTTTGGGAATTCCCCAAAAAAATTTCGCTTGAACAGAGCTTACTTTAATTCAATTTAATTCAAATAATTATATTGAAGTTTTCGGCTCTTGTTTTGAAACATGAGAACTCTTATGTAGCGTGTTGGAATCATATTTTTAAATAATTATATATATATATATATATATATATATATATATATATATATATTAGTCATCCACAAACAAACTCTTTCTTTGTTTAACAGCTCATCAGTGTTACTAGATATCCGATTGTCTCAAGCCGGGATCGAAACCCCACTGATTTAGTATTAACCAAGGAGTCTACCCCTAATCCTCACGAGTACAGCCCACACCTTACGAAAGGTGTTATCTATGTAAAGTGTGTGTGTGTGTGTGTGTTTGTTTAATTGGTCAGTGGAAAATGGCATGATGCCATTTCTAACCTTAGGTCTCTGGGCGGGACCCGGAAAGAAATGTGTACACGCCAGAAATCAAAGGAAATAACATAATAGTAATAATAGAATGTATAAATAAATGCCTAAAATATTAAGATAATAAAAAAAATATGTGTAAATAAATAATAACGGTAATATTAGCAGTTTCCATATAAGGAAACATTTTGCATTCATTGACCGAACAGCCAGTGCTACTAGAGTTCGCCTTTTTTTTTCTTTTTACTCCCTAGCCCTCGGGTTTGTATCAAAGTTTAGTATCTGTGTCCTTATCTCTCATGGTAATAGTAATATTAACAGTTTCCTTATTTACTGATCGAACAGCTGGTGCTACATTTGGTTAAAATTTATAAAATCTTTCTATGAAAACAAATTCTCAAAAGAAGAGGTTTAAGTCCACTAATGGCTCTTTCCAGCATTGATGAAGGCTTCGTTTATTTTGAATTGAAACTACAAATACATTAAGGATATTTGACACTACAGCTGTCATTTTTTTTAATGAGGATTTGAACAAAAAGAAACAAAAAAACAAAAATAAAAAGCAAATACGCATGGAAAGTAAATAGAAAACAAAAACAGTGACTAATAGATAGCTCTATCTGTAATAGACACCAACGGGTATTTTCTTTGTCTCGATCGACAGTTCCAAC
This sequence comes from Acanthosepion lycidas, assembly GCA_963932145.1. Classification (NCBI taxonomy): domain Eukaryota; kingdom Metazoa; phylum Mollusca; class Cephalopoda; order Sepiida; family Sepiidae; genus Acanthosepion; species Acanthosepion lycidas. Next base: position 21,520,203 of record OZ010597.1, read on the forward strand.
TTGTCTGGCATAATTAAATGAAAATTAACTTCAATTAACAAACTTAAGTTTTTAAATATTTCCATTCATTCAGATCTGCAAAAATTGAAGCAGATGTCTAAGTACTAGACTTGCGACGAGGTCTCATCAATTTATAGTTGTCTAGATGTAACCGTAAATTCTATGTTAAGAGTTTCTTTTCTCGCATTTCTTCCCTGTGAAACTCTTCCGGCTCCATGCTTTACAGCCAACTTTAATCTTCAGAAATTCAAATGCAATATCAATCGCTATCTATCCTCCCGATTTCTTGCTCAGTTTTCTAATTCTTCCACACCGAGTTGTGTCTTAGTGGTTTTACTACTTTGCTTGGAGTAAAATTGATTTAAAAACAAAAATGTAATTACAGTTCAAGTTTCTGAAGATTTTTTATGATCTCTCACACACACACACATATATATATGTTTGTGTGTGTGTGTGTGTGTGTGTATGCGAAACATTTCAATGGAGGATAGTTATGAAGCATTTGACATATTTGAAAGAACGAGAAACTTTTCTGTTTTGGCTTTGGGAAAGGCGGGAAATCGTCTTGTCCCTCCATAGTTATAGGTTAAATATCAGGATAGACAGTTCTCACTCGCCTTGGGTGGTCGCCAGTCTAGGAGAGAGCCAACTATGAATTCAAAACGGCAAACCACTCCACAATCTTTCCTAAGAATTTATAGTAATTCACAGATGATTAAAAGGAATCTATGGAGAATAATCACCGCCCACGTCATGAAAGGACATGACTTTAAAAAAAAAAAAAAAAAAAAAAAAAAAAAAAATAGATGTTGAATTTTGGACAAGGAAATAAAATTTTAATAATACGCACGCGCGTACACAGACATTATATATATATATATATATATGCGAAAACAAAAATAGACACTTATTTTATGTAGCATAAATATGGTTGCAATTTCGTTCCAAGCAGTGAAGTTTGATTTGAAAGTAATTAGTTGAATAATATATATATATATATATATATATAATAATAAATGGATATGAACCAATTAAGCGTGCATACACAGGTAAGCGAATATTTACTTAATCTAAATAAGGTGTAAAAAACAAAAACAAAACAGTGCTCAATGTGGCTAGACAAAAGCTAAGAAGTATATATTAATATATATATATACCTACGTTCTATGTGTAACTTAAAGTTTCGTGGTTCTACCAACTCAGACAAACTATTAAGGTTGATTAAAAAAATAAAAAAAAACAGTTTTTAAAAATACTTAATTCCTGATGAGTTTATAGGACAACAAAACTAAGTTGCACTTCGAACTTTTATATAATATATATATATATATATATATATATATATACGCGCACACACGCGTGCGTTGGAAAATGGTGATGTTATTTCAAAGATTACTTTGCTCAAGTAGGGAAAACAAAGGGTAGATTTCGATTCAAGCAGTGGTTAAGTTTCGTTCGAATGTAGCGAATGCTAATGGAATTAATTAGAAACCTAATTGGCATGTATTAAATAAAGATTTGTTTTAAAGAATTATAAATTAAAGACCACCCAATATTAATGCAGTGGTTTTTTTATATGAAGACATACGTGCGTGCGCGCACAGTAGGGGATTTTAAAAAACAAGTTAAAAACCAACGTAAAGGTCATTCTAGGTGAGTTATTATTATTATTATTATTATTATTATTATCGGGTCTTGTTACTCTTTCCAATAGTAAAACACAACGTATTTCCAGTGTTGGACTTCAAAAAATAAAAATAAAAATCATTGATTTCTGATCGAGAGAGAGAGAGAGGTAATCGTTAGAAATAAAAATTATAAGAAAGAAAGACACACTAATCATTTCTTGTCTTGTTTGTTTTGATGATAATTACATTTTTTGTGAGGCAAGATAAAAAAAAGCACCTGTCACACATGCCAAATAAATGCTTAGAAAAGAATATGATGACTTCAAAATTAACATGCTAAAAAGTTTTAGGGGTTTATCAACACATGTCACCTTGTTTTTAAAAAGTGCGTAAAGGTCCCTAATCTTTGGAAACGAGTGGGGATTAATCCAGGTGTTTTCTTTTTGGATATTATCAGGTGAAAATACAGATATAAATTAATTCTTTAGTTATTTGTATATAGATATTGGAGTTTGTGAGAAGGAAATATGGTAGATATGAAGTAGTACATGTAATTTTTATTTTCTACATTTATTTCTTGAACGCAGTTACATAACATAACTAAAATTTTGTGGCGTACTCACACCTTTTTTTCGTTTCTGATTGTGAGAGAAGACATTATATTCAAATAAAATGAATAAACAAACACCAAACGTACGCGACCATTCTTCGTTAGTATCCACTACTAACTGAAATATATTAGAAAAGAAGCGACTATGTAAATTACATGTAATGAGTCGAGAGATGCTATTATATAGCTTTTTTGTATCACAATAAATAAAAAACTCAAGTAGAAAATGAAATATGTCAACGTTCCTGATGTATAACTCACCAGGTAAGTACTTTTATTTTTAAAAACAAATGTAAAAAGTGACCAGGTCGCTACAAAAAGAAAGCCGACGAGGAAAACAACAATGCAAAGCTTTTGTTTTAACTTTAAAAAAATGGTTTTGACTGTTTTATAGTTAAAAAAGAGTCTGACAGTGAAGAGTCAATTCTTTAAGTTTCTAGTCAACATGGGTGAACAAATTGTACTTTTTTTTTTTTTTATAGTGGCGAAAGGTCAGCTAGTTAAAGTAAATATTAAATAGTGATTTTTTTTTCTGCTAATTTTAAAATTAGGCTTAACGAGGAAAAATATGAGTAATATTTAAAAAAAATAACAGATTTTGTTAGCTTAAAATAAATTATTAACATAAAAAACGAAGTCTTAAACTAAGACCGTTTTTAAAACTGTTTACTAAAGAAAAGAAGAAAAAAAAAACAGAAAGAAAGAGAAAGTAGCCGACATAATTTTTTTTTTTCTTTTTCAAAACAAAATGGGTAGCAGACAGAAGTTAGGGGAGGAGGTTTTTTTTTGTTTTTTTTTGTTTTATTTATTCTTTTCGAAAACTTAAACCTTACCTCACTTTCCTGGAGATTTTCTTTATTTTCGTCACCGTTGTGTTTATCCGACTTCCCGTTTAGTAAACTTGGAAGAACAACTTCACTTTTATTGTTGAAATTAGATTCCTTTCTTGCGATGTCGTTAATGTAGAAGTTAATAGCAGCTGTAGTAGACCTATTGTCGTCTTTTTTAACAATAACGGGTCCACCGTGGGCACTTACCACGTTACTAGTATCCGCTGTTACAACCGGGCTAGCCAGTTGAGGGATGGTTTCCGCCATTTTATCTAGGCATAAAGGAAAGCTGTTTTTAGCGATTAATTTCCCCACTCACTCACACACACTCTTTCTCTATCCTTTAATCTATTTCTTTGTCACTTTCTTTCTGTTAGTCCTTCTCTCTTTCTCACTCTTTCTATCAACCTTTATTTCTCTCTCACTCGGTATCTCTTTATCACTTTCCCTTCTCGTTTGATCTCACTCTACACTTTTCTCTCTCTCACACTCTTAATTTTGTGCTTCTTTCTTTCTTTCTTTCTTTCTTTCTTTCTTTCTCGCAAGAACACTTTTTCTTACTTTCTTTCTCACTCTCTTTTTCCCCGTTCCTTCACTCTCGAGCACTCGCCTCTTCTCTTTTCTTTTTTTTTTTATTTTCTTTTTTCTCCTTCCTCACACAATCTCTCTCTTTCTTTCCACTTTCTACGTCTCTCTCTCACTTACGATTTGTCAGCAAGACTTGCCTTACGTTTTGTCTCATGTGCGCGCGTGTGTGTGTGTGTGTGCGCACGTTTACTTTTCGCACACATGTGAGCGTAAGCGTGTGTGCCCGCGCGATGTACACATACGTTTTTTTTGGGTTTTTTTTTTCTTCTTTTCTTCCTTTTCCTTTTTGGTTCAGTCGTAATCCTTTGTTTCAAAGCGAAAGGTAAGTGAAAAATAGAATCAATTACAGGTAAAAAACACACAAAAAGTAATAACTGTCACAGTAGAGATACGTCATCACAAAGCATATAGAAAAAACGATCTTTTTTTCCAATAGTAAAGCCCGGATATATATATATAATATTTATATATATACGTATGTAATTGTATATTACATCTATAGCTGTACTGAGTTTAACACTTTTGCTTGCAATAGCAGGATAGGTAGAATACAGGTATAAAGCACTCCAACAGGTAAGAGTAGACAAATTGAATAATGTGGTGTACGTGTGTGCGTGTGTATAGATAACACATATATCTCTGTGTTTATATATATCTATATCTATCTATCTATCTATCTATATATACATCCATATATATATGTATATATATGTATATAGATATATTATATATTGGTATACCGAACCTGCTCGTACCTTCCTCCGTTGTATTTGAATGTTGTCTGGTTTCTTACTTGCACATCGTTGGAGCAGGTGATTGTGATGATGGTTGCGGGTACACGGCGATGACGATGGAGTAGCAAGCAGCAGCAGCAGTAGTAGTAATGACTGCAGCAGCAACTCAAATAACGCCACTACCAACAAATGCAATTATATAATATATTTATTTATATATATATATATATGTGTGTGTGTGTGTATATACACGAGTGGTGCCGAAAAGTTCTCGGCCCTACCAAATATTACTTTCTTCTTTCGGAAGGACTCCTTGGTTGAACATATAACTTTTCAGCGCGTGCTCATACAGAGAGTGAAAGACAGAGAGAGAGAGAGAGAGAAAAAGAGACTAGTTTCAATTGGTTTTAGTTATTAAAAGTACCAAAACAAAAGAAGTAAACTATTGAGAGAGAAAAAAGGAATAAAACAGAGAGAGAGAGAGAGAGAGAGAGAAGCAGGATGAAGGAAAAAAACATTTTTTCTCTTTATTAGTAGCGATGTCGTTTAATAGTAGTAATCGCAGTAGTTATCGAAAAGATTGTTCATATTTTTACAACGTACTAGACTGACCGTCAGCAAGTAGAAGATTCGTTTGCGAAATTATAAATATTCTTTCGACGAGAGACTATTTGTGTTAAAACGAACTTCGTTTAATCTTATTAATCATATTAAAATCTCAGATCTCGCTGTCGTCAGTCCATTGTTCGAACCACTGAGCTCGAACATTCAATTATCAAACTCGATCTCCCTTATGCTTAACTTACGGAAAAAACCCAGGTGTGCATGAATATTATGTTACGCCAATCTTCCAGGTAAAGAGGATGAGTCTGCCTATAAAAAAAAAAAAAATCAACATTAAAAATAAAACCTCTTTCCTGTTTCTATTTTAAGGAAATTTTTATTTTTCCAAAAATTGCAAACCAAGCGCATTGTAGTCTTTGTTGATAGATTCAGAAACCTTTCGTTCGTTCGTCCTCCGCTCGATCCCTCGAAAGAATCCAGCAAGTGCCAAATATATTATTAGACTCAATAGTTTATGCTGAAGAAAGGTGCGTGGATTTCACAACTAACGCACTGACCACTTCGTCTGAACAAAGAATATCACTTATTTGACCTTTAAACCTAAAACTGGGATCACATGAGTGTAATAATGAGCCTCATTGATCCGGCAGTTAGGACTTCTCAGCTGTAGTTAGGTTCCGTTCCGTATGCAACAATTCGCATGGTCGAACCTGTAATTAACAAGTAGCCGTGATAACTGATGTTAGAGACACTTCCGATATATCTTTGAGGTAATTTTATTAGTAAAATACTAGAAACAATACAAAAATGAAATAAACACGATTAAATCACAGCTAACACACAGCTTAAATATCCATACCTGGTCTCAGGGCAAAGCCGGCAAACTGAAGGCGACGACGTTTATACCAGATGAGCTAGGGTTTCCATCTTCTAAATATTAAATACGCTTAAAGTGCCACTTGTTGCACGATGTAGTTGATAAAAGACAAAGTGTTCGGAGTAGGTGTATGTTAAACTTGCTCAAGGTCGCTTGAAGTCTCGAACCAAAGCCAACTGACTGAAGAACAGACGTTTTGATTAATTAATTCATTGTACTCACTTGTCACATTGCAACAACAGGCTTGAATCAATGGTAGAGCAAGCGAACGAAAAATCGCGAGGTCTCACATCTGTTTCTAGTACCGGGATGGTGAGTTAGTTATTTTATGGAAAAAAGACAACATTGACGTGAAAATAAGTAAATGATTCTCTATATGAAGCGGTCGGTCTTCTGCTTTTTTTTTTTTTTTTTTTTAATATGAAGACATAATAGATATTCTTAGATATTACGTCGTGTAGATTTTGCAAGTGCGAAAAAGGACTGAGGCCTGCGCGAAAAGTAATGTGCATGACATCCACTCTGTTTAGGCACCTAAATTATTACAAGGTTCGAACCAGAAATATTAGATTAATAATGCAACGTCTCTACGAAATGAGCCATGCACCTTACCTGCAATTAAAGTCAATGCTACATAGTAACGTTGTAACGATGCAATATTCAACATCCATACAGGCTTACGGCCATATCACATTGAAAAACCGGTTCGCGTACGGTCGCCGAGGTTAGACAATGTCGAACCCGGTCAGTACCTAAAAGGGTGACCGCTTGGGAATGCCAAGTGCTGTAAGCTTGAATGTGGGGTGGTGTGTTGGATAACAGCTCGGAATTGTTAATCGGAGAGCCGAGTTCCAATTCCAGTCCGGTTTGTTATATCCACTTACGGGCCAGTACCTCCAGGAATGTTATGAATCAAGTTTTTCTGCCTCCAGATATAGGTTAATTAGTGGGACTGTATCAATAAATCATTCTTATATAAAAAAAAAAAAACATTACAATCTTAAATTTTTTTTGATTTTAAGTAACCCACAAAAGGTTGAGAAACCGTAAAAACTCAACATCCGAACAGTTACTGAAAGAAAATGCATAATCTAGATTCGTGGTTCCCAACCTTTTTTAACTCATGGCCCACTTTGAACCCAGAATGTTTTTGTGGCTCATGAAATTCTTATAGTGTAAAAAAATGACTTCCATTTTACATACATTATTCAATAAAGATAGAACTATGCTTATTTATTGAACACACACACAATTTCAAAAGCATCTAAAATATTTCGCATCTCTAATGAAACAACCATTTATTATCAATATTTATTTTAAAACTTTTTCCTATATATGGCACAAAACAAAAAACATGCAAACAAAATTGATTTCAAATGTATTTATTCAATGAGATCCTTCTCCTAGATGCATCTTTGCAAGTTTTTCTATATTGGAATGCTTTTGTATATCTAAATACATATTGTTGTAACCTAGAAAGGGTTACTGAATGAGGAATAACCAAAACGAAGCTTGGAAATGAAATGGTAATCTATACAACATCAACAAAATACAATACTCGCCAGCGGCGTGAAGTAGGTAAACCACTGCTATTAGCGGACTACTTAGATAGCATATTACCCATACTTACAATATTGTCCAACGTATTTATGAAGATTGGGACATATCCATTAGTGTTCTTAGGTACGGTATATAACACATATATATTTTTTTTTCTAATTAAAATACTAATATTAAAAAAGTTTATGGATATGTCTACTTATAAACATATATCCTTTCACTGTCAGAACGGTTAAATGTAACCGTCTCTTCTACTCAAACAGCTTCTTCTCTCGCACTTCCCGTCTGTGGAACTCATTTCCCGTTGCTTGCTTCCCCGATGACTATAATCTTCAAATATTCAAGTGTAATGTCAATCGACATATGGCACTCTGAGCTTGTTCTCCGTCCTTCTCCGTATCCTTTCCTCAAACACGCCTCTTTACTCTTGTTCTCAGTCCTCTTGCGTGCTAGTGGCACTCCCGCCTTGCTAGGATGAATTATTTTAAAAAAAATTTCAGTATTTTCACAAAATCAGAGTAGAACAGCTATAGCTGTAACGAGTAAGATTTTCACAAAACTGAATTGTTGTCATTTTCTTTCTAAAGTTAGAAAAAAAAAAAACGGTATTTTCAATTCACGACTAATTAAAAGTTATTCAAACACTAAGTATGTGGCCCCTATATTAGGTTGGTAGCTAAGTAAAAATTAAAAAATTTCTGTGGCCCACCTGAAATTTTGCTAAGACTCATATGGCCATAGGTTGGGTAACACTGATCTAGATCAGGGGTCGGTATGCCTAGCAATTTCCAATGGCACGCAGCCGCAAATGACATCACGAAGTCCGAACGAATGACTACAACAGCGCAAAGAAGATATTTAGCAGCTTCAATTTTAATATATTCTATAGTATATATATAAAAAAATATTGTAAAATATTACGTATGCTGTTGGCACACTGAATGATTTTAAAACCCTAGGTCGGCATAGTTAGCAAGAGGTTGCCGAACGCTGATCTAGATGCCCGTTTCTAGGCTGGAATTCGAGATTGGTTATAAATGAATGCACATTTTTACCATCCCAGCCGAAAATATTAAATTGTCGACTGCCTTTTGAGATGTAACGTGCTGAATAGTTTTGTCATGTGTTGTCGTAACTAACCAGTAACGTAAACATGCTTAGTTAGTGACACGCGTTACAAAACGTTCAAAAATATTTTCCAAAGCATTAGTTAGCATGACGTGATACCAAAACTTCAGGTAATTTCAACAGTACCTTGTAATCGACTGAATGTAGTACGGACTTTTGTCACTGCTTTTGTGAGCAATGCACTACCACTTAATTTTTACCAGAAATCATTTTTAGATCCACTATCTTTACCACTTAGGACAGACCCCGGAAGAAGGTCAGAGGTTACAACAGCCAAAAAGATAAGGTCACTTCTCTGAGCAAGTCAGTGCGTAAAAGACTTCTTTTATATGCCATGACGTTTCAGGACTTAGGCGACCACAGCTCTCTCCAGCTTTTGAAGGCTTATGGCCTATTCACATTGAAACACCGGTTGGCGTACGATCGCCGAAGTTAAGCAACGTCGAACCTGGCCAGTACCTAGATAGGTAACCGCTTGAGAATACCAAGAGTTGTAAGCTTGGATGTACAGGAGGTGCACTGGATAATGGCTCTGAATTGTTAATCGGAGAGTCGAGCTCCAGTACGCGTGGGGTTCGTTGTATTCATTGTGAGATAACCCTCAATGTTAACTGTTAAATCAGACGTATAATAAATTTAGTAAGAGATGCGCTGTCTGTGTTTCTTCTTTTCATCTTTCTCTCTCTTTTTTTTTTTGTTTTTGTTTTAGTACCTATCTGGACTGAGTCTTCTTTCGGCTAAGAGAGGGTAGAAAAGGAATTTGGGGTCGCTTGACAACAAACAGAATGACCGCCGCAGAAGGTGAGTAATAATCGGTCATCTAAGCTCACGTGACATACACCTTCAAGTGGAACTTTGGTATTATAACCTTAGTTTTCCCGATGAACTACAACGACAACAGTTCGTGAAACAAATAGGCTCTCATCATGCGATCTTGAGGAATAAGAAATACACCCATATACCTATTTCATTACTTGTGTAAGTAATAAGAAAATTTAATCCCGGAGATCTTGACTTTATTTGACGGGTAAAGGATAAAGGAATATTGTACCCAAATAAATATAAATAAATCATTTTGCTTTCATCTCGGATGTAATCCAATTAACCAAGGGGAAAGAGTGCACAAACATTATTCCCAAATTTTATATTTCACATTACGGAAGAAAGAACAACCACCTTTTGAGTGGTTATTCTGCAGCAAATTTGTTATTATGAACATTCGAACTCCAAATTCACAAAATCAGATAGGTGTTCTTTTATTAATTATACGTCTGTCACTCCATACTTTTCCCATATTTTTTATTTTCTATTTTATTATATAAAATTTATTTACAAATGTTAATCTCGTGTTTGTTGTTCGTTGGTACCTATTCCTGTGTTCCTATCTTAACGAACTCAGCTTTTCTTCTTCTTTTTTTTTTGAAACTAGTGTTCAAATCTTTATATCTTGCGAATTCTTAACATCACTTACGCGCAAATACCCTTACTAAAGGTATGAATCCACATCTTCTCGTACCAGACATGGGTTAATTCGTAAGACTTTTATCACTGAACTTTTATTATCTCAAAAGAAAATCTAAAAACAATTCCTAACTTTAAATAAACCTGTAAACCGTTGATAAGCCGTAGAAAACGAATCAATCAAAAAACCTACTCCTTGATTTATTTTTTAGCTTTGAGTAACTCTTGCTACATTAGTACCCTGTTTGTTTTTCTTCTGCCATCCGTTTACTCAAACTTGTGTTGCCCTTTTTTGAGCCTTCTGTATGTCCTGTGAGTGGTAAATTTTCCAAAACATCCATTCCTTATAACGTGTCCCTTCAATGTCAACTCTTTCCGATTGCTAGCAGTAGTTTCCTTGTAGTTCCTGTTAGACTTAGAACTTCTTTGTGAATCACGTGTAGAATCCTATCACTGCACATTCAAGTTTATCTTTATTTTTGACAAGATTGCCCAACCTTCACTAGGTTGATCTCGACGTCCCCAATATACAGCCTACTAGTTAGGCGGTCTCTTTTGCTGACAACTATGTATGTTGTCTTTCAGTTAATGGTTAGACTTTTGTTCGTCAAGCACATTGTCTATGAGTTCTTTCATCTTTCTTTCTGAATCTGCCATCCACACAGTCTCATTTGCGTATCTTACGTCAATAAATCCTGGTAGGATTTCTAGTTCATTTAGGAACATTTTACTGTATAAGTTAAATAAGTCCGGCGGTAAAACGTCTAGATTTCTTATTCCTTTTTCTATTCGTTTTTTAATCAACCCCGCCCTCAAGCAACGTCATATAAACACTAAGACTAAAGAGGTTAGTGAGAAGAGGAACTAAAACGCGAAAACGTTAGTGAGAAGAAAAGGAGAATTAAAAACAATATTCAAAAGGACAGTAGATGAGAATTGACGTTACATTTAAAATTTTGAGGTTTTATCTCATGCAGATGAAACTGCCGGATCAATGAGGCTCATTATTACCCTCATGTGATCCCGTTTTTAGGTTTAAAGGTCAAATACGGGATATTTTTCGTTCAAACAAAGTCATCAATGCAATAGTTATTAAATGCACGCACCTTTCCTCAGCATAAACTGTTGTGCCTAATTTATTAATATTTGGCACCTGTTGGTTTGGTTCGATGGATCGAGCGTAGGTCGAACGAACGAGAGGTTTCTGGATCGATCAAAAAACAATGACAACACTCTTAGTTTGCGATTTTTGGAAAAATAAAAACTTTCCTGAAATCAGAAAAGAAGTTTTAAAGTTGATTTTATAGTCAGGCTCGCCTTCTTTACCAGGAAAGTTGGCGCAACACAGTATTCCGACACGCTTTTTTCCCCGTAAGTTAAGCTGAGGCGACTTCGATTTCTTTATTAATTGAAAGTTTAAGTTCAGTGGTCCGAGCAATGGACTGACGACAACGAAATCTAAGATTTTAACATGATTAATAGGATTAAGGAAATCCGTTAACACCAACAGTCTCCCGCCTAAATAATATTTATAATTTTGAAAAAGAATCCTCTATTTATTGATAGGAAAGCAAAAAGGCGGAAGAGAGTTCCACACTTAAGAAGTGCAAGAGAAGAAACAGTTAGAATTGAACTTACGGTTGCATCTATTTCAAAAGTGAAATAATATGACCTACAAACGAATAATTCCGTTATTATTTACATTTTCTTCGTATTTTTCCAATGAAACATGACTCAGTGCACATGTTAGTACTTCGTATGTCCATTCCAAGAAGTCGTTCCTTGCAGATTGACCACATATTCTCAATTGGATTTAAATCAGGAGAGTTTATGGGCCAGTCTATAGTACTTTGATTTGCTCATTGGTAAGGCTTGCCAGTGGGCTCGTGCAAAAGTTATAATTTTCGTACGCTTCCTTGGAGTAAGGTCCATCGCAGACAATGGTTGTAGGACAACTAATCGACAGTCGGGACAGTAGTATCTACGTGTGATGAAAATCTGATGCAATCACAGATGACGCAATATTCTTCAAGGCCAAACAAATTTCATCATACACCCCGAAAATAGATTCACACCACTGCAAATGACCTAAGCTGAGGAAAAATAGAAATCTATTACTCCCTGTTTACTCCAGTGGATCTAAAACTGACCGTATAGTGAAAGAAAGGAAAATAAAGCGGTTGTTTCAATTAATTTGCAGAAGGGCGTAGCTGCCAATGCAACACTACGCTTAAATTCATGATATTAAGAGAAAAACCTGTCAGAATATTTTTTTGCTCAACTTTTTTAACCATATAATAACTGTTTCGAATACAAATTACGGATTATTTAAATATCCTTTCTGTGTAGATCAAGCTTTTTTAATATTACGAGTTACTCTGCATGACATTCTTTATCAAATGCCTTTGTGCAGTCTATGAAACGTAGATACTTTCTATCTCTTTATGCATTTGTATTTGTTACGCTGTTAGCTTTCTGGTAATCGTACCTAACTCCGTTTATTTACTTCGAAGGAGACAGTAGAAAATAGGTGTTCAGATAAGTAACTATATTTTTAATTGTCAAATTACCCGAACAGCATCTCGTATACCTTGAGACATTCTAGATACGGTATGTAGTCATTAATCCGATTAACCATGGGGGGTTTCCGATGAGGATCAAGCTTTCTATATAAGTGAATTAATTTATAAGACGCGCTTGCTAATCACTGCGCTATGGTAAGCGTAGCCTGATAGAACATATAAATCTTAGAGAATAGTATCTTTTAAAAACCGTTAGAGATGTGTTGAGACGTACAGTGTATCAGGGACACTGTCAAATCAGCGTAAGTAGAGCTGCGCGTTTAACTCCTGTACCGGGAATCAGACACGTAACTGAATTATTTAATGTGTACTCGTTTGCCCCAAATAAAAGTGCTTTCTAGAAAAGTAATCGCGGTGAGAATTTTTCAAACACAGCATTCTGGTATTTATTTAATAAAATCAGGCTGAGTTCATATTTGTCTATATTTCTAAGATGAGGTATTATGTACACTATTTATATTATTCGAACTATTGTCCTCATCATTATTGCCATATTTCGGCCGTTGTATGTTCAGTCTTCTTCAGGTGGTTGGAATATCGAACTGAACCCTTTATTTCGCTCGCTGGAGTGGACTGTTCTAGTTCCACGTGCCATGTCTAATGGATGTCAGTTATCAGTTATCTCCTGTTAATTCACCTCTTCAAGTTCTCCACTGCTTTCACCAGGTATTGAACTCACAACTCTGTGGATCCTGTTACTGGATATAACCAACGCCTTTATCCACTGTGTTATGTGTCCTTAAGTTCATATTGTTGTATCTGTTCTCTCCACCTCTGAAAGTTATGAGGGTGGGGCCTGGTCCTGAGGATTCTAGTTCTGCAGCATTTTTGACTTTGCCCTATATGTACACGCATGAGCCCAAGATGTGGATTACAAATTGGAGGTACTAAAATCAAACGAATAAAAAAATAAAATATCTGGGAAGTGCTTTAACAGACGACGCAAAGTGCGATACTGAAATCTATAGGCGCACTGATATAGTCAAAGACGCCTTCCAAAAGCTAAGCAGAGCACTAAGAAACAGGAAAACCTCTTTAAAAACAAGAAAAATAGTACTGAACTGTTATGTGATATCCGGTCTCCTATATTTCAATGAATGTTGGACAATCTCTCCTTAAAGATGAAGAAAAGATTTCAAGCAACAGAAATGTGGTTCTACAGAAGGATACTGGGAATACCGTGGACCAAATAGGTGAGCAACGGCGAAGTTCTGGAGAAAATGAAAATAAAAAGAAACTTATAGTTAACATCAAGAAGAGACAGTTGAAATTTCTAGGGCACGTCATGAGGAAAGAGGGCTTGAAAAATTTGATACTCACAGGTCAGATTAAGTGTAAGCGGCACAACTAAAAACAATGCATAATCTACCAAACGTGCTTAGTTAAATGATGGCAGAACAGGGTTTGGGAGAAATAACAATTTATTAATTCGTTCGTAAATACGCTTTTAAGTAGGCGCACAAGGGGGTCGTCAGTGATGTTTTGACTTGGTTCATCAGGGAGTTTCGGGTCTTTCAACATCATACTCCCCATCACCAAGTCGACCCAATCAGGGGAGATCAACCCCTGATTCCCCCTTTTGATTAAACACTAACAGCTACTCTGGCCTTTTTAAAGAATAAGAGGAAGAAAGACCACGTGTTCCGCACATCCGATTGGATGTTAGTAACAACCAATCTGCTGCGCGGACTAATTTTTAAATGGCCCGCCGTTGGGACTGGTTTCTTTTCTTATTTCGGTGGATTGCAGTTTCGATGGATAACTGAGGAGGTAATCTTAATATTCCTAAATCTTACCCTATTTCCTTGAGTATTTTATGGTTTAATTATTTGCCGTTTTCATTTTGTACTTTTTCCTTTTTTGACGGGGATACTTGAACTCAACGCTATTATCATATTTTATCGTTAGCCTGTTTCTTAATACAAGTAATATATACAAAAGAGGGAAATGTTCGTATAAATAAATGATAAAAAAAACAATAGAGAGAAAGTTGTGGAGAGACATGATCGCCTACGTCCTGAGGTGGCACGCCACATGAACATCCTTGGAAGCTCAAATTCATTACATTGATTAATATACGAAGCTAACACATAGACGTGCCACATATTTTTTCAAGCTAAGATAATTCTAAGATCACAAATACGGGGAAGTCAGGGAGGACTGAACTCATATATATATATATATATATATATATATATATATATATATAACCTTCCTCTAAACTAGATCACCCCCACCCCTGACGCTGTGCTGTCTTTCTGATCCTAATATATAAGGACGAATTTCTAGAGAAAATGGAAACCAAAAGGAAAAATCATACTTAACATCAGGAAGAGACAGTTTAAATTTCTAGGGCACATAATGAGGAGAGAGGGTTTGGTAAATCTGATACTCACAGGACAGATTGAAGGCAAGAGGGATAAAGGGAATCAACGCATAACATACTTAGTGAGCTTGAGATAAGAACATTGTTAAGGACCAATAAAAATATTATTAAGCGCTACAAAAGACAGGAAATTTTGGCGAGACATGATCACCTACTTACTGAGGAGGAGACATAATAATAATAATAATAATAATAATAATAATAATAATAATAATAATAATAATAATGGGCACTCACATTAAAATCAACCATGTGGGGAAATGGATAAATGCCAGATCAAAGCGTAGTAACAGTTATCCTTCGTAAACTATGTGAAGATTCTAGGCATGTGACTGCACCTCCTTTATTGCTCTAAAGAGGGAGAGCTGTTGGATACTAATGGTAATGTGACTGCGATCGTAGGGTCTTGGTAATTCTTGTCCTTGTATATGACCCCGCATCAAACCGACTTTTTGTCACATCCTAACACAGTGGAGAAGCTGGTAAATTGATATGAAATAAGCGCGTCTGTTTAAATAAATATTCCGCTGCGTAATTTTTATTCCTGAAACTAAATAATAGTTCCACTGGGAAATTTATATGCAAAATAATAATTTCATGGAGAGAGCATATAATCTGAAAAAGCCAGTAATCCCAAATATACTTAATAATAATAATAATAATAATAATAATAATAATAATAATAATAATGGCTCCTTGCATCCGAGGATGTCAGTCTACTAGGGCGGTAGAGCGAGTATCAAAGAAACAGAAGACTAGATAGAGGAAACAAAGCAGAAGACGACCTGTATTAAATACTCATACATAGGAGTTCAAAATAGCCAAGAGTATCGAAGTAACAGAAGACTAAATAGTGGAAACAAAGAAGAGATGTTTAAATACTCATATACAGAACAGAAATACTGGAGTAAATCAAATACTACTCAAATCCTACTCTAATGTGGCTACTTGACATATTTATAAGTAGGAGCAGTCCATTGTCGCAGTAGCAGGGAAGAGCAGGGAGTACGCTGAGTTTATTGCTTTACTTATGGTTACATTTGCAACTTCAGCTGTAAAGTGATAAGACCTAGCTGTCAATCTAGTATTGCTCTTAAATTTGTAACGTCGAGGTACCAAAGAGAAATGTCCATTGGAACAAGTACCATAAAAATATATATAATGTTAGTCTTTATTCAAAGCAGCCGAGAACTAGGAAGGCCGTAATTAGAAAGAGCATCGAAGGAACAGAAGACTAGATAGGGGAAACAAAGAAGAGGTTTATTAAATACTCATACATAGGAGTTCAAAATAGCCGAGGATTAGGAAGGGCGTAGTTAGAGAGAGTATCGAAGGAATAGAAGTATGTAGATGAAAACAAAAGAAGAGTTTTATTTATACTCATGCATAAAACGGAAAGACTTTAGTAAATAAAATACTTCTCAAATACGAAGGAAAATTTAGAAGGAAAAAAATACAAAAAGCAAAACAAAAAAACAACCACAAAAATTTTAAACAATGAAAAAAAGAAAAGTGAGCATTATTTAAATATAGAATATATAGTGGTGAGCAAAAGGGGCTCCAGAAGATGTGGGTTACATATTGGAGAGATAAAAAAAGGAAACAAGCGTTGAAATTCAGTTATTTAGACAAACGTTAGAAATCATAGCAGAGAAAGCTGAAAAATGGGCTTAAAGTATTAAGAGCTTCAAAAATTCACATCAGAAAATCAAAACTGTCTTTTCTACAAGTATTTTCATGGCAACTGCACTGAGGAGCTACTTTCACTCGTTCCCAAACCGCATGAATTTAAGCATGCTACTAGGTCGGCATCTCATCCCACCTTTTCACTGTCGAAACGATTAAATGTAGCCATCTTTTCTACAAGTACAGCTTCTCATTTCGCACTTCCCGACAGTGGAACTCACTCTTACTTGCTTCCCTGATGGTTATAATCTTCAAATATTCAAATGTAATGTCAATCGACATTTTCTGATGCTTGATCTTAATCCCTATCCTTCTCTATGTCCTTTCCTCAAACACCTTTCTTTAATCTTGCTCTAACTCTCCGTAACCCCTTGCGCGTTGGTGGCACTCCCGCCTTACTTGGGGTTATATGCTTATATGATTAAAAAAGAAACAAAAAACAAAAAAACAAAAAACAACAAAGTATGACCCTCTATGGAAATGAAAGAAGGACAATAAAAAAAAGATTTTGGTTGATTTTGTTCAGCGACATATCAACATCTATGCCGAAACCTGAAAAAATGAACAGAATTATATAGTTTCAAGTAAATAATTTTTAAATACAGTTATATGCCTTCAAGTTCAGATAAAACTTTTGTTGGTCATTTAATATATATATATATATATATATATATATATATATATATATATATATAAATAAATATAAATATAAAAGTGAACATAGAATCAACACTTAGAGGCGACAGTCTGTTTCATGCTATATGCAATCGTCAGGCCACATATGCTGTTATTTTTCTCGGCTATTTATATATATACGGGTTAGTGGTGCATTGTGGGTATTCTGTTATGGCGGTTATTTCACCGGAAGTCGTTTGTTTATCTATTTAGGTCAAATTATATTGCTTGTTTTTATTTTTGTTTCTTATTTTATTTATTTATTTATTTATTAACGTAGTAAAAATTTGTTTATATCACTTATTTAACAGTTTTGTTTTGGATACCAAAATCGATTAACCGCAGGCTCTCTGACAATTCCTCCAATGAATCCCTATTTAACAAAGCTAAGAAAGACTATGAAACAGCCCAAAAAGATAGCGGATTCCCAGCAATACTCACATACTCACCACATAATACAAAAAAGGCCAACAGAAGAAGAAATATCATATGGTTCAACCCACCGTACAGCAAGAACGTAAAAACAAACGTAGGGAAAATATTCTTCAAACTCTTACACAAACACTTCCCAGAATCAAGCACCTTACACAAGATATTCAACAAAACACAGTAAAAATCAGCTACAGCTGGACCGAGAGCATGGCACAAATAATAAAAAAGCACAATAGGAAAATTATCAACAAACCACACGAACAAATTAAACCCACGTGCAACTGCAGAATAAAGAACGAATGTCCCTTAAACGGAAATTGTTTACAAAACAACGTAATATACCAAGCCACGATAAAATCACCAGATAATGAAGAAAAAGTATACATAGGAGTAACTGAAGGACCCTGGAAACAAAGAAATTATACACACAAAACATCTTTCACAAATAGTAAATATGCAAACAGTACAATGCTTTCTAAGTATATCTGTATATCTGGGAAATTAAAAACAAAACGAACATCACACCAAAAATATCTTGTAAGATAAGGAAAAAATCATCAGCCTACAATAACCAATCAAAAACTTGCAAACTTTGCTCGGAGGAAAAAATAGCTATCATTACTTTCCCCGACCAAAATAAATTATTAAACAAAAGATCCGAGCTCATCTCAAAATGCAGACATGAAAATAATTTTTTACTACGTAACCTAAAAAATTAAAAACGGAAAAAATAAAATAAAAACAAATAAATATACTAATAAACAAAATAACAAAAAAAAAAAAATTAGAAATGAAACATAAATAAATACTATGTTACTTAAAAATCGAAAACCGAAAAGAGAAAATATACAAGTAAAATAAATTAACCTAAATTCATCCAAGTAAATAAATAAACAAACCAATCCCAAATAAAGATAATCAATTAAAAACTGTTCCCGCCAAAATAATAATTAGAATGAACTACAACAATCAACCCCAAAACTGAACAAATAGCTTTAATTAAATTCCCAAACCAAAACAAAACTGTGAAATAAGTGATATAAACAAATTTTTACTACGTTAATAAATAAATAAATAAATGAATAAATAAATAAAATAAGAAACAAAAAAAAAACAAGCAATATAATTTGACCTAAATAGATAAAAAAACGACTTCCGGTGAAATAACCGCCATAACAGAATACCCGCAATGCACCACTAACCCGTATATATATAAATAGCCGAGAAAAATAACAGCATATGTGGCCTGGTGATTGCATATAGCATGAAACAGACTGTCGCCTCTAAGTGTTGACTTCTATGTTCACTTTTATATTTACACACGCTCTATCTCTGATATTGAGCACTTTATTCCATAAATATAGCACACCTTAAGACTATATTTCTTTATATATATATATATATATATATATATATATATATATTATATACATATATATTATTATATATATTATATATATATATTATTATATATATATTATATATATATTATTATATATATATTATATATATTATTATGTATATATATTATATATTATTATATATATATTATATATATTATATATATTAGTATATATATATTATGTATATTATTATATATATATTATTATATATATTATATATATATTATATATATTATATATTATATATATATATATTATATATATTATATATATATTATTATATATATATATTTTATATATTTTATTATATATATATTATTATATATACATTATTATATATATATTATATATATATTATATATGATATAGATATATGTATATTATATATATATTATAATATGTATTATATATATTATATGTAAAAAATATATAGAAAATAGGAAAGAACTCGTTAGGTAAATAATCCAAAGTCCTTTAGTATTTTTGTTATTATTTTTAAAAAATAGTGCTCGATACAAAAGTAGTGCATAAATATAATTATTTATTTAAAAATATGATTCCAACACGCTACATAAGAGTTCTCATGTTTCAAAACAAGAGCCGAAAACTTCAATATAATTATTTGAATTAAATTGAATTAAAGTATTAAGCTCTGTTCTATCTTCAAGCGAATTTTTTTTTGGAATAACTTATTTCTGAAATTTACGTGATTTATAAGGATATTCATTATTGAAATCAAAATTTCTATGGTAACGGCTAGAGCAATAGTTTAAAGAAAAAGGGGCGTAAGGTGTTAATAATTTGTATCAATATCTCGGTTACATTCACAGATGTCAAGTCAGGGTAAGGTTGGTGTGTCTAAATTTAAAGCGGAAGATGACATCGCCTAGTGTGAAAAACAGAGGAATTAATTAGAAGGATGAGATGGAAAGCATACTTGTACTTTCGTGGGAATAACTCAACCGATAAAGAACGCGAAGTTTACGGCTTTAAAAGTAAAAAAAAGTTGCACCATTCAACAAACAGCTATACGAATTTGAAAAAGACCTACTCAACATTATCAACAACATCTCCTTTCAAAAAAAGAAAAGCCACTTCCAAAAACATCTCGACCAAATAGTTAAACGCATAAATGATTGTGATAAAATACTAGTTTAGTCTGACAAAACTGGCAACTTCTACAAATTGGCTGTTGATGACTACAACAACTTAATTAAAAAAAACTTAACCAGGACTTATAAAAAAGCTTACAACAACAACATAAATATGGTTAATAGCATAAACAGAGCAAGTAAAAAAATTAACTGATAAATTAAAAATTAGCGATAGAGTAGGCAAACATGCTGAAAAGGAATGTTACATAACTCTTAAGGACCATAAATATGATTTTTTGGAAAACCCTACTACTAGAATAATTAACCCTACCCGACCCGACATAGGAAAGATCAGCAAAAGAATCCTGGGAAGAATTACTTGCCAAATAAAAAAACAGCTTGGATTAAAATTATGGATCAATACTAAAGATGTCATCAAGTGGTTTAACAATATTGATAATAAACCGAATTGCACCCTTATACAGTTCGATATCGTGGATTACTACCCGTCAATTTCGAAGGATTTATTTACGACTGCCCTGGACTTTGCTGCTTTGTATTCTAACCTGACAAAGGAAGAAACAGATATAATCCTCAGCGCAAAAAATCTGTCCCCATTCATAATGGGGACCAATGGATAAAAAACAATAATGGCCTGTTTGACATCACTATGGGATCATTAGACTCTTCTGACCTTGTTGGTCTTTTAATACTGTACAACTTAACCGCGCACCGCGAAATTGATATTAAGGACATCGGACTGTATAGAGATGACGGGCTCATGGTGGTGAGGAGTTCTACTAGTTTTAAAATAGAGAAAATCAGAAAAATATTTAGTGAATTTAAAAATCTAAACTTAAAGATAACAGTCTGTACTAGATTCAAAAGGGTAAACTTCCTCGACGTAACTCTAGATTTAGCAAGCAACACATACCAACCTTATAGAAAACCAAATACTAACCCCTTATATATATACCCGAAGTCAAACTACCCTCCACCCATAATTAAACATATACCCTCATCAATAGAAAATAGAATTAGCATTAACTCCGCTAACAAAGAAATATTTCAACAGCACAATAGCTTCTATAACGCTGCCCTAAAAAAATAGTGGTTACAAAAATGCAATCATTAACTATAGAAACAATTGCACTGGCCAGAAGAAAATAAACAGGAAAAGAAAAATCATTTGGTAAACCCCTCCGTTCAACCAAATGGTTAGTATTAACCTAGGACAGAAATTCTTAGCTTTAATTGAAAAACACTTCCCCACCAATAGTAGGCTTAGTAATATATTTAATAAGAACACCCTAAAATTGAGTTACAGCTGCACTGAAAATCTAGAAAGTATAATAAAAAAACACAATAATAAAATCCTGAACAAACCCCCATGCCTGAATAGTGTTAATAAAAACCCTACACTTAAATCAGACAATAACAGTGAAAAATTGTGTGATTGTAGAAACCCAGAAAACTGTCCATTAGAAAATAAATGCTGCATCAAATCTGTGGTATACCAATGTACTATCTCATCCACTGAGAGTCTTAATACTAATATGATATACAATGGGTCCACAAAGAATGAATTTAAAGCCAGATGGAGGCTGCATAAGTGCTTTTTCAACAATATAAATAAAAGAAATCAGACTTCTCTATCTAAATATTGTTGGCATCTGAAGGAAATAAATAGGACACCTAAAGTAAAATGAAAAATTATAAACAGGACTAGAACTTGTAAAACTTGGGATGACCCATGCCCTTTGTGCCTCTATGAGAAACTGCACATTATTAAGTTTCTGAATAATAAAAATCTATTAAACAATAGACATGAGTTAACGGTTTTTTACCGACATCATCAAATTTATGCATTGAATAATTAGCTTAAAAACAAACATACAATAAAATAACTTTTATAATCCATAGCCCCAATAAATAGTTTAAATACCCTACAAAAAAAGATAACCCTTTATGAAGTCGTCAAAAAACAAATGTTACGGCAGTTTTTATATACACAAAACCCTTTCATAAAGAAATAAAAAAAATAAAAATAAATCTCCATAGACACGTAAACCAGACTATGCGAAAACATTTTCCGTTTTAAATTTAGACACCCCCACCTTACCCTGACTTGACATCTATGAAAGTAACTCTATAATGATACAAATTATTAACACCCAACACCCCTCCCTATTTAAACAATTCGCCTTGGCTGTTACCATGGAAATTTTGATTTCAATTATGAATATGCTATTAAAACACGTAAATTTCAGAAATAAGTTATTCCAAAAAAATTTCGCTTGAAGATGGAACGGAGCTTATTTTAATTCAATTTAATTCAAATATTTATATTGAAGTATTCTGCTCTTGTTTTGAAACATGAGACCTCTTATGTAGCGTGTTGGAATCATATTTTTAAATAAATAATTATATATATATATATATATATATATATATATATATATATTATTGGTAATTTTTTATAAAAAGTATTAGTATTTTTTACTATAAAAATGTATCTGTGATAAGGTATTGTAATTATTTGCACCATTAACATTGTTTGGACTGTTGTCCTCATCTTTGTTGCTATATTCACAACGTTTCGGCTGTTGCAAGAATTCCCCGTAGACCTCGGGAAAACAAAGCCGGGTAGCTGTCTACCACCTCAGACGAGACTTTGCCCTTCAGTACAGCCTCGTTTGGGTTCCTCTCTGCCAGAGACAGAGAGTTTGACCAGCACACTTCCGAAGTAATCCGGAGAGTGATCAACTAGCAAACTCTATTTTTCCACTTAGTTCATTTATTTCCCATGCGTGATACAGGCTTAGGCGATCTTGTATCTTTCGATAAATGACTGATGATGCAGATTTTTCCCTCAGTAGATTGCCATTTCTTTCTGCGGTAGACCAGTTACCATCCAAGGCTACAGAACCCGGTTTGTCCTGCTATTTACCCATACCTTGGTGTGGGGGGGTTGGAGAAGAAGAGGATTCATACCTTTCCCAAGGGTATTATCACGTAAGTGAATGTAATGGATTCGACTGGAATTCGAACTTGGTTCTCCGATTCCTCAATCCAAGCCGCTATACATTATTCCATAGTGTTAGTAGCATACACAATTACGCAAACTCTACCATATAACTTGAGGACTTTCAACAGCGGCAACAACTTAAATGGATAGCAAGTGTAACACGAAAAGAAGATAATGGTATATTCATGATGTCGACGTTTCATATTACTTCAAACAAAACAATATTGAAAAGAGCGATAACAGCTTCTGAACTTAATTTCCTGAAGAATTTTTTTCATTGAAAGATTTTATGAATTTCAGTCGACGGTAACACTGGCTGCAATTCTTACTAATTAATCCATAGCTGGGGGTGAAGAGGTGAATGCTTGCCTTTCCCAGCTCTATTTGCTCGTAAGTAAATATAACAAACCCAAAACACCCAATCTGCCGATCATGTAGTTTATCGTCATATCTAGGCCGGATAGATAGATAGATAGATAGATAGATAGATAGATAGATAGATAGATAGATAGATAGATATGAACAGACTGGGATAGATAGATAGATAGATAGATAGATAGATAGATAGATAGATAGATAGATATGAACAGACTGGGATAGATAGATAGATAGATAGATAGATAGATATGAACAGACTGGGATAGATAGATAGATATATAGATAGATAGATAGATAGATAGATATGAACAGACTGGGATAGATAGATAGATAGATAGATAGATAGATAGATATGAACAGACTGGGATAGATAGATAGATAGATAGATAGATAGATAGATAGATAGATAGATAGATAGATAGATATGAACAGACTGGGATGGATGGATAGATAGATAGATAGATATGAACAGACTGGGATAGATAGATAGATAGATAGATAGATAGATAGATAGATAGATAGATATGAACAAACTGAGATAGATAGATAGATAGATAGATAGATAGATAGATAGATAGATAGATATGAACAGACTGGGATAGATAGATAGATAGATAGATATGAACAGACTGGGATAGATAGATAGATAGATAGATAGATAGATAGATAGATAGATATGAACAGACTGGGATAGATAGATAGATAGATAGATAGATAGATAGATATGAACAGACTGGGATGGATGGATAGATAGATAGATATGAACAGACTGGGATAGATAGATAAATAGACAGACAGATATGAACAGACATGGGATAGATAGATAGATAGATAGATAGATAGATAGATATGAACAGACTGGGATAGATAGATAGATAGATAGATAGATAGATAGATAGATAGATAGATAGATAGATATGAACAGACTGAGATAGATAGATAGATAGATAGATAGATAGATAGATAGATAGATAGATAGATATGAACAGACTGGGATAGATAGATAGATAGATAGATAGATATGAACAGACTGAGATAGATAGATAAATAGATAGATAGATAGATAGATAGATAGATATGAACAGACTGGGATAGATAGATAGATAGATAGATAGATAGATAGATAGATAGATAGATAGATAGATAGATAGATAGGACGGAGATTTTTGCCTGCTTGGCAACGCTTTGCTTTTATTTGGTTCATTATTTATACTAATTATATTTTCACTTTAATTGTATCTGGTCGCATAATTTGGAGAGCAAGTGACGGCATGTGTAGAATGATTCTCTTATGTTTTTCGTTATAGATTCTTCCTCAGATATTTAGATTTCGGCATTAAAAAACCCATGGAAGTGTTGATATACCGTTAAACAAAAACAACAAACCTTATAAGGAAACGGCTAATATTACCATTCCTTATTTTTATTTTGATCATATATCACGTTAAGGCATGTTGGATAACTCGAATTGTAGAACATGAATGTCACAGTTGTTGTAGCAATTGGGATATTCGCAAGAATTTTTCCAAAGTGTCTGGAAGATTTGGCAAACCGAGGAAGAATCTAAAACAAAAAACTAAAACAAATGAGAATGAAAGCACCCCAAACAAGGCGGGGGTGTCACTAGGACGCAAGGAGTCACAGAGAGTGAGAGGAAGAGTAAAGAGGCGTATTTAAGGAAAGGATAAGAAGAAGAGCAGGGAACTAGAGCAAGACATCAGAAGTTGTCGATTGACATTACATTTGAATATTTGAAGATTATAGCTATCAGGGAAGCAAGAGGAAGGGAGTTCCACTGTCGGGGAGTGCGAGATAAGAAGCTGTTGAAGCAGAAGAGACGCTACATTTAATCGTTTTGACAGTGACAGGGTGGGTTGAGATGCCGACCTAGTAGCATGTTTAAATTCATGCAGTTTGGGAACCAGCGAAAGTAGCTCGTCGGAGGTATGACGATAAACTACATGATCGGGAGACTGGAGGTTTTGAGCAGCGTCAGATCACCTCTTAATCGCTGTTGTTCCCAAGTCAGCCCTTACCCGGGTTGATAGCACCTGTTAGGGTCCCAGCTATGGACAAATAGTTAACTCCCAAACTGGGGTCAAAACATTATGAAAGTATAAAAATACATTTTAGGAATAAAAATACCAGCAATACATTTTCATAGTAAAAACAGTAATTACATTTTCGTAAAAAAAATTAAAAAATTACCAGCATTAAATTCAAAAAAAGACCCATAAGTAGTTGATTTATCGCTAAACTAACGTCTATCTATCTATCTATCTATCTATCTATCTATCTATCTATCTATCTATCAAAGGTGAAATTGTGTATGTGGGAACACTCTCCCGTGTGGTTGCCCCTGATTGAGCATGTGTCCCAATGTCATCTTCTGATGGGTTATTTTATAAAACATCGCGTCAACAAATATGGTTTCTTGCGATTTCATTTTTTTTTCACTCAGTTTTGAATCTCGTAGACGAGATGAACAATAAAATAAAGCGCGATGAGGCAGCTAATAACGATCCCAAAAGAAGCTTGGTGGACTGTTTTGAAATATAAAATATACACTTTGATATGAGTCTGGGGACACAAGAGAAGCACGGTGAAATGAACTTAGGTACCACTGCATAAGATAAGCATTTTTCCCGTTAAGCTTAAATAGTTGTAAATATCTGGGAATGAAGCAACAGAAAAAGATGCATTCCGAAAGCTAAGCAAAGTACTAAGAAACAGGAAAAATTTATGAGAAACAAAGAAAAAAAGGGCTGGACTATTATGTATTGTGAATCAGCTACAACGACTACTTGGACGGTCAGTGAATGGTTGCTTACGATAAAAGCTTTTGAGTGCGCACTATTTAAAAGTCTTTTCAAAACTACAGCGCTTTCAGTGTGCCGATTAACCTAAAAAGACTTTAACTCGACTAAGGACCATTTTTAATATTTTTAGTCCTTTCGAATTCATGTCAATATGTTTGCAAATAAAATGATTTATTTAACAGCCATACCTACGTCTTCTTTATTTTTGTTTTATTATTGTGTGGGATTCGGACGTTCAGATTTTTAATATTAAAAATTATGGATGACCGAATTTCTTACAGTTCCATTGTATCGCGTTTCTCTCCGTGGGTCTGTTGCGGACATTTATCGCAAGTGTTTATCAATCACGATATATTTTGAAGAGCTCTTATGCCTTAATGAAAATGTTTTGTTTTGTCCTTGTTGAAAAGTGTATTTTTTTTATTTTATAAATTTGTAAAGGATAAGCAAAATAATTGCTGATTGGAAAGATAAGTGTATCAATTGCTTCACATATGAGTGATTTTTCAATAAAGGTCCCTCTCCCTCGAATAAACATATCTCCTAAAGGTCCAATTTCTAAATAAGCATCTTATCAGCGTATATTCGATGAATTTATATATACAGAAAGTCCTCTGGCTACGTCAGAACCGATGTGAGGCGTTTCGTGGTTACGGCGCCATATTCCATAATATAATACGTCGTCACGCGGCGCTATATGAGAAAGACGGCGTTGTTTCTTCATCGGCTGTACGCCATATTGGATTGTGCTACATTAACTATCTCCCGTTTGTGTCATTTTGGGGGAAACATTTTACCCTTCATTATGGCTCTCAAACGTAAGGCAAACTCGTGGGTGCTTTTGTAGATGAGTTCCGACCTGCGTCGAAAATCAGATTACGTCACGCCGTACGAACGAATCTCCGACATAAGTCGAGGACCCCCTGTATATATAATTAGTATAAGTAAAAGGTTTGTCCCTTAGTTTATTAATGTTACCTTATATTCTCAAGAATTAATGAATTTATTTTTATTCCGACATTTTTATTACTTCAAACCGTTATTATTTAATGGATACTTCGTATTTGAAATAGACACCCCATTTTTTATTTATTAAACAATGTATATTACGTCTCTAGGCTGTCATGCTAGAGAAATTTTAATAAATAAAATCCAAGGATCGAGTGGAAAAGCATACTGGATCAAACGATAGTTTCTCTTACAAAGGGGACCGCAAGTTTGATTCTTGCCGGAGGACACAATTATTTTACTAAGATTTTTCGAATGAGCCGGCCGATAGATGTAATACACACTGTTTAATAAAAAAAAAAAAAATCGGGCGTCTATTTTAGATACAAAGTGTATAGAATACTGATAATCGGCTCTCCGATTAGCAATGGCGAGCTATTATCAATTAAACAACTCTCACAAAAAATATTGCCGATAATATTTTTTTTCAAAAACGTATTGCTGGTAATATTTGTTTTTCTTCAAAAGTTTATTCCTGGTAATAATTTTCTACAAAGTATTTCTGGTATTAAAACCTATTTTTACACTTTCATACTGTTTTTACTCCAGTTTAGGGGTTAACTATTTGGCCATAGCTGGGACCCTAACAGGTACTATCATCCCGGGTCAGGGTGGATCTGGGAACATCAGCAATTAAGAGCTAGTTCTACATTCGTCAAAACTTCCTGATTAGAAGCCTTGCTGTTGGACGTAGTTTATCGTCTTACCCAGGATGAAGATGTAGTTTATCGTCCTACCCAGGACGGAGGATCGACGTTGCTTAATCTATGTGATCGTACAGGAACCGGTGTTTCAACGGGATCTGACCGTAAGCCTTCAATTATTAGTGTTCGAACAGAGCATGAAATTGTGCAGATAATTGACATACTTCAATCTACGGCGAAACGTGTGTGCTGGAAATATCTGCCTTGACCGGCTTAGGTCTTTAATGACCGTGACAAAAGGCATTTGGTTAGAATTGTCTGCGGTAACAGATAAGCGACATTAGCCCCTAATCGCGTAGACCTTCAATGAAGAAGTTACCAGACACATATCCAGCGATCGGTTAAGCGCTCTTTCGCTTTACCTGAAATACGAGAGCGGAAAAACCCACTAAGATGCTCACGAAATCGTATTCAGAACCTGGACTCGTGACGTTTCTAACTTGAACCTGGAGGACATGAAATGTGGTAGGGTCTTGGTG
Source organism: Acanthosepion lycidas (assembly GCA_963932145.1). Classification (NCBI taxonomy): domain Eukaryota; kingdom Metazoa; phylum Mollusca; class Cephalopoda; order Sepiida; family Sepiidae; genus Acanthosepion; species Acanthosepion lycidas. The sequence continues at coordinate 21,548,857 of OZ010597.1, forward strand.
TGGCGCAGTTTTGATGTGGACATGGGCCAAAAGTGTCACGTGGGCACCGTGCAGCAGGGTCTATATTGCTGTGTTCACGTGGAATGAGTCGGTCCGCTTCAGTATGTCGTTGATCGTTAAACGCTTTGTTGCCATGCTTTCGTGACAATTTTCATTAATTCATAAACTCTACGCAACTCAAGAACTGTTATTTCCACAGGATAATGCATCGCGTTATTAAGTTCTAGTTGCCCAGAAATGGTCCGAGAAGCATTCTGGAGAATTCTGACGAATGGTGTAGCCACTACGTTCGCGTAACACAAGACAAATCAAGCAATTACGTGACGTTGTGGAGAGGTCTGTTTGCACGTAAGACCCTTCACTTACACATAGAGAAATGTGGACGGCTATTGAGCTGGAATGGCTGAAGATCGCTTGTGGAATGCACCTTCGGGTTGGAGGTGTTCGCCAGGATAGAGGGAATCTTATATGACTCTAGTTATGACTTTTGGCACGTCACGGTATATATTCATTTTAATCTTTGAAAAAGCATGCAAACGAATTACAAACGAAATGTGTCAGATTCTGGAAATATGAAGAAAATGTCTTTTGAAGATAACGTGGCAAGAAACAATAAAACAAGAGTTTCTGAGAAGTGAGTAAAAAAAAAAAAAAAAATAAGATATATAGATGCTGTGTCCATTCTTCGAAGAAAATCTAAGTTAAAGATGTGAATCATTTTTTTTTTTTTTTTTTTTGAATTAGCCAACCAGATGTCAGTGTCAGGAGTAGTTAATTTGATTTCAGTTGGAAAATCGAGACATCGTTCTAAATCTAAGGCGGCTCTCCAAATTTGATGGCGATCAAATCACGATAATTTGGAGATTTTTACCACAAATACAAACGTACGCACGTGCTCTCTCACACACAGACATAGATAAATTTAAATTATAGGGATTTATGGGCCAATCACACTATTTTTCTAAGTATGTTTGGGACATCAAGGAAAAAAAAATAAATAAAGAAAAACGAATAGCCACCTTTTGATTGTGTGGAAAATATTTAAAAAAAAGGTTAGTCAATTAAGTGCTATAAATGATACCCACATGATCGATCACATCTTTTTCCATTCTTGACTGGCTGAAAAGATTTTCCCGCAGTAGGTTGCCGTTTCTTTCTGCGGTTATAGAACACGGTCTGTCCTGCTATTTACCCATAGCTGGGAGGTAGAAGAAGAGGACTCATACATTTCCCACGGGTATTAGCACGTAAGTGAATTTCAGTCTGTGATGTGCCATGCGTGATACAGGCTTAGGCGATCATGTATCTTTCGATACATGACTGACAGGGCAGATTTTTCCCTAAGTAGGTTGCCATTTCTTTCTGCAGTAGACCAGTTGGCATCCAATTCTATAGAACCCGATCTGTCCTGCTATTTACCCATAGCTAAGAAGAGGATTCATACCTTTCCCAAGGGTATTAGCACCTAAGTGAATTTCATTCAATTATGTGCCATGTGTGATACACGCTTAGGCGATCATATATCTTTCGATACATGACTAACGATGCAGATTTTTTTCCCGCAGTTGGTTGGCATTTCTTTCTGCGGTAGACCTGCTGCCATCCAAGGCTATAGAACCTGGTCTGTCCTGCTATTTACCCATAGCTGGAGGGGAGAAAAGAGGACTCATACCTTTCCCAAAGGTATTAGCACGTAAGTGAATTTCAATCAGTGGTGTGCCATGCATGATACAGGCTTAGGCGATCATGTATCTTTCGATACATGACTGACGAGGCAGATTTTTTTCCCGCAGTAGGTTGCCATTTTTTTCTGTGGTAGACCAATTGCCAGACAAGACTGTGTCGGGCCAGAAAATCTTTTTGTCAGAATCCATCTTGCACATTTATAAATCTACCACTTGTCTGTGCATTGAATATTGCTGCCATATCTACTTTGGTACCCATGCTGTATATCTTGAATGTATGTTGAAGAAGGGTCTGCAATGTAATCGATCGTAACCAGGCATCTCGGCCTCAGTCACATTCTCACTGACGTCACGTGGCTACCCTTGGCCTTTTCTGCAAATTTTGTCACGTCAGCTGTTCTGTTGAGCTTTTTTCACTGGTGCCCGACTACATAAATTTAGGTATGCTACTAGACAACTAGGTCTCATCATTTTGCTGTTAAACTAGCTAGACACAACCACCATTTCTACTCCAACAATTTCTTTTCTCACACTTCCTACCTGTGGAATTCACTTCAGATTTCTTGCTTCCCTGATAACTACAAACTTCAAAAATTTAAATGCAACATCAGTTTCTATATTCTGTCTTCTGAAAGCCTATTCCTTTTTTTTTACTCTTTTCTCAATCCCCCTTTTCTCAGAGATCTCTTTCACATTTATTCTATGTAATACCACCACCTATGTCTTAGTGGCATTATCGCCTTGCTTGGGATGAAATGATTAAAAGTAAATGTCAAGTTTGAAACTTTGCTTACATCATTGATAACTTACAAATTGTGAAAAGGGACAATATTAGCAGCATGCAGTTGTCTTGCTGTTTCAAACTTGACATTTGTAAATAAATGCAAAGTACAGATAACTATATATTTTCAGCAATATTGAAAAAGTGTTAAAACTATTTCCTTAACAAATTGATATGTCCTGAAAAAGGATATATTCGTTCGAAGTAGCAAAGTGGTTGTTGACTACTGTAACCGAGTAGGACAATCTAGCAGGTAACCGTAATGGACTGGTACTCGTCGTAGTGGTAGGCAATAAGCGTAGGCAATAGGCAAATACGATAGGCGGAGCCTATAGGCATCAACTTGTACCTCCACATCAGTCTGTATTTATGGCTGACACCAGCCAATCATATTACTTTTAGGGGGAAACAGGTGTATGCATATTCATTACATAAAAATAAACCAAAATGAGTCAAGACTAACAATATTGAAATAATAGCAAAAGTAGTACTTCAAAAAAGCAACAATAAGATGGAACAAAGTCAGCAGTATAGAAATAGTAAAAATAGTTCCTCTGAAAAGTAAAAGTAATAAGATTGATAGAAACCTGTAATGATGTCACAATAGAGAAAATAATCCCTCACAGAAGCAACAATAAATTGGGCTGAAACTACAATATGGAAATAGCAAAAATATTTACCCTGAAAAGCAACAATAATAAGATTGATTGAAACCTGTAATGATGACACAGTAGAGAAAATAATTCCTCACAAAAGCAACAATAAGTCAGGCTGAAACTACAATATGGAAATAGCAAAAATAGTTACCCTGAAAAGCAAGAATAATATGATTGATTGAAACCTGTAATGATGACACAATAGAGAAAATAATTCCTCACAAAAGCAACAATAAGTCAGGCTGAAACTACAATATGGAAATAGCAAAAATAGTTACCCTGAAAAGCAAGAATAATATGATTGATTGAAACCTGTAATGATGACACAATAGAGAAAATAATTCCTCAGAAAAGCAACAATAAGTCAGGCTGAAACTACAATATGGAAATAGCAAAAATAGTTACCCTGAAAAGCAAGAATAATATGATTGATTGAAACCTGTAATGATGTCCCAATAGAGAAAATAATTCCTCACAAAAGCAACAACAAATCAGGCTGAAACTACAATATGGAATTGGAAAAATAGTTCTTTTAAAAAGCAACGTGATGTCCCAGTAGAGAAAATACTGATAACATGATTAAATCAGTGATAGCATGGATTAAGGCCACAATTATTTTAATCATTTTCAAAAATGCATCCGTTAAAATTTAAAATAAAACAGAATAAATTCAGGAATATAGTGAAAATATTTAAGATCTATTAAGTGAAAAAGCAGCATATATAGAAGAATTGAGTCAAGTAATATCGAGGAATGTGAAAATACTTAAAAAGAAATAAAGTGGATTGATACCAGTAAGATTGCAATAATTGTTGAAATAGTCCATAATATAAGAGTACATACTTCCTCTAAAATATTATGTTGTCCCACATGCAATGATGCACTTTATGTGAAATGAATAAAACACTTCTGAAATATTATATAACTAATTTATTTAGATGAAATAGGTTTCAAGTTGACGAATGACTGCTCTCCAATGTACCTCTAAAGTCTTGATCCAATCTTTACATAATTTTCATCCTTTGATGTTATAAACAGTTCAAATGTTTCAGTTACCTCTTCGTTATTGGAGAATGTTTTATTGTATATGAAAAGGTCAAAATAAGTGATATTATTCATCAGGTGAATATAGAGGATGAGGCCAAATTTTATAATTCAGGATATGATTGAGAAATGTGTGACTATGCATTGTCATGCAACAAAATTGGACAATCTTTATTCACAAGTCTAGGATGTTTCCTTTTCAATTTTTCCTGCATACACTCAATTTCTCCACAGTACAAGGTTGCTTTTATTGTTTTCCCTTGAGGCAAGAATAAATAATGAATAACACCTTTGAATGACCAACATACAGTAACCATGAACTTTTTAAGGTGCAATAGACGATTGGGTATTGTTTCAGTGATTCACTTGCATTTAACCACTGGCTTACTCTCTTACTGTTGTCAAAGAGTATTCATTTCTCATTGCTTGTCACGATGCAAAAATGGTTCTTTTTCTCAGTTTGTAATCAACATTGTTTCATTGTAATCATTTTCAATGGGCTTATGAGTAATGATATATTGAAAGAAAAATTATCTGGAAGGAAAAAGTCAGCAATAACGCTATTTACATTATTCGGACTATTGTCCTCATCTTTGTCGCCATATTTATTACAACGTTTCAGCCGTTGTACACCACGTGTCACAGTTAAGGCAGTGGAGACCTTGGAGAGTGAAATTAACAGGAGATAACTGACAACTGACATGCATTAAACATGACATGTGGAACTTGAACAGTCTACCCCAGTGAGTGAAATAAAGGATTCATTTTGACATTCCAACCACCTGAAGAAGGTTGGAGCGTACAACGGCCGAAACGTTGTAATAAATATGGCGACAAAGAGTGGACCTGGGAACAAAAGCAATAAAGAGGTGGTTCCATGGTCTGAAAAAATCTCCAACCTCTAGAGCAGACGCCTTGCTTCCAGATGTAGTTTGTCATCATACCCAGGACTTCAACTCAAGAACACCAATTATGAAATATACTGATGTCAATATCATTGTAATGACTGCAAAAATCCTTTGACTCAAAAACACCAATTATGAGATAAATTGAGACCAATATTGTGGTAATATTAATAAATAATATTTCCTCAGTGAATACCAATAATAAAATTAATTGAAGTTTGTAATATTGCAATAAGAGTAAAAATACTGAAACTAAAGTAAACAATAATAAAGGGCCAGTAATAATGTCATAATGATAAAATGCTTGAATAAGTAACAACAATAATAAGATTGATTGATTCAAGTAATATTGTAAATGATATTACTTCCTCAAAAAGCAACAATAGTAAGAGGGATCAGGGTAGTAATATTGTAATAATTTTGAAAATACTTCCTCTTATAATCAACATGAATATGAATTGAGGCCAGTAATATTAAAATAAAAAAATAATCAGATTGACTGAAGTCAGTAATATTGTTATAACAGCAGAAATTATTTAAAAAAAAAACTATAAAAATAAGGTGAAGTGAGTCGAGTAATACTATAACAGTGAAAGTAATTCCTCAGAAAAACGACTATAATAAAATACATCGTGGTTATTAAAATCGTATTCGTTTTGATAATGCTCCCTAAAAAAGCAACAATAATTAGATCGAATGATTTTTTTATACTAGAGTTCACCTAGTACATAGCTCAAGATGCACTCAATGTAGAAGCTTACTGAATGTTGTAGCATACTTATGGATGATAATGTGTATGTCCCCATTCACATAAATACAGTAATAAATACTGTATGTTAGTCTGCAGTTAGAGATTCATTTCAGAATTCACTTGACTCACTTTTAGAAGTTGGTGAATCGTATATGTGTTGTTCTTGTTCTTAGTATTATCATTCATTACCAACCTTCATGAGATTATTCTATTCAGTAACCTTCCCAAGGCGTGTGATATGCATATAAGAGGAGGTGGTAGGAAGTGAAAATTATTAGAAGGATAAGTAATGGCTTGATTTGAAAAGGTTAAGATAGTAGAGTTTGGGAAAACATTTGGGAATGTATATTCTCCATAAAGAATACTTGAGGAAAAGCTGTATATGTTGAACTACCTTTTAAAAATTGGACTATGAAGGAAATGATGGTTATTCAACTTCATGGAGGTAGTGACCCAGTCATATCATAATATTTGTGAAAACACTTTCTTTAAAAATCAGTGGATTGGGAAAGTAATATTGAAATGATAGGGAAAATAATTGCTTCCAAAAGCAGCAATAAGATAGGCCAGTAATATTGCCACAAAATGAAAATACCTTGTGTAAAAAGAAGTAATTATAGTATGGATTGATGTTATTAATATTGATGCTTTTAATATTGTAATAATTATGACAATACATCCTTTTTAAAGCAACAATAATATCATAGATTGAGGCCAGTAATATTGAAAATACTTCTATAAAGATCTTCTTAGAAGTACATGTAATTAATACATAAAAACAAGCATAATAAACAGGGTACAATGGGAAATTACAATTATAACAATAACTATAATAATAACTATAATAGTTAGCAATACAAAAAGAAAAACTAAGAAACCAAATTATTATAGAATGAGCTAACTAGTTATCATTCCTTCCTTGTTAGAACTCAAAGAAATTAAAATATTGTGCAGACTGACTGTTGTAGCATAGCTACGGACGATAATCGGTATGTCCCCATTCACATAAATACAGTAGTAAATACTGTATGTTGGTCTGCAGTCAGAGATTCGTCTCCAGCTGTGCTGGGGAAACTCTCTGCCTCTGGACAGAGAAGATCTCCAGATGTGGCTATGTCGAAGGGTAGAGTCTCGTCTTGGGAAACAGCTACCTGACCACGTTTTATACTGGGTCTACAGGGAATTTTTAGATGAGCCTACGAGCTCGGATACCCTACATTAAATTCCGCCTTGTGCCACATCTGACCATGTTGGGTGGTTGGTAGATATCCTGCAGTTTGAGATTCATTCTGGAATTCACTTGACTCACTTCTAGCAGTTGACTACTTCTACAGGCCACTGGCGAATCTTACATGTGTTGATAGTGTCCTAAGTATTATCATTCATTACCAACCTGTGTTTATTCTATTCATTAACCTTCCCTAGGTTACAACACTGACTAAAAATGGGAAACATGAGAAAAGAAAATATTATTAATACGTGCTTTGCTTCCCTTTTTCCTGATTCTATGTAGTAGTTCAGCAATACTTTGTTTGGTTTTTCGAAGGCATCTTTTCACTGTTACACTTTCAGTGTCATATTTTACATTGCCTTAACACTTAAATTTTTCCTCTAATTTGTTTCGAACCTCTCCAATCTGAAACTTGTAACTTAGGCTAAAACTAGCAATATAATAATAGTAACAATAATACATCAAAAAATAAACTTCTCTTCATTAATCATTTGAAAGATACTTTGCTTCCTTCCATCAGCATGGCTGATGCTAACCTCCAGGAAAGTGACTTCTCAGACTCACGTTCCCTGCTGACATGAAGTAGAAAGAATATATTGAATCCATTGCTAGGCCAGTTCAATATGTCAGATGAGAATTTCTCTTACGTATCTATAAGTCTACCATTTGTTCATGCTTAGAATATAGCTGTCACTTATAGTCAAGTGTCCCTGCTATTTACCTTGAAGTCTTTGGTATGATCCAAAGAAGAATCTGCAATATTATTGGTCCTGATCTGACAGCTCAGCTCTAGTCACTTGCCCACCACTGTAAGGTTGCATCTCTTTTCTATAAATATTTTCAGGGTAATTGCATGAATGAGCTCTTCACTATGGTACCAAGAGTTTTCTAATTTAAGTGCAGCACTAGACAGGCATTGAGGTCTCGTTAATTTAGAGTAGAGCTGGCTAGATGTAGCCATTAATTCTATGTTAATCATTTCATTGCTTGCACTTGAGAAAATCCATTCCAGCTCCATGATTTACAGTCGAATCTAACTTGAAAAAATTCAAATGCAATGTCAATCGATATCTATTGTCCAAACAGATTACGCTCTTGTCTTTCTTCTAATTATTAATATTTCTGTTCCTAATTCATGAATACCATGGAAACCACTGGGTTGGAGTAAAATTGCTATCTTTTTGGGGGTAATTCTTGTCCAAAAAATAATTTAAATAATGTACCCGAGAGTAATAAAACATGAGTAATAATGAAGTTTATACTGACCCAGAGTTTTCAGATAGAAGGCAACAGTAATAAGATGCACGAGAACTAGTATTAATATTAGGTTGGTGCAAAAATAATGACGTAATAATGTCGTTTTTTGACGTTAAAAATACGTCAAAAAACGACATTATTCCGTCATTATTTTTGCACCAACCTAATAATAAAATATAATCATAATAATAATAATAATAATTATGATCTTGATAATGATGAGTATACTAACGCCGTGTGTTGGTGAAAACAACACTAATAAGAGGGATTAAAACTCGGAATAAACCAATATGACTAATATGCATTGTGTTCAGTGTTGGTATAAAAAGCAAATCTAAGAAAACAGAAAGCCACGTACTTCTTCTATTTGCAGTGCCCCTTCAGGACGTAGGTGATCATGTCGCTCCAAGACAGTTGGAGGAAATGACGTTTGACGATATGTCAGCTGATAATGAAAAACAAGAAAACACTAGTGAATGCAGAGAGAGAGAGAGAGAGAGAGAGAGGTTTATGGATATTTCTAAAAAATGAGTGAACTAATTATCGAATATGTCCTTCCTTTGAAACAGGCCGCTAAATATTGTGAATATGATAAACTGGGATCGGAAAACCAGTCAATCGAAGAAGATTTGATCCAAATGAAAATGGTAAACGGCATTCAAAATGAGGAGTAACAGCAAGTGACTCTAATGCATTTACAACTGGGAAAGTTGTCACGAGAACATTGTATCGAATTTGTTCAGTAACAAGAATTAATTGGGAAATTTAATAGAACAAATTTACTGATCCGGTAATGGACACATGCGATAAAGAAAAAAAAAAAAGATAAAATAACGCGTACTTTTTGTGGATATCAACATAAAAAAAAACAAAAAACAATGACAAATACAAAAATGTCCGGCATATATAAAAAAAGACAAAATTAAACGTATGTGTAAGTCCAAAAAGAAAAACGTAGAGACAGTCCAACAAAATGAAGAGGAAATAATTGTGGACGTCTTTTCATTGAAAAAAAAAAATGAAAAAAAGGGTTATTAAAATCTCGAATGAATAATGTTTTATTGGACATTTCTGGAAGAAATTGGGAAAACCAAGATTAAAGAAAAGACTTGTCCAATTGAATCAATTCGACAGATCTGTGATAAAAACGTTAGGCTATTTTGAAGCCTACGTTGAATTAAAAAAATAAGATTGACGTATTACCAATTATCGTGGCAAACTGTGAAAAGAATTATGGTTTAATATGAAATGATGTATTGAACATAAATTCGATAAAATTAGTAAACAAGTCAAGGCAGCAGAAACTGGAAGGTTAAAAACTAGGAGGCAAAGTTAAGACTAAGGGAAACTGTCTCCTCCTTATATATTGAAGCACGAAACGTACCAGTTTATCTAATACTAATAGTTGTCAAAAAACTAAAAAAAAAAAATACTGGAACAAGATATAGAACGATTTCTGCCAAGAGGGAGCCAATGTGCCTCCCATTTATTAATTTTAAGGAAGAAGGATGGGGATCTGAGTATTTCCGGTGACTACAAAATAGGTGTAAACCACAAAATTCGTACAGGCTCATATTCTATCCCCAATTTGGAATGGACATTGAACTCCTTTTTGAATATGAAACTGATGTAATGAATATGCATACACTTGGTTTTCCTCCTCACAATATTATGATAGGCTGGTGTCAGCCATAAATACAGACAGATGTGGAGGTACAAGACGACGCCTATTGGCTACGACTATATTCGTCTATTGCCTACGCCTATTGCCTACCACTACGACGAGGACCAGTCCATTACGTTTACCTGCTCGATTGTCCTACTCGGTTACAGTAGTCCAAAACCATTTTGCTATTTCGAACAAATATATCCCTTTTCGGGACATATCAGAAACCTTCTCTAAAATCGATCCAAAGTTGGCATCTCATCAAATACCTATTGACGAAGACTTCAAAGAAGTCACAACAATAAACACGTCAATAGATTTATTAATATGGAAAAGAATGTCGTATGGAATTAAAATCGCAAGTGTGATTTTTCAAAGGGCTATAGAGCAAGTTATTGGTAGCGATATAAAAATTGTAATATGCTACCACGATGACATTTGTGCTGGTGCAATTAACAAAAAGAATTAAAATGAAAAAGCCGGTATGGTTTTGAATAAATTAAAAATTCTGGATTAACAATTACCAAAAATTAATGTGTACACAACACTAAAAAGATTATTATTATTCCATATTTAACGAGGGGGTATCACAAGACCAATCGTTGACAAAACATTAAAAGCTGAAGTACCTAAGAACAAAAAAGAATTAAAAGCTTACTTAGGACTTCTATATTTCCACAGACGATATGTAAAGTGACAGTCCGATTTGACAGATCCTTTTGCTGCTTTAAGAAAAAAAGAATTTGGAATTTATTTGAACAATAGAACAAGAAAATTTAAAAGCTGTTCTAGTAAAAAAAGCCAGTAGTAAAAATTTCGACCCTAGAAAGGAAATATTAGTAACAACTAACGTAAGTGAACACTCAATTTCTGGAATATTAGTTCAGGATGGTCATCTTATTATGTATCTTTCAGAAAATTGTCAAAAGCCGAAGTTAACTACTCAGATATTGAGAAAGAAGCATTGTTCATAATATGGACGACAAATAAAGTTCGTCAGTTCTTGATTGGAAAGAAATTTCTACTAAGGTCCGACCATAGACGTTTAGAATTCATATTTAATCCTAGGAAGGGACTTCCAAAGGTAACGTCTTCTAGAATTCCAACATGGTCGTTAATGCTAATGGCGTTTGACTTTGACATTTAGTACATGAAAGACAACGACATTCCGGATGTAGTGTCGAGATTGAGGTTCATTTTTTTCTGAAATTGAGAAAGGGGGAAAAATTCGGAGATACTTTCTTACACTCGATCGAAACTGATATTTTTTGGACAGACAAATTAGCTGAGAATACGAAACGAGATCACTCATTATCGTTTATCGGTATGCTACAACACTTTTTGAAACTCGTACCATTAGTTATGTTATGGTTTCTGAGCCGTATTCGAAGTGAATCGCCGCATCCAATGGAAGACCTATCAAATTTATGACTTAAAAATTTGCCACATTTTTTAACTTCAAACGGGTAGGGTATGTGAGTCTATTAGAGTTTCACTTGGCGCGCACGCGAGCTGAACTAATATTTTATCTAGACCATTGGCTATTAATATATAAGATTACTTTCGGACAATCTAACAACTGGTTCACTAAGCTTTCATAATTTTAAGAATCGTTTCGTGCTAACCAGTGGGATGCCATCACTGGTTTTAAGAGCACGACATTTATTGCCGTCATAATGACGCTACATCATCACCGATCGAACCCTGAATTTAAGCATATCACGATGGACGGATCTTCTCTCAGTGTGACTCCATGACTTGAGGCCCTCTTGTGACTTAAGCTCAACCGAGACCTCAAGTGAAACGCGTGCATATGATCCATCGCTAACGATACTGTTAGAATTACTGAAAAAAAGCGCATAATCACCTGTTTGAACAACGTCAGTCCACTCAAACCCTCGGTCACGATGTCTTGTAATTTCTTGCTTGCACAACCCTCGACAGCTTCTAAACAGTTTTGTCTACCCAAATCCACTTAAAAGACTTGATTCTACTCGTGTTATGGTTTCCATGCACTTTTCAAATGTGGCGCACGTTTATATCGTCTCCACGCTCCGATAATATCAAGAAGATGGTGAGATGCAAATTCTAGATATGGCAGCATTTTTGGTTCTGACTCTTGAAAAGATACAGTGATGTCTTGAGCGCCTATTGTCCAACCAAGACCTCATGATCTATCACTAAGGATACTGGAAAATACGCCTCCCTGTACCGGTCCAGTAAGTACCTGGCTCCTTCTGTTATCCTTAACGTTACAAGAGCAAAATCATGGCGTACTACTGCCATATACGAGCACGAGTTGGGCACCTCGAGGTGGTGCAATGGTTCGTAAGCTTGTCTCGCTAGAAAAATTACGACTGAGTAGTGAGTTCGATCCTCACTGGGTGCCCCTTACTTTCAGCCTTGTGCCACATCCAAGCTACGCTTGGAAAATCACTATATCGGCACGAGTTGTCCATTCTTCTTGTGGGTGATAAATTTTCCTTTCCATACGGACTAAGTTTTGCATGCCTCTCGCTATACTATTGCTATTTCTATGTAAAGAGTTCAAAAGAACTACATTCCTTAGTTAAACCAGTTACAATCTCTACAGCTGAGTCCCACCTTGCCACACCCACTGTCGCCACCATCCTCATTCTCATTGTATTCCATAGGTGATATGTAAGTACCACTTACGCAATTTCTTTGCTCGAATCGCTGCCCCGATCATTATAATTATATGTTCAAGTCTAGGGTTAACCGTGGTCTTATCCACATATCTACATAAACTGTTCCTCTTAAGCTGTAACCATTTTCCTGAAGTGGCTCTTGGGCCTTGCACAGGGCGAAAATTATTGTTAAAAAATACCTCTTCAGGCTGGTTTTAACATTTTTTCTTCGAGAATAGTTGCCACATCCAGACAAGAAAACCCAGTCAGCACTGCTGTTTCATTCGTTGGGTAGAAATAGACTCATACCTTTTCCAAGGTTATTCGTGAACATACTGAATTCGAACCCAATCTTTCTATGTCATTAACCGTTGCATCCTGTTTTTTAAATATGTCGATTGAGCCATGCATACATGTTCTTTGTGGAATAAAAGCTAAATTTGGTTTTATTAAAGCCTTGGATTGCTTTATTACTAAGGTGGTTTATTCCAGGGCATTTTTACGACAAATATGTCAAAATTATGCTGAGAAGTCTAGTGATGCTCTTTAAAAGCTTCCAGATGTACAAATCATTTTTTTGTCGAGCCATTGAGAGCCTGGAATCCCCCTCGTGCGTACACATGAAGCGATTGCGAATCCATTATCATGTAATCTACGCAGCATTATAATCTCCTTAGTACATATATATTTGGTCATCTTGCAACGGCTGTTACTAGCAAACGGCGTAGCCTGCGGGCAACTGTATTTATGTTCCGTTAGAGGAGAAAACAGTGAAGCAAATGAGTAGAAAGATTTTGTTGCGCCTGCTAACCTTGGAAATCAGCATTCAAAATCACAGCTTTTTATCTGGGATCAAAATAAATAAGTAGATACAGTAGAATTCCTGGCAACAAATTGGTTACAAAGTCCGGATATGAGGGATTCCGGATATGAGCGAGTCCGGGTATGAGGGTTTCCGGATATGAGGAATTGGTTACAAAGTCCGGATATGAGGGATTCCGGATATGAGCGATTCCGGGTATGAGGGATTCCGGATATGAAGGAATTGGTTACAAAGTCCGGATATGAGGGGTTATATTTAGATTAAAATAAAAGAACTGAAATCAGGTTTAACATTTATTTACAATCTTTTATAGTAAACAAAATAAACTAATGTTGAGTGAAATATAACGGAATTGATTTTAAGGAAAAACAAATAAATTATGTAATGTTAATTAAGATTCATTAAATTAATTATGCCACGTATGCAAACCAAATAATGTAACGAGGATTTTTTAAATCTCTGTTGCATGATGATTCTTTCTCTTCCGTATTTCGTTTTGCTTTTGCTCTTGAAACTTTTTAAACGAAAGACACTTTTTAACTCTGCGTGCGTTATTGCAATCGTCATAGCTGAATGCTGGCTTTCTTTCCATAAAACTGACATTTCAATATCTTTTTCAATTTCAGTCCAAATTTCATCCTAATCATTCATCTCGTCGCTATTTTTTTGCAGATGTGTCTCGTTGTCATCCTTTTCTCTTATTCCCATCATCTTTTGCACCAATACAGGCCATTAGGGTAAAATAAGCATGAGCAATTATCCAAAGTAAATTTCCTGAAAAACAGAAATTTCAAATCGGTTACATATCACCCAAATAGTTCAAATATACACGTCAAAATCATGTCCGGATATGTGGGATTCCGGATAGGAGGGATTCCGGATAGGAGGGATTCCGGATAGGAGGGATTCCGGATATAAGGGATTCTACTGTAAATGGAAAAAAAAAACAAAAACAAAAACAAAACAAATTCGGTGCCAGTTCAAAATTATTTAAGTAACCTCAGGAACTCTGTCTACGTAAATATTCTTTTCTACAAGATAACATATACGAAGGTTCCGAAATACTAGTCAAATTCCGGGGGGTGCCTTGCTTTGATTCATATTCACTGCTGGTGAAAATGAATCGCTATTGGTAGCGATCAAGTGGCGATATAGTGTTTTACCACTAAATACTTGCTCTATCCAGTGGTGTTATTTTGCTCCTCGTATCTGTTGTAGCTTCCCTGGAAACAAACACGAGTTATTACTTTCGAGGGGTCCTTCATATCTCTTACTCCGTTCATTATTTATCTATCACAACCCACGACGTCCTGGGTAAAACAATAAACTACATCCGCATCCTGGGTAAGACGATAAACTACGTCCAACAGCAAGGCCTCTGATCAGGAGGTTTGAGGAGCGTGGAACCACCTCTTAATTGCTGGCGTCCCCAGGTCCACCCTAATCCGGGGTGGTAGAACCTGTTAGGGTCCCAGCTATGGGTAAATAGTTGATCTCCAACCTGACTCAAAACACTATGAAAATGTAAAAATAGGTTTTAATATCAGAAATACTTTATAAAAAATTACTACCAACAATAAATTTTAGGGAAAAAAAATTACTAGCTATACATTTTTTGAAAAAAAAAAAAAAATTACCAGTAATAAAAATTTTGTCGGCATTGAGCCTAATATGCCACAAACCAAACCAAACCAAACAAAACAAAACCAAACAACCCACAAATATTTATGACTGTTGAAAATGGGTAACCAATGGTAATGACGAGGCGGAAAATAATCTTTTGTACCTGAAGTTTTACTTGATCCAAAGTTGTGCTTCCTGTATGATTATATGGAAAAAATACTTTCGGAGCATATATTCCTCATCCACTCTCTTTTGGTCTGTTTATTATCTGCTTATGTCAGCCTACAAGATATTCATTGCTGACAAAGTTATTGATGTGGGTGCCAAAGTTGGGCCCACAGAAGTAAAACACGGAACACGGATTAGATGTAAGAAAGATATATTAACAACAGGTTACAGAGATAGTGTAAGCAGAGCTTACTATAAGTTAGTGTCCAACACTGGTAGTCGTACGAGACTCTCACTATCACTCTCTATCACTCTCTGGAGAGTGCTATGTCGCCTACTTAATATAGGCCTGGAAGAGTCTATTGTGTAGGTAGTTTCCGGTCTCACAATACCCCCCTTCCAAAGAGTTTTCTTTTTTGAAAAGGAGAGAAAAAAAATAAAACTGTTAATACTTTTTCCTCTTGGGATTTATTGTTTCTCAGCTGGAAGTAGAGATCTTGATGCGTGAGCCACAGCTTTTCGCGAGCCATCTGGCAGTTTATGTAATATGCAAGCGCCTATGCCGTACGAGCTTGCATCACTTGCGACTATGATGTCGAGACTAGGGTCGAAATGTGTGAGGGAGAGGTCTGAAGTAAGAGTTTTCTTGATCTTCTCGAATGCGTCTTGGCATTCCGGGGTCCATGACCATGGTTTGTCCTTTTTTAAAAGTTGGTTGAGAGGCCCTCTCAAATTTTGCATGTTCTTAATGAAACCCTTGGTAAAAGTTAGCTAGGCCGAGGAAGCTTTGTAACGCTTGAACGTTATCTGGGGCCGGCATGTTTCTGATCGCGTTGGCTCTTTCTGGATCCGGCCGACGACCATCTTTATTTAAAATGTGACCTAAGTATTTAATCTCTGGTAAGAAAAAGTCACACTTTGCCTCCTTAACCTTAAATCCGTATTCTTGTATCTTTTCGAATACGTTTATTATATGGTTCCGGTGCTCTGCCGTAGTTTTACGAGTAACTAGTATATCATCCAAATAGGCTGTTGCGTAGTCAAGATCGCCCAGCATGGCGTCCATGACCTGCTGGAAAATTGCAGGCGCAACCTTTACTCCAAAATCCAGCCTGTTGTATTTGTACAACCCTCTATGGGTGTTTATGCAGAGCAATTTGAAACTTTGTTCTTCCACCTCTATCTGAAGGTATGCGTCCGAGAGGTCAATTTTAGAAAAAGATTTTCCACCATTGAGTTTATTGAAAATTTCTTCAGGGCTTGGGAGAGGGTAGTGGTGATCTTGCAAGGCATCGTTTAACCCTGTGGAAAAATCTGCTCATACTCGTATTTGATTGGACTTCTTTTTTACGTAGACCGTAGGTGCTGCCCACTCGCTGAAATCTGTTTTTGGCAGAATACCTGCTTGTTCGAGTCTATCTAACTCTTTATTGATTTGCTCTAGAGCAGCGAAAGGGACATTCCGTTTCTTTTTGAATACCGGTTGTGCACCGCCCTTCACCTTGAACTTAGCTTTCATTTTAGTACATTTCCGAAGGCCGCCAGAAAAAACCTGGGGAAATTGTTGTTTGAGTTCCTTTTTTAGATTTACCAAATTGGACGTTGTACTTTGTATCTTGCGACAATATGTACTCATTGGGCAATTCCAAAGATTGAATTTTTCTATCCAATCAGTTCCAAATATGTTGTCTGAAGTTTTTAATACGTAGGCTTTGAGCTTTTTGGTAACTCCATTTAGTATTTAGTGTTACTGTAAGTATTACCGCGCCTAAAATGTTAATCTTTTCGCCAGTTACGGATTTTGCTGTTTTATCCGTTTTTAATAAGGTCGGCTTGTTTAATTTTCGCCAAGTACGCCAGTTAATAGTTGAAATATCAGAACCCGAGTCAAGCTGGAATTTAATGGACTTATTGAAAATATCCACAGTTACATATTTTCTTAAATTCCTATCAACAATATTGTCAGATTTAGCTTGCCTGATTTTATTTTTGGGTTTTCTCGTTCTGTTGGCGTACCTTCACGAAGTTAACGTATGACCACTTTTATTGCAATCTTTGCAATATTTTTTGTTCTTAACTGGACAGAATTTCATCCAATGCCATTTACCACAATGGTAACATGGTCCGGGCGGTTTCTTTAACTTATTTGGGTTTTGGTTACTGCGTAATTTAGGACATGAGATTTGCCTTTTGTCTTTTTGAGGGGAATAGGAGGTAGACTTAATTCTGATTTTATTAATCAGAGTCACACCTCATTCCTCGATAGTGTTTGAGTCACGCTTTACAGATATTACTCTTTGACAGTCCTCTGTCAGTTTTTGGAGAGTCAATCCTTGTTCGTTCTCAAGCTTAGTCAGTACCCGTCGTCTGACTTCGGCGTCTTCTGCTGATACTAGACCTTGTGCGAAAATTAAGCACTTAAAATCATCGGCAGTTAGTTCGGCTAGTTTAAAATCATTACAGAGCTTGTTTACCGATGCTGCAAACGTTATAAAATCTTGCTGGTTGTCTTTGACTGTGTTCAGGCATTTCCAACGTATGTGGAACAAGGTTGTGTTAGGCCCGAATAATTCCAATAGGAGCTTAATCGTCTCTGAAAAATCCAAGACAGTCGTTTTCTTGGGTAGTATGAAGTCTACGAACCTACTATGTTCTGCAGTTCCCAGTTTTCTCAATAGTAGACGTACCTTTTTTTTTACTGGACCATTGTTCACAGTCTACGTTGAAAATATCTTCGTAGCGCCTGTAAAAAGCCTGGAACGTTTTGTCTTACTCTGGTACGTATTCAAAGGTTTCCATTGAATTGTAGATTATACTCTGGGAGAATATTGTATCTTTTTCAGAGTTTGAGCCTTTTAATGCATTTACGAGTAATTCTTTAAGTTGTTTCTGTTGTAGTTCTGCATTCTGAAGCGTAATTTTTTGGAATTCCATTTGCTGTTTATGTAAATCTCAAAATAGTTGTTGTTGTCTTTCTTCTGATTTTTGTTGCTGGTCCAAATTTAGTTTTAACATTTGGGCAACTACTTTTTGCAAATCTTCCATATTTAAAAATGACAGCGCTTTTTTGTTTCTTTGAAACACGTGTACTAAGAGGAGGTACACAAAAAAATCTTGATAGATTTTTGTTCCTTTTTTTTTTCTTTTACAGAAAAAAAAATATGGAAAGACAAGTGTTAAACTAAACTAATTATGTGTGTTTAGCTTTTTTTTCCGTGGTTCCGTTAATTTTAACGTAATTGAATAATTGTTCACCACACTTATGTATTTTTTTTTTTTAGAAAGGTACAAAAAGAAGAAAACTCACCTCAGTGAATTTGGGGGGAGAATACTTTTATGCCCGAGTTCAACTCAGTTGCATAAAAAATGTTTCGATAGTTTTTTCCGAAAACCTGAGTATAATGGTAGTATCTGATCTTGTGTTGTCAGTTTTTTTACGAACAACTGTTTTTTTTCTGTGTGTGTGGGTGTGTAGAAATCGTTCTCGTATTGGACAGACTTTAATATTCCGTAGATGTCGAATCGCTAGTTTGTCAATGGCGTTTGGTATTGGAATATATATAGACGCTGGGTGTTTAGATTTTAAATCGCTAATGTATGAATACCAGCTTAATTTCACGTTCAACAATGCTGTGGTAACGCGTGGAGTTTGTGTATTTTTCGAGTACTGTCGCTATAGATATGGTGAGAACGAAATTCTCGAATCTTTTCTGTCGCCACTGTTGTGGGACTGGCAAGGTATTGCGGTTTTCGACGTGAATGCGTTTCTAGAATTCTTCGTCGACCGAGATGCGGGATTGGCAAGATATTTAGGTTTCGCCGTGAGTGCGTTTCTAGAATCCTTCGTCGCCACTGATGTGGGTGCCAAAGTTGGGCCCACAGAAGTAAAACACGGAACACGGATTAGATGTAAGAAAGATATATTAACAACAGGTTACAGAGATAGTGTAAGCAGAGCTTACTATAAATTAGTGTCCAACACTGGTAGTCGTACGAGACTCTCACTATAACTCTATCAGTCTCTGTAGTGTGCTATGTCGCCTACTTAATATAGGCCTGGAAGAGTCTATTGTGTAGGTAGTTTCCGGTCTCACAATAGTTATATAAGCAATGGTAATTCCTAAGTGGAAAAATAGTGTTTTGTAGTTGGAAACTTACTTGATTCAACATTGTGCTCCTTACATGTTTCTATGGAAACAAATATTACTTTTTGAGCACATACTTTGTCTTTCTTCCTTTTAGTCTGTTCATTATCTGTCTAACCTCAACCCACAAAATATTCATTGCTGGCAAAGATATATTAGCAATACTAATGACTATGTAGAAAAATAATATTTATAGCTGAAAATTGGCCCTACCCAATAGTATTATTGTGATCCCAGTGTCTTTGTGCCATCTTTGGGATATATGCATTACTTTCGGAGCATGTTTGGTCTCTCTTTGTTTTTTTCCTAACCTACAGAAATAAAAAAATAAAAAATAAGTAAAGATATAAGCTGATCCTCAAACAGTATATGAGTTGTAATCTGAGGAATGTTACTGAATAGAATAATCACACAAAGGTTGGTAATGAACGATAATACTTAAGACAAGAACAATACATATAAGATTCGCCAGTCGTGCGTAGAAGTAGTCAACTGCTAGAAGTGAGTCAATTGAATTTCACAATGAACCTCCAACTGCAGGATATCTTCCAACCACCCCACCCAGTCAGATGTGGCACAAGGCCGAATTTGATGTGGCGTATCTGAGCCCGTAGACTCAGCCAAAAATTCCCCGTATACCCCGTATAAAACGGGAGTCGGGTAGCTGTTTCTCAAGACGATACAATGCTCTTTGACATTGCCTCGTCTGGGGATCCTCTCTGCCCGGATGCAGAGAGTTTGACCAGCACAGCTGGAGACGAATCTCTAATTACACACCAACATACAGTATTTACTACTGTATTTATTTGAATGGGGACATACCCATTATTGTCTGTAGGTATATGCTCCAACAATATTTTTCATATAAATATTTCCTGAAATTTTTACAGACATCAGTTAATACCAATATATTTTCATCTTTATTTTGGTAAATAAAATGAAATCTCTGCCTGGAATTTCCAGGATGAAGAGAAATTCATTGTAGGTTACCTGGATTGACATACACTTGTTGAAGGCCAGAGAGTACAACTGTTGAAACATTGTGATAACCAAAATAAATATGAGGACACTAGTACATATATTAATAATGTAAATAAAATGAAAGCAATAAACTGTATGCTAATTTGTATCTTTGGCTTTGAGCTAAAAACTTCCTCTATCTGATAGTGTTATTCTGCTCTTGTGTTTCCATGGTAATAAATAGGAGGGATTATTTTCGGAGCGTCACTCTATTAGTTTTTTTATAATCTATCTCAACCCATAAAATATTCATTGTAGGCAAAAGAATGCATAGTTAATGTTGGTGGCTATGTGAGGAAAAATAGTGTTTTGTAGCTAAAGAATGTGTTGGTATCCAATAATGTTATTATGCTCATTGTACTTATGGTAGTTTTAGTGGAACTAAATAGGAAGCATTAATCTCAGAGCAATCTTTGTATACATTGCAAGGATACAAAGCTGTTACCCAACACCAGTTTCAGCTGAACTGCTTTTCTATGTCATTAGTGAACTTAAGACTTTCTATATAATCATCATCATTTGTAGTAGTAGTAGTAGTATATAGGTAGTCCATCAATTATTCAGTAACTCTTTTAATCTGGAAAACATATGCGCACATGTTTGACGGACTAATACACCTGGTGACATAGTGTATAATATAAATCTAATTTAAGTTTCTCACAGGCAATTCCATCTGGCTCTGCCTCTGTTTTTCTTCCCTCAAAGATGAAGACCAGACTTGAAGCAACAGAAATATGGTTCTACAGAAAGATGCTGAGGATACCATGGAACGAACATGGAATGAGCAGCGACGTGGTTTTAGAGAAAATGGAAACAAAATGGAAACATAACACCAGAAAGAAACAGTTGATATTTCTGGGGCATGTAATAAGGAAAGAGGGTTTGGAAAATCTGATACTCACGGGTCAGATTGAAGGAAAGAGGGACAGAGGAAAGCAGTGCTAAACATACTTGATATGCTTCAGTGAATGGATGGTTGAACAGGGTCTGGGAGAAATAACAAAATAACAAAACTTATTAAGAGCTACAAAGGACAGGAGAATGTAGAGGGCCATGACCGCCTAGTTCCTGAAGGAACACGGCATATAAAAGAAGAAGAAGAAGAAGAATAGCCGTTTTTCTTAAAATTTAGTTCAGCCAATGCAACGACCAAAGACAAAGGATCATTAAACATGTTGTAGAGATACGAGAGATGTATAATTAGTGGGTCAGAGTTGATTTGTTAACTTGTTGGTACGTCACTTCTGTTTGTCCGGCAAAACGGGTAATTCGGCATGATTTTGGAATTAATGTTGCCAAAAGACTGGTCGTTTGTGTGCTTATCAAAATTCTATTAGTTTCTTACAGACTTTTTTTTAAGTAGTTCACCCCAAGCAAGGTGGGAATGCCACTAATACGCAAGAAGTTACAAAGGGTGAGAGCAAAAGTAAAGGCGTTTGAGGAAAGGATATACAGAAGGTGGGGGATCAGGATCAAGGCATCAGATGATGTCGATTGACATTACATTCGAATATTTGAAAATTATAGCTATCAGGGAAGCAGTTAGGACGAAAGGAGTTCCACTGTCGGGAAGTGCGAGAGAGGGAGCTTTTGGACTAGAAGAGGTGGTTACATTTAACGATTTCGACAGTGAAAGGGTGGAACCGAGATGCCAACCTAGTAGCACGCTTAAATTTATGCAGTTGGGGTACCAGTGAAAGTAACCCATCAGAGCAGATGCCATGAAAATATTTGTAGAAATGACAAAGGGAAGCCACATCCTGTATGTGAGAAAGAGACTGCAGACGGGATGCCTGATCAGGACCTATCACATCCGTCTCTGGATTTTGTCGAGTACCTCGAGATGAACAGCGGGGATACCAGACCATATTTGACAACAGTATTCAATGCAAGGACGAATGCTAGATTTGAAGGATGGACTGGCGTGACACAGTGAACCGACTTACCTTGCGGTAGATGTAGCTATTGATTCAATGTAGTTATTCCACCTCAGGTCAGTGGAAAACGTGAGACCAAGAAGGCACAGAGAGAGACACTGGAGTTGAGCATCAGCCATGTTGATAAGAAGCGGGGAGGGTTCTCTATCGTGGGTAAATGAGAGCAGTTTCGTTTTGGAGGTATTAAAGCTTACAAGCCATTTCCTGAACCAGTCAACCACAGATTGGAAGTCCTTTTCGAGACCAAAGACCAGATTATCTTTGTCTGCAACGCCGGATTTACTATTGAGACAGGAATAAATAGTAGTGACCATCTGTGTAGATGCCTACTTGAGAACTGATGACACCAGGAAGATTGTTGATGACTATCAGCATTGGGGAAAACCAGCGTTCGTATTAAAGGAACTGGAGGAGAACCCGATTAGGACGACCTTCATTTCACGGTTTATTAGGAATGATTGAATTAAATCAAATAATCGTCCTGTAAAACTTATACGGCAAAGATTATTTTTGTCCGTATTGAAAAAATACGCCTGCGGCTCATTAAGAGAGATGCACAGTGTATTATCTCCGACACCCTTGAGGACATGCGCAGCTGGCAACTGGCAAACAAATATGTGGTGCAGAACAGAATATTTACTGTCGCCCATTTTAATACAACAAGACAAAACTTCTACATGTTAACACTTCCAGTCAAGATCAAAAATCATTACTACTACTACTACTACTACTACTACTACTACTACTACTATTTTCATATTCCCAGTCGTGATTTTGGTATGTCGTTGCCATGTTTCCAAGTGTAGCTGCTATTATGGACACGATTCTGATCTTCCTATTTCATAGCTCCTGGGCGAGGTCCTGCTATTTCTATAATTTCTCGCATTCTTTCAAGTTCACCTCGTGTTCCGCCCGCACAGCTAGGTTCACGATTTGACTGGTCTTTTTTTTCTTTTTTTACTGCTTTTGTTTACCGCAAATTTAATATATATATATATATATATATATATATATATATATATATATATATATATATTACCAGAATATTTTTAATGGGTTACCTTTATTATAAAGCAAGGCGTATTGTACTTTGTAAACTTTTATGTGTCATGTACCGCGTGCAACTCTCATATTGTTCACTATTGTGATTGATGTCACTAGCGTTTATGTTACTGGATAAGGAAATAGCGCGGACCAGAATTAAGGAGAGTAAGAAGAATGAGAGAAAAGAAGGAGAGCAGAGATAGAAGTAAAAATGTTGAAATAGGAAAGAGTAACGCTTTGGAATTCTTGAAAGGGCTGGCTGATGTATGTCAGTATGCAGTGGTAGTATAGGGTCTAGTGCTGAACGAGCCAAGCTTTTATCTTTGGTATAGGGTTGATGGTATTCATTATTAGACGCTAGTTTAGACCAGAAGCAGTAGTAAACCAGTTTGAAATCTGCGTGAAAATGAACCACCAATACAGAGCGGTCAGTCTGGATTTTTTGAAAGAATTGTTTTACTTTTACTGGATAAATCGGTTACCAATCCGTGCTTGACGATTTTCCCGTGCATGAAACTCAGTTTTGTATCAAACAGTGAAGGAAAAAAATGTGTATTTAACATTATTATTCTTAGCATTTATAAATAAAATATTTCTGTCGCATCGTGATTCCTCGCCTGATAAAACGCTAAACAAAAGATTTCGCTTTTTAACGTTGCAACCAGATGTACAGTTTTGTAGTGGGTATGTGCATGTTCTAATGTAAATATACCTTCTGAATATATATATATATATATATATATATATATATATATATGCACACACACACACACACACACACACACACACACACACACATATATATATATATATATATATATATATATATATATATATATTATAAATTGATTTATTTAAAATATGTTTTTTTCCGCTACACAGTTCTAACCATGTTTCAAAAACGGAAGCTAAAAGCTACGAATTTAATTTTGTAATTAAATTAAAGACATTAGTTCCATTTAATTCTCAAGCGAATTTTGGAGTAACTTTTTAAAATTACTGGGTTTTAAAGACACAGCTAAAATCATAATTCACGTTTCCAAGGTTACAGATAAATCTACTTCAACTAGAGAAGGGGTGTCTGGGTGTTCATTATATCTGTAATTTGATGTATCCGTTATTAGCTACGCTTTGGTAAGGGGTAGGGATGTATTTTTCAATGAAATCTGACATCCGTTGAATGCATGTCGTCTGGATTTTTTAAAAAATTTATTGTTAACGGCAAAAATTCTTACGGCATTTTTTTCTATTTGTAAATTTAAAGATTTTTGGGGGTGTTTAGGTTAGAATGTGTTTTATTCAACTACGATTTGAAATATTCTAATTTTTAATTTTTAATTTTTAATATACTATATTTTTTAAGAACAATTAAATGTATTAGAATCCCTTATAGTATGTAGAATAAAAATATCTGTAAGAACACCGGATAATATATCTTACTGTTCTTTCTTTCTTTACACACACACACACACACACACACACACACACACACATATATATATATATATATATATATATATATATATATATATATAAAGAAAACAGTCAGATTTATAATCCAGAGTTCTTTAACATTTATTTTTAAAAACAGTGCTCGATACACAGTGTAGTAGCTGTTCTTATCAGTTTAATTGTAGTGTAGTACCTGTTATTATCTGCTTAATATCTGATACGTCTCCGAAGTGGGACTTTGATATTAAACTGATTTTGTGATGAATACATATTTTAAAATAATAATTATAATATGATTATATATATATATATATATATATATATGGATACAGGCGAAAAACCATTCCCCACTTTTCATATATATATATATGTGTGTATGTATGTATATATATGAACACACGCAAAAACCATTTCCACTTTTCAAATTTTTTCCTTAAAATTGTTCTTGATATATAAAAAAATATATATGTCATTTTCATATATATATATATATATATATATATATATATATATATATATATATATATATATATGAATTAATAAGTAAAATGATTGCAAATATCATCTCAAATTTTACAAGACATGATTAGTTGATTCTAGTATCTTCGAAACTATGAGAAGGTATAAATAATTATTATTTTTAGCCAATTATTATTATTATTGTCATTATAATTATTATTAAAACTTAAGAAAAGAGCGAGATTTAAGAAAAAAAAAAGAAAAAACAGTGTTTGACAATGTCAAACAATATTTCGACAGTATGTCTATCTTCTTCAAATTATATATTTTTTAATTTTTCAAGTATGAAAATATATAAATCTACAAAAAATTATAAGTCTTTGTATAAACGTTGTTTGTCTTGTAATGAAAAAAACGGTGTGAAGGCATGAAACTGAAACTTGCGTAATCTGAAGGTAATCTTCCTCATCTTGGAATTGCGGAATATGTTGGGGTGCACGTTCTGGAAGAGTCTTCAAGGTCTGCCGACCTTTCGACCCTTGGATGGTTGCATTTGCAAATTGCAAACCTCTCGCCCTGGGGTAATGAACAGACTTACAGGAAAGTTCCATAAGATTCATACTAAGCTGTTTCATTAATTCCTAATCAACGGAGGGAAAATTCCAAGATGAACAAGATCACCATCATATTAAGCACTTTTCAGTTTCATGCCTTCACGCTGGCGGCATTTCATTCGATTTGACGCGTTCATTGTCAGAACAGCCGTTTTTTCATTACAAGACAATCAACGTTTGCCAATAATTTATCTTTCTCCTGTCTTAGAGAGAGAGCCTCTTGATTTTTGTAAGAAAGACAGAATATGGCGGCAACTCCTATTTTTTTTAAATTTACGTAATATAAAATCTACGTAATATAAAATCTACGTATTATAAAGTGCCTAGTTGTAGTGTTCATATATTTTTTATCTATCAAAACATCAACTTGAAAATTTAAGTCTTCCACATGGATGTCATGCATGGCGCCAAACCCGTTCAGAAATATGAAAAAAAAAATGTCAGCTGTATACATTCAATTCCTAAGATCAATGGTTAAAAAAAGGCTTTGACTGAATAAACCCTGAGGGTCTAAGCAAAGATCATCCTACTTTGATTATTGTGGGACTGGTGCTACAGGATCACAAGCAAAGAACTGTTCCAAATAATAAAACCCACATCACTTGAGGATGACCATGGATAGCACATGTAACTCGAGAAGAAAATAATGAAAGTATCAAGATGTTAATATTCCACAACAGTTCAAGTAAAAGTTTAGGTAGGAAACCATCTCAGTACTCGAAAGAACGATAACATCTACTGGAATCGAGAAATCTGTTTCTTAAAAGAGTGTTTCAAGAGAAAGATTTTATAAATTTCAACCGGCAGTAGTACTGGCTGCTCTGTCAATGAATGTCAAATGTTTCCTTATAAGAAAAGAAGCTAATATTACCATTAACATTTTAGGGCACTGAGCCGTAGGCTTGATTGGACAAGTTCGTGATTGAGCAAGACAGTAAAGCCACTAAGACGCAAGGGGTTACTGAGTGTTAAGAGAGTAGGAAAATACTATTAAGGAGAGAGAACAACAGAAGAACAAGAATTAAGAAGGCAGAAGATAACGACTGATAATGCATTTAAATTTTTGATGACAGTTGACTGGGAAGCAAGAAACTGGAAGGGAGTGTCACAGGCGTGAAGTGCGTTAGAAGAAACTGTTAGCATAGAACTTACGGTTACATCTAGACACTTCAAAAGTAAAATGATGAAACCTTACCGCCAATCTAGTACTGTACTTAAATTTATAAAGCCTAGGTACCATGGATGAAAGTCAATGAGAATAATACACATATTTTATATAAATAATACACGCGAGAAAAATATACTTGTGTGCAAAGAAATAGCTGAAGAGTAAAAAAACAGGCTTGCTGTTGAAATGTGTGTGTGTGTGTGTGTGTGTGTGTGAGAGAGAGAGAGAGAGAGAATACGGTTTCCACGTGGTTTGTTTGAAATCAAGTTTGTCGAACAACTACATCCATTCGCAAATTAATTGAAACAACCGCTTTAGTTTCCTTTCTTTCATCATACGGTCATTTTTAGACCAACTGGAGTGACAGAATGAAATCGATTTCTATTTTTCCTCATATTAGGTCACTTGCAGTGGTGTGCAGTAATATGAATCTGTTTTCGGGGTGTATGATGAAATAAGTTTTTGAAAAATATTGTGTCATCCGTGATTGCATCAGATTTTTATCATGCCCAGACATTATTGTTTCGACTGAGATTAGTTTTCCTACGACCATTGTCTGTGATGGACATTACTCCAAGGAAGTGTACAAAAATTTTAATGCTGCACAAACACACTGGCAAGCCTTACCAGTGAGCAAATCAACGTACTATAGACAGGCTTGGACCTCTTAATTTAAATCCATTTGAGAATCTGTTGTCATTCTGCAAGGAACGACTTCTTGGAATGGATATACAAAGTACTAACGTGTGCACTGTTTCATTGGAAAAAATACGAAAAATAAATAATAACATAATTATTCATTTTGTGTAAATTAATTTGCACAAGGGTGTAAGAAGTATCCCCTGCCGATACTACATTTGGAGTCTGAGAGGAAGAGGGTTTATTGCCCTGACCTTTTATGCTTCTGGAACAGCACTACCTAGCGGGTGTCTTGATAGTCTATCTAGGGATAATCCCCACGTTGTCTATCTTTCTATGAGCAGGCGTTGAAAATTTCTCTGTTCGAGCATGGAGAGATGCTAAAAAAATCCTTACGTTTGGGCGTTTAATCAGATTTCGAGAAGTAAAAGATGGACTGATAACTTTTCGGCACTCCCTAGTTTTTGTCTTGCCGCCTCGTAGTGAATTTAAAGACCATTAATAATATGTTAAGAGACTTACACGTTTAAAAAAAAACAATAACATGTCCGGTGTCAAAAGCTGATAGTGGCGTCAGGGGTGGCAGTACCACAAGAGCCACCGAAACTGTGTTACCTCCCCTGGTTGGCGGCTGACGTGGGCAGGATATCGCAGCGTTCACACGTTGTATGCAGAAGATTGAATACGATCCCCGTGTATTCCTCAAAATTTTGGCCTTATGCCAGATTAAGCTAAGATTTGTAAATATCATTATGTACACTCAGATCTTATAAGAATACATTTATGAGGGTTTGGATATATATATATTTTTCATTTTCCCACCATCGTAAGGTTAATTTTCTGTGTCTTTTCTATAAATATGTTAATGGTAATTGTTCAGATGACCTCTTCGCTATTATTACTATTTTTGATCACTGCAAAATACTTTGATGGGAGAGATTTTCTCTAACGAAAATCAGATTGTCAAAACAATTTCACATCAAAACTTCGGGAATTTTACTGAAAAATGTATCGAAGAGGTCGATAAGTGGCAAGAACTCATTCAAAATGATGGTGAATATATAATTCTATAAACTCTAATTCCATTTTATTGATGGAAGACTAAAGTTGATAAACAAAAACGGAAATTATTTATGACTCGATGTAACATTTCATCTATCGAACGATGACAGTGAATGACTGATTTAACGGTATAGGAGCTTCTGGGTCATTTAATACCGACCGACTACAGTGCGCACTGGGTACGACGATAAACTACACCTGACAGCAAGTCCTCTGATCAGGAGGTTTTGAGGAGCGTGAAATGACATTTTAACATCTGGTGTTCCCAAGGATGGTAGCACCTGTTAGAGTCCCAGCTATGGCCAAATAGTGGGCCCCACTCCCAAACTGGGGTTGAATCGCTATGAAAAAGTAAAAATAGGTTTTAATACCAGCAATACATTTTTGTAAAAAATTATTACCAGCAATGAATCTTTAAAGGAAAAAAAAAAAATTATAAAAGCAATGAATTTTTAAGGGAAAAAATTATTACCAGCAATGAATTTTTAAAAGAAAAAATTGTTGCTAGGAGTGAATTTTGAAAGGAAAAAATTATTACCAGCAATGAATTTTGAAAGGAAAAAATTATTGCCAGCAATGAATTTTAAAAGGAAAAAAATAATACCAGCAATGAATTTTGAAAGGAAAAAATTATTACCAGCAATGAATTTTGAAAGGAAAAAATTATTACCAGCAATGAATTTTTAGAGGAAAAAATTATTGTCAGCAATGAATTTTGAAAGGAAAAAATTATTACCAGCAATGAATTTTTAAAGGAAAAAATTATTACCAGCAATGAATTTTGAAAGGAAAAAATTATTGCCAGCAATGAATTATTAAAGGAAAAAATTATTAGCAGCAAT
Organism: Acanthosepion lycidas; assembly: GCA_963932145.1. Classification (NCBI taxonomy): domain Eukaryota; kingdom Metazoa; phylum Mollusca; class Cephalopoda; order Sepiida; family Sepiidae; genus Acanthosepion; species Acanthosepion lycidas. The sequence goes on from OZ010597.1 coordinate 21,578,477, forward strand.
GAATTTTGAAAGGAAAAAATTATTACCAGCAATGAATTTTTAAAAGAAAAAAAATTATTAGCAGCAATGAATTTTAAAAGGAAAAAATTATTACAAGCAATGAAATTTGAAAGGAAAAAATTATTACCAGCCATGAATTTTGAAAGGAAAAAATTATTACCAGCAATGAATTTTGAAAGGAAAAAATTATTGCCAGCAATGAATTTTGAAAGGAAAAAATTATTACCAGCAATGAATTTTTAAAGGAAAAAATTATTACCAGCAAAGAATTTTGAAAGGAAAAAATTATTGCCAGCAATGAATTTTTAAAGGAAAAAATTATTAGCAGCAATGAATTTTGAAAGGAAAAAATTATTACCAGCAATGAATTTTTAAAAGAAAAAAAATTATTAGCAGCAATGAATTTTAAAAGGAAAAAATTATTACAAGCAATGAAATTTGAAAAGAAAAAATTATTACCAGCCATGAATTTTGAAAGGAAAACATTATTACAAACAATGAATTTTTAGAGGAAAAAATTATTGCCAGCAATGAATTTTTAAAGGAAAAAATTATTACCAGCAATGAATTTTGAAAGGAAAAAATTATTACCAGCAATGAATTTTGAAAGGAAAAATTATAACCAGCAATGAATTTTGAACGGGAAAAATTATTATCAGCAATGAATTTTGAAAGGAAAAAATTATTACCAGCAATGAATTTTGAAAGGAAAAAATTGTTACCAGCAATGAATTTTTAAAGGAAAAAATTATTACTAGCAATGAATTTTAAAAGGAAAAAATTATTACCAGCAATGAATTTTGAAAGGAAAAAATCATTACCAGCAATTAATTTTTAAAGGAAAAAATTATTAGCAGCAATGAATTTTGAAAGGAAAAAATTATTACCAGCAATGAATTTTTAAAAGAAAAAAAATTATTAGCAGCAATGAATTTTAAAGGAAAAAATTATTACAAGCAATGAAATTTGAAAGGAAAAAATTATTACCAGCCATGAATTTTGAAAGGAAAACATTATTACAAACAATGAATTTTTAAAGGAAAAAATTATTGGCAGCAATAAATTTTTAAAGGAAAAAATTATTACCAGCAATGAATTTTGAAAGGAAAAAAATATTACCAGCAATGAATTTTGAAAGGAAAAATTATAACCAGCAATGAATTTTTAAAGGAAAAAATTATTACCAGCAATGAATTTTGAAAGGAAAAAATTATTACCAGCAATGAATTTTGAAAGGAAAAAATTGTTACCAGCAATAAATTTTGAAAGGAAAAAATTATTACCAGTAATAAATTTTTAAAGGAAAAAATTATTACCAGTAATAAATTTTTAAAGGAAAAAATTATTACCAGCAATGAATTTTGAAACGAAAAAATTATTACCAGCAATGAATTTTGAAAGGAAAAAATTATTACCAGCAATGAATTTTCAAAGGAAAAAATTATTACCAGCAATGAATTTTTAAAAGGAAAAAATTATTACCAGCAATGAATTTTGAAAGGAAAAAATTATTACCAGCAATGAATTTGACAGGAAAAATTATTGCCAGCAATGAATTTTTAAAGGAAAAAATTATTGCCAGCAATGAATTTTTAAAGGAAAAAATTATTACCAGCAATGAATTTTGAAAGGAAAAAATTATTACCAAGAATTCATTTTTAAAGGAAAAAATTATTGCCATCAATGAATTTTTAAAGGAAAAAATTATTGCCAGCAATGAATTTTTAAAGGAAAAAATTATTACCAGCAATGAATTTAGAAAGGAAAAAATTATTACCAGCAATGAATTTTGAAAGGAAAAAATTATTACCAGCAATGAATTTTGAAACGAAAAAATTATTGCCAGCAGTGAATTTTTAAAGGAAAAAATTATTGCCATCATTGAATTTTTAAAGGAAAAAATTATTACCAGGAATGAATTTTGAAAGGAAAAAAATATTGCCAGCAGTGAATTTTTAAAGGAAAAAATTATTGCCATCATTGAATTTTTAAAAAAATAAATTATTGACATTAATGAATTTTTAAAGGAAAAAATTATTACCAGCAATGAATTTGGAATGGAAAAAATTATTACCAGCAATAAATTTTGAAAGGAAAAAACTATTACCACCAATGAATTTTGAAAGGAAAAAAATATTACCAGTAATGAATTTTTAAAGGAAAAAATTATTACCAGCAACGAATATTTGAAGGAAAAAATTATTGCTAGCAGTTAATTTTTAAATGAAAAAATTATTGCCAGGAATGAATTTTTAAAGGAAAAAATTACTGCCACCAATGAATTTTTAAAGGAAAAAATTATTACCAGCAATGAATTTTGAAAGGAAAAAATTATTACCAGCCATGAATTTTGAAAGAAAAAAAATTATTACCAGCAATGAATTTTGAAAGGAAAAAATTATTGCCAGCAATGAATTTTTAAAGGCAAAAATTATTACCAGCAATGAATTTTAAAAAGAAAAAATTATTACCAGCAATAAATTTTGAAAGTAAAAAATTATTACCAGCAATGAATTTTTAAAGGAAAAAATTATTACCAGCACTGAATTTTGAAAGGAAAAAATTATTTCCAGCAATGAATTTAGAAAGGAAAAAATTATTACCAACAATGAATTTTTTAAGGAAAAAATTATTACCATCATTGAATTTTTAAAGATAAAAATTATTACCAGCAGCGAATATTTGAAGGAAAAAGTTATTGCCAGCAGTGAATTTTTAAATGAAAAAATTATTACCAGCAATGAATTTTGAAAGGAAAAAATTATTACCAGCAATGAATTTTGAAAGGAAAAAATTATTACCAGCAATGAATTTTGAAAGGAAAACATTATTGCCAACAATGAATTTTTAAAGGAAAAAATTATTACCAGCAATGAATTTTTAATGGAAAAAATTATTACCAGCAATGAATTTTGAAAGGAAAAAATTATTGCCAGCAATAAATTTTTAAAGGAAAAAATTATTACCAGCAATGAATTTTTGAAGGAAAAAATTATTGCCACCAGTGAATTCTTAAAGGAAAAAATTATTGCCTGGAATGAATTTTTAAAGGAAAAAATTATTACAAACAATGAATTTTGAAAGGAAAAAATTATTACCAACAATGAATTTTGAAAGGAAAAAATTATTACCAGCAATGAATTTTTAAAAGAAAAAAAATTATTAGCAGCAATGAATTTTAAAAGGAAAAAATTATTACAAGCAATGAAATTTGAAAGGAAAAAATTATTACCAGCCATGAATTTTGAAAGGAAAAAATTATTACCAGCAATGAATTTTGAAAGGAAAAAATTATTGCCAGCAATGAATTTTGAAAGGAAAAAATTATTACCAGCAATGAATTTTTAAAGGAAAAAATTATTACCAGCAAAGAATTTTGAAAGGAAAAAATTATTGCCAGCAATGAATTTTTAAAGGAAAAAATTATTAGCAGCAATGAATTTTGAAAGGAAAAAATTATTACCAGCAATGAATTTTTAAAAGAAAAAAAATTATTAGCAGCAATGAATTTTAAAAGGAAAAAATTATTACAAGCAATGAAATTTGAAAGGAAAAAATTATTACCAGCCATGAATTTTGAAAGGAAAACATTATTACAAACAATGAATTTTTAGAGGAAAAAATTATTGCCAGCAATGAATTTTTAAAGGAAAAAATTATTACCAGCAATGAATTTTGAAAGGAAAAAATTATTACCAGCAATGAATTTTGAAAGGAAAAATTATAACCAGCAATGAATTTTGAACGGGAAAAATTATTATCAGCAATGAATTTTGAAAGGAAAAAATTATTACCAGCAATGAATTTTGAAAGGAAAAAATTGTTACCAGCAATGAATTTTTAAAGGAAAAAATTATTACTAGCAATGAATTTTAAAAGGAAAAAATTATTACCAGCAATGAATTTTGAAAGGAAAAAATCATTACCAGCAATTAATTTTTAAAGGAAAAAATTATTAGCAGCAATGAATTTTGAAAGGAAAAAATTATTACCAGCAATGAATTTTTAAAAGAAAAAAAATTATTAGCAGCAATGAATTTTAAAGGAAAAAATTATTACAAGCAATGAAATTTGAAAGGAAAAAATTATTACCAGCCATGAATTTTGAAAGGAAAACATTATTACAAACAATGAATTTTTAAAGGAAAAAATTATTGGCAGCAATAAATTTTTAAAGGAAAAAATTATTACCAGCAATGAATTTTGAAAGGAAAAAAATATTACCAGCAATGAATTTTGAAAGGAAAAATTATAACCAGCAATGAATTTTTAAAGGAAAAAATTATTACCAGCAATGAATTTTGAAAGGAAAAAATTATTACCAGCAATGAATTTTGAAAGGAAAAAATTGTTACCAGCAATAAATTTTGAAAGGAAAAAATTATTACCAGTAATAAATTTTTAAAGGAAAAAATTATTACCAGTAATAAATTTTTAAAGGAAAAAATTATTACCAGCAATGAATTTTGAAACGAAAAAATTATTACCAGCAATGAATTTTGAAAGGAAAAAATTATTACCAGCAATGAATTTTCAAAGGAAAAAATTATTACCAGCAATGAATTTTTAAAAGGAAAAAATTATTACCAGCAATGAATTTTGAAAGGAAAAAATTATTACCAGCAATGAATTTGACAGGAAAAATTATTGCCAGCAATGAATTTTTAAAGGAAAAAATTATTGCCAGCAATGAATTTTTAAAGGAAAAAATTATTACCAGCAATGAATTTTGAAAGGAAAAAATTATTACCAAGAATTCATTTTTAAAGGAAAAAATTATTGCCATCAATGAATTTTTAAAGGAAAAAATTATTGCCAGCAATGAATTTTTAAAGGAAAAAATTATTACCAGCAATGAATTTAGAAAGGAAAAAATTATTACCAGCAATGAATTTTGAAAGGAAAAAATTATTACCAGCAATGAATTTTGAAACGAAAAAATTATTGCCAGCAGTGAATTTTTAAAGGAAAAAATTATTGCCATCATTGAATTTTTAAAGGAAAAAATTATTACCAGGAATGAATTTTGAAAGGAAAAAAATATTGCCAGCAGTGAATTTTTAAAGGAAAAAATTATTGCCATCATTGAATTTTTAAAAAAATAAATTATTGACATTAATGAATTTTTAAAGGAAAAAATTATTACCAGCAATGAATTTGGAATGGAAAAAATTATTACCAGCAATAAATTTTGAAAGGAAAAAACTATTACCACCAATGAATTTTGAAAGGAAAAAAATATTACCAGTAATGAATTTTTAAAGGAAAAAATTATTACCAGCAACGAATATTTGAAGGAAAAAATTATTGCTAGCAGTTAATTTTTAAATGAAAAAATTATTGCCAGGAATGAATTTTTAAAGGAAAAAATTACTGCCACCAATGAATTTTTAAAGGAAAAAATTATTACCAGCAATGAATTTTGAAAGGAAAAAATTATTACCAGCCATGAATTTTGAAAGAAAAAAAATTATTACCAGCAATGAATTTTGAAAGGAAAAAATTATTGCCAGCAATGAATTTTTAAAGGCAAAAATTATTACCAGCAATGAATTTTAAAAAGAAAAAATTATTACCAGCAATAAATTTTGAAAGTAAAAAATTATTACCAGCAATGAATTTTTAAAGGAAAAAATTATTACCAGCACTGAATTTTGAAAGGAAAAAATTATTTCCAGCAATGAATTTAGAAAGGAAAAAATTATTACCAACAATGAATTTTTTAAGGAAAAAATTATTACCATCATTGAATTTTTAAAGATAAAAATTATTACCAGCAGCGAATATTTGAAGGAAAAAGTTATTGCCAGCAGTGAATTTTTAAATGAAAAAATTATTACCAGCAATGAATTTTGAAAGGAAAAAATTATTACCAGCAATGAATTTTGAAAGGAAAAAATTATTACCAGCAATGAATTTTGAAAGGAAAACATTATTGCCAACAATGAATTTTTAAAGGAAAAAATTATTACCAGCAATGAATTTTTAATGGAAAAAATTATTACCAGCAATGAATTTTGAAAGGAAAAAATTATTGCCAGCAATAAATTTTTAAAGGAAAAAATTATTACCAGCAATGAATTTTTGAAGGAAAAAATTATTGCCACCAGTGAATTCTTAAAGGAAAAAATTATTGCCTGGAATGAATTTTTAAAGGAAAAAATTATTACAAACAATGAATTTTGAAAGGAAAAAATTATTACCAACAATGAATTTTGAAAGGAAAAAATTATTACCAGCAATGAATTTTGAAAGAAAAAATTATGACCAACAATGAATTTAGAAAGGAAAAAATTATTACCAGCAATGAATTTGAAAGGAAAATAATTATTGCCAGCAATGAATTTTTAAAGGAAAAAATTATTACCAGCAATGAATTTTAAAAAGTAAAAATTATTACCAGCAATAAATTTTGAAAGTAAAAAATTATTACCAGCAATGAATTTTTAAAGGAAGAAATTATTGCCAGCAATGAATTTTTAAAGGAAAAAATTATTACCAGCAATGAAGTTTGAAAGGAAAAAATTATTACGAGCAATGAATTTAGAAAGGAAAAAATTATTACCATTAATGAATTTTTTAAGGAAAAAATAATTACCATCAATGAATTTTTAAAGATAAAAATTATTACCAGCAACGAATATTTGAAGGAAAAAATTATTGCCAGCAGTGAATTTTTAAATGAAAAAACTATTACCAGCAATGAATTTTGAAAGGAAAATAATTATTACCAGCAATGAATTTTGAAAGGAAAATAATTATTGCCAGCCATGAATTTTTAAAGGAAAAAATTATTGCCAGCAATGAATTTTGAAAGGAAAAAATTATTATCTGCAATGAATTTAGAAAGGAAAAAATTATTACCATCAATGAATTTTTTAAGGAAAAAATTATTACCATCAATGAATTTTTAAAGATAAAAATTATTACCAGCAATGAATTTTGAAAGGAAAATAATTATTACCAGCAATGAATTTTGAAAGGAAAACATTATTGCCAACAATGAATTTTTAAAGGAAAAAATTATTACCAGCAATGAATTTTTAATGGAAAAAATTATTACCAGCAATGAATTTTGAAAGGAAAAAATTATTGCCAGCAATGAATTTTTAAAGGAAAAAATTATTGCCAGCAATTAATTTTGGAAGGAAAAAATTATTGCCATCATTAAATTTTTAAAGGAAAAAATTATTACCAGCAATGAATTTTTAATGGAAAAAATTATGACCATCAATGAATTTTGAAAGGAAAAAATTATTACCAGCAATGAATTTTTAAAGGAAAAAATTATTACCAGCAATGAGCTTGTAAAGGAAAAAATTATTACCAGCAATGAATTTTTGAAGGAAAAAATTATTGCCACCAGTGAATTCTTAAAGGAAAAAATTATTGCCTGGAATAAATTTTTAAAGGAAAAAATTATTACAAACAATGAATTTTGAAAGGAAAAAATTATGACCAACAATGAATTTTGAAAGGAAAAAATTATTACCAGCAATGAATTTTGAAAGGAAAAAATTATTACCAGCCATGAATTTTGAAAGGAATACATTATTACCAACAATGAATTTTTAAAGGAAAAAATTATTACTGCAATGAATTTTTAAAGGAAAAAATTATTGCCAGCAGTGAATTTTTAAATGAAAAAATTATTGCCAGGAATGAATTTTTAAAGGAAAAAATTACTGCCAGCAATGAATTTTTAAAGGAAAAAATTATTACCAGCAATGAATTTTGAAAGGAAAAAATTATTACCAGCCATGAATTTTGAAAGGAAAAAATTATTGCCAGCAATGAATTTTTAAAGGAAAAAATTATTACCAGCAATGAATTTTAAAAAGAAAAAATGATTACCAGCAATAAATTTTGAAAGTAAAAAATTATTACCAGCAATGAATTTTTAAAGGAGGAAATTATTGCCAGCAATGAATTTTTGAAGGAAAAAATTATTACCAGCAATGAATTTTGAAAGGAAAAAATTATTACCAAGAATGAATTTTGAAAGGAAAAAATTATTGCCAGCACTGAATTTTTAAAGGAAAAAATTATTGCCATCATTGAATTTTTAAAAAAAAAATTATTGCCATTAATGAATTTTTAAAAGAAAAAATTATTACCAGCAATAAATTTTGAAAGGAAAAAATTATTACCACCAATAAATTTTGAAAGGAAAAAAATATTGCCAGGAATGAATTTTTAAAGGAAAAAATTACTGCCAGCAATGAATTTTTAAAGGAAAAAATTATTACCAGCAATGAATTTTGAAAGGAAAAAATTATTACCAGCCATAAATTTTGAAAGGAAAAAATTATTACCAGCATTGAATTTTGAAAGGAAAAAATTATTACCAGCAATGAATTTTGAAAGGAAAATAATTATTGCCAGCAATAAATTTTGAAAGGAAAAAATTATTGCCAGTAATAAATTTTGAAAGGAAAAAAATATTACCAGTAATGAATTTTTAAAGGAAAAAATTATTACCAGCAATGAATTTTGAAAGGAAAAAACTATTACCAGCAATGAAATTTAAAAAGAAAAAGTTATTACCAGCAATAAATGTTGAAATTAAAAAAATATTACCAGCAATGAATTTTTAAAGGAAGAAATTATTGCCAGCAATGAATTTTTAAAACAAAAAATTATTACCAGCAATGAATTTTGAAAGGAAAAAATTATTACCAGCAATGAATTTAGAAAGGAAAAAATTTTTACCATCAATGAATTTTTTAAGGAAAAAATTATTACCATCAATGAATTTTTAAAGATTAAAATTATTACCAGCAATGAATTTTGAAAGGAAAATAATTATTGCCAGCAATGAATTTTTAAAAGAAAAAATTATTGCCAGCAATGAATTTTGAAAGGAAAAAATTATTACCAGCAATGAATTTTGAAAGGAAAAAATTATTACCAGCTATGAATTTTGGAAGGAAAACATTATTACCAACAATGAATTTTTAAAGGAAAAAATTATTACCAGCAATGAATTTTTAATGGAAAAAATTATTACCAGCAATGAATTTTGAAAGGTAAAAATTATTGCCAGCAATGAATTTTTAAAGGAAAAAATTATTGCCAGCAATGAATTTTGGAAGGAAAAAATTATTGCCAGCAATGAATTTTTAAAGGAAAAAATTATTACCAGCAACGAAATTTGAAAGGAAATATTATTACCAGCAATGAATTTTGAAAGGAAAAATTTATTACCAGCTATGAATTTTTAAAGGAAAAAATTATTACCGGCAATGAATTTTGAAAGGAAAAAATTATTACCAGCAATGAATTTTGAAAGCAAAAAATTATTACCAGCAATGAATTTTGAAAGGAAAAAATTATTACCAGCAATGAATTTTGAAAGGAAAAAATTATTGCCAGCACTGAATTTTTAAAGGAAAAAATTATTGCCATCATTGAATTTTTAAAAAAAAAATTATTGCCATTAATGAATTTTTAAAAGAAAAAATTATTACCAGCAATAAATTTTGAAAGGAAAAAATTATTACCACCAATAAATTTTGAAAGGAAAAAAATATTACCAGTAATGAATTTTTAAAGGAAAAACTTATTACCAGCAACGAATATTTGAATGAAAAAATTATTGCCAGCAGTGAATTTTTAAATGAAAAAATTATTGCCAGGAATGAATTTTTAAAGGAAAAAATTACTGCCAGCAATGAATTTTTAAAGGAAAAAATTATTACCAGCAATGAATTTTGAAAGGAAAAAATTATTACCAGCCATGAATTTTGAAAGGAAAAAATTATTACCAGCAATAAATTTTGAAAGGAAAAAATTATTACCAGCTATGAATTTTGAAAGGAAAATAATTATTGCCAGCAATAAATTTTGAAAGGAAAAAATTATTGCCAGCAATAAATTTTGAAAGGAAAAAAATATTACCAGTAATGAATTTTTAAAGGAAAAAATTATTACCAGCAATGAATTTAGAAAGGAAAAAATTATTACCATTAATGAATTTTTTAAGGAAAAAATTATTACCATCAATGAATTTTTAAAGATAAAAATTATTACCAGCAACGAATATTTGAAGGAAAAAATTATTGCCAGCAGTGAATTTTTAAATGAAAAAATTATTACCAGCAATGAATTTTGAAAGGAAAATCATTATTACCAGCAATGAATTTCGAAAGGAAAATAATTATTGCCAGCAATGAATTTTTAAAGGAAAAAATTATTGCCAGCAATGAATTTTGAAAGGAAAAAATTATTACCAGCAATGAATTTTGAAAGGAAAAAATTATTACCAGCTATGAATTTTGGAAGGAAAACATTATTACCAACAATGAATTTTTAAAGGAAAAAATTATTACCAGCAATGAATTTTTAATGGAAAAAATTATTACCAGCAATGATTTTTGGAAGGAAAAAATTATTGCCAGCAATGAATTTTTAAAGGAAAAAATTATTACCAGCAATGAATTTTGAAAGGACATATTATTACCAGCAATGAATTTTGAAAGGAAAAAATTATTACCAGCAATGAATTTTTACAGGAGGAAATTATTGCCAGCAATGAATTTTTGAAGGAAAGAATTATTACCAGCAATGAATTTTGAAAGGAAAAAATTATTACCAGGAATGAATTTTGAAAGGAAAAAATTATTGCCAGCACTGAATTTTTAAAGGAAAAAATTATTGCCATCATTGAATTTTTAAAAAAAAAATTGTTGCCATTAATGAATTTTTAAAAGAAAAAATTATTACCAGCAATAAATTTTGAAAGGAAAAAATTATTACCACCAATAAATTTTGAAAGGAAAAAAATATTACCAGTAATGAATTTTTAAAGGAAAAAATTATTACCAGCAACGAATATTTGAATGAAAAAATTATTGCCAGCAGTGAATTTTTAAATGAAAAAATTATTGCCAGGAATGAATTTTTAAAGGAAAAAATTACTGCCAGAAATGAATTTTTAAAGGAAAAAATTATTACCAGCAATGAATTTTGAAAGGAAAAAATTATTACCAGCCATGAATTTTGAAAGGAAAAAATTATTACCAGCAATAAATTTTGAAAGGAAAAAATTATTACCAGCAATGAATTTTGAAAGGAAAATAATTATTGCCAGCAATAAATTTTGAAAGGAAAAAATTATTGCCAGCAATAAATTTTGAAAGGAAAAAAATATTACCAGTAATGAATTTTTAAAGGAAAAAATTATTACCAGCAATAAATTTTGAAAGGAAAAAATTATTACCAGCAATGAATTTAGAAAGGAAAAAATTATTACCATTAATGAATTTTTTAAGGAAAAAATTATTACCATCAATGAATTTTTAAAGATAAAAATTATTACCAGCAACGAATATTTGAAGGAAAAAATTATTGCCAGCAGTGAATTTTTAAATGAAAAAATTATTACCAGCAATGAATTTTGAAAGGAAAATCATTATTACCAGCAATGAATTTCGAAAGGAAAATAATTATTGCCAGCCATGAATTTTTAAAGGAAAAAATTATTGCCAGCAATGAATTTTGAAAGGAAAAAATTATTACCAGCAATGAATTTTGAAAGGAAAAAATTATTACCAGCTATGAATTTTGGAAGGAAAACATTATTACCAACAATGAATTTTTAAAGGAAAAAATTATTACCAGCAATGAATTTTTAATGGAAAAAATTATTACCAGCAATGATTTTTGGAAGGAAAAAATTATTGCCAGCAATGAATTTTTAAAGGAAAAAATTATTACCAGCAATGAATTTTGAAAGGAAATATTATTACCAGCAATGAATTTTGAAAGGAAAAAATTATTACCAGCAATGAATTTTTACAGGAGGAAATTATTGCCAGCAATGAATTTTTGAAGGAAAGAATTATTACCAGCAATGAATTTTGAAAGGAAAAAATTATTACCAGGAATGAATTTTGAAAGGAAAAAATTATTGCCAGCACTGAATTTTTAAAGGAAAAAATTATTGCCATCATTGAATTTTTAAAAAAAAAATTGTTGCCATTAATGAATTTTTAAAAGAAAAAATTATTACCAGCAATAAATTTTGAAAGGAAAAAATTATTACCAGCAATAAATTTTGAAAGGAAAAAAATATTACCAGTAATGAATTTTTAAAGGAAAAAATTATTACCAGCAACGAATATTTTAATGAAAAAATTATTGCCAGCAGTGAATTTTTAAATGAAAAAATTATTGCCAGGAATGAATTTTTAAAGGAAAAAATTACTGCCAGAAATGAATTTTTAAAGGAAAAAATTATTACCAGCAATGAATTTTGAAAGGAAAAAATTATTACCAGCCATGAATTTTGAAAGGAAAAAATTATTACCAGCAATAAATTTTGAAAGGAAAAAATTATTACCAGCAATGAATTTTGAAAGGAAAATAATTATTGCCAGCAATAAATTTTGAAAGGAAAAAATTATTGCCAGCAATAAATTTTGAAAGGAAAAAAATATTACCAGTAATGAATTTTTAAAGGAAAAAATTATTACCAGCAATAAATTTTGAAAGGAAAAAATTATTACCAGCAATGAATTTAGAAAGGAAAAAATTATTACCATTAATGAATTTTTTAAGGAAAAAATTATTACCATCAATGAATTTTTAAAGATAAAAATTATTACCAGCAACGAATATTTGAAGGAAAAAATTATTGCCAGCAGTGAATTTTTAAATGAAAAAATTATTACCAGCAATGAATTTTGAAAGGAAAATCATTATTACCAGCAATGAATTTCGAAAGGAAAATAATTATTGCCAGCCATGAATTTTTAAAGGAAAAAATTATTGCCAGCAATGAATTTTGAAAGGAAAAAATTATTACCAGCAATGAATTTTGAAAGGAAAAAATTATTACCAGCTATGAATTTTGGAAGGAAAACATTATTACCAACAATGAATTTTTAAAGGAAAAAATTATTACCAGCAATGAATTTTTAATGGAAAAAATTATTACCAGCAATGATTTTTGGAAGGAAAAAATTATTGCCAGCAATGAATTTTTAAAGGAAAAAATTATTACCAGCAATGAATTTTGAAAGGAAATATTATTACCAGCAATGAATTTTGAAAGGAAAAAATTATTACCAGCTATGAATTTTTAAAGGAAAAAATTATTACCGGCAATGAATTTTGAAAGGAAAAAATTATTACCGGCAATGAATTTTGAAAGGAAAAAATTATTACCAGCAATGAATTTTGAAAGGAAAAAATTATTACCAGCAATGAATTTTGAAAGGAAAAAATTATTGCCAGCAATGAATTTTTAAAGAAAAAAATTATTACCAGCAATGAATTTTGAAAGGAAAAAATTATTACCAGCAATGAATTTTGAAAGGAAAAAATTATTACCAGCAATGAATTTTGAATGCAAAAAATTATTACCAGCAATGAATTTTGAAAGGAAAAAATTATTACCAGCAATGAATTTTTAATGGAAAAAATTATTACCAGCAATGAATTTTGAAAGGAAAAAATTATTGCCAGCAATGAATTTTTAAAGAAAAAAATTATTGCCAGCAATGAATTTTGAAAGGAAAAAATTATTACCAGCAATGAATTTTTAAAGGAAAAAATTATTACCAGCAATGAGCTTTTAAAGGAAAAAATTATTACCAGCAATGAATTTTGAAAGGAAAAAATTATTGCCAGCAATGAATTTTTAAAGGAAAACATTATTGCCAGCAATGAATGTTTAAAGGAAAACATTATTACCATCAATGAATTTTTAAATGAAAAAATTATTACCAGCAATGAATTTTTGAAGGAAAAACTTATTGCCACCAGTGAATTCTTAAAGGAAAAAATTATTGCCTGGAATGTATTTTTAAAGGAAAAAATTATTACCAACAATGAATTTTGAAAGGGAAAATTATTACCAACAATGAATTTTGAAAGGAAAAAATTATTACCAACAATGAATTTTGAAAGGAAAAAATTATTACCAGCAATGAATTCTGAAAGAAAAAAATTATTGCCAGCCATGAATTTTGAATGGAAAAAATTATTACCAGCAATGAATTTTTAAAGGAAAAAATTATTGCCAGCAATGAATTCTTAAAGAAAAAAATTATTACCCGCAATGAATTTTGAAAGGAAAAAATGATTACCAGCAATGAATTTAGAAAGGAAAAAATTATTACCATCAATGAATTTTTTAAGGAAAAAATTATTACCATCAATGAATTTTTAAAAATAAAAATTATTACCAGCAACGAATATTTGAAGGAAAAAATTATTGCCAGCAGTGAATTTTTAAATGAAAAAATTATTGCCAGGAATGAATTTTTAAAGGAAAAAATTACTGCCAGCAATGAATTTTTAAGGGAAAAAATTATTACCAGCAATGAATTTTGAAAGGAAAAAATTATTACCAGCCATGAATTTTGAAAGGAAAAAATTATTGCCAGCAATGAATTTTTAAAGGAAAAAATTATTACCAGCAATGAATTTTAAAAAGAAAAAATTATTACCAGCAATAAATTTTGAAAGTAAAAAATTATTACCAGCAATGAATTTTTAAAGATAAAAATTATTACCAGCAATGAATATTTGAAGGAAAAAATTATTGCCAGCAGTGAATTTTTAAATGAAAAAATTATTACCAGCAATGAATTTTGAAAGGAAAATAATTATTACCAGCAATGAATTTTGAAAGGAAAATAATTATTGCCAGCAATGAATTTTTAAAGGAAAAAATTATTGCCAGCAATGAATTTTGAAAGGAAAAAATTATTATCAGCAAGGAATTTAGAAAGGAAAAAATTATTACCATCAATGAATTTTTTAAGGAAAAAATTATTACCATCAATGAAATTTTAAAGATAAAAATTATTACCAGCAATGAATTTTGAAAGGAAAATAATTATTGCCAGCAATGAATTTTTAAAGGAAAAAATTATTGCCAGCAATGAATTTTGAAAGGAAAAAATTATTACCAGCAATGAATTTTGAAAGGAAAAAATTATTGCCAGCAATGAATTTTGAAAGGAAAAAATTATTACCAGCAATGAATTTTGAAAGGAAAAAATTATTACCAGCAATGAATTTTGAAAGGAAAAAATTATTACCAGCAATGAATTTTGAATGCAAAAAATTATTACCAGCAATGAATTTTGAAAGGAAAAAATTATTACCAGCAATGAATTTTTAATGGAAAAAATTATTACCAGCAATGAATTTTGAAAGGAAAAAATTATTGCCAGCAATGAATTTTTAAAGAAAAAAATTATTGCCAGCAATGAATTTTGAAAGGAAAAAATTATTACCAGCAATGAATTTTTAAAGGAAAAAATTATTACCAGCAATGAGCTTTTAAAGGAAAAAATTATTACCAGCAATGAATTTTGAAAGGAAAAAATTATTGCCAGCAATGAATTTTTAAAGGAAAACATTATTGCCAGCAATGAATGTTTAAAGGAAAACATTATTACCATCAATGAATTTTTAAATGAAAAAATTATTACCAGCAATGAATTTTTGAAGGAAAAACTTATTGCCACCAGTGAATTCTTAAAGGAAAAAATTATTGCCTGGAATGTATTTTTAAAGGAAAAAATTATTACCAACAATGAATTTTGAAAGGGAAAATTATTACCAACAATGAATTTTGAAAGGAAAAAATTATTACCAACAATGAATTTTGAAAGGAAAAAATTATTACCAGCAATGAATTTTGAAAGAAAAAAATTATTGCCAGCCATGAATTTTGAATGGAAAAAATTATTACCAGCAATGAATTTTTAAAGGAAAAAATTATTGCCAGCAATGAATTCTTAAAGAAAAAAATTATTACCCGCAATGAATTTTGAAAGGAAAAAATGATTACCAGCAATGAATTTAGAAAGGAAAAAATTATTACCATCAATGAATTTTTTAAGGAAAAAATTATTACCATCAATGAATTTTTAAAAATAAAAATTATTACCAGCAACGAATATTTGAAGGAAAAAATTATTGCCAGCAGTGAATTTTTAAATGAAAAAATTATTGCCAGGAATGAATTTTTAAAGGAAAAAATTACTGCCAGCAATGAATTTTTAAGGGAAAAAATTATTACCAGCAATGAATTTTGAAAGGAAAAAATTATTACCAGCCATGAATTTTGAAAGGAAAAAATTATTGCCAGCAATGAATTTTTAAAGGAAAAAATTATTACCAGCAATGAATTTTAAAAAGAAAAAATTATTACCAGCAATAAATTTTGAAAGTAAAAAATTATTACCAGCAATGAATTTTTAAAGATAAAAATTATTACCAGCAATGAATATTTGAAGGAAAAAATTATTGCCAGCAGTGAATTTTTAAATGAAAAAATTATTACCAGCAATGAATTTTGAAAGGAAAATAATTATTACCAGCAATGAATTTTGAAAGGAAAATAATTATTGCCAGCAATGAATTTTTAAAGGAAAAAATTATTGCCAGCAATGAATTTTGAAAGGAAAAAATTATTATCAGCAAGGAATTTAGAAAGGAAAAAATTATTACCATCAATGAATTTTTTAAGGAAAAAATTATTACCATCAATGAAATTTTAAAGATAAAAATTATTACCAGCAATGAATTTTGAAAGGAAAATAATTATTGCCAGCAATGAATTTTTAAAGGAAAAAATTATTGCCAGCAATGAATTTTGAAAGGAAAAAATTATTACCAGCAATGAATTTTGAAAGGAAAAAATTATTACCAGCAATGAATTTTTAAAGGGAAAAATTATTACCAGCAACACATTTTCGGAAACAAAAATGTTAGCATCAATAAAAATCTTTTCGGCTGTACAGATACACAAACAAGACGCAAGGAACAATAAAAAATTAACATTATATCGCAGTGATTTATATGCTTGTCCTTCGAATAACACTCATGTTGTTTATACATTCGGTGCGCTCGCAACTGAGCTCTGACAAGGTATTGACAAATTTTAGTTTAGTCTGTTTTATGTCAACATCAGATAATTTTAACTGAGACTGGTCACCCTTAGCAAATTCTGAAGTTTAAGCCGACACATCTTCATTAGCTGTTTGTTTGACGGCAAATCAAATCCTTAGAGGTCATTTAATATCAAAATTTAACTTTCTCGGGGTCCTTGAAGTAATAAAAATATGTATATGTTTTTCTGCTTTCACAGTTGAATACATGGTAGATGATACTTAGCTTTTGTGCATATACATGTTTGCCTAGACATAATTACTAGAAACAGTGATATGTATGTTTGATTTCTTTAAGAAATTTTACGGTATTCTATGGATTAATATCATGAAAGAATTCTGTCATGTTGGTAGATTGGTTGATTTTGTTTAGCGACATATAAAACGCTATGGGTTATTTAATGGAAAAGGGATCATCATTTCAATTTTGAGCTAAAGATATCAATTAGAAAAGATCCAACTCAATCCATAAGAGGTTCGGCAAGTGAGAGAGGAATTTCAGCTATGACAGTCCAAAGAGCAGTGAAAAAAAGATTTGAAAATGTAATCGGACGTGAAACGTGAGGCACCGTGTTACTACTGGACAGAAAAGAGGTAGGAAAGAGCGAAGATCATCTTGAATAAGTTGGAAAATGATCCTGGAATAATATATATATATATATATATATATATATATATATATATATATGAACTTTATTTCAATCCTTCCTGAGCTTTTCGATCCTTAGCTATAATTAATTAATGATGGGCATTTTCATTTTCGTTTTTGATCGATTTTATCACGATTCTTCTGTTAAGCTTGGAGAGTAATTATACATCCTTACTGCTCAAAGTAGAGTCCAATTTATAAAAACCCCATAGAATTCCAGTAAGATATCTTTAATCATTTCTAAGATACAACGCTTCAAATCTTCACCTAACGAATGTAAAATTTTGCATTCACACGATCTGTACAATTTTGAGATATATTTGTAATATATATATATATATATATATATGAGTGTGCCGCTTGTGTGTTTATATATTTATATATATATATATATATATATATATATATATATATGGTGTAATTGTCGGATTATAAAGAAAATTCAGCAGAACTGGATCTTTTTTGCACACAATAAATAAATAAATAACTTTCATTATATGTTTAGGTTTAACTACAATTCTAATCATAGTTTTGTAAAACAGAATATATTAGCAAGGAGTGAAAATCATAGCGGCGTCAAGGGGAAAACTGTCCCTTTGCCACTCCGTTTTTTGCAGTCAAGAAAGTCCGGGTTTGTCGAAAGTCCATTAATTCTTCGGAAATTACTTTAGGTTTTGAATACAAATTCCATCACATATGGGCTTTTTACGAAGATCTACTCGAGAGGAAGGAGGTCCATTCGTCAAAAAGGGTAATTGTATATTGCTGGGCAGTCATGCCTTCTGTGGCCGAGCGGTCTAAAGTACACCGGATCAAACGGTGATTTCTCCTACAAAAGAGGACTCGGGTTCGAACTCTGTGGGAAAGTATATTTTCGAAATGAAGTAATTCATGCTGTTTAAAAAGCAGCGTGTCTACTCAAATATAAACATGCATTAAAATACCTCTTTGGAGTAAGATGTGTATATATATATAAGGTTGATGTAAAAATGTCGTTTTGTGAGGTCAAAAAACGACATTATTTTTCCACTCACCTAATATATATATATATATATATATATATATATATATATATATATATATATATATATATATATATATATATATATATATATATATATATATATATATATATATATATATATATATATATATATATATATATAATATTAGAAAGAATAGATTACTGTTACAACGTTCGTAACATTTAATTTAAAAGAGGGTTAAATACAAAGTAGAGCAATATAATTACACTAATATAATAATTTATAATCGCCTGATGAAATGCATTGATACGCATCGAAACACGATGTAGGGCTCCTACATGTGTAGCAATTTTGGCATGTTTTCGATATAATATCCTTATATATATATATATATGGAAATTTCCCTATATATATATATATATATATATATGTGTGTGTGTGTGTGAAATTTCATAAGTATTTCTACAGGATGTTTTCGTCTGGCTCAAGCGTAAAACGTTAGGTGATCCATGAAGATCGACCTCATAAGAATAACGATTTACTCTTCAAGACTAACAACAGAATGAGCCCTTATCTGTCTACTTAGTTTGCTATATATAAAAATATTCCACTAAAGTGCGTGTGTGCACGTTATCAGTCGCTCTCCGCGAATGTTCTGCATGTTAACAACGTATAAATGATAGCTGTGTATTCGTATGCATTGCAACTGTCATCCTATCAATTTCAATCTGTTCGTTATCTATCTATCTATCTATCTATCTATCTATCTATCTATCTATCTCAGTCGGTTTGTTATCTATCTATCTATCTATCTATCTATCTATCTATCT
This sequence comes from Acanthosepion lycidas, assembly GCA_963932145.1. Lineage (NCBI taxonomy): Eukaryota > Metazoa > Mollusca > Cephalopoda > Sepiida > Sepiidae > Acanthosepion > Acanthosepion lycidas. The sequence goes on from OZ010597.1 coordinate 21,597,855, forward strand.
ATCTCATCAGTTTGTTACCTATCTATGTATCTAATTCAGACTGTTTGTTGTCTGTATATTTATTAATCTGTTTCAAACGGTTGGTTATCAATCTATCTATTTTTGTTGGTTCGTTATCTGTGTATTTATTTGTCTATCTATCTATTTACCTACTTCAGTTTGTTCGTTATCTCTCTGTTCCTCATCTGTCTGTCTACTTCACTCCGTTATCTCTCTCTCTCTCTCTATCTATCTATCTATCTATCTATCTATCTATCTATCTCATAGGTTTGTTACCTATCTATCTATCTATCTCATAGGTTTGTTACCTATCTATCTATCTATCTATCTATCTATCTATCTCATTCTGTTCATTATCTCTCAGACTTTCTATTATCTATTCTTGGTATGTTCATTATCTATCTATCTGTTCATTTTCTGTCTATCTGTCTGTTCACTATCTATCTATCTATCTATCTATCTATTTCTTCATTATCTATCTGTTTATAATCTATCTGTCTGTTCGTAATCTATTTATTATCTCCCCATCAAGAAGACGAAAAAGACAAAGAAGAAGAAGAAGAAGAAGAAGAAGAAGAAAAAAAAAAGAAAATGGAAGAAGACAAAACTAAGTGTAATGATAAGAAAACTAAGACAAGAAAGAATAGAACAAAAGGAAAAATCGTAAGTAAAGAAAGACAATGACAGCGACGAAGAAGAAAACGAATTAAGACAAGAAAGAAAATAGAATGAAAAAGAAAACAAGGACGAAGAAAAAAGTTATAGAAAAGAAGGCAAGAAAATGACGTTGACAGGAAGGAGAAAAATTCACAGACGACTGTGTAAACATTGCATCTCTGCAAATTACTCTATCGTTAACATGCAGTGCTGTTTTCGTACGGATGGATAGAAAATGGTACAAAAGTGATGGAGGAATATTACAAGAAGAAGAAGAAGAAGAAGAAGAAGAAAAAAAGAAAAGAAGTCGCGCACACACGCTTTTTCGTTTCGTTGCAACGTAACACGGTGTGAAAGGAGAAGAGAGAATGACGACTACAAGGAGGAATAAAAGCAATCATAGTAGCATAAAGGGAGGAGATATAAAGTTAGGTAGAAATGAAGATTAAACAAACGCTTATATTTTGACTCTCTTTTTTCCAAGAATTTTTAATATTACTGGAATGAGCAACTTTTCTGAGACTTCAAAGATAATTTTAATCTTGTCGTGTGGATCATTATTTAACACGGTGAAAGCGATCTTATGCAAGGAGTTGCTTTTAATCATGGTCTGGTGGGCGTGTATAGAAGAAATGATTATATAGATGTTTTAGTTATATATCATATCCAGTGAGTAGAGTGAGTAAAGATCCGTAAACAATTTAGAATAGGGAGAGTTTTTTTTTTTGTTTTTTTTTTTTAATAATTAGATCTCTTTAAACATTTCAAATTGATGGAAAATATTCCGATATTCTTAATGTCTAAATAATTGCAAGTACGTTTTTTTCATTTGCGATTCTTTCTTTCTTTCTTTCTTTCTTTCTTTCTTTCTTTCTTTACTACCACTTTTCATCTCTTCCTTTTTTTCCTTCTTTCTTTCTTTCTTTACTACCCCTTTTCATCTCTTTCTTTCTTTCTTTCTTTCGTTCTTTCTTTACTACCACTTTTCATCTCTTTCTTTCTTCCTTTACTACCCCTTTTCATCTCTTTCTTTCTTTCTTTCTTTCTTTACTACCCCATTTCATCTCTTTCTTTCTTTCTTTCTTTCTTCCTTTACTACCCCTTTTCATCTCTTTCTTTCTTTCTTTCTTTCTTTACTACCCCTTTTCATCTCTTTCTTTCTTTCTTTCTTTACTACCCCTTTTCATCTCTTTCTTTCTTTCTTTCTTTACTAACCCTTTTCATCTCTTTCTTTCTTTCTTTCTTCCTTTACTACCCCTTTTCATCTCTTTCTTTCTTTCTTTCTTTCGTTCTTTCTTTACTACCCCTTTTCATCTCTTTCTTTCTTTCTTTCTTCCTTTACTACCCCTTTTCATCTCTTTCTTTCTTTCTTTCTTTACTACCCCATTTCATCTCTTTCTTTCTTTCTTTATTTCTTTCTTTCTTTACTACCCCTTTTCATCTCTTTCTTTCTTTCTTTACTACCCCTTTTCATCTCTTTCTTTCTTTCTTTCTTTCTTTACTACCCCTTTTCATCTCTTTCTTTCTTTCTTTCTTTCTTTACTACTCCTTTTCATCTCTTTCTTTCTTTCTTTCTTTCTTTACTACCCCTTTTCATCTCTTTCTTTCTTTCTTTCTTTACTACCCCTTTTCATCTCTTTCTTTCTTTCTTTCTTTACTACCCCTTTTCATCTCTTTCTTTCTTTCGTTCTTTCTTTACTACCCCTTTTCATCTCTTTCTTTCTTTCTTTCTTCCTTTACTACCCCTTTTCATCTCTTTCTTTCTTTCTTTCTTTACTACCCCATTTCATCTCTTTCTTTCTTTCTTTATTTCTTTCTTTCTTTACTACCCCTTTTCATCTCTTTCTTTCTTTCTTTACTACCCCTTTTCATCTCTTTCTTTCTTTCTTTCTTTCTTTACTACCCCTTTTCATCTCTTTCTTTCTTTCTTTCTTTCTTTCTTTACTACTCCTTTTCATCTCTTTCTTTCTTTCTTTCTTTCTTTACTACCCCTTTTCAACTCTTTCTTTCTTTCTTTTTATTTGTAATTCGACATTTTCTTAAAACCTGTTTTTGTCTTCTTTATCGAATTTTCTTCATTTTTGCTTTACATCTTTCTTGTTTCCTTCCGTTCCTGATTTTATAATCTTTCTCCAGAGTCTGCGATTGTTTTCCAGATAAACATTCATTTATTTTCGGGAACTCGTTCTTCCTGTATATTACTTTAGCTTTTTTTTTTTTTTTACTTTTCATATTTACATCTCTTTTCTTTTACATTCACGAGTTTCTCATTCATTTCTGAATAACCTCTTCTTCTTGTCCTTTTATCAATCTCTTATTCATTTCTATACAGCAATTCTTTTTCTTTCTTTTTAGTCGATTATTCCTTTAAAATAATAGTTTTTCTTCCTTCAGTCACTTATTCTTTTATTTTCTCTGTTAATTTTTTGTTGTCTTTCTTTCTACATTTATTCATTACATTTATTTTTCGTTTTTCAGTTTTATTCCTTTCTATGCAGCATTTCCCTTTCTTTCTTTCTTTCTTTCTTTCATTCTTTCTTTCTTTCTTTCTTTCTCTCTTTCTTTCTTTCATCCCCTATTCATTTCTATATTATATTTGTTTGTTTGTTTGTTTGTTTGTTTGTTTGTTTCTTTCTTTCTTTCATTCTTTCTTCCATTGTTTGTTTGTTTGTTTGTTTGTTTGTTTGTTTCTTTCTTTCTTTCTTTCTTTCATCCCCTATTCATGTCTATATTATATTTCTTTCTTTCTTTCTTTCTTTTCTATATTATATTTCTTTCTTTCTTTCTTTCTTTCTTTCTTTCTTTCTTTCTTTCTTTCATCCCTTATTCATTTCTATATTATATTTTCTTTCTTTCTTTCTTTTTTCTTTCTTTACTACCTCTTATTCATCTCCTTCTTTCTTTCTTTCTTTCTTCAGCCCCTTATTCTTTTCCATATTGTTTCTCTTTTAATTTAGTTCCCTATTCATTTCTAAATTATATTTCCTTTAATTCTTTCAATGCAAATTCCTTACAATATTGTGTTCCTTTTTTCTTTCTTTATTTTTCCATCCTTTTCTTATTTTTCTTCCTTTTTTTTCTCTATTCAATCCATTATTTCTTTCTGTATGATATTAGGTTGGTGCAAAAATAATGACGTTTTTTGACGTTAAAAAATACGTCAAAAGACGTCATTATTTTTGCACCAACCTAATATTTCTTTTTCCTTCCTTTATCCAGTCCCCTATTCCTTTCTATATTACATTACATTACTTTCTCTCCTTTCCTTTACTACCCCTATTCATCTCTTTCTTTCTTTCTTTCTTTCTTTACTATTCCTGTTCATATCTCTCTTTCCGTCTTTCTTTTTTTCTTTACAACCTCTATTCATCTGTTTCTTTCTTTCTTTCTTTCTTTACTACCCCTTTTCATCTCTTTCTTTCTTTCTTTCCCTATTACTGTTTTTATATTTCTGTATTTCTTTAGTCTCCTATTCCATTCTCTCTTTAGTTTCTAATTCCTTTATGTACCTCTTTCGTTTTTGTATTCGTATTGTTGCATTTGATAAGTTCAATTCATCTTTGAATTTGAACCAGTTATTTTAGAATGCACTCTTCTTCTGGAAGGCGTAAAATATTCCAAGCATTTTTCTGAGAAGAATACGTAAGCGATTAAAAGAATGACAAAAATGCAATAACAAAATGTCTAAGAAACTTCTTCAAAGATAAGGAAGGAAAGAAAGTAACGATCACAAGTCTAGCAGTCGTGGTATTAAAACAAAAAGTTGAAGTTGAAGAAGAAGTAGAAGAAAAAGAAATATGCCGTTGAAATGATTGTCGTCGGTCTCGTTGAAGAAGACGTCCCCGTCAAAGAAAGAAGAGAAACGAATGTACGACAGTAAATTGAGCGGAAGTAGGGCGCCTCGCGATTACATTGCAGTCATTGGTGTGGTATATATAAAATAGGAGAAAAAGGAAAGAGGGGGGGAAGGTGTAGCGACGTCCAGAGAGAAGTTAAGGAAGAAAAAAAAAATGAAAAATGTGAAAAAGAATGAAAGGATTTTGCAGAAGAAAACGTGACAGAATTCGAAAAAAAAAAAAAAAAAAAAAAACGACGAGAAAGAAAAGTAAAAAAGAAAGAAACAATGAAAGAAGAAAGAAAATAAAATTGAGGACGAAGGTGAACGTTAATCAAAGGGAAAGAGAGAATGAGAAAGGAAAGAAAAAATACAAGTGTATATGGAAGATGAATGAAATAAACCGAGAAAAGAGAGGAAAGATAGAAAGATAAGGCAGGGAAAAAGAAAATGAAAAAAGAAAAGATCACGAAGAAGAAGAAGAAGAAGAAGAAGAAGAAGAAGAAGAAGAAGAAGAAGAGGCAGAGAAGGAGGAAGAGGAATTAACTGAAATCAACGAAGAGAGAGAGAGAGAGAGAGACAGACAGACAGACAGACAGACAGAGAAAAGAAAGAAAGGAGTGTTGAGGGAGAAGAGAAGGAATAAAATGCGAACAGCGAAGAGAGAGGAAATAAATAAAAAAAAAGGAAGGCGTATGGGGAAGGAGAGGATGAATATGTTGAGAAAAATGGTGAGAGAGAAATAAAGAAAGACTCCTTTTATATGGAAGAGGAGGAATAAGACAAGAACGAACGAAAGAAAGAAAGAAAGAAAGAAAGAAAGAAAGAAAGAAAGAAAGAAAGAAGGCATATTATGGAGAAGATGAGGAATAAGATGAGAAAACGAAGCGAAAGAATGAAACAAAGAAAAGCATGAAAGAGATTTGAGGAAGGGGACGGGGAATAAAATAAGAACATCGATGAGAGAGAGAGGGGGGGAGAAGTAAAGAAAGACTGTATTTATGAAGAAGAGGAGGAATAAAGAAGGAACAAAAAAGAGAAGCAGGAGAAAGAAAGAAAGAAAGAAAGAAAGAAAGAAAGATAAATATAATGGGAAGAAAGATAAAGGAAGAAAGAGAGAAAGAACGGAAGACAAAATCCATTCAAGATGAAGAGAAGAAATAAGGATGAAACAACAAAGAGAGAGAGAGACAAAGAGAAAAAAAACGAAAGAAAATGAACGAAAGAAAAAAGAGAAGGAAGAGAGAAAGAAAACGTGGAAGAAAGAGTGAAAGAAAGCGTGAAAGAAAGAAAGAAAGAAAGAAAGAAAGAAAGAAAGGAGTATGTGGAAGAAAAAGAGCTCGACTAAAGAAAAAAAATGAGAAAATAAATGAAAGAAGAAGAAAATAAATATCTATTAGAATTCGTAGAAATAAAAAGAAAAAGGAAAGAAATTAAGAGATAAGAAGAGAAAATAAGAGAGGGAGAATATGACAATGAAGTAAAGACGACAAAAACGGTCTTTGAGAAGAATCTATAACAGCCAAATTAAACCAAAAAGAAAAAAAAAAAATACACGGGAAAAAACTAAGAGTAATAAATCGAAAAAAACTGTAACTTTTCGTACTGACACCTGAAAGACAGTTTGATTTCGTATTATGGTAGAAATATGCAATAACGTGGCACAAGCCCAAAATGGAATCGGACAAGAGTTGGCGTTGCATTCCTTAGCTTGTCTCTTTTGTCTCTCTCACATTTTATATTGTTTCTCTGCAGCAAAATAACGCAGCTTTCATCTACTATCATAGATGCTATTCAAATAATATAAATTTACAATCTCTGGCATATTTTTAGTTTTTAAAATATGTGCAGTTAGTATAATGGTTATCGGCATAGAAAAAGAAGACGGGGAACCCGAGTTCACAATCCTGGCCTAAAGTTCGCTTTGTCGCTAATACCATCGAGAGAAAAAACTGAATACAGCGCTTTCCTCCACCAGCATTGAGATAAACAGCGATCTAAACTGGACTCTCTATTCCTAGGTGGCAGGTAGTCTAGGAGAAGGCGACCGTGGAGAAAGGAACATGAAATCCACTATCTTTTTGCCAGGAAGGCATGGCATTTCACAGATAATAAAGAAGAGGGATTTCTGAAAAGTCAGGATAGCTTAACACCTGACAGGACACGGCTTTCGGAAAAAAAAATATATTAAATTATTACTTAATTCTTTTCATACCTTAGCAAAAGAATGCATCGTTCACTTAATATTATAGTTTTCATATCACGTTTACTTTCTGAATATGAGTCATCGACAGCATAGATTTCTCTCTCTATCTATCTCTCTCTCTCTCTCTCTCTCTCTATCTATCTATCTATCTATCTATCTATCTCTATATATATATAGTAGATAGGTTTGTCGGGGTCACCATTTGTAGGGATCCTTCTACTCGGTTTTTCGTTGAATGTCAAAATTCGGAGTGTCGAGGTTCGATACAATAACATTGTTTCGATGTTGCTTGTAATTCGGCCGTTTAGAATAATCACACTATTTTCATTGAAAGAATAAAATTCAGTAGAAAAGACAACGTAGTTTCAACAAATAAACATTAATTTAATATAACGACAAGAATACAAACAGTTGGTGATAGATTGGAAAGTAATGTCTTTTTTGTTTGGGTTAATAAAGTTCTGAAATAAAATATAAATTGTCTTTGTGTAGGTATGTGAGAAACAATGAAATGTTATTATATTCGTATTTGTATGAAAAAGTCAACACGTGTGCGCGTGGTTCATAGTAAAGAGGATATAAGAGATAGTTAGAAATTGTTTCTTACTGTTGGCGGTGTTGCCGTAGTCTGAAGTTTGTCAGTGCTGTCGCTTTTAGCATGAGGTCGTAAAGATCATAAGCGAGCGTGGCGTGAAACTTGGTGACGGCTGTGCATATCTTATTTGGCGCCGGATTTCGTATGTTTTTATACACATTTTCGTAACAAAATCGACTCCAGAAATAAATTATTTATTTCTTCTTAATTGGCCTTAAAAATCCACGTCGTTTGTCTTCTACTACGTCTGCACGATATCTTGGCGAATCAAAAGGTCGTTTCGTTAAAATAACCCTTATTTGACACCCTAACTCTGCATAATTTTTCTTCTTAGCCGACTGTTCGTTACCGTAGTTATAAAAGTACACCTATATTAAATTAATATAGGGATCAAAATAATACTCTTATAAATCGTAAAATACCGGACAGATATGGATGTTTGTTCGAATTTGCACAGGTGACATGATCTGGCTGATACGAAGAAAAAAAGAAATCTGTAATTGCCTCCCATTAAAAAAAATCTGATAGAAAGTCCTCAAAAACTTTAACTACATACAAAATGTAAAGAGGGATATAATAATTCTCTGAATTGGTACAAATTTCGAAGCAAAGCTCATAGTAACTGCGAAGAAAAGAGCAGGCACACCTGCCGAAGAATTTTCCTTGAAATGGGAGTGATTTTGATATTCCTTTCAATCACCGACTGGTGGTTGTCATTTTGAGGGGTAACTGATGGATTCATCGATGTAATGACAGCTTACGTCAGGGGAATTTATCATACGGAAGAGCAGAAGTGACAAAATAGCCTTGAACTGCAAGATCGCTTTACCACTGCGAAAGCAACCAAATCTGAGTTCTGTGCGCGCATGAACACTGTGCCAAAAGCGTCCACAGGTATATCATTTAATAAATGTCGTTTCCCACTCAAATAATCATGAAACTTTGCATACATGTTAAAATAACATCCTGTTTGTTACTAAGCTAATTAAAAAAAAACAAAAAACACAATAATGGGGACGCCAGGGCCCCTAGATAGCAGCTCGCCGCCGGGTCTTACGCACATGGTTCACTGTGTTGATCATTTAATTTAATAAGAAATTAATTCGTTTCAAATTACACTATGTGCATCATTAAATTCGTCAGGTCCGAATTCATTAAATACAAAGAAATTATCTCGATCCATTCGGCCATTTAAACGTAAAATAACATTTAAATTGAGCTTATTTGCAAATATAATCTTTATCTAAGCTCATATTTCAACTAACCCTTAAAAAGGTGTATCCTGGTTGTGGTTGTTGTCTGTGGAATAACCTTTCGTGCTACACGTTTTTTTTCCCCGTGAATTACCGTGTACGTTAGCTAGTAATAAATAAAATAAAATAAATTTTTGTGGGGTCTCGTTCCCAATATCCCTTACACATGACGTCAAACCAAACCCCAATCAAAAAACCTAAAACACAAATTAAAATCATCCAAATTTAGCAAACACATAATACAGGGAGTCACAAAATGCAAAAAAAAAAAAAAAAATAATAATATGTGGGTTTAGTGGTGACATTATAGAAGGAAACTATTATGCCAATATGTCGAACAGACAGTTATTCTTATCTACAAATATAAAAAAAAAAAAATTAATAAATTTAAACTAGCACTAAACAAATCATAACCCACATCCATAAACACACAGCATACACACATAATGGCCAAATACACTGGTCGTACCACACACACACATCTATGGAGAACGAATATATATATACACATACTGGCAAAAACAAACACAATAGACTACACACAAGCACACACATGAAACCTTACAAAACATAGGAAGTGTGTGTATATATGGATGTGTATACGTTACACCTATCTGATCATAACTCCATTAGAACCCATTTAAACACATACACAAACTTACCAGACTCCATTAGAAATATACTAGTCGAAAACACAAATATAATAACTGCATCAACCTGTAAAAAAAGATTAAATATAATGGAAGCTTTAATAATAAAATAGAAAAAGCCAACTCTTAACAATATTAACTACGAACAAGGCCACAATGTGCTAACCGTATTCGGAAATTAAAAACATCCCTACCACACACTAAGACATACAAAAAATGCACACACTCAATTAAGCTGAAAAATTGAATCATCCTTGATAATGGCTAAAGGTGTAGCCGAAAGCGCTCGGAAATATAAAACATTTGGACTGGTTTTACACACTCTTTGTCCAGAAAAGAAGGCTCTTGTTCGAAAACAAGAAAAATTAAATAAAAAGCTTAACCGTAGTACCTTTTCACTCGTTTTCAATTAAACATGCATAAACGAAGGATTGCTGCCTAAATATACAACTATATATATATTGAAAATTATATATATAGTTGTATATTTAGGCAGCAATCCTTCGTTTATGCATGTTTAATTGAAAACGACTGACAAGGTACTACGGTTAAGCTTTTTTATTTAATTTTTCTTTTAAAAAACTTACTGCGTTACTTAAAAATCGAAAACCGAAAAAGTAAATAAAAATATACAGTATAATAAATAAATAATAAAGAACAAATAAATGAATCTAAATTAATCCAAATAAATAAATAAATAAATAAATAAACGAACTAAAAAACTAACAAACCGTTCCCGATTAATTAACCGTTAGAAAAAACAAATAAGGATAACCAAACCAAATAAATACATGAAGTCATAAACAAATTAAAAACTGCTCCTGCCAAAATAATAGTTAGAATAAACTACTACAATCAAACCCAAAACTGAATAAATAGCTTTAATTATCTTTCCAAACCAAAACAAAACTATTAAATGAGCGATATAAACAAATTTTTACTATGAAACACCGATTAAAATTAAGATAAATATATGAGATAAGAAATAAAAAAAATAAAAAAGTTAAAAACAAATAAAGACAAGCAAAATAATTTAACCCAAATAAACAAATAAACTACTTCCGGCAAAATAACCGCCAAAATAGACTACTCACAATGCACCACTGACCCGTATATATAAATAGCTGAGAAAAAATAAACAGCACTCGTGGTCTGACGATTGCGTCTAGCATGAAACAGACTATCGACTCCAAGTGTTGACTTCAATGTTCACTTCGCCGTTTTTCTGACCAATCCTAGTTGTTTTATTACCCATTAAATAGAAGAATACTCTCACTACATTGTCCAAGAAAATTCTGATTACTACTACACACAAAAGACAATTGTAAAACATCAGAAAATGTAAAGATAATTAATGTTTTTTAACAATATGCGAAAATAACCACTCTTTGCCTGACGTAGGTCGCAAGACCGAAAATCCATGTAGCAAAAATATGGGAAATAAAGTATAATCCACATTATAACCAAAAACGTTTGCGGTTTCTCTCTTCTCTTTAAAAATATGCACTTTTCTCTGGATGGAGCACTCCCTTACGTATGCATATAATATTGGGGACTTAGGCAAATCATTATAGCAATTTATAGAGTCTAGAAAAATCCTCAACAGAATGCAGAAACATTAGAAGGCCGTTTCGTCCTATTTTTGGGACTCATCGAACGCAAGCCGCAAGCGTCATACCAACTGTAACAACGGGCCTCGGTGACGAAGAAGAATCTGAATAGACTCGATATAGCGCCGCTACTCCCAAATTCCGTCGTTCATTCGGCCGTCCAATGTTTTCTGCATTCTGCTGAGGTTTTTTCTAGACTAGATAAATTGCTATAATGATTTGCCTAAGTCCCCAAAATTATATATATATATATATATATATATATATATATATATATATATATATATATATATACATATATATATATATATATATATATATATTATTTTCATATAATATGTATCTGTGGAGAAACAAAATGAATAAAAAGCGACAAGTGGAAGAACTATTTTTAGCCGATATTTCCTTGAATCAATCTTCCCAAGCACGTAACGCGTGGGATAAGAATAGTTTTTCCTCATGTCTCTATCTCTTTCTCTTTCTCTCTCTGTTTATATATATATATATATATATATATATATATATATATATATATATTATAAATTAACTGATTTATAATATGTTTTTTCGCTACACAGTAATAACCATGTTTCAAAAATGGAAGCTAAAAACTTCAAATTAGTTCCATTTCATCTGCGAATATTGGAATATATATAATATAAACCTAAAGAGCCAGGTAAGCCTACTTAGGTTTCACCGACACGGATCGTCAGTGTACACTATATATATATATATATATATATATATATATATATATACAGTAGCGTCCAAAACTAAGGGACAAAATTTTGAAACCTAATATTTGTTAGAAATAACAACTTTGAAAAGCTGAAATTTTGACAACTGGTAGTCGTTATCATCCATAATAACATACTAAAATTTGAATCAATTGCAAAGGATAGAAAAAGAATTATAACAATTATTTATTTATTTTCAAATTTGGAACGTCCAAAAGTAAGGGACAAAATTGAGAAAAACAATGTAAACGGCAAAAAAAACAATAAAAATACATGTACAATCAATATTTAGTAGATGAACCCTTGCTCTCAATGACAGCTGCACATCTTCGACTACAAGAACGAATCAGTTCTTGATAATCCTCGATACTAATTTTAGACCATTCTTCTTGAAGCTTCACCGACAAATCCTCCGTGTTAGTGGGATTTCTTTCCATAACTTTCACTCCTAAGGTCTTCCAAAGATTTTCTATTGGATTTAAGTCAGGACTTTGCGGTGGCCAATCCATAATTTCCAAATCTTGCTCGCTAAGGTAACTCATTACCACCTTTGCCTTGTGACATGGGGCATTATCTTGCATAAAGGTAGCCCTATCGAAACCTGAATTCTGTATGATTGGCACAACATGATCTTGAACAATGTTTTCATAGATCTGCGCGTTTACACGAGTTTGTAACCGGACAAGAGGCGTTGTACCTTGGCTAGAAAACATTCCAAATACCATGACGCTTCCGCCCCCAAACTTGACAGTTTTCTTAGTACACTTTGCAATACGTCTCTTTACATTGTTTTTTCCATCATTTCCAAATAAATTAAACTTGCTTTCATCACTGAAAAATACTTTTGCCTAATTTTCATATGTCCAAATTACATACCTGTTTGCAAACTCTAATCTCTTCTTCTTCTTCTTCGAACTAACAAGTGGTTTCTTCCCTGGGGTTCCATTAAACAGCCCTATTTCTTGCAGTCGTCTACAAACAGTCTGTCTTGACACATTAACACATGAGGTACTATTCATAACCCTTTTAATTTCTGTGCAAGACTTAAAACGGTCCTTTAATGACATACGCTGCATTATTCGATCTTCTCTTGCCGAAGTTTTGCGGGGTCTGCCGGTTTTAAAAGCACTAACTATTTTGCCAGTATCATTGTAGGATTTAACAACCCTGCCTACAACACTCTTGGAACGTTTCACTTTCTCTGAAATCTCTCTAATGGTGTGCTTTTCCTTGTGTAGCTTCACAACAGCTTGTCTCACAGAGTAATCAAGTTTTTGGCGTTTCGCCATGGTGCCGGCTGATGCAACGTTTACAAATGACTATATAAGACTTATTCTTTAGAGAAAATCAAAAAATTTGAATATAGCTTACTGTTTACATTGTTTTTCTCAATTTTGTCCTTTACTTTTGGACGATCCTATTTTGAATATAAATAAATAAATAATTGTTATAATTCTTTTTCTATCCTTTGTAAATGATTCAAATTTTAGTATGTTATTATGGATGATAACGACTACCAGTTGTCAAAATTTCAGCGTTTCACAGTATATATATTTATAAACGTTAGTCATTGCAAATAGAATGCAAGGCAAAAAGCTTTTCCAGCTACTTTCATGAAAACTATGACTTTTATTCACTGCAATATTAAAAATAAATCACGTTTTGTCATTTGATCAGATTATAGAAAGTAGGTTAGGACATGAATTTTCAACGCCTCATCGTATCTCATCCCCCCGTCTTCTCTATGCTCTTTTCCTTTTGAGTTTACTATCCATTGGACACCAATCAATCAACCTTTTGCTCCATCTGTTACCCTTTCTTCGTCCACCCATCTCCATTTCTGTCGCTTAACTTCTATCACATATCTCCGATCCATGATGAAAGCTTTTCTCTCTCTGACAATCTTCTTTGTCATGGCTCTTCTGTTTGATCTTTGTGTGTTGGTTTTTCTTTAAAAGGCTCTTTCTTAATTTTCGTCTTACGCATCCGTAAATCAAATGGTGGTGTTACAAAATCATTAAACATTTGGCATTGAAAACATAGTGGCAAAATGCCTTACATTATTCATTATTTTTGTTACTTGTTTTCCAAGCAGTCGTTTTCTTTTCTCAAAAGTTATAGCCCGCCCTATAATTATATCTATCTATCTATCTATCTATCTATCTATCTATCTATCTATCTATCTATCTTATTCAGTTTAATATCTTCAGTTTGCGTTATCTCTATATATCTACTTCACTCTGTTCGTTATCTATCTATCTATCTATCTATCTATCTATCTATCTATCTATCTATCTATCCCAGTCTGTTCATATCTATCTATCTATCTATCCCAGTCTGTTCATATCTATCTATCTATCTATCTATCTATCCCAGTTTGTTCATATCTATCTATCTATCTATCCCAGTCTGTTCATATCTATCTATCTATCTATCTATCTATCCCAGTTTGTTCATATCTATCTATCTATCTATCTATCTATCTATCTATCTATCTATCTATCTATCTATCTATCTTGATCTTTCATCTCTGTCTCAGTCTGTTCATATCTATCTATCTATCTATCTATCTATCTATCTATCTATCTATCTATCTATCTATCTATCTATCTATCTTGATCTTTCATCTCTGTCTCAGTCTGTTCATATCTATCTATCTATCTATCTATCTATCTATCTATCTATCTATCTATCTTGATATTTCATCTCTATCTCAGTCTGTTCATATCTATCTATCTATCTATCTATCTATCTATCTATCTATCTATCTATCTATCTTGATCTTTCATCTCTGTCTCAGTCTGTTCATATCTATCTATCTATCTATCTATCTATCTATCTATCTATCTAAATCCTATACAGACTTATACGATAAGAAATTACACACACACACACACACACATATATATATATATATATATATATTTCTATGAACCTAAAGAGTGTATTAAGCACTTTACTTAGTTACTTTTGTTTTACTGGTGTTGGTGGTTTTTTTCTTTGGATTACATTACAATATATTAAGCAAACCCTCCATGTAAACAGAAACAGACTATCATCACTTTCTTGTCCGTGTACTGCATAATATATTGTACTGTAATTGTCATCTTTGATAATGGCTTATGTAAGCAGAAATCGTAGATTGGATTAAAAAAATATGTATCAATATTGTGATTTTTTTTCTTCGTTTAATGATAATGTTATTAAGCTCATCAGACGTTGTGAAAAGAATTTACATAAAATAAATAGACAACACTTGTCTATATTATTTAATGAAACCCGTATTAATATATATATATATATATATATATATATATATATATATATATACATATATATATATATATATATATATATCGAAAGTCGAAAGTGCCAGAAAATCATCCCGCATAATATAATTTATACGAGAAGACCTCAAGTGGAACTCGTACATATGGTACATCGCTAAATATTCTGGTAAGATGGACGGTTCCCTGTATCGCACTAGTAGGTACCTGACTCTCTCCTGCGACCCTGTACCTTTACAAGAGCCAAATCATGCTGAAAATTGTGTACTGAGGCCATATATGGCATAGAGCTACCCAATCTCCAATCTCCGGTTTTGAGGGGACTAGTTCGAAGGAGATTAAGTGCTGAATTGATATGTGTTTTAGTTATTTTTTTGTTTTTTTTATAGCACCAGTCCATTTTTTATCAGACCTCGTATATTAAATAAGGTATCTTTCTCAATACAGGATCGTTTACTGAAGTGTATTAGCGAATTGTGAAATGTGATATATTCATTCATAGTTAACCGTTAATTAGGTCGAATCCCACTTCTATTCACGGTCACACGATCTTGCTAAATTGTTGAACTCACGCCATCATGTAAAGAATTGTTCACCCTTTCATTGCCGTGACGGTTATAGCCAGAGAATCCAGATAATCACATTTATAGGAATTACCAGATAATCACATTTATAGGAATTGCCAGATAATTACATTTATAGGAATTATCAGATAATCACAATTGTGGAATTTTTCCGAAGTAGGAAAATTAGCTGCACGTGTGTAATATTTAAAAAAATATCGCCTATTCCTTTAATTGAAACATCACCTTCTCCTCTATTTTCTTCTTTTTCACACAACAACGAATCACAGAATATTTGTAACTGATTTGAACCTCAATAATACAGAATACAAGGCTCGTCAGCCACTCAAGTTAAAGAGGCATTAAAATGGTTATAATGAGGTGTGTGATATGATTCAAAGATTAGGTAGTAGAAAGTGAAGTAACAATTATGAGGATAAGGAGGATAACAAACGATTGATCCTTGATTTGAAGAATTTAAGAATATCGTGTTCAGAGAAGCACCCCCGCGGGAGTCTGTTCCACAAAATGACAGTTCTTTGGGGGAAAAACTCTCTCTGTGGAGCTTTTTTTTTTCTTTCATTTGGAACACGGGGGAAATGGCAGTGATTCGACTCTGTGGAAATAGCATTGTGCGTTCTAGCTCTAAAAGTCTGCACTAGTGGAAATAACGAATGGTACTCTCTTCTGAACATTTGCTACGGAAATAGCAACAGCGTAGCGGCAAGCTTGTAACGTTGCGTCTGTCGAAAAGATGTTGTAAAGTGGAAAATATATCATAAATGAAAAGCCCATGAAAAATGACGGCTTAGAGAACATAGCACTCACATCGAAAACAATTGAAGCAGAAAAAACAGCCAGCCACCCACTTGGAAATCTTGAACAAATCGACAGATGAACAAGTATTGTTTAGAACAGTAAAGGAGAGAAAGTTGTGGAGAGTCATGATTGCTCACTTCCATAAGAGCCATATCACGTATACAGATTAGAAAGAAAAGAAGAAAATAGAATTGTAGAATGGATTACAGAGAAAAAGAAAGAAAATGTAACAAAACAGACGAGAGAGAGAGAAAAACAGAAAGAAACAAAAATTGCAAGAAAATGGAGGAAAGAGGAAAAAATGGAATGCAAAGATGAATGCGCAAATGGAAAATAAATAAAATGATACACAGCAAAGATAAAAGCAGCCTCACATACGTGGTGTGACAATTTAATTCCATTAATGGCCGCGTGAAAGTAAAATTTACATCCTGTCGTCTGTAAGGGAAAATTTTGAATGTGGCAGCAGCCAATTGTGACCAGGTAAGCAAACTTTATTTCATAGAGCCGTTCCGGTAATTAAAGTGTTAAGATTACAGGCACCGTCTTTGAGGAATTTTTCTCATTCCCAAATTCTTTGTTTGAATTTTCTGCACTTTTCCCTTCTTCATAATCACTTTTGCGACATTAATCTTCAACCTGAGCGCATTAAATTTCACAATTTGTCCAACTTTGAAGCTGTTCTTTGTGTCTTTGATTATCCAATTTTTGTTATATTGTGTCCATATTCTTAACCTTCCGTCAGACGCCTGTCCTAATAAAAACACTCGATTACTTCATGACATATTTACCATAATGAAAATATTAGCGGATTCCTTATAAGGAAATATTCGTTATTCATTGCATCGAGCAGCCAGTGTTATTGTCGGTTGAACATTTTTAAAATCGTACTTTTGGGAATCACAAATTTTGTTGGGATGTCTGGACATTTTTTTAGTAAATGTTTAATGGCTCCTGGTCTTTTGTCCCGCAAACAATATTCGGTGGACTCATGTGAGTCCGGAAAAAAATAACAGAAATCATGGAATTTGAAACAAACAACAATTGAAGCATATTAAATAAAAGGAATTACACGTGTACATTATCTATAAGAATGTGCTTGTTTATGTGTGTGCGAAACAAATGTATGTGATACACATATGCGTATGTGCGCGTGTGTACGAGTTCAATAGTGGACCAAGGAAACGAACGCGCCACAGAGGTAACGTTCTTTATCTACGTTTGAATATATCTAGAATCAATAGGAAAAAAAGAGAGAAAATGAGAAAGAAACGGTCGCCATTTTATATAGACTTAAATATCGCCGCTAATCGGCGTTTATGGCGAAGCCACGTAGGGCAACACACATACTCTTATAAACAGTTTCTTTTTTTTTCAGTAAAATTCCTCTTTCAAGTCCACTAGCTGTTATTGCTCTTTCCAGTATTGAGGGAAGCTTCCTTCCTAACCGTTTCTTTGAAGTAGTGTGAAATATCAACATCTTGATTATATCATTATTTTCTCTTCAAGTACATGTGACATCCATTTTAATTGTTACTCTTATTGAAAGTACTCATGTGATGTGACTCCTGTTATTTCATCTAGATCTTTATGGTTCTGTAATGTCATTCCACGAGGATCAAAATAGGATGGTCCTAATCTAATTTTAATAGGTTTAACGTTCCACTAACACTTTACCAATCTTCAGCTCAAACATGATGTTAATCCGCTGTTCTTGGTTCCTTTAATTCATTTTCCACCAGCAGCATAACATGAAGACGTACAACTTTCTCTACTACTCGGCAATGATTGGCACATCTAGTTTTAATTAAACGGAAATTGGAACAGATGTTCTTGAAAACAAATGTTTGCTTGACTTATTACCTGCGTCACATGATGCTTTCCTTCCGGTAATTAAATTGTTACACTTCGTATGTCGTTATTTTAGTGAGTTTGATTCTCACCAAGGGCACTGCCTATTGGCCTTAACTTGAATACCGATTCTTAAATAAGAAAGAAATGTAAACTCAACAGCTAAAAGACCTGCGCTTTGGCCTTTACTTAAATAATGATTTTTAAATAGAAGAAAAAAAAAGCCCCAAAGCCAAAGGACCTGCGATTTGGCCTTAAATTAAATCCTTCTTTCTATGTACCGTGTCCTTTCAGGACGTAGGCGATCATTGCTCTCCACCTTCCTCTATCCCTTGCAGCTCTCAACAAGTTCCTTCCCTCTGCTTCCTACCCCAGACCACGTTCTGTCATCCACTTGCTTAAGGCTGTGAGGTATGACATGCGTTGTTTTCCCTTTTCTGTCTTTCCCTGTATTCAACCCGTGAGTATCAGATTATCCAGGCTCTCTTCCTCATTATGTGTCCCAGAAACTTCAGCTGCCTCTTCCTGATCTTAAGTATAAGCCTCCTCCTTGTTTTGCATTCCCTCTAAGACCTCATCGTTGCCCACACGCTCGGTCCATGATATCCTTTGCATCCTTCCGTAGAACCACATCTCCATCGCCTCGAGTCTCTTCTTTATCTTTGAGGAAATCGTCCAACATTCGCTGCCGTAAAGAAGGACTGATGCCACGTAACAGCTCAATATTTTTTCTTCGTTACTAAAGAAATCCTTCTGTCTCGCAATAGTGATTCTTAAATAGAAAAGAAATGTAAGCTTCAATCCTCAAAGACAGGGAATAAATGAAAGACTAACAACCCGAAAGAAGGAAAAACTTTCGAACGAATTACGGAATCAAAGAAGACATTAGAAAAAGGATATTGAAAGAACGAGAATGGAGAAAAAGGTTTTTAATAAATTCATCGAGCATTTCTCGTAAAAAAAGCTTAGGAAGTAATGGATATTGCAACGCCGAGAGCGAGAATGAACGATGGGAAGAAGGGCGTGGACAGTGTACACGATAAAAAGATATGGCCACGTTTGGATAATATTTGAATACAAGTCAGTTGGAATACAGGAAAACGTACAATGATAAACGCCAACAAGCAAAAAGGGGAGACATTTGTATGTAATGCGTTGTGTCGTTTTAGGACTGAGGTTATCGCGATTCTCGACTGCTTTCTACATCTCTAAACAATGTTTTTCCTTTTATTATCTCTCCTAGTCAATGTTCTGCCATCCATTTACACATCTCGTTAGGTAGGTTACCCACTCTGCCTCTCTTCTCTTTAATATGACCCGTGTGTGTTAAATTCTCCATGCTCTCTTTCCTCGTTAGGTGTGCCAGAAATTTCAACTGAATATTTCTAATTCTAAGTATAAGTGCCCTTTTCGACACCAGTTTCCTTACATCTTCGTTGCTCACATGCTCCGTCGATGGTATTCTCAGCATCCTACTGTAGAACCATGTCTTGTTTTAAATCTTTTCTTCATTTTTAAGGCAATTTTCAAACATTCACTTCCATATAAGAGGATTGATATTATATAAAACTTAAAATTTTTCTGCTTCTTAATTCTTTGTTTAGCTTTTGGAAGGCATCTTTCGCGGTTATAATGCACCTTCAGATTACTGTATCATACTACTGACTTATAAAATATACATATGCATGTTATAAAAATGATATTAAATGTCTGTTGTATTTATTAAGTCTGGCGTATTGATGTGGTATTAGGTCACCTAAGGAGGATACTAAAGTACAACATTAGTCATGACTTGTATGCTTTGCTCTCAAGTTTCAATTAATGATATTCCATTCACCTCGCTTTGTCTACCATAGTGGCTTCGATCTTCACTGGGTACACTATACTTTCGACTTTGTGCCACATCTAAGCTACGCTAAGAAAATCCCTATACATCTCGACTGGAGAATAATTTGCGAGATTTGATATCAAATATCTCACTCAATTGAGCTATGATGAGACAAGACAGATAAACCAGTTTAGCTTTTTTTGTTAAGCGTGTTGTATTTCGATATTCCCACTTTTCGGTAATATAATTTTGTTACCGGTCTTTTGATAAACCGTAAAAAAACGAGTTAATCAACCAACCAATCATTTTTGTTATTTTTTTCCACGCGTATTAAATTCTCAAAGCCTTATTTACTTATAAACACGGGATGCAAAAGTAGGTATACAGTAATAAAAACAAAATATATATCCTATACACATATCCAGAAAAGTCGATAGCAGTGCGATTCAACGAACAGACTGTATACCTATTTTAGTAGCTCCCTGTATATATTTATCTCCGTCATTTTTATGGGTTTAATAATAAAGGCGTGTAAGGCAAAGATGCCTGTTCTAACCGGACGTATTCAAGCTATAAAGCGAAGAGATTCTGAGACGAGTTGTGACACAAGGTCAGTTTTTAAGGTGGAGAACCGAGCGCGTAAACCCAGGCATGGAACAAAAATTGCCTGCAGTCCCGCAACCGTAGGTTACGCTGGCGTCGTTGAGAGCACAGAACCCTCTCTCTGGTGCAATGAAAGGGCGCTGTTCTCGGGCAGCTGTTCCCCAGGGCTGAGCACCTCTCAGTATAATTTTCCTCAGTTGCGACTCTGTGTCCCTCGGTGTCGCCCCTGAGGGCATTCTGCCCAAAGATCGAGACGCAAGTGAGAGATGATAAATACATGTGTTACAGACCCCACTCGAAAGAGCAATTTGCACATTAAGTGTCTTAAAGTCCTAACAGGACTCATTATTGGTAACAACAATCTTAACTACATAAGTTATGCTAATGACACAGTTGTAATGATAAAAGTAGGTAGGTGTAGGATTTAAGAAAGCTTTAATCAGCTGAGAATACAAGGTTCGGGTATAGTGTCCTTTTATAGTCCCAGTAAACAGAAATAGCTATCTCAAAGAGAAGAATAACAAAACAAGGAGAGGCCACTCTTGATTATGCATAAGAACAGTTTTGATGTCAGACAAGGAAGAAAACTACGAAATTTCCTAGAGAAACGCGGGAAGAAACGAAATGAACATCAACTGCCCGATGACAAAATGCATGGTAGCTAGCAAAAGGATGAGTCCAAAATGAAAGGTACAAAACAGAGATACCAAAATCAAACAAATAATAAAAAAAATAAATATATAGGGAGTGTTTTAACAGCTGACGGAAAGTACGATATTGAAATCCAAAGGCGCATTGGGATAGCTAAGTTGCCTTCCAGAAGCTAAGCAGAGTACTAACAAACAGGAAAACCTCGTTAAAAACAAGAAAAATAGCACTGAAGTGTTATGTGACATCTTGTCTCCTATATGGTAGTGAATGCTGGACAATATCCTCAAAGATGAAGAAGAGATTTCAAGCAACAGGAACGTGGTTCTACAGAAGGATACTGAGAATACCATGGACCGAACTTGTGAGGAACAACGAATTTCTAGAGAAAATGGAAACCAAAAGGAAAAAATATATTTAACATCAGGAAGAGACAGTTTAAATTTCTAGGGCACATAATGAGAAAAGACGGCTTGGAAAATTTGACAATCACAGGACAGATTGAAGGCAAGAGGCAAAAATGAAAACAGCGCATAATCTACCAAACGAGCGCAAGTAAAAACATGCCAGAACAGGGTTTAAAAGAAATAACAATGCATCAAGTGAAGGAATGGAGAAAAAGTCGTGGAGAGACATGATCGCCTACGTCGTGAGGGGACACGCCACATAAAGAGGAAGAGAAATACAGTTTGGAACAAGATCTCAAACGTACAGAATTCTTGGAATCTCAAATTCATTACATTAGCAATAATGGTTGATTAATATACGACGCTAACACAAAGGGGTGCCACATATTTTTTCAAGCTAAGTCTAAGATCACAAATACGGGGAAGTCAGAGAGGACTGAACTCATTCTCTCTCTCTCTCTCTATATATATATATATATATATATAGATACACCTAGTGAGCCAGACAAACCTACCTAGGTTTCACCTAAACGGATCGTCCGGGAAAGTATGGCTAACGAGGTAAAGAGAAACGAAGGTAAAGAGTTACTTCCCCCTCCCCATTTTTGTTGAATAAATTTTACCCCCACCATCTACTTAGTTTGTGGTTCTTCGGTCACGTGGTATGGTTTTAATTGTCGCCTATAAATATGTGTTTCTCTTTACCTTGTTAGCCATACTTTCCCTGACGTTCCGTTTAGGTGAAACCTAGGTAGGTTTGTCTGGCTCACTAGGTGTATCTAGGTCTGCTCTACGATTGTATTGAGCTCTTTTGTTAGTTAGTTGTCTACTCGTATCGGGTTTTTTTCTTTGGGCTTCAGACCTGCATCTGTGCGATTTGTTCGACAGTAGTTCATGTTTTAGCTCTTTCTTTTTTTAAAACCTTTTTTCCCTCGAGATTGATTTGATTATCTGCAAATCAAAAATTTGAGGGTTTTTCGAAACGAGTCTAGTTATATATATATATATATATATATATATATATATATATATATATAAAACCTTCCGCTAAACTAGATCACTCCACCTGACGCTGTGCTGACTCAAGAAATTTTGATCTTTCTGATCCCAATATATGAGTAACGACGAATTTCTAGAGAAAATGGAAACCAAATGGAAAATTATGCTTAACATCAAGAAGAGACAGTTTAAGTTTCTAGGACACAAATAGGAAAGAGGGCGTGGAAAATCTGATACTCACAGGACAGTCAAGAGGAACAGAGAAAAACAACGTATAACAGGAAGAAATAACAAAATGCCAAAATTTATTAAATGTCAAACGAAAAGAGAAGAAATTGTGGCGAGCCATGATCGCTATTATGAGATACTAAATCAAACGAGCTTAACAGTTTAAATATCTGCGAAGACAGAAGACGTGAGACACTGAAAAGGCCCATTGAGATAGCAAAAGTTAAGCAACGTATCAAGAAACAGAATAAACAGAATAATCTCGTTAGAAACAAAGAAAAGAGCATTGAACTGTTATGTATTATCAGTCTTCTTTTCTGGTAGTGAATGTTGGACAGTCTCCCCAGAGATTAAGAATAGACTTGAAGCAACAGGAATGTGATTCTACAGAAGGATGTTGAGAATTCCATGGACTGAACATATGAGAAACGAAAAATATGAAAAAAAAAAAAAATAGAGATACTTATATTTACACTATTTACATTGTTCGGACTGTTGTCCCCATCTTTGTTGCTATATTCACGACTTTTCGGCCGTTGTATGCCCTTGCCTTTTATCAAGTGATTGGAATTTCGTATTGAACGCTTTTATCAACTGGATCATGTGTCCTTGTCTGAAGTAATCCTTTGACTTGACCTAATGAGTTGTGAGTTCATTACGTGGCTAGAGGTGAACAAAAACTTGGGGAGTTGAGTTAAAGAGAGATATCCGGAAGAGGAACGGCATGTGGAACTAGAACAATCTTCCTGGGTTGATAAACTAAAGGGTTCAGCTCGAAATTCCACTTACTTGCAGAAGGCCGGAGGGTACAACAGCCGAAACATCATGAATATGGCAACAAAGATGGAGATAACAGTCCAAAGAATGTAAATAGTGTAATTTTTTTTAAGCGTTTCACCACAAGCAAGGCGGGAAGCTACTAGGGCACAAGGGGTTACAGAAGATTTGGAGCAAGATCAGATAGGAGTGATGGAGGAACGGATAAGGAGAAGGATAGTGGATAGATCAAGGCAACTGGAGATGTCGATTGACATTACATTTGAATAGTTGGAGATTATAGCTCTCAGGGAAACTGGAATAGGGAAGGGAGTTCCACAGTCGAGAGGTGCGAGACATTAAGCTATTGGAGTAGAAGCGACGGCAACATTTAGGAGTTTCGACAGTGAAAGGGTGAGAGCGGGATGCCAGGCTAGCAGGGCGCTTGAACTCATGAAGTCTGGGAACCAGCGAATGCAGCTCATCGAAGCAATTACCATGAAAGTATTTGTAAAAAAGACAGAGAGAGAGGCGACGGCGCGTCTGTGAGAAAGGGATTGTAGACGAGATGTCAGAGCAGGGCCAATTATATTCTATAATCCACCTCTGGATCTTATCAAGAACCCCGAGGCAAACAGAAGGGGCTCCAGACCATATATGGCAGCAATACTGCATGCAAGGGCGAATTGTTTTAATATCTCATCTCAGCAATATAGACACTTTTATTTAATATTAGAAACAGACCATTGAAATTTCTAGGGCACATAATGAGGACAAAGGGTGTAGTAAATTTAATACTCACAAGATAGATTGAAGGCAAGAGGGGAGGATGAAAACTGCATAATATACGCAGTGAGCTTGAATAAATGGATGGTTTGGGGAGAAATAACAAAAAGACAGAATTTATTAAGTGCTACAAAGGACATGACATTATGGAGAGCCATGATCGATTACATCCTGAGTGGATACGACATATGAAGAAGAAGAATATTTTTTTCTAAGTATTGCCTTTGGATGTTCGCAATGTAAATTACTTTTTAGAAAGGATATAAGTATAACGTACGATCAATTAATTTCAGACTTATTTATCAGAAACTGAATCACCATCATTTTCAACGACTGCAGCTCAACAAGAACAGACTTAGGATTCCACGTTTCAAGAAATTTGGGTTTTTCTTTTACAACAAAAAAATCTAGAAAACTGTTTTTACTTCTTTGTTTCTGAATGTCCAAGAGATGGAAACAAATGAAAACCCTCATTACTAAATCTGGTGAAAAGAACCTTCTATCTAATGATCTTATTTTTGTTGGGTGTGTTTTACAGAAGGTACTCTAGAAAATAACATTTTTTGTACCAAAGCAGTGTGCCTTTGATGTATTGCTTGATTTAATTGATCAAGTAAATAAATGTCTTCAGAGATGGTCATTCAGTTTTCCAGAATCTCGTAATGGATAATCCCTTTCATATTCCAGCAGACTAAAAGCAAAGAATTTTATTTATGCACTACTGGTTTTAGTGTTGACATTGATTGCTCATTTTGTGATAGCCACCGTTTTCTCTATTTTCTTTGGCTATGCACAACCCATTTTTCATCACCTGACCAAAACTACGATACAAAAATAAAAGGTGGGCATTTTTGATAAAAAGACTGCTGCAGACGGTGGAACATTGTATTCAGTTCTCAAGTGAAGGGCATAAGGTTGTCAAACAGCTTCTTTGCAAGTTTTACAAATTAAAATCGTAAAAACAGGTTAAACTAATTGAAAATGCAATTTCCAACAATGTCTGTGTCGTTGTTTGGTTAACTCATAGTTTATAAATTTGAAATACGTATTTACTTTCTGAAAATATCTATCTATCTATCTATCTATCTATCTATCTATCTATCTATCTATCTATGTTTATTTAAATTAATCAATTAAAAGCTTTGAATGGTCACTTGTTTGTTGCTAAACTACATTTCTAATTAATGTAAATGTTTCGCAAATATATTTTGATTAAAGTAACAGTATTTTATATTTTTTTAACCTTTTTGTATCTGGTCTTAAATTTTTTATTAGGGGTATATATATATATATATATATATATATATATATATATATATATATATATATAACTCTCTCTCTCTCTCTCTATATATATATATATTTCTATATCTATATAATATCTCTCTCTCTATATATAATATCTATCTATCTATCTATATATATGTTTTAAGACATTTTTGTGCTTATGCGTTCTTTTTTATAGATAAAATTTATTTATCTATTCTATTATATATTTATTATGTAATATAATAAATATATATTTTCTCATCATATGAATATATATATTATATATTTATTATAAAATTTATAATATTTATAAACATAAAAAGTCTTAAAATAATTTTCGGACTTTGTCCATTTCATAATGTGTGACGTCACGTCATTTGTTTATATTTGGATACGCTTTGAGCAGATATGAATGTATGTGAGAGAATCATGGAAGATTGTAGTTTAAAGACAGTGAAATCGACCTTGCTAACTGAACGCTCCCCTGTGACCAAATCGGTTAAAAGCACGTCAGGCTACATGACTGTTCCGTATAGGATACAGGTTCGATTTCTATCAGAGGACGCATATTTTCTATGACAATTTCTCGGACATTCAGGCCGGTAAATGTTGTTAATACTGTTTATTTTAGACAGAGCATTTACTTAAATATTTGTATCTATAAAAAAGAATGTATAAACCTAAAAATGTCTTAAAATAATTGTTGGACTTTGTCCATTTCATATATATATATGTTATATAGGAATAAAGTGTCGCTGCCGTCACTGTTGTTTGAACACAGATCACAAGAGAGCAAACACAGGCGAGCTCATTTTGAACAAGTAGATCACGTGATGGCAGAGGAAATGTATATAGAGATTTTCCAAGCGTAGCTTAGATGTGGCACAAGGCCGGAAGTATGGAGCACTGAATGAGGAAATGTATAAATGGGAATTAGCGTGACGTCTAGACGATCACTCTTTCTATTCTATACTCTTACTATACCAATCACTATTCCCTATACTATTCCCTATACTATTGCTCTATAATGACCACTATACAGATTTCTATTCGATCACTCTACGCTGTTTACTTTACGAGCGTAATTATCGAGCTAGTATTATTAGTACGAGTGATATTGAAAGGCGTCTGAAACCAGCATTGTTACTTTTCCCGACCAAAATAAATTATTAAACAAAAGATCCGAACTCATCTCAAAATGCAGACATGAAAATAAATTTTTACTACGTAACCTAAAAATTTAAAAAACGGAAAAAAATAAAATAAAAACAAATAAATATACTAATAAGCAAAAATAACAAAATAACAAAAAAAAAAAAAAAAAAAAAAAAAATAGAAATAAAACATAAAAAAATACTATGTTACTTAAAAATCGAAAACCGAAAAGAGAAAATATACAAGTAAAATAAATTAACCTAAATTCATCCAAGTAAATAAATAAACAAACCAATCTCAAATAAAGATAATCAATTAAAAACTGTTCCCGCCAAAATAATACTTAGAATGAACTACAACAATCAACCCCAAAACTGAACAAATAGTTTTAATTAAATTCCCAAACCAAAACAAAACTGTTAAATAAGTGATATAAACAAATTTTTACTACGTTAATAAATAAATAAATAAATAAAATAAGAAACAAAAATAAAAACAAGCAATATAATTTGACCTAAATAGATAAACAAACGACTTCCGGTGAAATAACCGCCATAATAGAATACCCACAATGCACCACTAACCCGTATATATATAAATAGCCGAGAAAAATAACAGCACACGTGGCTTGACGATTGCATATAGCATGAAACAGACTGTCGCCTCTAAGTGTTGACTTCTATGTTCACTTTTATATTTACACACGCTCTATCTCTGATATTGAGCACTTTATTCCATAAATATACACACCTTAAGACTATATTTCTTTATATATATATATATATACACACACGCGCGCACGCATACACACATATATATAGGGTGTCCATAAAGTTCTTGTGCAATTTTAAAATTATAACTTTATTTGTATTTGCCGTAGAAATAATCTGTAAAAAATGTCATAAAGTTTAATGTACCCAGTTTTAAGTATAGTTATTGAATAATTATTTACCATCAAATTTGCAACAATTTTTAGATAAGTAAAATAATACTATATATATTTTTGATTCTCACCAATAATTAAAATTTTGAAAATATTTTCAAATTTCAAACCACCATTTTAGATGCCAAAACAAATCCTGGGTTAAAATTTTAGGAAGTATCAATTATTTTTATTGCAGTTATTGCTCCGATCAGCTGCTTTCGCTGGTTCCCAGGCTTCATGAATTCAAGCGTCCTACGAGGCTGGCATCCCGCCTCACCCTTTCACTGTGGAAACTGTTAAATGTAGCCGTCTCTTCTACTCCAATAGCTTCATATCTTGCACCTCTCGCCTGTGGAACTCCCTTCCCGTTTTCTGTTTCCCTGATAGCTATAATCTCCAACTATTCAAATGTAATGTCAATAGTCATCTCCAGTTGACTTGATCTATCCACTATCCTTCTCTTCATCTTTTTCTCTATCACTCCTATCTGCTCTCGCTCCAAATTCTATGTAACCCCTTGCGTGCTAGTGACTTCCAGCCTTGCTTGGGGTGAAATGCTTTAAAAAGTAAATGATGTCTTCTAAAAAACTGTCATCTGAAGTTATTAGAAATAACTAAATGTTATAGTGAAACACACCTATTCTGTTGTTAATAGACTCTCCCACCTATAATAAGTAGGAGGAGTAGCGGTCGCTCAGTGGGTCGGGCAGTCAGTCGACCGGCTGACCGGTTGAACTCTCTGACTTCAGGCGGGGAGGAACCCGAACGAGGCTACGCCAAAGGGCGGGTTCTCTTTCGGGGAGGTAAACCGACCCTGACCCCGTTTATACGGGTTTAATGGGCATATTTTTGGCCGAGCAAACGGGCTCGGAGATCCCACGTTAAACAGGCCTTGTGCCACATGATGCCCTCGTGGTAGGGGTGACTAAATATCGTCGGTCAGTCAGTCGATGCCGGACGACCGTTAGTCGGATACTAAAGTATCTCCGACTACAACTAGATTTCTCTGCGTCATTACCTTTTATATCAAGTTCCTAACGTTTTGTACGTCGAACCTATTTTAGGACCGACTTAGTACAAATACAAGCCTCCACTGTGAAACCACTACATAATACACTTGGCAAAAACTAGTTGTGATCGCTGATACTTTAGTATCCGACTAACGGTCGTCCGGCATCGACTGACTGACCGACAATATTAGTCACCACCCCACGAGGGCATCATGTGGCACAAGGCTGATTTAACGTGGGATCTCCGAGCCCTTCGGCTCGGCCAAAAATATGCCCATTGAACCCGTATAAACGGGTTCAGGGTCGGTTTACCTCCCCGAAAGAGAATCCGCCCTTCGGCGTAGCCTCTTTCGGGTTCCTCCCCGCCCGAAGATAGAGAGTTCAACCGATCAGCCACTCGACTGTGACTGAACCACTGAGCGACGCCTACTCCTCCTACTTATTATAGGTGGGAGTGTCTATTAAAAAATAGAATAGGTGTGTTCCACTATACTAAATAATCACTTCAATAAAAAGTTTAATAAATCATCAAAAATTGATCGACACCTAAGATAGAACAAATCACAAACGTATATGATAGGTTTTTCAATCCTTTACATATTTTAATGTAGTCACTCTTCTTCTGAAGGACATCCAGTAATCTAATATCCATTGATTTTTCTAATTTTTTTTTTACTTTAGCAGATTCATTTTCCGACATGATAGTTTTAATTGCTTCCCGTAAGTCTACTTTTCTGTTATATTGTTTTCCACCTTCATATAATTTCATCTTCCCAATTGACCATAGATTTTCGATCGGATTCAGATTAGGACTTGATAGCGGCAATTTCATTATCTTCTCTCCCATAAATATTTTATGCACAAAGAATTCACGGGCAAGCTTACATACATGAGAAGTAGCATTGTCGTGTATAAATACACACTTCACTTTGAAATTACGAAACTGGGACTTGTACCAAGCAAAGAAAGTCTTGTTCATAAAATCGCTATAATTATCAACTGTTGAGTTTGATGGCTTCCTCAAGTTTAAATGATCCAGTAATGGTTTTGTCAACAATTCCCGCCAATATCATAATATTATTACTTCATTTAGTCATAGGCACGTCTGAATTGAAGGAAATTCATCCTTTAGCCGATCCATTAAGTCCATCAAATGTCACTCAAGATTCGCCCATAAAAATTACTTTAGAAAAGTCAATATTCATGTATTTCTTGGTCCAATTTTGATACTTTAAAATATTTTCTTTAGTGAGAGGAGGTTGCCTAGGATATTTCTTTAGAGATCCGAAATCACAAAGTATTCTACACTTTTTGTTCTTCTTGACTCCCTCAATTCTAGCCTTTTCAAAAATCTGAGAGCTGGTCAAAAGAGAGCTAGTGTTTCGCTATAACTCGCTGTAGTTTACGTTCATCTCGAGAAAGGAAGTTCTCGAAGCCTTTTCCTTTGCTTTGAGTTCTCAACTTACTAATGTTTTCAACAGCTTTCTTTATCGTTCGATGATCTCTGTAAAGTTCCTCTGATATCTTCAGTGTGGGCATTAGAGTACTCAATATCATTGTTATTCCATGTTTTTCAGCAGTTGTTAGATCTTTCCCTTTACCCACGTTGAAACATGGGTAAAGGGAAAGATCTAACAACATGGGCAAAAAGAAAAATAGTTTTATTTGATTTCAGAGCTCTTGAAATAATATTAGTTTAAACTGCACCAAAACTTCAATCAGTTCATTTTCGTAAATTCCAATACATCTAAAGCTAACAATTAAAAAATGTCAGAAAAATTAATTAAATATTTTACTAAGGGTGGAAATGGACGAGTTTAAATTTGACAAATATTTGTTCAGAGCTGTGGTTTATTTGATTTGCATAATAACTTCAGACAGGCTATATATATATACATATATATATATCAATATTGATAGATATTATATATATATATATATATATATATATATATATATATATATATAATATTTATACATAACATCTATATATATATATATATAATATCTATCTATTACTCTGTCTCTATCTCTCTATATAGTGATTTTACAAGCGTAAGTTGGATGTGGCACAAGGCCGAAAGTAAGGAGCACCCAGTGAGGATTCAGTCGTAATTGTTCTGGCGAGACAAGCTTGCTAACTATTACACCACCTCGAGCGAGGGGCCCTCTCTATCTATCTCTCTCTCTCTCTCTCTATATATATATATATATATATATATATATATATATATATGTTATCACAACTTGCAGTTTCATGCAAACTTGCAATCTTCAGATGTGGGAACGACGTGGGATATTATGTATCATCACTAATATATAATAAATAGCTCTTTATATAATACTGAGCACTATTTTAATAACACCTGAGAAAGAAATATATATATATATATATATATATATATATATATATATATATATATATATATATATATATATATATATATATATATATATATATATATATATGTACCATCGTAAGTATTGAGCGCTATGGTGGTTTGTATGGCTTTTATATAGCACGTATATATCATGCGTTAAAAAATTCCCTTTCTCTGCGGTGCCCCGATAGCCTAGAGGTAAGTGTCTCTGACTGATGTATAATCGTTCGACTTTCGATACCGATTTGAAGCAATCGGATGATTCCTGTGAAACTGTGGATGACTATATATATAACCGAACGCTCTTCTGTGGCCCATTCGGTTAAGGTACGTCAGGCTAAATGACGGTTCCGTATAGGATGCAGGTTCGATTCCTGTCGGAGGACGAATATTATCTATGAAAATTTCTCGGACATTCAGGCTGGTAAATGTTGTTTAATACTGTTTATTATAAACAGAGCATTTACTTATTTGTATCTATAAAAAGGATGTATAAACAGGAAAATGTCTTTTTTATTTTTTTATTTATTTATTTATATATATATATATATATATATATATATATATATATATATATATATATATATATATATATATATATATATATATATATATATATATATATATATATATATATATATATATATATATCAAACCTCGTTGATCTGATCTCCTTTTTTACTTTATATACTTCTCTGTCTTTCTCGGTATATCCAGCTTTCTCTCTCTCTATTTGTGTCTCCCTCACTCTGGATATTCTCTCGTCTATTTGTTCATTTTCATCTTATTCGTTAATACATCATATCCTTTTTTTCTGAAAGTCTCTCTCTCTCTCTCTCTCTCTGTCCTAATCTTAAAATGTCATCATGATTATCGCTGATGGTCGTGAGCAAGTGCTTAGTGAATTTATTCACCAAAATGGAAGGACGTTTTATATTGTGTATGAAAATTATCAATTATCTCTTTGTTTTACAGACATACGATGTCTCTTGTCATGGTTGACAATGAGGGTAACAGGTTTTTACTCTGACAGCGTTACACTGAGAGCGAGCGTGATAATAAGAGGGATAAATAAGGTTAAAGATATATATATATATATATATATATATATATATATAAAGAAAATGACATTGACAGAGAAAGAGAGAGCTGGGAGAAAAAGTGAAAAGGAGTGTAAGAAAACAGAGGTAGAAAGAGAGAGAGAGATAGAGAGGGAGAGAGAGAAAGAGAGAGATTGTGACACTGATAAAGAAAGTGTGACAATGTGAACGAGGGCGTGACAATGGAAATCAGAGATGAACAGAGATGAACAGAGACAAATCTAGAATGAGAGTGGCCACATTATACTGAGAGTGAGAGAGAAGAACATAAACAGGTAGAGAGAGAGAGAAAAACGTAGCACTGAAAAAGAGAGAATATGGGACACTGTGTGTATGTGTGAGACAGAAAGACCCAAAGCCAGCGAGAAAGCATCACACACACACACACAAGCACATATTATACTGAGAGTGAGAGTAGGACATAGACAAATAGAGAAGAAATGAGAGAAAAAAAGCGTGGCACTGAGAAAGAGAAAACGTGGCACTGAGTTTGAAAGAGAGAGAGAGAGCACTTATTATACTAAGAGTGAGAGTAGGACAGGTGAGAGACAGGTAGAGATGGAGTGAGAGAGAAAAGCGTGACACTGAGAGAGAGAGAGAGAGAGAGAGAGAGAGAGAGAGATCGAATTGTACCGTTTGCGATCCATCCGGATTATAATCGATGGTGCGAGCGTGTTGAATCAGGTTGCAAAATAGAAACGTTAGGAATCGTTATTTACAAAGTATAGCTTAAGTTTGGCACAGGGCCACATCTATGGTGCTCCAAAGGAGAATCGAGGTTCGTATTAATGAGCTGCAAGTATTGTTTGCTAACCATTACACCACAGTGAGACGGCGTTGAAAAAGCGAGACGTTTGAGTCAATTTGGTGGGTGGGAGGAGAACGATTGAAGAAACGGGTAATGACAGCGGAATGCTTAGACGTACGGGCATGCGTGTGTCAGAGAGTGAAAAGGGGACTCTGTGTGTGTGTGTGTGTGAGAGAGAGAGAGAGAGAGAGAGAGAAAGAGAGAGAGAGAGAATGTGTGTGTGACTGAGAGAGAGAGAGAAAGAGAGCGAGAGAGAGAGAGAGAGATATAGAGAGAATGAGTGAAATAGAAGATGAGATCATCCGGCGATACAACTGCTGGCTCAACATAAAACGACTGCTTTTAATTCTTCGCGTTACAACGATAATGACAGCGTTCATCACGGCGACGATGGCAAGGATCACTGCTGTGACTATGACTTCTATAAAATACCGGTCAATTGGCAGGAGATGCGGTTTGTAGCAAAAGAAAAACTTACAGGGAAAAAAAAATAATAGGAATGAGGAAAAGAAGACAAGTAGGTGGTGGATAAGCAGGAGAAATAGAAAATTGGAAACAGGAAAGATACCTACGAGAAGATGAAAGACAAGAAGAGTAAAAATAAATAAAATGTATCGATTTTGTTGTACAGTTTACATTTCTCTCCAAACCATTAACTACGATCAGAGTGTAGTATTATCAAAAAAAAAAAAAAAAAAAAAAAACGAAAAAAAAACAAAAAAACAACAACAATAAAAACAGATATAATATTAAGCGGGAAAGGATTGCAGAAAAAACGCGGGAAAAGAAGGAAAACAGAAGGTAAAAAAAGAAGAAAGAAAGAAAAATAGGAGCTCAGACAGCATCTAATTGTCTTGTCTTATAAAAATAAAAATTAAGCTGAGTCTAAAGTAATTTCCGTTTTGGAGAAACCAATTGCAATGGCGGATGTATCGTTCTAATAACTAATCAAACGTGACAGTTAAGAATGAATTCAAAGAACACTCAGATAGCTTAGTTTTTAAACAACAGTGGCAACCTATTTTCTTCTATTTGGCGTGTCCTGTCACGACGTAGTCGATTATAGCTCTCCACAATTTCCTATCCTTTGTAGCTCTTAAAATATTTTGACATTGCGTTATCCCTCCAAAACCTTGTTCCGTCATCCATTTACTCAAGCCTGCAAAGTATGTTATACTTTGCTTTCCTCTTCAATCTGACCTGTGAGTATCAGATTTTCCAAGCACTTTTTCCTCATTATGTGTTCAAGAAATTTCAGCTGTCTTCTTGATTTTACTTATAAGTTTCATTTTTGTTCCCATTTTCTCTAAAAATTTGTCGTTGCTCACATGTTCTGTTTTTGGCATCCTCAATATCCTTCTGTAGAACCACATTTCTGTTACTTCAAGTCTCTTCTTCATCCAGGAAACGTATGCAGTAGATCTAAAGAAAAAAAATGTTGCAAGCATGGAAAGTGCTATCGTCGTTACCAGTTCAGGCTCTCGCCGATTCTGTCTTATTCACTTCGTGTTAATGTCCGTAAACTAAGGTATAAATCCGTCTTTAGCTATAAGTTAAATAGTAGAATAGACTGGGATTACAAGATTTTGTAGGGGGGGAAGCAATTTTACAGGAGAATTCTAAATCATCCTGAAGAGCGTCCTAGGTAAGACTACGTCCGACAGCAAGGCCTCTGATCGAAGGTTTTGAGGAGCGTAGAACCACCTCTTAATTGCTGGTGTTCTCAGGTCCACCCTGACCCGGTGTAGTAGCACCTGTTAGGTTCTCAACTATGGGGAAATAGTTAATCCCCAAACTGTGTTAACCCCCCCCAAAAAAAACCCCAAAAAAACAATGATAGTGTTAAAATAGGTTTTAATACCAGCAATACATTTTTGTAAAAAAAAAAAATGATTACAAGCAGTATATTTTTAAGGAAAAAAATATTACCAGTAATAAATTTTGAAGAAAAAATATTACCAACAATATATTTTTGAAGAAAAAAATATTACCAGCAATATAGTTTTTGAAGGGAAAAAATTACCAGCAATACATTTTTGAAGGAAATATATATATATATATATATATATATATATGTGTATATATATATATATATATATATATATATATATATATATACATATATACATTTTTGAAGGAAATATATATATATATATATATATATATATATATATATATATATATATATATATATATACCGGCAGCAATACATTTTGAAAAAAAATATTACCAACAATAAAAATCTTGTCGGCATTAAGGTACTCACTGAGATTGATATGCTATAAAACAAGCCACTCTATCCAAAAGAATGATGGATTTATCATTTTTCTTATCCTTGACACACACACATCGTGCTATGGTTGCAATACTTATAACACCTCTTAAAATCTACAAATATTTTCTGGCTTTAAATAACTTGCAAAAGGGTTGATAAATCATCATATTAATCAATTTCAATCGCTATAAGATGTTCAGTCAAAAAGTAAATACCATTTCTTATTACAATCGATAAAATGATAAAAACACACATAGCAAAATGATCCCTAAGGTTTCATGACTTCAGATCTATTCCTGAACATAGTCTTATTTACTGCTTAACCATAATTTTTCATATTTGAATAAGGGACATATATACTCGCTTCGTTGTATGACAACGCGAGGCTGTTTACAGCAAGAATAACGCAGGCAATAACTCTATATCAGTTCGCCTGTTCTACTCAGTCCGCCATATTCACCAACTTGAGAATTTCTCAGTATCATTTCGTCGGTGTCATATATGCAGGGAAGAGATAAAACTGTCATTAATATATATGACTGGTTAGGAAAAGTCATCTACTGGGAATAGGGCAAACGAATTAGGATTCGACCATGCAAACCAGTATTATGTGAACATACCAGTATCTATTTTTACTTTTTCCATTCTCTGAATGAATAGAAAAAGGAAAATTCTATATGATTCGACATTCAAAGGGACTACTTAATGCAAGTTAGTAAACGAGATATAATTATCTTTAACAAGATAATTGGGGAACGTCATCATCACTCGGGAAACGCTTTTTCTTTCACCGCTTCTCTCACTGATCGAGCAGCCAGTGCTCCAATTTATAATTTATAAAATCTTTCTCGTAAAACATTTTTCAGGAAAGTAGATTGCTAAAGTCCACAAAATGTTATTGATATTTCGATAAGGGCTTCATTCTTTGCCTTTTGTCTTTGGTAGTGTGGGAAATCAGCATCCTGATTTTATCATTTTCTATTCGAATTACAAGTGCTAACCATTTTAACTGCTGCTACAAGTCCCCTTGTGATGTATGTTCTTTTATTTGGTACTAGCAGCCATACCCAGCTGGTTGATCAGAAAAAGCATTCAATTAGAATGAAGCAAAAACAGCATCATGTTTAGATGTAACAGAGTCTATTTTCTTCAATTACTTTAAAGTACTTTCACTAAATAAACATTTTGAATTAATGAAGTTACTGATATAACAGAAGTAGTCTGTATTTATTCAATCGAAGTTAGCCGAGGACATGAAGGGTTAAAACAGGCAACATGAAAACCAACTTCAGACCACAATTATTTAGGAGTTTTTGAAATTCAATTTGTCAGTGTGCTACCAGGGTTGTAAAAGAGGATAAATTTATAAAGCAATTGTTAAGTTTAATGAAAATTGGTTGAAAGTTTAACGAAAAATAAGAAAGAAACCAGTAAAAATCGACATTTTTCGCTATTTACGCAGGTTTTTACTATATGTGTGGGCTCAATTATCAAGTTAAGTGACTGTTAAACAATCAACTTATTGTTGGCTACAATTGAGTGAAGTTTGCATTAGATTGCTTGAAAATTGAGGGAGTTTTTACTTTAAATTTTGTGTTGAAATCGAATTTTCGTTTTTCACAGTTTTCGCTAAACGCAGTGGCGTAGAAATAAAAATGAGGTATTGTTGAGCTCGTCATGATGTAAGTAACTTACATAGGGAGTTTGAACGAAATTGGAAGAAAAAAGTTGAATTCATCGATTTTTAATCGGCTTTATCGATTATTGATTTTTTTAGAATTATGAATTTTTACGCTAAGAACCTATCTCTTACGTTGTACAATGTATTGCCAAGTTTGGTCAAAATCGGCTATTTGCATCTCGAGTGAAAAGGTATCACACAGAAAGACACACAAACATCGTCTTGTTTATATATATATAGAGAGAGAGACTCTTCTCTGCTTGTGATTCCATAACATCATTCCAAGTAGTTTGAAAAAGTATGGTCCTCACGAAGACCTTTAGATATCGCCAAAGAAACGCTCTACCGAATGTTTAAAATGAAAAGTCTTTCTTGAAGTTTTTATTTTAGTTTTAATTTCAAGCCAATATATTGAATTTAATATTTCCAATAACTAGAATACTTTGTTGCATTTCGAAAAATAATTTAAATTAATTGGAAGGAGTTCTGTTTTTTAATCGCCAAATATCGCAGATTTTAGCTATCTACCAGCACAATGTAATTTTCTTTATTAAAAAAAAAATCCTTCAAAAATAAAATATACTTTTCTGAAATTTTATTTGAGGAATCATACTTATTATAAAACCCAGGTTGTGTGTGTGTGTGTCTGTACGTTTATATATTGGATCGGATTTCCTACATTTTTCAACTGATTTCAACAAAACTTCACAGGACTACGTAAAATTATCTTGCGGTGGTTCTGACAGCGCTAAAAATTGGAAAAACACAATTGTTTTTGCACGAAATCAATTTGAAAACATATTTAAGATGCATTAATGAAAGAGGGACAACTCATATCGAGTTATAGTTATAAAACCCAGTTTGTGTGTGTGTGTGCGTGTGTGTGTCTGTACGTTTATATATGTGATCGTATTTCCTACATTTTTCAACCGATTTCAACAAAACTTCACAGGACTACGTAAAATTACCTGGCGGTGGTTCTGACAGCCAAAAATTGGAAAAACACAATTGTTTTTGCACAAAATCAATTTGAAATTACGATTAAGAGGCATTAATGAAAGAGGGACAACTCATATCGATTTATACTTACAAAACCCAGTTTGTGTGTGTGTGCGTGTTCGTTTATGTATGGGATCAGATTTCCTACATTTTTCAACTGATTTCAACAAAACTTTACTTTTTTTTTGTCAGGTAGTGTTTCTTATTGTCTTGCACACTTTTTTCTTTATTTTTACATTCAGAATGCTTTAAAAATTCCATTTACAAGACAATTGTTTATAATAAAATTCTATTCAATCGGTAGACTCATAACGATTGAAAACAATGTTTTTGTTTGAGTTTGGGTTTGACCAATTCGTAAGAAAAAACAAAAACTAATTATGACATGCGTGTCCGTCAACCTTAAACAATAATCTTTATCAATTTTATTTTTCAGTCTTTTTGATGGTCGATACTTGATCTATCTCTTACTGTTACATCCCCGGGCAACGCTGGGTTCTACTGCTAGTATTAGCCAATTTAAAGTTTAATTAATCTGATTTGAAACAAATATTACTTATTTTAGTTTAAAATAACGCAACAATGCATTTTTAACACGGGGGTAGGTATCTATGTAAGATGTTGAGAGCTTAATTGACAACCTAACATCTTTATTGAGAAACTGAATTTTAACTCATTTTCTGTTTGATAAACATAACATGAGCGCTTTTTTATATAATTTCTAACTACTCAGTAATTAAAAAAAAAAAAAGAAAAGAAAATATTCTCGGTAATTTAATGTTTTATTGAATTTTATGTACTTTGGCTTTAAATTTACTATAGTTATCGCTTTTATAATCTCATGTATGAGATTCCGTACTTGCAAAAATCGGCACGTTTATACGCAAAAAAATGCTACTTTGGGTTGCTGAATTGTACTAAGCTTAATGATTAGTAAATATAGTTTTTACTTAATACCAATATCATCCAACCGATAAAAATTAATATAGAATTAAAAAAAAACAAACATTTAAAACTTTATAAATTATTCTAATTAAAATGAAAAAAAAATGAAAACAATTCCTGTTTTATTCCTCGAAAAAGTTTCCTTTTCTTAAGGCAATAGTGTCCATAATATTAGGTTGGTGCAAAAATATTGTCATTTTTTGACGTTAAAAATACGTCAAAAAACGACATTACGTCATTATTTTTGCACCAACCTAATAGATTTAAAGAATACTGTTGTTATTGGCGTGAAAAGTGGAATCAGGGTACCGAGATCAATCTCTGGCAGATTGTTTCGCTCACTTCGCGTTAATGTCTATAAACTAAGATATAAATTCATCATTAGCTATGAGTTAAATAGTAAGGTAGACTGGCCTTTTTGGACATTATAGGGCAAACAATCTAACAGGAGAAA
Source organism: Acanthosepion lycidas (assembly GCA_963932145.1). Lineage (NCBI taxonomy): Eukaryota > Metazoa > Mollusca > Cephalopoda > Sepiida > Sepiidae > Acanthosepion > Acanthosepion lycidas. Next base: position 21,637,175 of record OZ010597.1, read on the forward strand.
TCACCTTAAAGAAGAGTGGATCCATTTAAGTTGACACTCACACCGTACTGTAGTTGTATTACATATGGTAGCTCGGGCACCTCTGTGTGGTGTAATGGTTAGCAAGCTTGTCTTACAAGATCAGTTACGACTGAAAATTGAGTTTGATCTTCACAAGGTGCCCCATACTTTCGGCCTTGTGCCACATCTAAGCTACTTTTAGAAAATCCTTTTGGGCATATCAACGTAGTGTAATGGTTAGTAAGCTTGTCTCGCTAAGACAATTACAACTGAGTAGTGATTTCGATCCTCCCTTATTTCGGCCTTGTGCCACATATAAGCAACGCTTGGAAAATCACATATGGTAGCTCTACGAGTCTAATGCATTACAGGAATTCTAAGGTGCAATAAAACGATACTAATTTGCAACAGTACTTTATTAGTTAAAAAAAATTTAGATTTTCAAAATCTATTAGGTTGGTGCAAAAATAATGACGTTTTTTGACGTTAAAAATACGTCAAAGAACGACATTATTACGTCATTATTTTTTGCACCAACCTATTACTAAAATCAAGTTACTGAATATTACTAAAAATGTTTCATCTTTATTTAATAAAGGAAACAATAATTTAGTGCAGTTACTATTCCAAATTCTGCAGAGATATTTCATGGATTATTTATTCCAGACTTAAACTAATTCCACGATTTTTTCTTATTTTTTTCACTAATTTAAAAGTTGGTCTCAAAATAACGTCTGTCTGTAAGTGATTATTTTTTTTACGACTTATCAACCCAATGCAGGTTATTTAAAAGCCTGAAAATATTTTTGATTGTAAGAAATTTTGGGGATATAATAATTATTTAGTGACACAAGTAACCCATAGCTGTGGGAAGAAGAGGCGGCTTCCATACCTTTCCCAAGGGTATTTGCGCCTAAGTGAATATAACGAACCCAAGTGATATTGAAACTCGGTTTTTCGCTTAGTAATTCCTAACCATTATCCATTACACCACCTGTACATCCAAACATGCAGCACTCGATATTCCTAAGCAGTCATCCATCTAGATACTTACCAGGCTCGACGTTGCTTAACTTCAGGGATCGTACAGGATACGTCCAACGTGATATGACCGTAAGTTATGGCGATTAAGAAAGAAATTTCCGATTGTGAGGATTACAATTGGAATCCTGAAATTGTTGTATTAATTGCGTGTTTCTATTGTTCGATCGGTTGTAATTAAGACAGATATTCGGATACGATCACCGAAGTTAAGCAACGTCGAGCCTGGTCAGTACCTAAATGGTTGACCGCGTGGGAATACTAGGTATTGTATTCTTGAATGTGCGGTTGATGTAATGGATAACGTATCGGAATTGGAATTTGGAGGTCCGAGTTCAATTTCCAGTGAAATTCATTATATTCGATTATGCGCAAATACCCTTCGGAAAGGTATGACTCCACCTTTTCTCCATCCCTCATCTATGGGTTAATTAGTAGAACTTGTAACAGTAAATCATTATTATCTCCAAAATATTCTTACAATCTAAAAATATTTTCTGGATTTAAATATCATGCAAATCTATTAAATCTATTTCAGTCAAAAAGTAATACCACTTCGTGAATTACAATAGAGTTAATGATGAAAGCATACAGGTCATAGAAGAGTCTCGCTATATATATATATATATATATATATATATATATATATATATATATATATATATATATACATATATATATATGTGTGTGTGTGTGTGTGTGTGGATGACATTATATTAGCTCCTGAATTAATTCCAGTTGAGCACTCTCGGGCTGAGGTATGGGTTTGTAGACAGTGACTATTATAGCTATATAGCGAGACTCTTCGCAAGCCGAATTGAGTCACTGTCGGTCAGTGGGCGTGTTTCCTAAAATAAATACGCCAAAAATCCACCTTCATCCCGACAGCTTAGTGGTAGAATATCCGCCTGATACCAATTCAGTCGGGTTTCGATCCTAGCTAGAGGCAACCGGATGTCTAGCCGCACAGATGAGCTGTGATACAGCGAAACAGTCTGTCTATGGATGACCTTATATATATATATATATATTGCTAGTTATTGAGAAAAAGTTCTCGCAGTCGAACTGACTTAATTATATTAGGAATGTAGAAGAAATGATGGCGATTCAACTGACATGGAAGGTGTATGGCGTGCCATAGATATTAGGTTGGTGCAAAAATAATGTCGGTTTTTTGACGTTAAAAAAAAAACGGCATTATTTTTACACCAACCTAATATAGCGTCATGACGTGTGGTGATTGACTGAGAATTTGCCACACGTTAAAACGATCAAGTAGCGAACTTGGAATCAAGACTTACGAGTCTTTTACGAATGTCGTGAATTCAATCTTACCTCAGCGACCGAATACCTTGGACTTGTACCACACTAAGTTTAGTAAATATAATATAAATTTGATATAAATATTCCATCGTGCTATGTAGATTTTACAGGGGATATGATCTATAAATCCGAAGGCGCATTAGAACAGGGGAAAGACCTTCCAGAAACTAAACAAAGTATTAGGAAACAGGAACATTACGTTGGAAAGAAAGATGAAAGTGCTCGTTTGTTATGTAATATCGGTCCTTCTATATAGCAGTTGTATGGGCACATTCTGACCATGAGACTCGGGTTCGAATCTCATCATAGTCGATTTGTCATGAAGGCGACTTTTTGATGGTATCGGTTTGGGGGAAGCGATCCGAAACTGTGGCACATTTGGAAAGTAACTATAAATCATACCCAAGCCTTGTGATTGAAATTGGTTAGACAGAACCCTTTGGGAGACGTCAATAGTTGTGCTAACATGAGGTCACAAGTCATCGTGACCGAGGGTTTGAGCGGGCTGACTTTGTTCAGACTGTTGATTACGCTAGATACAACGCAGAAACAGTAACTAAGGTCGGCCCTGTGAGATTTGAACAAACAAACATTCCTCAACAGGCACAAGGACATTTTTGTTAATATAGGCAGTGAATGATGGAAAATTTCCTCATAGAGATATTGAGAAGATTTGAATCAACAGAGATATGGTTCTATAGGATGTTGAGAATACCAGGAACTGAATATGTGAGTACACGGAAAAGAAGGAGTCTTTAACATAGAATCAGAAAGAGACAGTCGAAATTTCCAGAACACGAGAAAAAAAAGGGCATGGAGGGTTTGGTGTTTAAAGGGTAGATTGAAAGCAAAGGGGGCTGAAAAGAACAAAGGGTAACAAATATAACAGTAGACATTGTTTCTAGCATAAAAGTAAAGGCAGTTGTAGAGCCATGATCACCGACTTCGTGAACGAGAACGGATCATAAAAGTAGGGTAACTAACCTAATTGACAGAACATAGATTTCGAGGGTTAGTAAGAAGCAAACATTGTTTCGAGCTGAAAAGGAAAGCAATTTGGAGAGCCATGACTACCCACTTTCTGCACGGGCATGTAACATAAAATAGGGTTAGTTAAATAATGAAGAGAGCATGGATTTGGAGGGATAGTAAGAAGCAAACATTGTTTCGGGCTGAAAAGGAAAGCAATTTGGAGAGCCATGACTACCCACTTTCTGCACGGGCATGTAACATAAAATAGGGTTAGTTAAATAATGAAGAGAGCATGGATTTGGAGGGATAGTAAGAAGCAAACATTGTTTCGGGCTGAAAAGGAAAGCAATTTGGAGAGCCATGACTACCCACTTTCTGCACGGGCATGTAACATAAAATAGGGTTAGTTAAATAATGAAGAGAGCATGGATTTGGAGGGATAGTAAGAAGCAAACATTGTTTCGGGCTGAAAAGAAAAGCAATTTGGAGAGCCATGACTACCCACTTTCTGCACGGGCATGTAACATAAAATAGGGTTAGTTAAATAATGAAGAGAGCATGGATTTGGAGGCATAGTAAGAAGCAAACATTGTTTCGGGCTGAAAAGGAAAGCAATTTGGAGAGCCATGACTACCCACTTTCTGCACGGGCATGTAACATAAAATAGGGTTAGTTAAATAATGAAGAGAGCATGGATTTGGAGGGATAGTAAGAAGCAAACATTGTTTCGGGCTGAAAAGGAAAGCAATTTGGAGAGCCATGACTACCCACTTTCTGCACGGGCATGTAACATAAAATAGGGTTAGTTAAATAATGAAGAGAGCATGGATTTAGAGGGATAGTAAGAAGCAAACATTGTTTCGGGCTGAAAAGGAAAGCAATTTGGAGAGCCATGACTACCCACTTTCTGCACGGGCATGTAACATAAAATAGGGTTAGTTAAATAATGAAGAGAGCATGGATTTGGAGGGATAGTAAGAAGCAAACATTGTTTCGAGCTGAAAAGGAAAGCAATTTGGAGAGCCATGACTACCCACTTTCTGCACGGGCATGTAACATAAAATAGGGTTAGTTAAATAATGAAGAGACCATGGATTTGGAGGGATAGTAAGAAGCAAACATTGTTTCGAGCTGAAAAGGAAAGCAATTTGGAGAGCCATGACTACCCACTTTCTGCACGGGCATGTAACATAAAATAGGGTTAGTTAAATAATGAAGAGAGCATGGATTTGGAGGGATAGTAAGAAGCAAACATCGTTTCGAGCTGAAAAGGAAAGCAATTTGGAGAGCCATGACTACCCACTTTCTGCACGGGCATGTAACATAAAATAGGGTTAGTTAAATAATGAAGAGAGCATGGATTTGGAGGGATAGTAAGAAGCAAACATTGTTTCGAGCTGAAAAGGAAAGCAATTTGGAGAGCCATGACTACCCACTTTCTGCACGGGCATGTAACATAAAATAGGGTTAGTTAAATAATGAAGAGAGCATGGATTTGGAGGGATAGTAAGAAGCAAGCATTGTTTCGAGCTGAAAAGGAAAGCAATTTGGAGAGCCATGACTACCCACTTTCTGCACGGGCATGTAACATAAAATAGGGTTAGTTAAATAATGAAGAGAGCATGGATTTGGAGGGATAGTAAGAAGCAAACATTGTTTCGAGCTGAAAAGGAAAGCAATTTGGAGAGCCATGACTACCCACTTTCTGCACGGGCATGTAACATAAAATAGGGTTAGTTAAATAATGAAGAGAGCATGGATTTGGAGGGATAGTAAGAAGCAAACATTGTTTCGGGCTGAAAAGGAAAGCAATTTGGAGAGCCAAGACTACCCACTTTCTGCACGGGCATGTAACATAAAATAGGGTTAGTTAAATAATGAAGAGAGCATGGATTTGGAGGGATAGTAAGAAGCAAACATTGTTTCGGGCTGAAAAGGAAAGCAATTTGGAGAGCCATGACTACCCACTTTCTGCACGGGCATGTAACATAAAATAGGGTTAGTTAAATAATGAAGAGAGCATGGATTTGGAGGCATAGTAAGAAGCAAACATTGTTTCGGGCTGAAAAGGAAAGCAATTTGGAGAGCCATGACTACCCACTTTCTGCACGGGCATGTAACATAAAATAGGGTTAGTTAAATAATGAAGAGAGCATGGATTTGGAGGGATAGTAAGAAGCAAACATTGTTTCGGGCTGAAAAGGAAAGCAATTTGGAGAGCCATGACTACCCACTTTCTGCACGGGCATGTAACATAAAATAGGGTTAGTTAAATAATGAAGAGAGCATGGATTTAGAGGGATAGTAAGAAGCAAACATTGTTTCGGGCTGAAAAGGAAAGCAATTTGGAGAGCCATGACTACCCACTTTCTGCACGGGCATGTAACATAAAATAGGGTTAGTTAAATAATGAAGAGAGCATGGATTTGGAGGGATAGTAAGAAGCAAACATTGTTTCGAGCTGAAAAGGAAAGCAATTTGGAGAGCCATGACTACCCACTTTCTGCACGGGCATGTAACATAAAATAGGGTTAGTTAAATAATGAAGAGAGCATGGATTTGGAGGGATAGTAAGAAGCAAACATTGTTTCGGGCTGAAAAGGAAAGCAATTTGGAGAGCCATGACTACCCACTTTCTGCACGGGCATGTAACATAAAATAGGGTTATTTAAATAATGAAGAGAGCATGGATTTGGAGGGATAGTAAGAAGCAAACATTGTTTCGAGCTGAAAAGGAAAGCAATTTGGAGAGCCATGACTACCCACTTTCTGCACGGGCATGTAACATAAAATAGGGTTAGTTAAATAATGAAGAGACCATGGATTTGGAGGGATAGTAAGAAGCAAACATTGTTTCGAGCTGAAAAGGAAAGCAATTTGGAGAGCCATGACTACCCACTTTCTGCACGGGCATGTAACATAAAATAGGGTTAGTTAAATAATGAAGAGAGCATGGATTTGGAGGGATAGTAAGAAGCAAACATCGTTTCGAGCTGAAAAGGAAAGCAATTTGGAGAGCCATGACTACCCACTTTCTGCACGGGCATGTAACATAAAATAGGGTTAGTTAAATAATGAAGAGAGCATGGATTTGGAGGGATAGTAAGAAGCAAACATTGTTTCGAGCTGAAAAGGAAAGCAATTTGGAGAGCCATGACTACCCACTTTCTGCACGGGCATGTAACATAAAATAGGGTTAGTTAAATAATGAAGAGAGCATGGATTTGGAGGGATAGTAAGAAGCAAGCATTGTTTCGAGCTGAAAAGGAAAGCAATTTGGAGAGCCATGACTACCCACTTTCTGCACGGGCATGTAACATAAAATAGGGTTAGTTAAATAATGAAGAGAGCATGGATTTGGAGGGATAGTAAGAAGCAAACATTGTTTCGAGCTGAAAAGGAAAGCAATTTGGAGAGCCATGACTACCCACTTTCTGCCCGGGCATGTAACATAAAATAGGGTTAGTTAAATAATGAAGAGAGCATGGATTTGGAGGGATAGTAAGAAGCAAACATTGTTTCGGGCTGAAAAGGAAAGCAATTTGGAGAGCCATGACTACCCACTTTCTGCACGGGCATGTAACATAAAATAGGGTTAGTTAAATAATGAAGAGAGCATGGATTTGGAGGGATAGTAAGAAGTAAACATTGTTTCGAGCTGAAAAGGAAAGCAATTTGGAGAGCCATGACTACCCACTTTCTGCACGGGCATGTAACATAAAATAGGGTTAGTTAAATAATGAAGAGAGCATGGATTTGGAGGGATAGTAAGAAGCAAACATCGTTTCGAGCTGAAAAGGAAAGCAATTTGGAGAGCCATGACTACCCACTTTCTGCACGGGCATGTAACATAAAATAGGGTTAGTTAAATAATGAAGAGAGCATGGATTTGGAGGGATAGTAAGAAGCAAACATTGTTTCGAGCTGAAAAGGAAAGCAATTTGGAGAGCCATGACTACCCACTTTCTGCACGGGCATGTAACATAAAATAGGGTTAGTTAAATAATGAAGAGAGCATGGATTTGGAGGGATAGTAAGAAGCAAACATTGTTTCGAGCTGAAAAGGAAAGCAATTTGGAGAGCCATGACTACCCACTTTCTGCACGGGCATGTAACATAAAATAGGGTTAGTTAAATAATGAAGAGAGCATGGATTTGGAGGGATAGTAAGAAGCAAGCATTGTTTCGAGCTGAAAAGGAAAGCAATTTGGAGAGCCATGACTACCCACTTTCTGCACGGGCATGTAACATAAAATAGGGTTAGTTAAATAATGAAGAGAGCATGGATTTGGAGGGATAGTAAGAAGCAAACATTGTTTCGAGCTGAAAAGGAAAGCAATTTGGAGAGCCATGACTACCCACTTTCTGCACGGGCATGTAACATAAAATAGGGTTAGTTAAATAATGAAGAGAGCATGGATTTGGAGGGATAGTAAGAAGCAAACATTGTTTCGGGCTGAAAAGGAAAGCAATTTGTAGAGCCATGACTACCCACTTTCTGCACGGGCATGTAACATAAAATAGGGTTAGTTAAATAATGAAGAGAGCATGGATTTGGAGGCATAGTAAGAAGCAAACATTGTTTCGGGCTGAAAAGGAAAGCAATTTGGAGAGCCATGACTACCCACTTTCTGCACGGGCATGTAACATAAAATAGGGTTAGTTAAATAATGAAGAGAGCATGGATTTGGAGGGATAGTAAGAAGCAAACATTGTTTCGGGCTGAATAGGAAAGCAATTTGGAGAGCCATGACTACCCACTTTCTGCACGGGCATGTAACATAAAATAGGGTTAGTTAAATAATGAAGAGAGCATGGATTTAGAGGGATAGTAAGAAGCAAACATTGTTTCGGGCTGAAAAGGAAAGCAATTTGGAGAGCCATGACTACCCACTTTCTGCACGGGCATGTAACATAAAATAGGGTTAGTTAAATAATGAAGAGAGCATGGATTTGGAGGGATAGTAAGAAGCAAACATTGTTTCGAGCTGAAAAGGAAAGCAATTTGGAGAGCCATGACTACCCACTTTCTGCACGGGCATGTAACATAAAATAGGGTTAGTTAAATAATGAAGAGAGCATGGATTTGGAGGGATAGTAAGAAGCAAACATTGTTTCGGGCTGAAAAGGAAAGCAATTTGGAGAGCCATGACTACCCACTTTCTGCACGGGCATGTAACATAAAATAGGGTTAGTTAAATAATGAAGAGAGCATGGATTTGGAGGGATAGTAAGAAGCAAACATTGTTTCGAGCTGAAAAGGAAAGCAATTTGGAGAGCCATGACTACCCACTTTCTGCACGGGCATGTAACATAAAATAGGGTTAGTTAAATAATGAAGAGACCATGGATTTGGAGGGATAGTAAGAAGCAAACATTGTTTCGAGCTGAAAAGGAAAGCAATTTGGAGAGCCATGACTACCCACTTTCTGCACGGGCATGTAACATAAAATAGGGTTAGTTAAATAATGAAGAGAGCATGGATTTGGAGGGATAGTAAGAAGCAAACATCGTTTCGAGCTGAAAAGGAAAGCAATTTGGAGAGCCATGACTACCCACTTTCTGCACGGGCATGTAACATAAAATAGGGTTAGTTAAATAATGAAGAGACCATGGATTTGGAGGGATAGTAAGAAGCAAACATTGTTTCGAGCTGAAAAGGAAAGCAATTTGGAGAGCCATGACTACCCACTTTCTGCACGGGCATGTAACATAAAATAGGGTTAGTTAAATAATGAAGAGAGCATGGATTTGGAGGGATAGTAAGAAGCAAACATCGTTTCGAGCTGAAAAGGAAAGCAATTTGGAGAGCCATGACTACCCACTTTCTGCACGGGCATGTAACATAAAATAGGGTTAGTTAAATAATGAAGAGAGCATGGATTTGGAGGGATAGTAAGAAGCAAACATTGTTTCGAGCTGAAAAGGAAAGCAATTTGGAGAGCCATGACTACCCACTTTCTGCACGGGCATGTAACATAAAATAGGGTTAGTTAAATAATGAAGAGAGCATGGATTTGGAGGGATAGTAAGAAGCAAGCATTGTTTCGAGCTGAAAAGGAAAGCAATTTGGAGAGCCATGACTACCCACTTTCTGCACGGGCATGTAACATAAAATAGGGTTAGTTAAATAATGAAGAGAGCATGGATTTGGAGGGATAGTAAGAAGCAAACATTGTTTCGAGCTGAAAAGGAAAGCAATTTGGAGAGCCATGACTACCCACTTTCTGCACGGGCATGTAACATAAAATAGGGTTAGTTAAATAATGAAGAGAGCATGGATTTGGAGGGATAGTAAGAAGCAAACATTGTTTCGGGCTGAAAAGGAAAGCAATTTGGAGAGCCAAGACTACCCACTTTCTGCACGGGCATGTAACATAAAATAGGGTTAGTTAAATAATGAAGAGAGCATGGATTTGGAGGGATAGTAAGAAGCAAACATTGTTTCGGGCTGAAAAGGAAAGCAATTTGGAGAGCCATGACTACCCACTTTCTGCACGGGCATGTAACATAAAATAGGGTTAGTTAAATAATGAAGAGAGCATGGATTTGGAGGCATAGTAAGAAGCAAACATTGTTTCGGGCTGAAAAGGAAAGCAATTTGGAGAGCCATGACTACCCACTTTCTGCACGGGCATGTAACATAAAATAGGGTTAGTTAAATAATGAAGAGAGCATGGATTTGGAGGGATAGTAAGAAGCAAACATTGTTTCGGGCTGAAAAGGAAAGCAATTTGGAGAGCCATGACTACCCACTTTCTGCACGGGCATGTAACATAAAATAGGGTTAGTTAAATAATGAAGAGAGCATGGATTTAGAGGGATAGTAAGAAGCAAACATTGTTTCGGGCTGAAAAGGAAAGCAATTTGGAGAGCCATGACTACCCACTTTCTGCACGGGCATGTAACATAAAATAGGGTTAGTTAAATAATGAAGAGAGCATGGATTTGGAGGGATAGTAAGAAGCAAACATTGTTTCGAGCTGAAAAGGAAAGCAATTTGGAGAGCCATGACTACCCACTTTCTGCACGGGCATGTAACATAAAATAGGGTTAGTTAAATAATGAAGAGAGCATGGATTTGGAGGGATAGTAAGAAGCAAACATTGTTTCGGGCTGAAAAGGAAAGCAATTTGGAGAGCCATGACTACCCACTTTCTGCACGGGCATGTAACATAAAATAGGGTTATTTAAATAATGAAGAGAGCATGGATTTGGAGGGATAGTAAGAAGCAAACATTGTTTCGAGCTGAAAAGGAAAGCAATTTGGAGAGCCATGACTACCCACTTTCTGCACGGGCATGTAACATAAAATAGGGTTAGTTAAATAATGAAGAGACCATGGATTTGGAGGGATAGTAAGAAGCAAACATTGTTTCGAGCTGAAAAGGAAAGCAATTTGGAGAGCCATGACTACCCACTTTCTGCACGGGCATGTAACATAAAATAGGGTTAGTTAAATAATGAAGAGAGCATGGATTTGGAGGGATAGTAAGAAGCAAACATCGTTTCGAGCTGAAAAGGAAAGCAATTTGGAGAGCCATGACTACCCACTTTCTGCACGGGCATGTAACATAAAATAGGGTTAGTTAAATAATGAAGAGAGCATGGATTTGGAGGGATAGTAAGAAGCAAACATTGTTTCGAGCTGAAAAGGAAAGCAATTTGGAGAGCCATGACTACCCACTTTCTGCACGGGCATGTAACATAAAATAGGGTTAGTTAAATAATGAAGAGAGCATGGATTTGGAGGGATAGTAAGAAGCAAGCATTGTTTCGAGCTGAAAAGGAAAGCAATTTGGAGAGCCATGACTACCCACTTTCTGCACGGGCATGTAACATAAAATAGGGTTAGTTAAATAATGAAGAGAGCATGGATTTGGAGGGATAGTAAGAAGCAAACATTGTTTCGAGCTGAAAAGGAAAGCAATTTGGAGAGCCATGCCTACCCACTTTCTGCCCGGGCATGTAACATAAAATAGGGTTAGTTAAATAATGAAGAGAGCATGGATTTGGAGGGATAGTAAGAAGCAAACATTGTTTCGGGCTGAAAAGGAAAGCAATTTGGAGAGCCATGACTACCCACTTTCTGCACGGGCATGTAACATAAAATAGGGTTAGTTAAATAATGAAGAGAGCATGGATTTGGAGGGATAGTAAGAAGTAAACATTGTTTCGAGCTGAAAAGGAAAGCAATTTGGAGAGCCATGACTACCCACTTTCTGCACGGGCATGTAACATAAAATAGGGTTAGTTAAATAATGAAGAGAGCATGGATTTGGAGGGATAGTAAGAAGCAAACATCGTTTCGAGCTGAAAAGGAAAGCAATTTGGAGAGCCATGACTACCCACTTTCTGCACGGGCATGTAACATAAAATAGGGTTAGTTAAATAATGAAGAGAGCATGGATTTGGAGGGATAGTAAGAAGCAAACATTGTTTCGAGCTGAAAAGGAAAGCAATTTGGAGAGCCATGACTACCCACTTTCTGCACGGGCATGTAACATAAAATAGGGTTAGTTAAATAATGAAGAGAGCATGGATTTGGAGGGATAGTAAGAAGCAAACATTGTTTCGAGCTGAAAAGGAAAGCAATTTGGAGAGCCATGACTACCCACTTTCTGCACGGGCATGTAACATAAAATAGGGTTAGTTAAATAATGAAGAGAGCATGGATTTGGAGGGATAGTAAGAAGCAAGCATTGTTTCGAGCTGAAAAGGAAAGCAATTTGGAGAGCCATGACTACCCACTTTCTGCACGGGCATGTAACATAAAATAGGGTTAGTTAAATAATGAAGAGAGCATGGATTTGGAGGGATAGTAAGAAGCAAACATTGTTTCGAGCTGAAAAGGAAAGCAATTTGGAGAGCCATGACTACCCACTTTCTGCACGGGCATGTAACATAAAATAGGGTTAGTTAAATAATGAAGAGAGCATGGATTTGGAGGGATAGTAAGAAGCAAACATTGTTTCGGGCTGAAAAGGAAAGCAATTTGTAGAGCCATGACTACCCACTTTCTGCACGGGCATGTAACATAAAATAGGGTTAGTTAAATAATGAAGAGAGCATGGATTTGGAGGCATAGTAAGAAGCAAACATTGTTTCGGGCTGAAAAGGAAAGCAATTTGGAGAGCCATGACTACCCACTTTCTGCACGGGCATGTAACATAAAATAGGGTTAGTTAAATAATGAAGAGAGCATGGATTTGGAGGGATAGTAAGAAGCAAACATTGTTTCGGGCTGAAAAGGAAAGCAATTTGGAGAGCCATGACTACCCACTTTCTGCACGGGCATGTAACATAAAATAGGGTTAGTTAAATAATGAAGAGAGCATGGATTTAGAGGGATAGTAAGAAGCAAACATTGTTTCGGGCTGAAAAGGAAAGCAATTTGGAGAGCCATGACTACCCACTTTCTGCACGGGCATGTAACATAAAATAGGGTTAGTTAAATAATGAAGAGAGCATGGATTTGGAGGGATAGTAAGAAGCAAACATTGTTTCGAGCTGAAAAGGAAAGCAATTTGGAGAGCCATGACTACCCACTTTCTGCACGGGCATGTAACATAAAATAGGGTTAGTTAAATAATGAAGAGAGCATGGATTTGGAGGGATAGTAAGAAGCAAACATTGTTTCGGGCTGAAAAGGAAAGCAATTTGGAGAGCCATGACTACCCACTTTCTGCACGGGCATGTAACATAAAATAGGGTTAGTTAAATAATGAAGAGAGCATGGATTTGGAGGGATAGTAAGAAGCAAACATTGTTTCGAGCTGAAAAGGAAAGCAATTTGGAGAGCCATGACTACCCACTTTCTGCACGGGCATGTAACATAAAATAGGGTTAGTTAAATAATGAAGAGACCATGGATTTGGAGGGATAGTAAGAAGCAAACATTGTTTCGAGCTGAAAAGGAAAGCAATTTGGAGAGCCATGACTACCCACTTTCTGCACGGGCATGTAACATAAAATAGGGTTAGTTAAATAATGAAGAGAGCATGGATTTGGAGGGATAGTAAGAAGCAAACATCGTTTCGAGCTGAAAAGGAAAGCAATTTGGAGAGCCATGACTACCCACTTTCTGCACGGGCATGTAACATAAAATAGGGTTAGTTAAATAATGAAGAGAGCATGGATTTGGAGGGATAGTAAGAAGCAAACATTGTTTCGAGCTGAAAAGGAAAGCAGTTTGGAGAGCCATGACTACCCACTTTCTGCACGGGCATGTAACATAAAATAGGGTTAGTTAAATAATGAAGAGAGCATGGATTTGGAGGGATAGTAAGAAGCAAGCATTGTTTCGAGCTGAAAAGGAAAGCAATTTGGAGAGCCATGACTACCCACTTTCTGCACGGGCATGTAACATAAAATAGGGTTAGTTAAATAATGAAGAGAGCATGGATTTGGAGGGATAGTAAGAAGCAAACATTGTTTCGAGCTGAAAAGGAAAGCAATTTGGAGAGCCATGACTACCCACTTTCTGCACGGGCATGTAACATAAAATAGGGTTAGTTAAATAATGAAGAGAGCATGGATTTGGAGGGATAGTAAGAAGCAAACATAGTTTCGGGCTGAAAAGGAAAGCAATTTGGAGAGCCATGACTACCCACTTTCTGCACGGGCATGTAACATAAAATAGGGTTAGTTAAATAATGAAGAGAGCATGGATTTGGAGGGATAGTAAGAAGTAAACATTGTTTCGAGCTGAAAAGGAAAGCAATTTGGAGAGCCATGACTACCCACTTTCTGCACGGGCATGTAACATAAAATAGGGTTAGTTAAATAATGAAGAGAGCATGGATTTGGAGGGATAGTAAGAAGCAAACATCGTTTCGAGCTGAAAAGGAAAGCAATTTGGAGAGCCATGACTACCCACTTTCTGCACGGGCATGTAACATAAAATAGGGTTAGTTAAATAATGAAGAGAGCATGGATTTGGAGGGATAGTAAGAAGCAAACATTGTTTCGAGCTGAAAAGGAAAGCAATTTGGAGAGCCATGACTACCCACTTTCTGCACGGGCATGTAACATAAAATAGGGTTAGTTAAATAATGAAGAGAGCATGGATTTGGAGGGATAGTAAGAAGCAAACATCGTTTCGAGCTGAAAAGGAAAGCAATTTGGAGAGCCATGACTACCCACTTTCTGCACGGGCATGTAACATAAAATAGGGTTAGTTAAATAATGAAGAGAGCATGGATTTGGAGGGATAGTAAGAAGCAAACATTGTTTCGAGCTGAAAAGGAAAGCAATTTGGAGAGCCATGACTACCCACTTTCTGCACGGGCATGTAACATAAAATAGGGTTAGTTAAATAATGAAGAGAGCATGGATTTGGAGGGATAGTAAGAAGCAAGCATTGTTTCGAGCTGAAAAGGAAATCAATTTGGAGAGCCATGACTACCCACTTTCTGCACGGGCATGTAACATAAAATAGGGTTAGTTAAATAATGAAGAGAGCATGGATTTGGAGGGATAGTAAGAAGCAAACATTGTTTCGAGCTGAAAAGGAAAGCAATTTGGAGAGCCATGACTACCCACTTTCTGCACGGGCATGTAACATAAAATAGGGTTAGTTAAATAATGAAGAGAGCATGGATTTGGAGGGATAGTAAGAAGCAAACATTGTTTCGGGCTGAAAAGGAAAGCAATTTGTAGAGCCATGACTACCCACTTTCTGCACGGGCATGTAACATAAAATAGGGTTAGTTAAATAATGAAGAGAGCATGGATTTGGAGGCATAGTAAGAAGCAAACATTGTTTCGGGCTGAAAAGGAAAGCAATTTGGAGAGCCATGACTACCCACTTTCTGCACGGGCATGTAACATAAAATAGGGTTAGTTAAATAATGAAGAGAGCATGGATTTGGAGGGATAGTAAGAAGCAAACATTGTTTCGGGCTGAAAAGGAAAGCAATTTGGAGAGCCATGACTACCCACTTTCTGCACGGGCATGTAACATAAAATAGGGTTAGTTAAATAATGAAGAGAGCATGGATTTAGAGGGATAGTAAGAAGCAAACATTGTTTCGGGCTGAAAAGGAAAGCAATTTGGAGAGCCATGACTACCCACTTTCTGCACGGGCATGTAACATAAAATAGGGTTAGTTAAATAATGAAGAGAGCATGGATTTGGAGGGATAGTAAGAAGCAAACATTGTTTCGAGCTGAAAAGGAAAGCAATTTGGAGAGCCATGACTACCCACTTTCTGCACGGGCATGTAACATAAAATAGGGTTAGTTAAATAATGAAGAGAGCATGGATTTGGAGGGATAGTAAGAAGCAAACATTGTTTCGGGCTGAAAAGGAAAGCAATTTGGAGAGCCATGACTACCCACTTTCTGCACGGGCATGTAACATAAAATAGGGTTAGTTAAATAATGAAGAGAGCATGGATTTGGAGGGATAGTAAGAAGCAAACATTGTTTCGAGCTGAAAAGGAAAGCAATTTGGAGAGCCATGACTACCCACTTTCTGCACGGGCATGTAACATAAAATAGGGTTAGTTAAATAATGAAGAGACCATGGATTTGGAGGGATAGTAAGAAGCAAACATTGTTTCGAGCTGAAAAGGAAAGCAATTTGGAGAGCCATGACTACCCACTTTCTGCACGGGCATGTAACATAAAATAGGGTTAGTTAAATAATGAAGAGAGCATGGATTTGGAGGGATAGTAAGAAGCAAACATCGTTTCGAGCTGAAAAGGAAAGCAATTTGGAGAGCCATGACTACCCACTTTCTGCACGGGCATGTAACATAAAATAGGGTTAGTTAAATAATGAAGAGAGCATGGATTTGGAGGGATAGTAAGAAGCAAACATTGTTTCGAGCTGAAAAGGAAAGCAATTTGGAGAGCCATGACTACCCACTTTCTGCACGGGCATGTAACATAAAATAGGGTTAGTTAAATAATGAAGAGAGCATGGATTTGGAGGGATAGTAAGAAGCAAGCATTGTTTCGAGCTGAAAAGGAAAGCAATTTGGAGAGCCATGACTACCCACTTTCTGCACGGGCATGTAACATAAAATAGGGTTAGTTAAATAATGAAGAGAGCATGGATTTGGAGGGATAGTAAGAAGCAAACATTGTTTCGAGCTGAAAAGGAAAGCAATTTGGAGAGCCATGACTACCCACTTTCTGCACGGGCATGTAACATAAAATAGGGTTAGTTAAATAATGAAGAGAGCATGGATTTGGAGGGATAGTAAGAAGCAAACATTGTTTCGGGCTGAAAAGGAAAGCAATTTGGAGAGCCATGACTACCCACTTTCTGCACGGGCATGTAACATAAAATAGGGTTAGTTAAATAATGAAGAGAGCATGGATTTGGAGGGATAGTAAGAAGCAAACATTGTTTCGAGCTGAAAAGGAAAGCAATTTGGAGAGCCATGACTACCCACTTTCTGCACGGGCATGTAACATAAAATAGGGTTAGTTAAATAATGAAGAGAGCATGGATTTGGAGGGATAGTAAGAAGCAAGCATTGTTTCGAGCTGAAAAGGAAATCAATTTGGAGAGCCATGACTACCCACTTTCTGCACGGGCATGTAACATAAAATAGGGTTAGTTAAATAATGAAGAGAGCATGGATTTGGAGGGATAGTAAGAAGCAAACATTGTTTCGGGCTGAAAAGGAAAGCAATTTGGAGAGCCATGACTACCCACTTTCTGCACGGGCATGTAACATAAAATAGGGTTAGTTAAATAATGAAGAGAGCATGGATTTGGAGGGATAGTAAGAAGCAAACATTGTTTCGAGCTGAAAAGGAAAGCAATTTGGAGAGCCATGACTACCCACTTTCTGCACGGGCATGTAACATAAAATAGGGTTAGTTAAATAATGAAGAGACCATGGATTTGGAGGGATAGTAAGAAGCAAACATTGTTTCGAGCTGAAAAGGAAAGCAATTTGGAGAGCCATGACTACCCACTTTCTGCACGGGCATGTAACATAAAATAGGGTTAGTTAAATAATGAAGAGAGCATGGATTTGGAGGGATAGTAAGAAGCAAACATCGTTTCGAGCTGAAAAGGAAAGCAATTTGGAGAGCCATGACTACCCACTTTCTGCACGGGCATGTAACATAAAATAGGGTTAGTTAAATAATGAAGAGAGCATGGATTTGGAGGGATAGTAAGAAGCAAACATTGTTTCGAGCTGAAAAGGAAAGCAATTTGGAGAGCCATGACTACCCACTTTCTGCACGGGCATGTAACATAAAATAGGGTTAGTTAAATAATGAAGAGAGCATGGATTTGGAGGGATAGTAAGAAGCAAGCATTGTTTCGAGCTGAAAAGGAAAGCAATTTGGAGAGCCATGACTACCCACTTTCTGCACGGGCATGTAACATAAAATAGGGTTAGTTAAATAATGAAGAGAGCATGGATTTGGAGGGATAGTAAGAAGCAAACATTGTTTCGAGCTGAAAAGGAAAGCAATTTGGAGAGCCATGACTACCCACTTTCTGCACGGGCATGTAACATAAAATAGGGTTAGTTAAATAATGAAGAGAGCATGGATTTGGAGGGATAGTAAGAAGCAAACATTGTTTCGGGCTGAAAAGGAAAGCAATTTGGAGAGCCATGACTACCCACTTTCTGCACGGGCATGTAACATAAAATAGGGTTAGTTAAATAATGAAGAGAGCATGGATTTGGAGGGATAGTAAGAAGCAAACATTGTTTCGGGCTGAAAAGGAAAGCAATTTGGAGAGCCATGACTACCCACTTTCTGCACGGGCATGTAACATAAAATAGGGTTAGTTAAATAATGAAGAGAGCATGGATTTGGAGGGATAGTAAGAAGCAAACATTGTTTCGAGCTGAAAAGGAAAGCAATTTGGAGAGCCATGACTACCCACTTTCTGCACGGGCATGTAACATAAAATAGGGTTAGTTAAATAATGAAGAGAGCATGGATTTGGAGGGATAGTAAGAAGCAAACATTGTTTCGGGCTGAAAAGGAAAGCAATTTGGAGAGCCATGACTACCCACTTTCTGCACGGGCATGTAACATAAAATAGGGTTAGTTAAATAATGAAGAGAGCATGGATTTGGAGGGATAGTAAGAAGTAAACATTGTTTCGAGCTGAAAAGGAAAGCAATTTGGAGAGCCATGACTACCCACTTTCTGCACGGGCATGTAACATAAAATAGGGTTAGTTAAATAATGAAGAGAGCATGGATTTGGAGGGATAGTAAGAAGCAAACATCGTTTCGAGCTGAAAAGGAAAGCAATTTGGAGAGCCATGACTACCCACTTTCTGCACGGGCATGTAACATAAAATAGGGTTAGTTAAATAATGAAGAGAGCATGGATTTGGAGGGATAGTAAGAAGCAAACATTGTTTCGAGCTGAAAAGGAAAGCAATTTGGAGAGCCATGACTACCCACTTTCTGCACGGGCATGTAACATAAAATAGGGTTAGTTAAATAATGAAGAGAGCATGGATTTGGAGGGATAGTAAGAAGCAAGCATTGTTTCGAGCTGAAAAGGAAATCAATTTGGAGAGCCATGACTACCCACTTTCTGCACGGGCATGTAACATAAAATAGGGTTAGTTAAATAATGAAGAGAGCATGGATTTGGAGGGATAGTAAGAAGCAAACATTGTTTCGGGCTGAAAAGGAAAGCAATTTGGAGAGCCATGACTACCCACTTTCTGCACGGGCATGTAACATAAAATAGGGTTAGTTAAATAATGAAGAGAGCATGGATTTGGAGGGATAGTAAGAAGCAAACTTTGTTTCGAGCTGAAAAGGAAAGCAATTTGGAGAGCCATGACTACCCACTTTCTGCACGGGCATGTAACATAAAATAGGGTTAGTTAAATAATGAAGAGAGCATGGATTTGGAGGGATAGTAAGAAGCAAGCATTGTTTCGAGCTGAAAAGGAAAGCAATTTGGAGAGCCATGACTACCCACTTTCTGCACGGGCATGTAACATAAAATAGGGTTAGTTAAATAATGAAGAGAGCATGGATTTGGAGGGATAGTAAGAAGCAAACATTGTTTCGAGCTGAAAAGGAAAGCAATTTGGAGAGCCATGACTACCCACTTTCTGCACGGGCATGTAACATAAAATAGGGTTAGTTAAATAATGAAGAGAGCATGGATTTGGAGGGATAGTAAGAAGCAAACATTGTTTCGGGCTGAAAAGGAAAGCAATTTGGAGAGCCATGACTACCCACTTTCTGCACGGGCATGTAACATAAAATAGGGTTAGTTAAATAATGAAGAGAGCATGGATTTGGAGGGATAGTAAGAAGTAAACATTGTTTCGAGCTGAAAAGGAAAGCAATTTGGAGAGCCATGACTACCCACTTTCTGCACGGGCATGTAACATAAAATAGGGTTAGTTAAATAATGAAGAGAGCATGGATTTGGAGGGATAGTAAGAAGCAAACATCGTTTCGAGCTGAAAAGGAAAGCAATTTGGAGAGCCATGACTACCCACTTTCTGCACGGGCATGTAACATAAAATAGGGTTAGTTAAATAATGAAGAGAGCATGGATTTGGAGGGATAGTAAGAAGCAAACATTGTTTCGAGCTGAAAAGGAAAGCAATTTGGAGAGCCATGACTACCCACTTTCTGCACGGGCATGTAACATAAAATAGGGTTAGTTAAATAATGAAGAGAGCATAGATTTGGAGGGATAGTAAGAAGCAAGCATTGTTTCGAGCTGAAAAGGAAATCAATTTGGAGAGCCATGACTACCCACTTTCTGCACGGGCATGTAACATAAAATAGGGTTAGTTAAATAATGAAGAGAGCATGGATTTGGAGGGATAGTAAGAAGCAAACATTGTTTCGGGCTGAAAAGGAAAGCAATTTGGAGAGCCATGACTACCCACTTTCTGCACGGGCATGTAACATAAAATAGGGTTAGTTAAATAATGAAGAGAGCATGGATTTGGAGGGATAGTAAGAAGCAAACATTGTTTCGAGCTGAAAAGGAAAGCAATTTGGAGAGCCATGACTACCCACTTTCTGCACGGGCATGTAACATAAGATAGGGTTAGTTAAATAATGAAGAGAGCATGGATTTGGAGGGATAGTAAGAAGCAAACATTGTTTCGGGCTGAAAAGGAAAGCAATTTGGAGAGCCATGACTACCCACTTTCTGCACGGGCATGTAACATAAAATAGGGTTATTTAAATAATGAAGAGAGCATGGATTTGGAGGGATAGTAAGAAGCAAACATTGTTTCGGGCTGAAAAGGAAAGCAATTTGGAGAGCCATGACTACCCACTTTCTGCACGGGCATGTAACATAAAATAGGGTTAGTTAAATAATGAAGAGAGCATGGATTTGGAGGGATAGTAAGAAGCAAACATTGTTTCGGGCTGAAAAGGAAAGCAATTTGGAGAGCCATGACTACCCATTTTCTGCACGGGCATGTAACATAAAATAGGGTTAGTTAAATAATGAAGAGAGCATGGATTTGGAGGGATAGTAAGAAGCAAACATTGTTTCGTGCTGAAAAGGAAAGCAATTTGGAGAGCCATGACTACCCACTTTCTGCACGGGCATGTAACATAAAATAGGGTTAGTTAAATAATGAAGAGAGCATGGATTTGGAGGGATAGTAAGAAGCAAGCATTGTTTCGAGCTGAAAAGGAAATCAATTTGGAGAGCCATGACTACCCACTTTCTGCACGGGCATGTAACATAAAATAGGGTTAGTTAAATAATGAAGAGAGCATGGATTTGGAGGGATAGTAAGAAGCAAGCATTGTTTCGAGCTGAAAAGGAAATCAATTTGGAGAGCCATGACTACCCACTTTCTGCACGGGCATGTAACATAAAATAGGGTTAGTTAAATAATGAAGAGAGCATGGATTTGGAGGGATAGTAAGAAGCAAACATTGTTTCGGGCTGAAAAGGAAAGCAATTTGGAGAGCCATGACTACCCACTTTCTGCACGGGCATGTAACATAAAATAGGGTTAGTTAAATAATGAAGAGAGCATGGATTTGGAGGGATAGTAAGAAGCAAGCATTGTTTCGAGCTGAAAAGGAAAGCAATTTGGAGAGCCATGACTACCCACTTTCTGCACGGGCATGTAACATAAAATAGGGTTAGTTAAATAATGAAGAGAGCATGGATTTGGAGGGATAGTAAGAAGCAAACATTGTTTCGAGCTGAAAAGGAAAGCAATTTGGAGAGCCATGACTACCCACTTTCTGCACGGGCATGTAACATAAAATAGGGTTAGTTAAATAATGAAGAGAGCATGGATTTGGAGGGATAGTAAGAAGCAAACATTGTTTCGGGCTGAAAAGGAAAGCAATTTGGAGAGCCATGACTACCCACTTTCTGCACGGGCATGTAACATAAAATAGGGTTAGTTAAATAATGAAGAGAGCATGGATTTGGAGGGATAGTAAGAAGTAAACATTGTTTCGAGCTGAAAAGGAAAGCAATTTGGAGAGCCATGACTACCCACTTTCTGCACGGGCATGTAACATAAAATAGGGTTAGTTAAATAATGAAGAGAGCATGGATTTGGAGGGATAGTAAGAAGCAAACATCGTTTCGAGCTGAAAAGGAAAGCAATTTGGAGAGCCATGACTACCCACTTTCTGCACGGGCATGTAACATAAAATAGGGTTAGTTAAATAATGAAGAGAGCATGGATTTGGAGGGATAGTAAGAAGCAAACATTGTTTCGAGCTGAAAAGGAAAGCAATTTGGAGAGCCATGACTACCCACTTTCTGCACGGGCATGTAACATAAAATAGGGTTAGTTAAATAATGAAGAGAGCATGGATTTGGAGGGATAGTAAGAAGCAAGCATTGTTTCGAGCTGAAAAGGAAATCAATTTGGAGAGCCATGACTACCCACTTTCTGCACGGGCATGTAACATAAAATAGGGTTAGTTAAATAATGAAGAGAGCATGGATTTGGAGGGATAGTAAGAAGCAAACATTGTTTCGGGCTGAAAAGGAAAGCAATTTGGAGAGCCATGACTACCCACTTTCTGCACGGGCATGTAACATAAAATAGGGTTAGTTAAATAATGAAGAGAGCATGGATTTGGAGGGATAGTAAGAAGCAAACATTGTTTCGAGCTGAAAAGGAAAGCAATTTGGAGAGCCATGACTACCCACTTTCTGCACGGGCATGTAACATAAAATAGGGTTAGTTAAATAATGAAGAGAGCATGGATTTGGAGGGATAGTAAGAAGCAAGCATTGTTTCGAGCTGAAAAGGAAAGCAATTTGGAGAGCCATGACTACCCACTTTCTGCACGGGCATGTAACATAAAATAGGGTTAGTTAAATAATGAAGAGAGCATGGATTTGGAGGGATAGTAAGAAGCAAACATTGTTTCGAGCTGAAAAGGAAAGCAATTTGGAGAGCCATGACTACCCACTTTCTGCACGGGCATGTAACATAAAATAGGGTTAGTTAAATAATGAAGAGAGCATGGATTTGGAGGGATAGTAAGAAGCAAACATTGTTTCGGGCTGAAAAGGAAAGCAATTTGGAGAGCCATGACTACCCACTTTCTGCACGGGCATGTAACATAAAATAGGGTTAGTTAAATAATGAAGAGAGCATGGATTTGGAGGGATAGTAAGAAGTAAACATTGTTTCGAGCTGAAAAGGAAAGCAATTTGGAGAGCCATGACTATCCACTTTCTGCACGGGCATGTAACATAAAATAGGGTTAGTTAAATAATGAAGAGAGCATGGATTTGGAGGGAAAGTAAGAAGCAAACATCGTTTCGAGCTGAAAAGGAAAGCAATTTGGAGAGCCATGACTACCCACTTTCTGCACGGGCATGTAACATAAAATAGGGTTAGTTAAATAATGAAGAGAGCATGGATTTGGAGGGATAGTAAGAAGCAAACATTGTTTCGAGCTGAAAAGGAAAGCAATTTGGAGAGCCATGACTACCCACTTTCTGCACGGGCATGTAACATAAAATAGGGTTAGTTAAATAATGAAGAGAGCATGGATTTGGAGGGATAGTAAGAAGCAAGCATTGTTTCGAGCTGAAAAGGAAATCAATTTGGAGAGCCATGACTACCCACTTTCTGCACGGGCATGTAACATAAAATAGGGTTAGTTAAATAATGAAGAGAGCATGGATTTGGAGGGATAGTAAGAAGCAAACATTGTTTCGGGCTGAAAAGGAAAGCAATTTGGAGAGCCATGACTACCCACTTTCTGCACGGGCATGTAACATAAAATAGTGTTAGTTAAATAATGAAGAGAGCATGGATTTGGAGGGATAGTAAGAAGCAAACATTGTTTCGAGCTGAAAAGGAAAGCAATTTGGAGAGCCATGACTACCCACTTTCTGCACGGGCATGTAACATAAGATAGGGTTAGTTAAATAATGAAGAGAGCATGGATTTGGAGGGATAGTAAGAAGCAAACATTGTTTCGGGCTGAAAAGGAAAGCAATTTGGAGAGCCATGACTACCCACTTTCTGCACGGGCATGTAACATAAAATAGGGTTATTTAAATAATGAAGAGAGCATGGATTTGGAGGGATAGTAAGAAGCAAACATTGTTTCGGGCTGAAAAGGAAAGCAATTTGGAGAGCCATGACTACCCACTTTCTGCACGGGCATGTAACATAAAATAGGGTTAGTTAAATAATGAAGAGAGCATGGATTTGGAGGGATAGTAAGAAGCAAACATTGTTTCGGGCTGAAAAGGAAAGCAATTTGGAGAGCCATGACTACCCATTTTCTGCACGGGCATGTAACATAAAATAGGGTTAGTTAAATAATGAAGAGAGCATGGATTTGGAGGGATAGTAAGAAGCAAACATTGTTTCGTGCTGAAAAGGAAAGCAATTTGGAGAGCCATGACTACCCACTTTCTGCACGGGCATGTAACATAAAATAGGGTTAGTTAAATAATGAAGAGAGCATGGATTTGGAGGGATAGTAAGAAGCAAGCATTGTTTCGAGCTGAAAAGGAAATCAATTTGGAGAGCCATGACTACCCACTTTCTGCACGGGCATGTAACATAAAATAGGGTTAGTTAAATAATGAAGAGAGCATGGATTTGGAGGGATAGTAAGAAGCAAACATTGTTTCGGGCTGAAAAGGAAAGCAATTTGGAGAGCCATGACTACCCACTTTCTGCACGGGCATGTAACATAAAATAGGGTTAGTTAAATAATGAAGAGAGCATGGATTTGGAGGGATAGTAAGAAGCAAACATTGTTTCGGGCTGAAAAGGAAAGCAATTTGGAGAGCCATGACTACCCACTTTCTGCACGGACATGTAACATAAAATAGGGTTAGTTAAATAATGAAGAGAGCATGGATTTGGAGGGATAGTAAGAAGTAAACATTGTTTCGAGCTGAAAAGGAAAGCAATTTGGAGAGCCATGACTACCCACTTTCTGCACGGGCATGTAACATAAAATAGGGTTAGTTAAATAATGAAGAGAGCATGGATTTGGAGGGATAGTAAGAAGCAAACATCGTTTCGAGCTGAAAAGGAAAGCAATTTGGAGAGCCATGACTACCCACTTTCTGCACGGGCATGTAACATAAAATAGGGTTAGTTAAATAATGAAGAGAGCATGGATTTGGAGGGATAGTAAGAAGCAAACATTGTTTCGAGCTGAAAAGGAAAGCAATTTGGAGAGCCATGACTACCCACTTTCTGCACGGGCATGTAACATAAAATAGGGTTAGTTAAATAATGAAGAGAGCATGGATTTGGAGGGATAGTAAGAAGCAAGCATTGTTTCGAGCTGAAAAGGAAATCAATTTGGAGAGCCATGACTACCCACTTTCTGCACGGGCATGTAACATAAAATAGGGTTAGTTAAATAATGAAGAGAGCATGGATTTGGAGGGATAGTAAGAAGCAAACATTGTTTCGGGCTGAAAAGGAAAGCAATTTGGAGAGCCATGACTACCCACTTTCTGCACGGGCATGTAACATAAAATAGGGTTAGTTAAATAATGAAGAGAGCATGGATTTGGAGGGATAGTAAGAAGCAAACATTGTTTCGAGCTGAAAAGGAAAGCAATTTGGAGAGCCATGACTACCCACTTTCTGCACGGGCATGTAACATAAAATAGGGTTAGTTAAATAATGAAGAGAGCATGGATTTGGAGGGATAGTAAGAAGCAAGCATTGTTTCGAGCTGAAAAGGAAAGCAATTTGGAGAGCCATGACTACCCACTTTCTGCACGGGCATGTAACATAAAATAGGGTTAGTTAAATAATGAAGAGAGCATGGATTTGGAGGGATAGTAAGAAGCAAACATTGTTTCGAGCTGAAAAGGAAAGCAATTTGGAGAGCCATGACTACCCACTTTCTGCACGGGCATGTAACATAAAATAGGGTTAGTTAAATAATGAAGAGAGCATGGATTTGGAGGGATAGTAAGAAGCAAACATTGTTTCGGGCTGAAAAGGAAAGCAATTTGGAGAGCCATGACTACCCACTTTCTGCACGGGCATGTAACATAAAATAGGGTTAGTTAAATAATGAAGAGAGCATGGATTTGGAGGGATAGTAAGAAGTAAACATTGTTTCGAGCTGAAAAGGAAAGCAATTTGGAGAGCCATGACTACCCACTTTCTGCACGGGCATGTAACATAAAATAGGGTTAGTTAAATAATGAAGAGAGCATGGATTTGGAGGGATAGTAAGAAGCAAACATCGTTTCGAGCTGAAAAGGAAAGCAATTTGGAGAGCCATGACTACCCACTTTCTGCACGGGCATGTAACATAAAATAGGGTTAGTTAAATAATGAAGAGAGCATGGATTTGGAGGGATAGTAAGAAGCAAACATTGTTTCGGGCTGAAAAGGAAAGCAATTTGGAGAGCCATGACTACCCACTTTCTGCACGGGCATGTAACATAAAATAGGGTTAGTTAAATAATGAAGAGAGCATGGATTTGGAGGGATAGTAAGAAGCAAGCATTGTTTCGAGCTGAAAAGGAAATCAATTTGGAGAGCCATGACTACCCACTTTCTGCACGGGCATGTAACATAAAATAGGGTTAGTTAAATAATGAAGAGAGCATGGATTTGGAGGGATAGTAAGAAGCAAACATTGTTTCGGGCTGAAAAGGAAAGCAATTTGGAGAGCCATGACTACCCACTTTCTGCACGGGCATGTAACATAAAATAGGGTTAGTTAAATAATGAAGAGAGTATGGATTTGGAGGGATAGTAAGAAGCAAACATTGTTTCGAGCTGAAAAGGAAAGCAATTTGGAGAGCCATGACTACCCACTTTCTGCACGGGCATGTAACATAAGATAGGGTTAGTTAAATAATGAAGAGAGCATGGATTTGGAGGGATAGTAAGAAGCAAACATTGTTTCGGGCTGAAAAGGAAAGCAATTTGGAGAGCCATGACTACCCACTTTCTGCACGGGCATGTAACATAAAATAGGGTTATTTAAATAATGAAGAGAGCATGGATTTGGAGGGATAGTAAGAAGCAAACATTGTTTCGGGCTGAAAAGGAAAGCAATTTGGAGAGCCATGACTACCCACTTTCTGCACGGGCATGTAACATAAAATAGGGTTAGTTAAATAATGAAGAGAGCATGGATTTGGAGGGATAGTAAGAAGCAAACATTGTTTCGGGCTGAAAAGGAAAGCAATTTGGAGAGCCATGACTACCCATTTTCTGCACGGGCATGTAACATAAAATAGGGTTAGTTAAATAATGAAGAGAGCATGGATTTGGAGGGATAGTAAGAAGCAAACATTGTTTCGTGCTGAAAAGGAAAGCAATTTGGAGAGCCATGACTACCCACTTTCTGCACGGGCATGTAACATAAAATAGGGTTAGTTAAATAATGAAGAGAGCATGGATTTGGAGGGATAGTAAGAAGCAAGCATTGTTTCGAGCTGAAAAGGAAATCAATTTGGAGAGCCATGACTACCCACTTTCTGCACGGGCATGTAACATAAAATAGGGTTAGTTAAATAATGAAGAGAGCATGGATTTGGAGGGATAGTAAGAAGTAAACATTGTTTCGAGCTGAAAAGGAAAGCAATTTGGAGAGCCATGACTACCCACTTTCTGCACGGGCATGTAACATAAAATAGGGTTAGTTAAATAATGAAGAGAGCATGGATTTGGAGGGATAGTAAGAAGCAAACATCGTTTCGAGCTGAAAAGGAAAGCAATTTGGAGAGCCATGACTACCCACTTTCTGCACGGGCATGTAACATAAAATAGGGTTAGTTAAATAATGAAGAGAGCATGGATTTGGAGGGATAGTAAGAAGCAAACATCGTTTCGAGCTGAAAAGGAAAGCAATTTGGAGAGCCATGACTACCCACTTTCTGCACGGGCATGTAACATAAAATAGGGTTAGTTAAATAATGAAGAGAGCATGGATTTGGAGGGATAGTAAGAAGCAAACATTGTTTCGGGCTGAAAAGGAAAGCAATTTGGAGAGCCATGACTACCCACTTTCTGCACGGGCATGTAACATAAAATAGGGTTAGTTAAATAATGAAGAGAGCATGGATTTGGAGGGATAGTAAGAAGCAAGCATTGTTTCGAGCTGAAAAGGAAATCAATTTGGAGAGCCATGACTACCCACTTTCTGCACGGGCATGTAACATAAAATAGGGTTAGTTAAATAATGAAGAGAGCATGGATTTGGAGGGATAGTAAGAAGCAAACATTGTTTCGGGCTGAAAAGGAAAGCAATTTGGAGAGCCATGACTACCCACTTTCTGCACGGGCATGTAACATAAAATAGGGTTAGTTAAATAATGAAGAGAGTATGGATTTGGAGGGATAGTAAGAAGCAAACATTGTTTCGAGCTGAAAAGGAAAGCAATTTGGAGAGCCATGACTACCCACTTTCTGCACGGGCATGTAACATAAGATAGGGTTAGTTAAATAATGAAGAGAGCATGGATTTGGAGGGATAGTAAGAAGCAAACATTGTTTCGGGCTGAAAAGGAAAGCAATTTGGAGAGCCATGACTACCCACTTTCTGCACGGGCATGTAACATAAAATAGGGTTATTTAAATAATGAAGAGAGCATGGATTTGGAGGGATAGTAAGAAGCAAACATTGTTTCGGGCTGAAAAGGAAAGCAATTTGGAGAGCCATGACTACCCACTTTCTGCACGGGCATGTAACATAAAATAGGGTTAGTTAAATAATGAAGAGAGCATGGATTTGGAGGGATAGTAAGAAGCAAACATTGTTTCGGGCTGAAAAGGAAAGCAATTTGGAGAGCCATGACTACCCATTTTCTGCACGGGCATGTAACATAAAATAGGGTTAGTTAAATAATGAAGAGAGCATGGATTTGGAGGGATAGTAAGAAGCAAACATTGTTTCGTGCTGAAAAGGAAAGCAATTTGGAGAGCCATGACTACCCACTTTCTGCACGGGCATGTAACATAAAATAGGGTTAGTTAAATAATGAAGAGAGCATGGATTTGGAGGGATAGTAAGAAGCAAGCATTGTTTCGAGCTGAAAAGGAAATCAATTTGGAGAGCCATGACTACCCACTTTCTGCACGGGCATGTAACATAAAATAGGGTTAGTTAAATAATGAAGAGAGCATGGATTTGGAGGGATAGTAAGAAGCAAACATTGTTTCGGGCTGAAAAGGAAAGCAATTTGGAGAGCCATGACTACCCACTTTCTGCACGGGCATGTAACATAAAATAGGGTTATTTAAATAATGAAGAGAGCATGGATTTGGAGGGATAGTAAGAAGCAAACATTGTTTCGGGCTGAAAAGGAAAGCAATTTGGAGAGCCATGACTACCCACTTTCTGCACGGGCATGTAACATAAAATAGGGTTAGTTAAATAATGAAGAGAGCATGGATTTGGAGGGATAGTAAGAAGCAAACATTGTTTCGGGCTGAAAAGGAAAGCAATTTGGAGAGCCATGACTACCCATTTTCTGCACGGGCATGTAACATAAAATAGGGTTAGTTAAATAATGAAGAGAGCATGGATTTGGAGGGATAGTAAGAAGCAAACATTGTTTCGAGCTGAAAAGGAAAGCAATTTGGAGAGCCATGACTACCCACTTTCTGCACGGGCATGTAACATAAAATAGGGTTAGTTAAATAATGAAGAGAGCATGGATTTAGATGGATAGTAAGAAGGAAACATGTTTTCGAGCTGAAAAGGAAGGGAAGTTTGAGAGCTATGATCTCCCACGTCCTGAACGGGCACGGTGCCTAAAAGTATTTTAGATGAATCTTGCGTATTAGGAAGAAAAAAATTAAAATATAATTCTCATCTAATATGTCCAATCTGCTGGTCGTATCATAGACATTGTCGCGGATTGTGGAATTAACGAGCTGAGTTCAGATTCCGGCGTGGTATGTAGAAAGGTGGTAATGCTACCAGTAGGCAGTGAGTTACAGGGAGTAAAAGTGAAAGAGAAGACTGAGAATAGGGAGGATTGAGGAAAAGACAAAAATTGAACGAGGTTCAAGAAGATGGAAGATGGTGAATGACGACGTTGCATTTACATTTTAAGGAATTTAAAGGAAAGCGGGAAATCGGAAGGGAATTCCGCAGATGAGAAGTGAGAGAACAGAAATTGTTGTAATATAAGTGTCGGTTAGCGACTTCAACAGTAAAATGGTGCAACCAATATAGTAGCACGCTTAAATTCATGTAGTCGGGACACGATGGGGAAAATCTTGTCAGAGCAGTTGCCATAAAAATATTTGTAGAAAAGACAGAGGGAAGCATATTATGTCGGCGAGAAAATGAGAAAGTCTAGATACCTGATCGATTACATTACAGATCCTTATTTGGATTTTGTCCAGAAATCTTGATGTACAGCAGGGGCACCAGACTAGATATGGCAACAATATTCAATGCATGGACGAATGGTAGATTTGTAAATGTGCTAGATTGATTCTGACGAGAATTTTTTTTCTGGCACGACACAGTGACCCAAATTTTCTTGCTGTAGACAAAGCAATTGATTCGATACTGTCGTCTACTTCATGTGAGCGGAAAACGTGAGACCAAGAAGGCGTAGTCTGTTGGACTCATAGAGATTAGCCTCAGCCATATGCTGATGGCAGACAGAAAAGATTCTCTGTTGTGTTTTATAAGTCATTCCTTGCCTCAGTTAACCGCGGATTGGCGGTTTTTTCAAGAGCAACAGCCAAGTTTACTTTCTCGGATCCGTCAGATTTGCTACTGTGACAGGAGTAAATATTAATGTAATCTGCTTAAATACCTTATCGGGAATTGATGATATCGGGGAGATCATTGATAAAGGTCAGAAACAGCATAGGACCCAGTATAGATCATGTGGGTACCCTAGCGTTCGTATAAATGGATCTAGAATTCAGCCCTTTCAGCACGACCTTCATTTCACGATTAAACCAAACATTCGTCCTGTGATACTGTAGCCCTGAAGCTTGATTAGAAAGCCACCATGCTAAACCATATTGAATAGACTTCGAATTATCTAGGGCTATAGCACGAGCTTCGCCATTCTTATCTAGAACTTGATATACAAACTCAGTGACGGCCATTAACAAATATCCATACTTAAGTTTCAATAATTCGAAATATCCATTACGAGAATAATGTTGGGTGTGTTATTAAAACTACTCTTATCAAATGAAGTACTGGCATCTACTGGAGATAAGGTAAAGCGTTTTGCTCGGAAGTTCTCTTTCAACTCCACTCCCGATTCATCTGGCGTACCCCTGCCAGATCTTCCCGCCCCCAACTAGAACGAAGGCTACTGAGTGATATGTGCATAACGCCGTCATAGGTTCCATACATCATTTCTAAATTAGATCTCCACAAGGCAAGCGCATGTGACGGAACGCCTGCCTTCTTCCTAAAGAAATGTGCTCCTGGTCTTGCTCCTGTTCTCCCTAAACTTTACAATTGCTTTGCAGCTCCTGCAAGTATCTTTGCGTTCGGCGACTTCAATACCCTTCATGGCAGGTGTCTTAATCACTCTGTCACTGAGCTAGGTGGCATCCAAACCACTGACCCAATCTCTCACGCAAGTGGTAAACTTCCTCATGTATTTCCCCAGTAATCCTTATCGACACGCTTATCTCCTTGATCTCTCTTTTACCTCTACCCGTGACTCATGTCGTGCTCTGCAGCTCTGTCCTCTTGGCAACTCTGATCATCTGGTAGTGTTTGGAGATATTTCTTTCCGCTTTCCCATCAGTAACGGACCAACCACCAACAGAATATCTTTCTGCTATCAACGCGTTGATAGGGACTCGTTCAGTGACTTCCTTCATATGTTTTAGAATGATATTTTTAATCATCCTGTTTAAAAACATACCACTAAGATCTCCTCCTGGGTGAAAGCTGGAATCGAAACTTTCATTCCAGTACGGAAATACCAAGTGAAACCACGATCTTCTCCTTAGTTCTCACCTGCATGCTCAGCCGCTATAGCCCACTTGAATCACTTCTGCCGGCTATACCAGAGCGACAGGTCCGATTGTAACAGATGTCTTTTTGTCTCTCTTGTAACGAGTGTAAGCGTGTCCTCAATGAAGCGAACTTACTGTTTTCTAATAGAATGAAACAATGTATAACCTCTGTGCTAAAAATAACAAATCCTCAGCCCCCTTCTCTCAATGAATGAAGTGCCCCTGAACAAACCTGGTCCAGCATTCCTAGTATCACCTTAGAATATCATCCCAGATAACTTATATATATACAATTATGTGACACCTGTTAGTCCGTCCCTCCATCCATCACACCGTTTAAAATAGCTCTACGTTGACCAATCGAAACCAAATTTTGCAGAGAAGTGCAATCAGATAAAGGGTGTGGGGTACAACGTACACTTGGTTTTACTAAGGTGCGTAGCTCAGTACAATAAATTATCATTAATTTTTTTGGAAAAATTAAGTTTTATTATTTAACATACAATATACTCCCATTATTTTAAAAACAATTTAATGATTAAAATAACAAATATTTATTTAATAAAAACGCAATTATTTTTTTTTTGCATATATTTTCCAAATCCAGTTTTCAAGTCGCTCTGCATTTGTGAGAACTATAAACAAATCACAAGGCCAAGCGCTTCAAAAAGTTGGAATTTGGCTCCAGAAAGAAAGATTTACGCATGGCCAGTTGTATGTTGCATGCTCTAGAGTAAGAAATTATTAAAAAAAATTCCCCGCTCTTAAAAAGGGAAAAAAGGAATTTAAAAAAAAGATATTGTTTACCGTGAAATCCTATAAAATAAAATAAAATGAAAGCAATTATTAAATCACGAAGTAGGATTTTTGTCAAAGTATTTTTCCGAACAAATCAGCTTTTTCAAATTTCTTCGATTGGTTTGTGGAATTAAACGAAATCTGGTTTAAGTATCTCCATAGAAAATATTAACGATAACTTCAGCAATACTAAATAACGTGAGTTTTTTTTTTTTTTGTTTTTTTTTTTTTGCCAAAAAATTCTAGTAATCTAAAATGCCGAAAGTACGGCGCGTCAAAATATTTTAACACTTGACTATTTTCTTCAATTTATTTCTGAAATTTTAATCCTTTTTTGGCGGGGATGCTAGCCTCTCCCGCGCTTTTATTACAACACGCTACCTTTCTCCAAATTAGTAGGTGGACAGAATAATTTATTTCTTTAGTCACGAGTGGTAAGATGAAAATAAACTTAGAGGGGGTTTGGAAACCAACATAATATGCTGTAACAATAAATTAAAAATAATAATAGTAG
The DNA here is from genome assembly GCA_963932145.1 of Acanthosepion lycidas. Lineage (NCBI taxonomy): Eukaryota > Metazoa > Mollusca > Cephalopoda > Sepiida > Sepiidae > Acanthosepion > Acanthosepion lycidas. Next base: position 21,670,213 of record OZ010597.1, read on the forward strand.
TAGTAGTAGTAATGCTAATACTACTATCAATCATCATCATCATCGTCATCATCTTGATAGTCCGGGATCCAAACCATGGAGTCATTACTAAGGAAGTTATCTTATCAGTAGGTGCATAATATCGAGGCTGCTGTTATTTGGTGAAAGGTCTTCGGACTGTGGAGTAATTTCCGGTGGGACCTCTCGATGCCATGTTGATGTGCAGAGTTAGGGCTTTGCTTCCTGGCAATAAATCCAGGTTGGCTTTGGCATATATCACTTGGGCTATTGCCGTTTCGCTATGTTTCTCACCTACCATATCCTCATCATAAGCAACTGCCTCTTTGTACGCATTTCCAACAAACTCATTTAGTAACCTTCTACATTGATTAGCTCTTGGGACTTGTATTAAATGAACAATAGTATAAAAAATGTCTATCTTATATCGTAGATGCAGCTTCTGCAACGAGGCATTAGACAAAAATAAAAGAAAGCGAAAAAAAAAAAAAATGCTAGAACCTCACCTTGAAGTAAGTTGGGTAACCGCTTGGGGATACCAGGTGCTGTAAGCTTGGATGTGCCAGTAGTGTAATGAATAATGGCAAGGAATTGTTAATCGAAGAGCCGAGTTCCAATTTGAAGAGGTCACCGAAGTTAAGCAAAGTCGATCCTGGCCAGTACTTAGTTGGGTAACCGCTTGGAGATACCAGGTGCTGTAAGCTTGGATGTGCCAGTAGTGTAATGAATAATGGCAAGGAATTGTTAATCGAAGAGCCGAGTTCCAATTTGAAGAGATCACCGAAGTTAAGCAAAGTCGATCCTGGCCAGTACTTAGTTGGGTAACCGCTTGGGGATACCAGGTGCTGTAAGCTTGGATGTGCCAGTAGTGTAATGAATAATGGCAAGGAATTGTTAATCGAAGAGCCGAGTTCCAATTTGAAGAGATCACCGAAGTTAAGCAAAGTCGATCCTGGCCAGTACTTAGTTGGGTAACCGCTTGGAGATACCAGGTGCTGTAAGCTTGGATGTGCCAGTAGTGTAATGAATAATGGCAAGGAATTGTTAATCGAAGAGCCGAGTTCCAATTTGAAGAGATCACCGAAGTTAAGCAAAGTCGATCCTGGCCAGTACTTAGTTGGGTAACCGCTTGGGGATACCAGGTGCTGTAAGCTTGGATGTGCCAGTAGTGTAATGAATAATGGCAAGGAATTGTTAATCGAAGAGCCGAGTTCCAATTTGAAGAGATCACCGAAGTTAAGCAAAGTCGATCCTGGCCAGTACTTAGTTGGGTAACCGCTTGGGCATACCAGGTGCTGTAAGCTTGGATGTGCCAGTAGTGTAATGAATAATGGCAAGGAATTGTTAATCGAAGAGCCGAGTTCCAATTTGAAGAGATCACCGAAGTTAAGCAAAGTCGATCCTGGCCAGTACTTAGTTGGGTAACCGCTTGGGGATACCAGGTGCTGTAAGCTTGGATGTGCCAGTAGTGTAATGAATAATGGCAAGGAATTGTTAATCGAAGAGCCGAGTTCCAATTTGAAGAGATCACCGAAGTTAAGCAAAGTCGATCCTGGCCAGTACTTAGTTGGGTAACCGCTTGGGGATACCAGGTGCTGTAAGCTTGGATGTGCCAGTAGTGTAATGAATAATGGCAAGGAATTGTTAATCGAAGAGCCGAGTTCCAATTTGAAGAGATCACCGAAGTTAAGCAAAGTCGATCCTGGCCAGTACTTAGTTGGGTAACCGCTTAGGGATACCAGGTGCTGTAAGCTTGGATGTGCCAGTAGTGTAATGTATAACGGCAAGAATTTGTTAATCGGAGAGCGGAGTCCCAATCTGAAGAGATCACCGAAGTTAAGCAACATCGCGCGTGGTCAGTACCTAGATGTGTGACCAATTGGGAATATCAGGCGCTGTAAGCTTGTATAAGCAAGTGGTGTAATGGATAATGGCAAGGAATTGTTAAACGGCGAGCTGAGTTCCAATTCCCATTATATTCGCTTGTGAAAGATATGAATCCGCCTCTTCACCCCCAGCTATGAGTTAATTACTAAGACTTGTATCACTAAAACTATTTATTATTTCCAAAACGCTAAAAATTGAATAAATAAAGCTGTGTACAAAATATTTAGATTTCGGCATCAAATTACTCATAGAGCTGTCTATATGGCGCTAAACAAAAACAAGCAAATAACCAAACCATTGGATACTATTATATTAATATGAGAGTGTTTCAATTGGGATTTCCTTGTGTCTTTTCTATAAATATTTTCATCGTAATTGTTCTGATGAGATTTCCTCTTTGTTACTTAGGTTTTTGATTTTAATCGTAATAGCAGATTGGCGACAAGGTCTCATCATTTTACAGTTGAATTGGTTAGATGTAACCGTAAGTTCTATGTTGACAGTTTCTTCTCTCTCAGTTCTCACTCCTTTCCTGTTTCTTGTTTTCCAGTCAAGTTTGATCGACAAAACTTTGAATGTAATATCAATCGTTATCTTCTGTCTTCTTTATTTTTTTTCCTTTCCAAAATATTTTCCTTTTTACACATTTTTTCACTCTCAGTAACCCCTTGCAGCATAGTGTAATGCTTTGACTGAAGTGAAATGATTAAATCTCTCTCTCTCTCTCTCTATATATATATATATATATATATGTATATATATATATATATATATATATATATATATATATATATATATATATATATATATATATATGTTTTTTAAGCTGATGTAATACTTTTTCATATTTTATCTCTCGATGATCTTAACTGTGGTGGTAGCATTCATTTTTGTTTTTACGTTTTAAATCATTATTTTGTGCAAACTAGCATTCACGCTAAAATTGTGCAATTTAATACGCCCAAACTGTGAGAAGTGTTGCGTTTATTTGCGATTAGCTTGGACTTAAAAAGTAGTACTAGCTTTGTATTGTATCAGTCAATCCATAGCCTGTTTTCACTTCCCATCCTATGGTGAAATACATTTCCAAAGATGTTCCGTCCATCACACCATCTTACTTCAATGACCTATAATTACCAATGTTAACGTGATGCTGAATATATTGGCAGAACAAATAAGATGTTGGAGGTGCGGATTTACCACTATATACCAGCTAAGACCCGTCGAAGTTAGTATGAAAATGTGCAATTGTTTATGAATAGTTCCAACTGGTGTCTCGTCTTTCAGCAAAGGCAACAACCCGGCATATATTCAGCAGAGCGCATTCGGATTACCATTTGAGTATTCGTAAGTCTGTTTATATTAAGTCTTAGCAGTCCTCACTCTTTCAACAGAAGTAATGACTATTGGGGCGATTCTTGTAGTATTTTTCTTCTTCACAATTTTAGTCGCCGTGTACATATTTATCTGTTCTCACTTAAGCACTGGAGAGTAATAACCAGTTAGCAACTTTTGTTGTATTTTTTTTTTGTTATATGAAAATCCATCGTTTTACGGTAATCTTTCTCTTGCTCTTCTTCACCGTTTTAACACACTGCCGATTGGATCCGATGAACGATTGTCATATGAACATAATTATTATGCATTGTATTATTTCGTTTAAGATGTTTTATATAGGTGATCCAAAGTGTTTTCTCTGCATAGAAATTTCAAATATATACATACTGTATATTAAGACATAATTTTGACGAACTAATACAAAACAAGAACCTACTTACTGCCAAATTCAACTTAAAGAGTGAATTAGGAAGGGATCTCAATAACAACACAGTGACTGCATATATAGGGCTTTCGTAGATATTTATTTCCTACTAATGTGTCTGTAGCATATCAGTTATCGATGCAGAAAGTGGAATCGACAAACCGAGTACTAATCCTGACTTGTTCATTTTATCACTAGAGCCCATGGAAAATCTATGATTACATTTCTTCTCCCTTAGGTATGGATTAAATATCAAGGTAGACTAACCTCTCTAGACTTGGGTAGCAGCCAGTCTAAAAGAAGGAAGACTGTGCAGAAGACAACAAGAAACTGCTCCTCTACTGTTCCAAACAATTTAAGACAATTCACAGAAGATGAAGGAAACGAATCTACGGCGAGT